>OZ024736.1:34771194-35408391 GCA_964016875.1 Fallopia convolvulus
ATATGATCATATATATTAGCTCCGGTGTGACTTTCAAACATAGGTTCAAAACCAATGACACGTTTTTGCAACAACCAATTATCATCATTCCAGTGGGCAGTGACAGAGATATATGAATCGCCTACTCTAGAACTCCAAATATCACTTGTAATACACACACGACCATCATATTTCTCAAAAAATTGTACCAATTTAGATTTAGCCCTTTCATATTGTTGCACGCATCTACGTTTTAAGGTCTTACGACCAACTTGTTGATAAGCCGGTTGCAAAGATAATTTAGCAAATTTTTAAAAGTCATAGTCTTCTCCAAAAGAGAATGGTTTTTCAGATTTTGTAATATATTCAGCCATGCCATCAATCATTTTATCTCTATTGTAACAAAATAAGTTACCTCCAGCTTGAGAAGAGGCAAACCCGCCTATTTGGGTTTGAATTCCGCCGCTTGAACCACCTTGACCTTCGGGGACCATCACTTCGGGATGTAGCCTATTCAAGTGCCTTTTCAACGTTCCCGTTCCGCTATTCTTGGTGAATTTGTAAGAGTGACCCCTTCTAACTCCCCTCGCCTTGCAAATTAGACACGTAGTAATAAAATTGCCGGGGCTTTTTGGATCGTCGACTTTGTCGAAGTATTTCCAAGCAATAGAGCCAGAGGTCGTATCTTTTATCGTAGTCGAGGAGCTTCCCGCCTCTTGTGTAACACTTGCTTGAGATGGGATGAAACCTAAAAAATAAAATTATTTATATCATAAATGAAATAACAAATTATTTATATTATAAACGAAATAACAAATTATTTGTATTATAAATGAAATAAAAAAATTACTTACCGGGTTGATCTTCCATTTGAGCCCTTCCATGCGCCGCCAAATGATCAAATTCCTCTTGGGACAAACCCATATTACCTTGTCCCTCCATTTTTTATAAAAGGGGATTTTTTTTTAAAGACTAAGAATAAGCAAGAGATTATAACTTTTTTTGTTTTTTTTTATAAAAGGAGAAGAAAATTAAATTCGAAATGTAAATAAATAAGGTAAACTTGTTTTTGAAAATTAATACCTTTTTTTTTTGTTTTGAAAGACTAAATAGAGATTAAAAATAACAAAAGCAAGTAAAATGAGATTAAGACACTTTGTAGATTGTAAGACTTGTAGTAGAATAAGCAAGTATGAGATTGAGAGTTGAGAGATGAGGGATTGAGGAGATTGTGTGGAAAAAAATGTTGAAGATTGGGTGGTATTTATAGAAGATTAGAATAGGAGAGGAATTTAATTTTTTTTTTTTTTAAATCAAAGTAGCCGTTTGGGCTTTATTTTTTTTTTTTTTTTTGTGAACTAGCCGTTGGCCCAACGGCTCTTTAAAAGAGCCGTTGAGGACCGGGCCGGGCCGGGCCGGGCTGGTCCGGGCTGTAGGCCCGTTGACCAGCCCGTTGACTGGCCCGTCCGGGCCGGGCCAATATTTCTCGACCCGGGCCCGGCACTGGACCCGGGTGGGTTGGGCCCGTCTGGCCCACGGGCTGGATGCTCAAAAAAACGCGGGCCGGGCCGGGCCGGGCCGGGCCGGCCCGCACAAATGTCCATGCCTAGTAGAGATCGATCAAGAAGTGGAGCCCTCGTCTACGTACGTACACTATCATGAAAGCTTTTGTTGAAAGATATACACACACATATGACATATACCTAGCCTAGCCTAGCTTAGCTAATTTGATCAACATCATGTATATATATATATTATATCATTATCTTTCACGTACTAAAACTATGGGAAAAAAAAGGTGTCACCCTCCTTCTAATTGATTCATTTCTTCAAAATCCAATTCAATTTCATACCCTATATGCATATACACTTCTTTGTCGGATTATTTAGAGCTAGTCCAAGATGAACAACCAGTTAGCTCAATAATTCGATGCATATGAATATATATATCATGAACGAATTTACAACAATATATTCATATTTATCAGAATTTGGATGTAAGCCAAACGGGTAATTAAGAACATTAATTAATTAATTGGTTACGAATTTGAATCTCTTTGTTGGTAATAGTAGAAGGCGAAGCATGTTTTCCACTACATTTTGTCTCAAGGAATAGTACAATTGAATTGGAAGCTTTAATACTTATCTTTCCCTATTCTTCTCTCTTTTGCGATTCTAATCTTGGGTGATCGATGATACATATTGGATAGTGGATGTCGTATTCAAAGCTGCTGGAAAATTGCAAGTCAGAATTTCCCACCATTTAAATGCATGTATATATAGAATGTGGGGACTCCATGCACTTCAACTAACATAGATAACATGTAAGATGATGCGTTCAATTGAAGCATTATGAAACCTGCTGGTTTTTCCAGCTTTCTGTAACTAATATTCCAAATGTGTGGGTTCGTTGAGGGACTTGCAGAATGGTGAAATATTCTCTGCTATATATATATCCTGATACCGGCATGCATGTATTTTTCAGCTCTTAATTCAATTGGTAAGACAGGGCTACCGTACAATCTATATATATATAATTAAAATCACTAAGGATTCGAGCCTCCTAATTGCGCCACGTCGGATTTTTCCACTTGGCGAGCCCTTATTACGCCACGTAGGATTTTGACACATGTCAAAATTTCCTTACTCTATCTATTTTACTTGTCATATAATTTTTAACACTTCATATTATTTATTGCCATGTCATTTACACATCACCTACACATCATATATCAATAAATCATCTAAATATATCAAATTTAAATTTATTATAGTTATCATTATTAAGCCAACCCGTAGATTCAATTCAAACTTCATATCTTCATCTTCATCAACTTCATCTCCAACCCCGAGTCCTCCACATCTTCTTCGGCAACCCCGTGCTTTGCTCCTTCCCCGACATCCTCGATCTGGCAAAGAATCCAACAATGATTCTCAAAACTCTCAATCGTCTTAATCACTGTCCCTGTACGATATTAACCTCACACACCCACCACCAAATATGGTGTCATGTTCGACCGGAAGAAAAACATCATGTAGGACAACTCGTGCATGCTACGTCAACTGTCCCATATTCGTTCTCTCCAAGGAGGAGCTCCATGCTTGATCGTATTTGATAGCATAATAATCAAGTATGATTTACTTACAATTTTCCATATTAATTAAGCCATCTCTATGAAAATTTTGTTTGTTTGATTCGTTCCATTTTTTTCGGTAATTTCATCCATTTGAATGATTTACATTCAAATTAGAAATTTTATAAATTTGTTTTATTCATTTAACATGTAAATTATCTTTTACCAAATCATATCTTCTTCAATTTACGTTCAAATCAACAATAATAAGGAAAGATGTTCATTTTTTTTTTCGATTTGGCGTAGATTTTCTTTCATATCTAAAAATATAAAAATTCCTTTAATGAATCATTTTTCAAGAATATTTAATACGAGTATTTTTTTAATTCTACAATCTTTTTAATTGAGTTTAGATTAAAAAACTAACTATATACTCATCTATAAATCTATAAATATATAAAAATCTATATTGTTGAGGATACGGATTTTTATTACTATATATTCAGAAAAAATCTACATGTTTCAATTTAAAAAAAAAAAACTTACTCTATACTTCGTATCTTTTGAATTTTCGTTCATATTTTTTTTTAATAATTATATCATCTTTTTGGCAATTTTACGTTCAAAAAACCCGTTTTTAAAGGAATTGCCATAAATAAATTTAATTGTTTTTGTAATATGTATACAAAAAACTTTTATGCTCAAAATTTAAACGAGAATACGCCATTTTAAAAGTATAGTTGCTTTTGTGTTTTGATGACGAGTCACGCATTTTAGGATTTCCAGAATAATTTATCCGCTACTCCTAAAAGCTAAATATTATTTTATATATTATTTTGATAAATAAAATATATTCCATGTAATTCATTCTTATTAATAAAATATACAATTTTAATTTATAATTTTTTCTAACTCTTTTTTTTTTATTGTCTTTCTATATAGATAGCCGTATAAAAATAATGAATCTTTTTATATCCTTAAATAATCAATTACAAATAATCAATTTTTTTTAACTTTTTATTTATAACGATGTGGATAATCTTTATCCAAATCTTCATCTAAATACATACATATCATATTATACCTAAATCGGATATGAAAAGGGTAATAAATATATGCATATATTTTTTACACATATCTTTTTAATAATAGGATATGGAAAGAGTAATAGTTAGGATATAAACCTGTGTCTAAATACATGCATATTATTTCATCTCATGAATTAGTATATGATCTTCAAGAACACATTCCCCATTTTATTCATTTTTCAAAATTAAATATTTACAAATTTGTTAAGCAAATCTTATTTTTACATGATTCGATAGTCCACATTATCCAAATTAATGGATCCAATATTTTCAAAAATCATATGAAATTCAAATTTCAAAATTTCAACCAATTCAATCTAATCAAATCTCAACAAATCATTTACTTCTATTTCCTCCCAAACCAACCACAATCGCCGATTCTAACAAATCACCTATAAGTTAAAAATTCCATAAAATTGTTTTGCTGTTTGATTTGATTGTTTCATAATCTAGGAAATTTGATTTAGAAATTCTTTTATTAATATTTTTCCAATTTAAATAAAAATCATATTCGTTTATATTTAGCAATATATTAAAAAAAATTGTCTTTTAATCTATAACCATTTAATCTTTTGAATTGAATTTAAATAAAAATATAAATTTGACAGTTTAATATTTTGGATGTTGGAATTTCGGATTTTTTATCAATTTTTTTTTCCAATTCATACAAATCAGATTCGTTCATAACTAAACTTATTTAAAGAAAATGTTATTGTAACAAATCTATTTATTTATTTTTTTAATAATTTTATTAGATAATATTTAACTTATTGTTTTTTTTATAAGATTTGACTATGAATATTTCTGCAAATGTGTAACACCCCGACTTCCGACGAGGCGCTACTAAGAAATAGACCTTACAAGGTACTATTAATTAGGTTGACAACTACACTGTAGGATCTTACAACGCGGGCACGACGAGAAAACATAATAAAACATCCAGCCTTTATTTAATAAAACTTAGAAAACGTAATCATGCATGAATCCCCGAAAATCATAAATATTCAAGAACGTCACAACGCCTACTGAAACTGGACTATCTGAACCAAAGAGATAATAACCGAAACAAAATACCAACTCCGTCTAACAAATATTAAAATCAATACTCTAACTATTATAAATAAACTAGTATAAACCAATCCCACTATGACACGCGCTTTTTACCGCTCCGGCCCGCCATCTTGCCTCGGTTCCTGCACGGCTCCCTGATTCATACCCGGAACTGTAAAATATTCCCCGAAGGGTCAGCGTCTAATCTACCAAGCTAGAAAGAATACGAAAACTGTAGAACGCTTTGAAATCATTTATCTAAAGTCAGCATACAAATCCACAACCGCAATCATAACTCTAAAGGCCAATACCTAAATTAGTTATATCAGTCACACAAGTCACATACGCATTTACAATCACAATCACACAACAATGCAATTCTTCCTTTGTCCACAATCCGTCTTCCAAGGCGCTCATCGCCGCGCCGAGTGCAGAGGCAGGCCCTCCCACTCCACTTCGCAATCTCCCTTCTAACCCCTGGCTAAGCCTCCACTGGAGCGCTTGCCAAAAACACACAGATAATAATTTTCGTTTTGAAGGGGTACGATTTTCCCAGTCACACGGGTCAAAGTAGCCAACTCTTCCTCAACACCAGCTACGATGGGCCGTGTCGGAAACGGCACCAACACAGAGAAAACGTTCCAAAATAATTTCCGAAAAAACACACATTTAAAATCATTAACGCACACAACACACAAGGAGCTCAAAACAATTTAAAAGGTATTCGGGACTAGTTCCCAAAACCCGCCCTACAATATCGATACGCAATCTAACAAGGGAGATAAGAACCGAGCAAGTCGAAAAACGACTTACCTCAAAGACGACCCCTTTGTTCACTTTCACGATCCTGAGTAAAGCTATTAACCTAGACATGTTAACGATTACCACTAATTAATCAACTAGTAAAATAACACCCACTAGACTAATCTAGTCCCACTAAAAGTACCCTAACCTAAAAAAAAACTACGTACATACATACCAAAGTATAAGCATAAGCCTTCCAAAAGCATATTAAACTAAATAAAAACCCACTATGTCCGAATTAGATTGCTCTACCAAAAACAATGTGTATACACGTTTCTATCAAGCCACTAAACCAGTCCATTAACTTGCTAAGCCATCTTACTAATCTATTAACATACAAATTCGATCTACTTCCCAGTCCATTTGATCCGCTTACAAAAGTATATATATATATATACCATTGTTACACTAGTAAAGGTTTGTATAAATTATAAACCAGAAACAACTTCCTATGTTAATATATATATATAGGACCATCCATCACCATCCGACTTTCCTGACCACCCCTCCCACACCAGTGAACAAGACAGCGTAACACGGTAACGAGAACAAAAAAGGAGGGCTGGAAAAAGAATACCGACAAAGACGACGATGGAAAAGCTCTCGCGACTCCGACGATCACCGAAACAGACCTCCCAAACGAGTATAAGCCATCTTACGATCCAGCACGTGAGGCCCAACGGGACGATGACCACGTCGGCCTTGAACTCTGAACGGAGACTACCTATGAGGCGGAACAACCGAAGATTGGGAGGCGTACGATTGGGCAACGACTAACTCCGACGACAGTGGTGGATTACGCTGTGACGACCGATCAACGATTGCAACGAGGGACGACGAATTGAAGAAGCAAGGGAAAAAGAGGGTCGGTGAATGGCGATGTTAATGGGCGAAGGAGTGGGCGCCGTCTCTCGAGGGTAGAAGAATTAGGCACAGTTGCTTTTGTTTAGTGTAGATATAATTAGGGTTAATTAGAATATATATTACGTAACTACTTAGAGATAAGATCTAAAGCTTTTGGTATATATAGAAAAATTGGCTAACAGGTGTAATTAAATTAATAGGTATATATAGATAAAGATGTTTCCAATAGCTTATAATTAATAATAAATACTTCCCACAATATTACTTGTGGGACAAGAAATCTCAATTTCTTGCAAATTAAGAAACTCGCATTTTTCGCTCTAATTAAGGAAAAACGAAACCCGAATATTACAGAAGGAACACAAGGTGACGACGACAAAGCCAGGTGACAATGGTAGCTAGAATTCGATGTACAGAGGGGGTGACTGGTGAACATTGGCGAAAGGAAGAAGAAGAAAAAGAACGATGTGGCGGCGATGATATCGGTTAATTGATATGATATTATGTTTAGTTTGGAGAAAAAAAATAGGTTAATTAGTTAACGATGAGCGGATTTCTATCCAAAAGGTGAGTTTGGATAAACTTGACATATATTTAATATTGTTTAAACAATCTCATGATCAGAGAAAGTAAAATTAATCTTAATTAATTAATCCAATAAAAGGAAAAAAAAAAGTAGATAAGTTTTTATTTATCTATTCAAGTGTACTTTACTTAGAAACTAGACTATATGTAAAACAAGAAATCTTGATTCTTCGTCCCGATGAACTCAACAAAACGAAACTAGTTATTACATACTACTCCCCTTAAGAAAAGTTTCGTCCCGAAACTTCCATTGCTATGCGTGAAAATCCATAATAATTTCCGAGGTTTTACAACCTCTCCTCCTTAAGGAGGTTCGTCCTCGAACCTAATTCGATAGAATAAAGGGACTGCACATAAAATGAGTCATACACCGCACAACAAACTAACATAACATGACATAAAACAAGCGCTCAGGGCATAGTTCAAGCAACCAATACAAATAGCAATCTAATATAAATAGACAACCCTATATACTCAACCACTAGTACAACTATGACCCTCTACTACCCTCTAGCTCCAAAAGCCTCTAATAAGCTCATGTAAAACTCCAGGTAGCTTTCACTTATTCTGGCATCAGTCTCCCAAGTTGCCTCCTTGATTCCTCACTGAGACCATTATATCAGCACGAGTTGTATCTTTTTATGTTGCTACATCTTCGTTCATCTATCTAAAATCGTCATCGATTGCGCTCGCAAAATATGATTTGGCTAAACCTCCAACTCCTCGTAGTTGAGCCTATGACAAGGGCAAGCACATACTACCTCAATTGTGACACGTGAAAAACAGGGAAAATCCCATCGAAGGCTGGTGGCAACGCCAACCTATGCGCTACTTTGCCTACTCTCTCAAGAATCTCAAACACAACCGATCTGATGTACCGAGGACTAAGTTTCCCTTTCATTCTAAACCTCTTGACTCCACAAGTCTACAACAGTCTCAACTATACATGTGCACATATCTCGAACGCTAATGGCCACCATTTCTTGTCCGCGTAGGACTTTTGGCAACTCTGCGGTAGCTAACATATGCTCTCACAACAAGACGTGCTAATTGTTACTATAAGAAACTCCATTAATTCCAATTGTATAAACTAGTTGCCTTCTAAACAAGCAGACAACGACATCCCCTCCAGTGCCCGGATCGTCCTTATAGATTGGCCCACAGACAGCGAGTAGTAAGTATTCGTGAAGTGCAGTCTCGACCCATTGCCTCGTGCCCTTACTGCCCAAAATCTAACCATGAAGCTCCTCTCTTGAATGGTGACCATCCTTTGTGCACTCGAGGTCATCATTGTTGTTCTCAAAACCCCACATGTGTCTTATTGCTAGTAAATTTTCTCCACCTAGAACATTGATTTTATCTCTTATCCATAGTACAATTGAACTACTTCTATGGTTCTGTTTCTTTATTCAGTTTTCCTATAAGTGCGGATCATTTGAGTAAATCAACATCCGCTTCTAAGTCGTATTCGACTAATATTTGAAGATACCCAATGCCTTTGGTCATTAAATCTTAGACACCAAAATTCAATTGTCACCCTTGTAATGCCTCCTTCAACACTCTCTTTTCTGGATATCCCTAAAACTTCCAAGTCATGATCTTCGAATCGCTCGAGTCATCCTAGCGTCTTATGCCTCAACTTTTACTTATCCAAGAGTTCTTTAGTCAATATTTCTC
This sequence comes from Fallopia convolvulus, assembly GCA_964016875.1. Taxonomy (NCBI): domain Eukaryota; kingdom Viridiplantae; phylum Streptophyta; class Magnoliopsida; order Caryophyllales; family Polygonaceae; genus Fallopia; species Fallopia convolvulus. Next base: position 34,780,316 of record OZ024736.1, read on the forward strand.
TATCCAAACTTAGCATATACTGAATTCGTTCGTATCCAATCCCTTGGGTTTGATCACTCATTCCTTATCTTGTTTCTACTCGCATGGCTCCTATGACTTTATCTCATTCTATGTATAGGCGACTACTCAAAATTATTTTCATCGTAACACACCTCTCATGGCTTTGAGGCGTTGTTAAAATTTGCATAACTCCTACAATTCTCTGATATAGGTGGTTTGTATAGGCAAGTCAACCTACCCTTCAACTAGCCACAACTCTTCTAGTAACTAACAATCCAAGCGATTTTGTTATTTGCAATCTAATTGGTCAATGGTGGTTTAGACTAGAAGCCTTCCTTATGCCAATCCAGTAATAACATTTTAATCCTAGAAGACACACTCTCATTTCTAAGGATACTTCTACCATGATACCACATCAATTCCATCTTGATCAAGCCTTATTTTCTCGACATAGGTCACTTGTTCGCAACAGATTCCTTGGTTATCCAAAATCATACTCCATGAGCTCTACACACCACTGGTATCGTTTAATCTTGAATGTAGTCTCCAAGAGCGAAACTTGTTCTTCCAAGTCCAAGAGTCGATAGAGATATTGTTGCTAAACACCCCTACAATCGTCCACTTAGTCGATAATGGTTGTTGCCCAAAACTTCACATACCCCACTCGACATTAGTTAAGCTTCACAACATTCCTTACAACACTTGCAATTCTCTTATCTAATGCGATTATATTTTGGACATCTTCTTCTTAAGTCCTCAATTGAAAAAGAACTTGTCCTTTAACCAAATCCAAAGAATTGTCACGCTTCATTATGGTCATCCACCCAACCAATGTTTCATAACAACCGATTCTCCCATCATAATCCCAGGTTCAGCTTCTACCACTCTATACATAATTTCCTTATCTCAACCTTCTTCCTTGTGAACCAAACAGAACCTCTCACGGAGGTGGAGTTGGTGTATCTAGTCTTTCTCCAATAGATATTTTCCTTGAGTATTCAATTCTAGCATCACAAGTTGGTCCAAGCACTAAGAAACCCGCTTGACTAGTCTAATCCTCAACTCAGTGTCGCTAAAAAGATCTACTTCTCATTTACTTTGTAAGCATCTTCCAATGCTCACATGACTTAGATGTCCAGAAATCACATGCACTACTTTACTTGCGACGAACTTGCTCGAATGAAACAATACAGTCCGCGTTCAACCACATAGCTAACTTCTCCTCATGTCCTAGGTAGTATCCTTAGCCCCCCTTGGGTTGATTCATTCTTACCATCTGCCTTGTATTATTGTCAATACCCAAAAAGGCCTTTATCCTTTGTTTTCCAAGTCACTCATAAAGCTAATTATATACTACTCGATTTTTGCTCCTCGGTTGTTTATGTTAATAGTCCAAACCTCCTGCCAAGGACTAGACATTGGTTTCTCAAGTTCTCAACGCTTCCACAGTTGTAGCACTGTCTTTGATTCCCGGCAGCCCGACTCTGCTGTGATCGTTCTTGGCGTCCCGATGGCTGGAACTCAAGTCTACTCTGCGGGTACTGTCCAAACTGATCGTCACCCCTAGAGGTCGCTGTAGTTGTCATTTTCCGTCTCTTACCCCCTTCTACCTGAGCATCCACCTGTTCCGGCCTCAGAGTGGCTATAGCATACGCCAAAGCAGACTGTTGAACCTCTGTCAATGTCGTGAGTCTAAGTCCAGACACATAGGCACGTAAATGCGGTTGCAACCTTTTTAGAAACGTCGCAATCTTCAACTCCTCAGTAGGGGCAGCATTTGGCACCGCTGCCAACTCTTGCTGAAACTTCAGAATAGTCTCAGATACTGTGATATTTTCGGGTCCAGCATCCCGAAAAGCAGCCTCTCGAGCCGCCCTCACCACCGGAGGACAATATTGATCTCGAATCTGCCTCTCAAACTCCTCGAAAGTCGCTTCAGTCCGGTGATCCCTACATAACTCCCACCAGTCAAAAGCACTCTCCTGTAGCAGACTCTGTACTAAGGACATCTTCCTCTCCTCCGGTGCCTTAATGGAATCCAACGCAGATTTCACCCTCCTCAACCACTGCTCTACGTCAGAACTCTGATCTCCAGCAAAGTTCGGCACTCCAGTCTTCCTAAACTCCGCGAGCCACTTGTCAGGCTGAGGCTCCCGATACTGTCTCCTTGGTTCGACCACATGATCAGCTATCACTGGTCCTCTCGAATCTGGCATTGCTCCTAGCTGAGCAGCCAAAATAGAATCTGGTCCTGGTGCCCTCCTTTCAGCTCCTTGTTGCCCCGCAACTGTGTTCAGATTCGGTGCAGCTCCCGCACCCATCAAAGTCTGCAATAACAACTGAATCGCAGCATTCACTTCTGGGGCCAATCCTGCTGGTGGTGCTCCTCCTTCCACTTGAGCCCCGTTTGCTGGGAGACCTCCTCCAGCGACAGATGCACTGTCCTCTCGATGAACAGCAGCAACCACATCCTGACTCTCAGCAACCTCCTCCTGGTGGGTATCATGTTGTACCTCTGGCTCAGCAGCTACAGGGGCCTCTCCTCTACCCCTGCCACGACCTCTACCTCGGCCTCTACCGCGGCCTCTTCCGTTGGCTTCAGCAGCTCTAGCTCAGGTTGGTGGGGCCATCTAAAATAGAAAGTCCCACAGTCATAACTTAAACTAACTATTTATCAACCTAATTCTTACTATTCTACGTGAGGTCCTTCGGCTGATGGGGCGGAGTCGCGACGTGTCACCTACCCCCTATATGCAACATGTCTACCCATTGAAAACATTTTGAAAACACCGGCCGATTTTGTTTTAAGTTGGACCTCGGGTACTCTTTGTTGGTCAGTTCCTTGTGCCCTGTTGTCAACCTGGCTCTGATACCAATTTGTAACACCCCGACTTCCGACGAGGCGCTACTAAGAAATAGACCTTACAAGGTACTATTAATTAGGTTGACAACTACACTGTAGGATCTTACAACGCGGGCACGACGAGAAAACATAATAAAACATCCAACCTTTATTTAATAAAACTTAGAAAACGTAATCATGCATGAATCCCCGAAAATCATAAATATTCAAGAACGTCACAACGCCTACTGAAACTGGACTATCTGAACCAAAGAGATAATAACCGAAACAAAATACCAACTCCGTCTAACAAATATTAAAATCAATACTCTAAGTATTATAAATAAACTAGTATAAACCAATCCCACTATGACACGCGCTCTTTACCGCTCCGGCCCGCCATCTTGCCTCGGTTCCTGCACGGCTCCCTGATTCATACCCGGAACTGTAAAATATTCCCCGAAGGGTCAGCGTCTAATCTACCAAGCTAGAAAGAATACGGAAACTGTAGAACGCTTTGAAATCATTTATCTAAAGTCAGCATACAAATCCACAACCGCAATCATAACTCTAAAGGCCAATACCTAAATTAGTTATATCAGTCACACAAGTCACATACGCATTTACAATCACAATCACACAACAATGCAATTCTTCCTTTGTCCACAATCCGTCTTCCAAGGCGCTCATCGCCGCGCCGAGTGCAGAGGCAGGCCCTCCCACTCCACTTCGCAATCTCCCTTCTAATCCCTGGCTAAGCCTCCACTGGAGCGCTTGCCAAAAACACACAGATAATAATTTTCGTTTTGAAGGGGTACGATTTTCCCAGTCACACGGGTCAAAGTAGCCAACTCTTCCTCAACACCAGCTACGATGGGCCGTGTCGGAAACGGCACCAACACAGAGAAAACGTTCCAAAATAATTTCCGAAAAAACACACATTTAAAATCATTAACGCACACAACACACAAGGAGCTCAAAACAATTTAAAAGGTATTCAGGACTAGTTCCCAAAACCCGCCCTACAATATCGATACGCAATCTAACAAGGGAGATAAGAACCGAGCAAGTCGAAAAACGACTTACCTCAAAGACGACCCCTTTGTTCACTTTCACGATCCTGAGTAAAGCTATTAACCTAGACATGTTAACGATTACCACTAATTAATCAACTAGTAAAATAACACCCACTAGACTAATCTAGTCCCACTAAAAGTACCCTAACCTAAAAAAAAACTACGTACATACATACCAAAGTATAAGCATAAGCCTTCCAAAAGCATATTAAACTAAATAAAAACCCACTATGTCCGAATTAGATTGCTCTACCAAAAACAATGTGTATACACGTTTCTATCAAGCCACTAAACCAGTCCATTAACTTGCTAAGCCATCTTACTAATCTATTAACATACAAATTCGATCTACTTCCCAGTCCATTTGATCCGCTTACAAAAGTATATATATATATACCATTGTTACACTAGTAAAGGTTTGTATAAATTATAAACCAGAAACAACTTCCTATGTTAATATATATATATAGGACCATCCATCACCATCCGACTTTCCTGACCACCCCTCCCACACCAGTGAACAAGACAGCGTAACACGGTAACGAGAACAAAAAAGGAGGGCTGGAAAAAGAATACCGACAAAGACGACGATGGAAAAGCTCTCGCGACTCCGACGATCACCGAAACAGACCTCCCAAACGAGTATAAGCCATCTTACGATCCAGCACGTGAGGCCCAACGGGACGATGACCACGTCGGCCTTGAACTCTGAACGGAGACTACCTATGAGGCGGAACAACCGAAGATTGGGAGGCGTACGATTGGGCAACGACTAACTCCGACGATAGTGGTGGATTATGCTGTGACGACCGATCAACGATTGCAACGAGGGACGACGAATTGAAGAAGCAAGGGAAAAAGAGGGTCGGTGAATGGCGATGTTAATGGGCGAAGGAGTGGGCGCCGTCTCTCGAGGGTAGAAGAATTAGGCACAGTTGCTTTTGTTTAGTGTAGATATAATTAGGGTTAATTAGAATATATATTACGTAACTACTTAGAGATAAGATCTAAAGCTTTTGGTATATATAGAAAAATTGGCTAACAGGTGTAATTAAATTAATAGGTATATATAGATAAAGATGTTTCCAATAGCTTATAATTAATAATAAATACTTCCCACAATATTACTTGTGGGACAAGAAATCTCAATTTCTTGCAAATTAAGAAACTCGCATTTTTCGCTTTCCCACAATATTACTTGTGGGACAAGAAATCTCAATTTCTTGCAAATTAAGAAACTCGCATTTTTCGCTCTAATTAAGGAAAAACGAAACCCGAATATTACAGAAGGAACACAAGGTGACGACGACAAAGCCAGGTGACAATGGTAGCTAGAATTCGATGTACAGAGGGGGTGACTGGTGAACATTAGCGAAAGGAAGAAGAAGAAAAAGAACGATGTGGCGGCGATGATATCGGTTAATTGATATGATATTATGTTTAGTTTGGAGAAAAAAAATAGGTTAATTAGTTAACGATGAGCGGATTTCTATCCAAAAGGTGAGTTTGGATAAACTTGACATATATTTAATATTGTTTAAACAATCTCATGATCAGAGAAAGTAAAATTAATCTTAATTAATTAATCCAATAAAAGGAAAAAAAAATAGATAAGTTTTTATTTATCTATTCAAGTGTACTTTACTTAGAAACTAGACTATATGTAAAACAAGAAATCTTGATTCTTCGTCCCGATGAACTCAACAAAACGAAACTAGTTATTACATACTACTCCGCTTAAGAAAAGTTTCGTCCCGAAACTTCCATTGCTATGCGTGAAAATCCATAATAATTTCCGAGGTTTTACAAAATGGAATAACGATTTGTATTTTGCTAATATATATTCTCACTCTATCTAACAATATAATTGCAATGTATAATTATTTATCACTTTTTGTATTTGAAATTATTGTTTTGAGTTTTAAAAAAATAACTAGCTATTTATTTAATAATATATATCCGTTATGATATTTTATTTGTAAAATTATAAGATATGATTATTAACTATAATATCGCAGAAGATTTAAAATTATTTATTATTTTTTATAAGTTTAACTAGGAAGATATTTCAAAATTAATTTGTAACAATACTAAAATATTTTTATTTATTTTCAATTTTTTAATATTTTAAAGAACTGGTAAATTAAAGAAATTTCTAATTATATCAAACAAGATTTCCAAATTTACTAAACATGTATTTTGTATTTGATTTTAGTTGATATAAATGGTTGAAGGAAATTATTGAATTTTAATTTCTTATTTATATTTATATACTACTTTATCATACTTGATTTTTCAATATTAAAAATAATTTTAGTAATTTTTTTATATACTAAAAATTATAATATTATTATTTGTTTTTATATTGTGGATCTTGATCTAAAAAAATTAACTAAAACAAAATATTTTTACAATGTTTTTAGAAAAATAAGTAAATTTTTGTATAAATCTCGTGCAGGGCACTGGCATTACACTAGTTGTCATTAATCGATCGATCAAAGCTGGCCTGCCTTTGTTTTTGGCTTATTTGGTTGATTTTTTTTAAATTGGTTTACGTTTTGGTTACAATTCACCATATGCACATGTCATTTGTTGCTAGCATTAGACCAATTTCTTAAATTCTTATTGTCTTATTCGCTTTTAAGACCCTTATTGGTTGATGATTTGAGTTAATGGATTAGGTTGCTTTGCTAATGATAAAAAGAATAAAACAAGAAGAAAAATGTCAGATTCATTTACTAAATCAATGTAACTATAAGAAAAAGACTCATTTACTTGGTTCATTTTTATTTAAAAGAAGATCTTATATTATACAAACAAGATATGGTCTCAGAAGCTTGACAATAAAATCTGAAGTATCAAGTGCATTTCATTACAAACTAAGCCCAGTGCCCATCAGTATTATGGGCCAATGTCAAGCATCATGGTCTAGATGGGTTATTGGGTATTGGTGAATGGTGAATACACTCTCAATGTTGGACGAGAGATCTCTATATATAATGTCCTGTACAAACATGAACACCTAGAAGGACATGCATATATGATATATACACCAAGAAGCACATAAATAATGGATGGACAATCACTTTCAACTACCAAGTAATGAATCCCATAGCAAGTATGGAGGACATCTCCGTATTTGATTGCTCAATCATAGCAACAATCACATCTCCCTGACTATTTCAGATCGCAACTCCAATAATTCCAGTGTCTTTTTTGCTACATGCAATTGTAGCATCGATTTTTTAGTTTAAGATGACCTTGAAGTGGGAAGTCCATGTTATCTAAGGGGATTCTCTTTGGCACTTAAGTAGATATGAACCTTTATACAACTCGACAATTAGGGCCCATTTGCTTCTAAAAATTGTGGAAGCATAAACGAAAAGTAAACAAACCTAGTCCACTTTGATGTCATGATATATTAATGGAAATTTTCATCCCGGCTCACAACAACTCATTTCCTATACAAAAATAGGCTTGTGACTCACTATAATGGAAGTATTCATTTTCCAAAAATTTGAGTGGGTTGAATTTTAAATCATCTCCTCTCACCCTTCTCCAGACACGCAAATATGATGTGTCACGTACATATATGATGTATCGCTAGCCAGATGTAAAAATTTCATAAATGTTTTATGTCACCAAAGTGGACTAGATTCATTTCCATTCCTTTTATGTTTTCATTAATTGTAACTAAATAGACTCTTAGTCCACTTTGAAGGCACACATTCATGTGCCTTCAATGAGTTTGTATGCTTCATTGCATCAATAATTTCCACTTCTTCAAACGGCTTGTTTAAGTGATTTGGTTGAGTGATACAAATAAGTATCGTATTAGTACTAAATTAAGTAGACATTAGGGGAATTGGGGAAATAGAAGAAGGGATTTGAGATTAGAGGCAGAAGAAGAAGAAATAGACGAGTCAGAGAAGAGGCAAAGAGAAGTTACGTGAAAAGAGAAGAGATTAGGGTTAAGATAATTTCTCATTGATTGATTAATTAACATCACAATAAGAGAGTATTTATAATAACTCCCACTCAAGCAAATATGGAAAAGATTAATGTTGAAATCATATCCTACTAACATATCAAACTAAATCCTAGATAAAAGGAAATAAAAATATTCTTAAACTAATTATCCTAATATTAATTATTATAATATTATAGCGTATCAATTCTCCCCCGTTGAGAATCGACTTGTCCTCAAGTCGGAAATCAGGAGGAGACTCATGAAACGGATCGTGGACCTTAATCCGCCGGGGTCCCATTGAACATGTAGCACAACTTGAGTCAACATCCGAAACTCAAATTGTTCCGCAACATAGGTCGTAGACTTGATAACTTGACGGACGTTTGCCCTGCACCTTTCAACGAACGGTTGACGGACAAACAAATCAGAACATATCTTCAAAGACCGCTCTTCGATACCGAGTCGATTCCGGTCTCCCATTGTTGAATCAGATGCCGAAAAAGAAGTTGTCGGGGCCAAAATACCTGCAGTAGGCGCGAAGATTGGCTAGTCGACGGTCACGATGGACAAAACCGCAAGTGTCGGAGGGATGGCCGCTGGCGCTGGCTGAGGGGCTGCGGGCGCGGTCTGCCGTGCGCTCGGGTCGGTTGTTGCGGGCGCGGGCTGAGGGTCCGCGGTTGCGGGATTGATAGTTGCGGTCGCCGGCATTGGAGTCGCTGCCGCGGGTGCGGAAGGGATAGCCTCCTCATCCACATCTTCTCCCAGGTACAACTCCAATTGACAACATCCATCATAGATGTTTCTTCTGTTGAAGGAGTAGAAGGCATCCAAGGCCGATTCCCTGCTCTTGAAACGGATTTTGGAATGGAACCTTGTTTCCGGATTCAACATTGCAACGCCCTCTCTAATTCTGAACCTCGAAAACAATTGCTCTAATAAAGTGCAAGAAATTGGGTAGATTTCCCAATGAATCTTGACATACAGAGTTCGACGTTGACCCTCTCGCTCCTCTCGCTCCCAGCGAGCATTACGGTACTCCAATAACAGCGTTTGTATTATGTCTTCCTCGTTGGCCATGGGGATCGTTGAGTTCCGGATGAAAGCACCAATAGATACAAATAAGTATCGTATTACTACTAAATTAAGTAGACATTAGGGGAATTGAGGAAATAGAAGAAGGGATTTGAGATTAGAGGCAGAAGAAGAAGAAATAGACAAGTCAGAGAAGAGGCAGAGAGAAGTTACGTGAAAAGAGAAGAGATTAGGGTTAAGATAATTTCTCATTGATTGATTAATTAACATCACAATAAGAGAGTATTTATAATAACTCTCATTCTAGCAAATATGGAAAAGATTAATGCTGAAATCATATCCTACTAACATATCAAACTAAATCCTAGATAAAAGGAAATAAAAATATTTTTAAACTAATAATCCTAATATTAATTATTATAATATTGTAGCGTATCATTGAGCTATCAATTCTTAATTGAACTTATTCAAGGATCTACTCAATCTCTTAAGTTGATTGCTCTCAAGTAGGCTCTAAATATACTACACAACAATCCTTTGAACTTGCTTCATAATAGTTCACATCATTCTAATTTCATCTTTAAGGCCCCGTTTGTTTCTATACCGGGTATCGGGTTGGAATAGGAATCGGATTTATTCATTCCCAAGTGTGGTGTTTGGTTACAAAATAGGAATGAAATTAGGGCTTCACTCACATTTGCCAAATCTTCACCATTGAACGCCTTTCTTCTCTTGCTACCTTCAGGAACCTCCTCCACTTCTCCTCATTTTTAGTTCCAATTCAATCCTCACTTCAAGCTTAATAGTGAATTCGCAAAAAATCCAATTCGAAAAAACACTTTGAAATTTTGAAAGCATACAAAAAATCGCTGAAAAATTGGGGATTATGGTCGAAGAAATTATTATGGTGAAGAACGAATTTAGAAAAAATGGGAACAATGGCGACAAGAAGTTGCAGTGAAGGCTGATGAACAGATGAAGAAGATGATGTTGAAGGTGCCAATTAGGAATGAGCCAAACCCATGTAAAAACTAAGGTATGAAATTGGGGGTTTAGGTGATTCCTAATCCTAGAATGACCCATTCCAAATACTTTCCCATACCAAACACAAAAATGGGTTTGAGTCATTCCTAAAACCCATTCCCTATACTTCACGTATACAAACAAACATTGTAACACCCTCTTCCTACCCTGGAGTTATTACCGCCAGTAACCCCGATTAAGACTAAACCGAAGCTACCCAAGGCTTTAAACTGACTGAACAAACTAAAAACAAGGTAAATGAAACCATTTAAAACCTAACCAACTTAAGTTAAATATTACAGCGGAAAAACACGTACAAGATCTTATACAAACCTTAATTTAAAAGAATAAATAAATAGAACAACCTTCTATTTAAACAAAATCTTCATCAAGTCTTCCTTGAGTTCTTATTTCTGAAACTCAGCTTCGCTTTGAAGTAGTTCAATCATGATATTCACTCAAGTATAGCCATTGGAAACCTTTCTTCAACTTCTGGAGCTTCAAACCTCGGAATCCGCCTCTTGAATCAACTTCCAAGAAGAACCTGATGTGTCGTAAACCAACGGTGGACACCAGCCAACCATATAAAAGAAAAGAAGATGGATGGGTTAGTCTAATGAAAGACTAAGCAAGCTGAGAATCTAACTTTGTTCTTATGGTGGTAACTAAACATATTGGGATCCAAATCCGATTAGACTCGGATTATGATCCAACCGTTAGCAGTCTTATAGAGAATAAGAAGGAGACTTGCAAAATCAAGAGAGAGAACACCACCGCTTGTGGTTTCTTTTATGAAGCATAAACAATTGTTGGGAACTCATATTAATCACATCACATTTTGAAAAGCCTTCGTCGACTAATCAGATTGACTTAATCAAAGTTTGATTAAGAATTATTCGTAACCGGGAGCAAGAATGGTTATCGAATAGACTAACCATTCGGGTACATTAATGTGCCTAACGCACTTATCTTGTATTACTTTCAAAACTTTTCACAAACAAGTTGGCAACTTTTAATCGGCTCAAACTACTGTCGATGGAACACAATACTATCGAGGTCAAAGGGCCTGTTTCATCCTTGAACAACGAATAGCACGGGTCCCAATGATGGAGAGATTAGAGGGCATGTTTCATCCATAATCCACTACCAAAACATATTGAATGGAACACAATACTATCGAGGTCAGAGGGCATGTTTCATCCTTGAACAACGAATAGCACGGGTCCCAATGATGGAGAGATTAGAGGGACTGTTTCATCCATAATCCACTACCAACACATATTAAATAAATACACTTAGCTAGAGTGCATAGTCACCCCTGATAGAGCATATAGGTATAGGTCTTAGAGCATGTTTTTATTTTCGTTTTATGCATTTTTAGATAGGATTTCGCTTTAGGTTGTAGTTTAGGTTTTATTTCGGTTTAGTTCGGAATCTACGCGTTTGTGTTCCTTATTACAGGTTGGAAGGTGAAGCATGGTGGATTTATGAAGCTAAGAGACGAAGTTTAGTGGACTATGGTGGATTTTGATAAGGCTTAGAGTGATACAAGTGAAGATTGAAAGAGCTAAGACCCAAGAGCTTGAGGGATAAAAACGCTTAAACCCGGGTCACGCATTGGAGTCTTATTTTGACACCTTTATCTTGAAATGCTTGGTTTGGGAGTTATAGTGGTCGGATGAAGTTGAATTTGGTATCACTGGAAAGCTAACTCGAAGATCTACAATTCATATTTTTACTCTGAGTCCAAATTCCAACTCGAAGGGGGTCAAAACAGCCTCCGAAGTGTTACTAAAGTTGCTGCAGGCAAAGCGCGGGCAAAGTGGGCAGAGCGCCCCCACGCTCTCAAGTGCACCAAACCGCGCTCCGGCGGTTGACACGGCGATGACTTGGGCTTGCGCGAAATCTTGGGGGCCGACTCTAATTTTTTTTTAGATATTTTTAGACTTGATATAAATACTTTCCTTAGGAATTTATTTGGATTGGATTATGCTATCTTTGACTTATCTTCTAAGTTTTGATTGAGTTTTTGGAGATTGGTGGGAGACAAAACCCTAGTTTTCCAATTGAAGATCAATTTGACTCTTGTAAGTTTTGTTTTTCTTCAATGACAATTTCTAGCTAATTTTCTCATGTCCAACTAGTTAGTTGAAGTTGTATGCATGATTGTTTGTGAGATTTGAAGTATTTTAGTTTGCCTTGACTAGATTGAATCTCTCCATGCTTGATTGATTAAATTCGCTTAGGATTATAATAGATTGGCCACCTATTCTACTTCTAGGTTGAATTACAACTAGAATAATTAAATTGACGGTGGAATTTGATTATTCATGGATGAATCCTTTGATTAAACTTATAGACGGTGGAATAAGGTTAATCAAAGGCGGATAATTTAATCACAAGACTTCATGAATAGACGGTGGAATTCATGAATATTGTTTCTATTGAATGCTTTTGAGCGGCTGAAAATCGTTGATGCCAAATCAAAAATAATTCCCTAATTACTAAACTAGTATAGTCAGTAAGTCGGGGTCGAACCCTAGAGACACTTGTATTCTAAGCAGTATTATTATCAACTCAGAAAGGTAACAAAAAGGGGGATTTTGGTTATTAAACTAATACTAATGAATTGAAACAAACAAAGCAAGTAATCAAACAAGGCAAAGATTGGATTTTTATCAAGTTAAAGGAAAGCAATCCTATTCAAGTATCCACTTTTCTTCCTCAAGTTATTGATCCTAGATTTAAACAATTTATTTCTTTCAATTATTCCTATCTTGATCAGAATTATAACATGGCAACGAGACATGCAACTTAACATCCAAACAATTCATGAAACGATCATAAATAATAAGGATATTAGCATTAAGAACAAGGATAAACAGGATACATGCAATTGAATTCCAACGAGTCAAACAATTAACATGCATTCAAATCTCTTCTCAATTGTTTTAGTCCAACGAGTCCTAAATCAATTGAGTTGCTACAAAGATCAGGCTTTGCTACGAGAAAACCTAGATCTAGCAATAGATAATATCAATTCCAACAAGGTGATCAATCAAGTAGAAATCAATATAATCAATATAAATTACGCACAAGAGAATTGAAATAACCTGTAGAAATAAACCTGAATAGACGAATCTCACAACAACTTGAGTCTGAAAAGCTTCAACTTGAATAGAATTTAGGGAGTTTAGTTCTCCATAATAGGGAAAAACACAAAGTCTGAAATTAGGTCTAAGAGAATACAAAACAAAGTCTGAAAAATAACCTAATATAGTTTCGACCCAGTCGGAATTAAAAAGATATAAAATATAAAATATTAAACTAAGCGGATAAATATGAACGCGTGTCAGATCCACAGAGCCGCGATCGCCACCTCTTCCTAGCCGCGATCGCTGCCTGGCTGCAAACCGCGACCCATCGGCGACTTCTGGCAACCGCGATCGCCACCCATACATGGTCGCGATCGCGGCCTTCATTGTCTCGCGGTCCTCAAAATGGCGACCTTGTCCTCCTCGGCGACGTCCACCGCGACCTTCCTCAGCATCGACGACGATCGCGACCTTCAGAATCCTCCGACGTCTCCAAATGTCGCTAACTATAAACTTCGGCCTTCAACTCTGATGCTCCATAATGCTCACAATAGGCCTAAAACACTACATAAATATGTACTAAAAAGTCCTAGTTACGCTGTACAAAACACAGCGTATCAGCTTTGAACTTAATTGCATGATCAATTTGACATAGAAGGTTTTCTAGGTTAATTGGTTAAAAGGTTGTTAAAGACAATGTATATTAACAACCACAATAAGCTTGAATTCATAAATTCACAATAGACTAGTCAAGGGAAATTGAAATAAGGATAATCGATGATCAAAACTCATGTATGCAATGGATACGAAACTAGTTGGACGTTTTTCTCCATATTCAAATCTCAACTTATTTTACTTGATTAGCTTTAATTAGTTTAATTTCTTAGATTTTAGCTTACAACCAAAAAACCCCCCTTTAATTTAGTAATATTACTTAAATACAAATATTCCGATTCTCTGTGGGTTCGACCCTTACTTCCACTTTGCTAAGGTTAGGAAGTTAGGAATTTTCTTTGACAGTGCTTTTATAGCGACGTAAACCCCTTAAGCGTAGAGCGGACCATGGTTATGACCTAAGTATTAGGGGGATCAATATTGATATTGCCTAATACGAGTTTTAAAGAGATGCTTCCGAGACTAATCTCACATTCCTGAACTAATTTAATCCATATCAATGTCTCAACATGAGACAACTAAACATACAAGGTCACATACAACGAACCTAAATCTAGTTCTAGTGCGAAACTGAATGAATAAGAATATGGTCATTATTTCTAACAAATATAACCACCTATCATATTTTATTAATCATACAAGTTGTTCCCAACGCAAATATTAAATGAGATTGAATTCCTCATTTAATAATAATAACGCAAGAGAGAATCGTCCACTTGCCTTATAAGACGTGCTCAACGTTCTCAACAATTCCAGCAGAAATCTTTATCACCCTTCTGCCAAATATAACAAAATATTTCTCAACAACGGGTTCATGGATACGCTTCTTAGTTGTATTCTCAGCTCCTACAACTTTCTAATCGATAAGCGATTTGATTTCCGAATATCGATATATAATAAATCCTTAGTTATCATGCTTTAAGGAGCCATCTTGGCGGAATTATAACTAATTATCCGCTTCACTTTTGAAACAATTTTCTAAATAAAAATTGTTCATTAGCAACAGTTCTTAAAGGTGACCAAATCTCGGATCAAATGGATTAAAAACGAATCCTGAGTAATTATCCGAAGTCCTTTACCTGCCAATCGATATCCGAAACTTGTATTCGCTATAACTGAAGATCCGGACGTCCGTTTCTCGAGCGGTTTGAACCTGTGGGACCGTATCAACCTCAAGATTATAAAAACCATAAATTTTATTAGCAAAACGGAACCGAAAGGCCCTTACGGTGGCTCCGCAATCAACCCGCTAATTAATTTCGATCGTATATACCTTCACTCGAGCCCATGGCTCGTTTGGCTCGATCCTCGAGCCCGAGGGTGGCTGGGCGTTGCCCGACGGTGGCCCTTGCGGTGGGTGGTGGTCCGACAAGCTACCAATCACCGGCGACGTCGCTTGGCGAGGCAAGAAGCTAGCCGGTGGCATGGAATTCTTCCTCCCGAGCCAGCGTTCCGTCCTTACTCTTTCATGGTTCTGGCTCCAGCAGCAGCAGTGAAACCGCAAGGAAAAAGATGAGGTGAAGGTGAAAATGGAGGTGGAAGAGGAGGTGAGGTGGTGGTAGGGATAGCGGAGGAGAAGAAGACGCCGGCGGTGAAGGAGGTTCGCCGAATTTGTCGTTCTCGGCCTTCGATCTCTTTCTCCCTTCCTTTCTCACCAACTTGACATACATATCCAAAGAAATAATTGGCTTTTCCTTCCATGCTAAGAAGTTGGATATCACCAACAATTTTCTATGATTTAAATTCCGATAAAAAATATTGGATTAAGCATTAAAACGGTCAAAGAGAGATTAAAAGGATATCCGAGAAAATTTCAAAAATATCCTCAAAAACCGCAGTTATTACAAACATGCCCTAAAGTGTTGATGTCATTCCTTTCTTTACTAGTTGTAGTTGACCTGTGAAAGAAACAAGGTGCCCATTCTCTTGCCTTAAGCCATGTTGCTCTACTTTTTTTTCTCCAAGACAACTCCTCCTCTTTGAGTATAGTGGCAATTTTTATAATAAATTTATCCGTTGAGCAACGACCATTTCACTAGGGGAAAGTATACAGAAAAGATATTGTTGTTTTATTTCCTACTTTAGATAACTAGAGCTTGAGTTTGGCCCTGTTTGGGGATAAATTTTCATGAAATTTTCTTTTTCGTGATTTGGCTAAAATAACATAGTTTAATTATGGGTATGAATTGGAGGAACCATAGTTTGGATTATGAAATCTATATATTGACAAGTCTTATACCAATCTAGACCCAATATATTTAAATGTCAATATATTAATTAGTGGGCGTTGATAATATTTTCAACCGGTCCATTATTCTCCATAGAATAATATATCCAAGCCAAATTTTATAATAAAGGGAGGCTTATTATCATGGCCTTAAATACTCTTAAATTATAATTGATTTGGTACATAAAATTTGGGCTTCGAGGCTCACCATATTTTGATCAAACCTACCATTTATGGACAATTGATTATTTGATGGCCACTTAATTATGCATTTAAATTGTTGGAGGGTGGAAGAATATAGAAGGCCAACGTTACATATATACATGACAATAAAGGAATTTATTTCTTCAAATTAAGGCACACGTACATATATTTGGATCTTCTAAGGCACACGTACATATATACATATGTGTATAGCATAAAACAAAATCAAAGTAAATATATGCATGCTACAAATGAGAACGGTGGCAATAGTATATTGCCAAGATCGTTCAGTGCCTCAAACGGAGGTGACATTATGTGCATGTCATCATACATTAATACAATTTGTGGATGTTAGTTAAGAGAAATACAAGGCCGAGGATGCAGAAGGAAGGGCATAAGAAGGGAAATTTAGCTAAAGAAGATGACGGGAATCGAAACACCGGTAACACTGCCGGAGGGAGTGGAACGTCCGGTGTGGCCGATCAAAACCGGTCTAAAGGAAAACAAATATATCCGGTTCACTCTGAGTCTGCTAGAACCGGTCAAAAACAAGGCGGTACTGGTTCGGGCGGGTACCGATTCGAAATTTTGGAGATTGAGGATAATAATGCTAACATAAATATGGAAGAAGAATCTCATGAAAGTATGATTGCAGGATCAGCAGGAAAGGATAAGGCAATTGAGAATTTTGGAAAGAATTCTCAGAAGATAGGCAAAAAAGATGGAAATAAGGGCAAGGAAGTAAGAAAAGAATCTGGGAGAAAGTCCATGAACAAGGAAGGAGATTATGAGATGCCACAAAATGGATTTGGAAAGGAAAAAGAGGTTTCTAGAGAGCTAATTAATGGAAATAGTTCCACGCCTAAAGATGCACACAAAGAGGAACTACTATCAAAATTGCGCCAACAGCATGTCATTATACGAGATAAGATTAAACAAGGAAACAATATGGGAGAAGAAGATAAGCTACCCAAGGAAAATATAATCGGGAAGAGGATAAAAGGGGACGTGAGTCTTCATAATAATCCACCACCTGTCAATCATACTCACCCCTCAAAGCATACAGGAGATCCCCCCGATACACAATATGGCGCAATGGCAATGGATTCTCACGTCCAAGAAACCAACGGTGGAATAATGGAGGATTTGGACACCAGAATGGAGATTGATGTTCAAACGGAAGGCTCGATGATCAGGAAGAAGGTGATGTTGGTGATTTGTGTCAAGTCATCGACTCCCTATTGGAGCATGTTGAGGTTTAGAGTCATATTGGGAATGTCGATTGGTATATTGATGATAGCTCGCATTTAGGTAGTGTTTAGGATGCATATTTATGTTTAATTTACATGGTTTTATCTTAGTTTAGCTTAGTTTCTAGGTTTTTACGTTTTCTAGGAAATTCGGGTTTTGCGCTTGTTTTGCAGATCTTTATGTAAACAAGCATGGACGGGATGGATCTTAGATGATTGTGGAGGATCAAGATGAGGCTTAAAGTCGTGCAAGTGAAGATTGGAAGAGCTAAGGCCCAAGAGCTTGAGGGATAAAAACGCTTAAACTCGGGTCATGTATTGGAGTCTTATTTTGACACCTTTATCTTGCAATGCTTGGTTTTGGAGCTATAGTGTTCGGATGAAGCTGCATTTGGTATCAATGGAAAGCTAACTCGAAGGGCTACAATTCATATTTTTACTCCGAGTCCAAATTCCAACTCGAAGGGGGTTAAAATAGCCTTTGAAGTGTCACCAGAGTTGCTGAGGCCTGAGCGCGGGTAGAACCAAGGAGAGCGCGACCGCGCTCTGGGGAGTACCAAACCGCGCTCTGGCGCGTTTGTGCAACGCTGACTTGGGCTTCGGGTGATCTTGTGGGCCGACTCTAATATTTCTTTTAGATATTTTTAGACTTGATATAAATACTTTCCTTAGGGTTATTTGATTATGCTATCTTTACTTGTGTTCTAAGTTTGATTGAGTTTGGAGATTTGTGGGAGACAAACCCTAGTTTTTGCAATTGAAGATCAATTTGACTTTTGTAAGTTTGATTTCTCTTTAATGTCGATTTCTAGCTAAATTTCTCATGTCCAACTAGTTAGTTGAAGTTGTGTGCATGATTGTTTGTGAGATTTGAATTATTTTAGTTTGCCTTGACTAGATTGAATCTCTCCATGCTTGATTGATTAAATTCACTTAGGATTATAATAGATTGATCACCTATTCTACTTCTAGGTTGAATTATAACTAGAATAATTAAATAGACGGTGGAATTTGATTATTCATGGATGAATCCTTTGATTAAACTTAAAGACGATGTATATTAAGATTAATCAAAGGAGGAGAATTTAATCACAGGACTTCGTGAATAGACGGTGGAATTCATGAATATTGTTTCTATTGAATGCTTTGAACTTAATTGCATGATCAACTTGACATAGAAGGTTTTCTAGGTTAATTGATTAAAAGGTTGTTAAAGACGGTGCATATTAACAACCACAATAAGCTTGAATTCATAAATTCACAATAGATTAGTCAAGGGAAACTGAAATAAGGATGATCGATGATCAAAACTCATGTATGCAATGGATATGAAACTAGTTGGACGCTTTTCTCCATATTTGAATCTCAACTTACTTTACTTGTTTAGTTTTAATTAGTTTAATTACTTAGACTTTAGTTTAAAAATCACAAAAACCCCCATTCTGCTTAGTAATATTATATAAATACGAATAATCTGAGTCCTTGTGGGTTCGACCCTTGCTTCCACTATACCTAGGTTAGGAAGTTAGGAATTTTCTTTGGCAGTGCTTTTATAGCGACGTAAAAGTGCTCGTCAATTGACATATATGACTTTCCATGGTTTAATTGTTATCATAAGATCCAATAGCATAGTCGCTCACCACCACCGAGACGAGGAACCTCGTGTGCATCGTTGCATGGCAAGGGCGTGCGGAACTCGTCGAGGACTTCGGTTTTGAGGTTCGAGGCTCGGCAATGGGTGTGGCGCGCCTAGGAGTGAACTTGAGATTCAACTCAAGGCTGCAAGGGCGCGCCTAGGTGGTGCGATGGCATGGTGAGGCTAGTGACGAGGTTGCGAGGCTGCGGTGGAGCTCTCGGCGCGCCTATGACACGTGTCCGAGGCTTCAAGCATGAATTGTGAGGCTAAGGTATGGTTTTGAGCTTATACATTGAGTCTTATAACTTTGTGCATGTTCTAAGATGAATTAGGAAGCTTCTCTGAGCTTGGTAGATGCTTTGAGCAAGAACCAAAGCTTGAGTTTAGCTTGGCACATAGTTAAATATGCTAGAAAGAAGTTTGTAAGCTTCATACTAGCTTAGAGTGAATTCTAGGAGCTTCGACAAGCTCAAGACTCATTGTACATGCTTTATAAGAAGCTCATGTAGCTAGGAAGTAGCTCATGGAAGCTCAATGTAGCTCACACTAGCTCAACTTAGCTCAACTAGCTAGAAATTCAGCTCAATCTAGCTCACACTAGCTCACGCCAGCTCAACTCACTATAAGCTAGCTCATGGAGCTAAGGGGTAGTGACACTCCTAGATGACCTAGCTTGACACCTAGCTATGCTAGATAGGTGGTGGGGCTGGTGGGCCGGCCCAAGGGGCGCGCCTTGTGGGCTGGTGGGCCCCACATGCACGCGCATGGCATGGGCTGTTGGCCTTGCCATTTGGGCCGTGTGAATGGGCTATTGGATTGGAATTTTGGACTTCTTGTTGGGCCTTTTATTTGTGGAATTTAAATGGGAATTGGAGTCCATGGGGGGATGTATTTGGACGCCCCTTTTATGGTGACAAGGAGAGAGGAAGGAAGTTGTAACCAACTCCCTTAATTCACTCTCAACCACACGCATGCAACTGATTGTAACCGCCACCCATGGCAGTTTTGGGGCAAGTTCTCACGCCTATAAATAGGGCATATTGTCGGCATTTTGGACATGGAACACATGAGAAAAAACCAGACTTGATCCCAAAGAAATCGGAAGAAAGAATCGAACAAGAATCTAGGGTTTCTTGTCGGATTTGAGTGAAAACACAAGAGTGTACTCAAGTGGACATGGTGTGGCATGGATCGAAGTTCTTCTTCAAGGAAGGAACCTCAAGTTACATGGAGTGGGCAGTATGTTCAAGTCAAGGTACGAAGAGGAATCGATGGAACCCCAATCATCCATGGAAGACGACTTCATCGAAGTGAAGATCGAAGAGGAATCGATGGACTCGAACAAGGTACGCTTGTCTTCAATGGTTGTGTCTTGCCAACACTTCCATTGGTTTATTTAATTACGTTTTATCCCACAGCGGTATTGCACAACCCTTGGAATGGAATAGGGGCAATATACGTTGAAGGAAAGCGGGATCTCATCCCGTGACTCGTAGTCTTATATCCAAGTCGAATTACTTAACATGTACAAGGAGTCGATGGTGATTGCCTTCGTGGCCTACACCCACGAGACTATCCTTCATTGGATCTACTCGTCATGCCTTGATTATCCTCATGGATCTACAAGGATCGACTTTCCTTCAACAAGACAAAGCAAATGTATTAAAACGATTGCATGAAATCCCAATTAGTAGACAACTACGGAAATTCCAACAGGTGATGATGTACAAGACGATGACACCATCATGGTCTCATCGGATGGTGACATCGATCTCTGAATGGGTTTTTGATGACCCCCTACTACAAATGTTATCTATGATAGTACCAAAATTAAACATTCTCACTTGGAATGTTCAAGGCGCGGGAAGCCGCGACTTTATGCTTACTTTGAAGGAGCTTTTGAGAATGCATGATCCCACTATTCTTATTCTCGTGGAGACTAAAATCAGTGGAGATCGTGCTAACGATATTTGCCGGGAGATTGACTTTGATGGTGTTATGAGATCGGAAGCTCGAGGTTTTCGCGGTGGCATATGGATCCTATGGCGTAAGGATAGGGTCAACATTTCTCTGGTGGATATGCATGAGCAAGTAGTCACAGTTCAAGTCTCGAGGGCTGGCGAAGCGGCATGGCTTCTCTCGGCCATATATGCTAGTCCGCAACCTACCTCAAGGAATCTGTTATGGCAAAGACTACGTGAATTTGGCGCTGAAAATAATCTCCCATGGCTTATTATGGGAGATTTCAACGACACTAAATCATTGGAGGAGAGAACGGGAAGATCTGATGAACTGGTCAGGAGATGTCATAATTTCAACAATTGGATTGAAGATACGAGTCTGATTGATCTGGGTTTCTCCGGACAAAGATTCACTTGGTCACGGGGGTCGGAGCTCGACAATTGGTCCGGGGCTCGCTTGGATCGAGGATTGTGTAATATGGAATGGCGAGGAATGTTTGGAAATGGGGCAATCCGGCATCTGGCAGCCAACCAGTCTGATCACACGTCGTTGCTATTGGACTCCAGAGGCTTCAATATGCAGAACCCGCGTCACAAACCGTTCCGATTCCAAGCCGCTTGGATGATGCATAATGAGTTTCAATACTTTCTCGCATCGCACTAGACGAGGGGGTGGAACTTAACCAATCATTACAGAGTCTTGCCTTGCATCTAGATGATTGGAACAAATCGGTCTTCGGAAATCTATTCCGGAAAAGAGATCGCCTTTGGAGACGCATTGAAGGTATTCAAAGAAACATGGGGAATAGAAATTCAAGTGGCTTAATGCGACTGGAGCGCAATTTACGGGGCCAACTAGATTGTGTGCTTCATAAAATTAATATCTTCTGGCAACAAAAGGCTAGAACGGATGCTATGGTTGATGGAGACAGAAACACCCGGTTTTTTCATGCTTGCGTTGTGGTTCGGAGGAGACAAAACATAATTGACGGGCTCATGAACGAGAATGGTGAGTGGATTTGGGATCAAGACAGGCTGCAACAGCATGT
The DNA here is from genome assembly GCA_964016875.1 of Fallopia convolvulus. Taxonomy (NCBI): domain Eukaryota; kingdom Viridiplantae; phylum Streptophyta; class Magnoliopsida; order Caryophyllales; family Polygonaceae; genus Fallopia; species Fallopia convolvulus. The sequence continues at coordinate 34,802,356 of OZ024736.1, forward strand.
GACATCTCACTTCCAACACCTCTACTTGGAGGAAACCACTGAGGACAGCCCCTTCGACGTTCCTCATGGATGCTTTCCGGAGATTCCGAACTCGAAATATGACATGCTGAGTCGAGAGTATAATGCAAGTGAAATCAGGAATGCAGTAGACAATATGGGACCGTTAAAGGCGCCAGGGCCGGACGGATTTCACGCCATTTTCTATCAAAAGAAGTGGAAGATTGTTTGGGCAGAGGTTGAAAGCTCGACATTGCAGATCTTGAGAGGAGAAGGGGTCCCTGATGCTCTTAATGAAACTCTTTTGGTACTCATACCGAAAGTGGAGAATCCGGAGACGGCCGATCAGCATGTGTAATGTAGCTTTCAAAATGGTGACAAAAGCTATTGCTACGAGGCTAAAGCCAGTTATGAGAAATATTGTGGCTCCAACACAGTCCAGTTTTGTGCCCAGGAGGCAAATAACGGACAACATTGTTATTACTCGGGAAGTGATGCATTCAATGAGAGCGAGAAATGGAGGAAGGTTTATGACAATTAAAATCGATCTCGAAAAGGCTTACGACCGTGTGAGATGGAATTTCTTACGGGAAACACTACAAGAAGCTCGAATTCCTAGTATAATGACCCAAACTATTATGGAATGTGTTACCTCTTGTAGCATGAAAATTCTTTGGAATGAGGAGATGGGAGCGCTTTTCAAACCGAGTCGAGGTGTCCGACAAGGGGCTCCCCTTTCTCCGTACCTTTTTGTTCTATGTATGGAGAGGCTTGGACATATAATTGAAGAGGCAGTGGAAATGGGAGCGTGGAGACCGATTAGTTTATCGGAATATGGCCCAAGCTTGTCGCATCTCTTCTTCGCCGATGACTTGGTGCTGTTTGCTGAGGCCAGCGGTGAACAAATGAGTGTGATTAAAGCATGTCTTGCAAGATTTTGTCAAGCTTCTGGTGCAAAGATCAACTTCATGAAGTCTAGGGTCTGTTTTTCAAACTCAACACCAGCGGATATTTGTGAACAAGTTTGTTCGATTGGGGGGATGCCAGAAACTGACGATTTCGGTAAATATCTTGGAATTCTCCTCTCTAAAGAGCCAGTTAAGAAACACACATATAAATATGTGCTGGATCGAGTGTCTTCGAGATTGGCAGGATGGAAAGCAAAAATTTTTTCAATGGCGGGTCGTGTAACTTTGGCTCAATCGGCTCTAGCAAGCATTCCATACTACTCTATGCAATCTGGGGAGATTCCGAGATCGATTTGTGACGAGGTGGAGAAGAGAACAAGAGGCTTCGTGTGGGGATCAACCGATGAGAAAAGGAAAATACACCTTGTGAATTGGGAGACTATGAAGGCGCCTAAAGCTGTCGGTGGAAGAAATATAAGAAGCATGAGGCAGGTTAATACTGCCTTCATGACGAAACTGGGGTATCGGATGATCAATGAACCAGATGCGCTTTGGTCTCGTGTGCTAAGAGGCAAATATTGCAGCGGTAGATGTGATCGGGACATGATATCTGATAGGCCTGGAGCATCGAACACTTGGAAAGGGATTGTTAAGGCTAAAACTAATGTCATGAAGCATTTGAAGACGGAAGTGGGGGGTGGGAAGAGAACTCTGTTCTGGCTGCATCCATGGATTACTGAAAAACCCCTTGAAGAGCTCACAGTGGATATGATTGATGAGGATGATATTGGAAAGACAGTTGCTGAATAATGGGATGGAAATTCTTGGAACTGGCATGAATTCGCACATCTGCTAGAGCCGGAAGTTCTGAACAAAATTTCAGCAGTTCGTTTAAGTGAAGAAGGAGTCGGAGATAACTTTACCTGGGGCGCTACCTCCTCTGGCAAGTTCACGATCAAGTCAGTGTTGGAAAATATGCAAGAGGATCAACAGCAGGGGAGAGATAGGCTTTGGAAGGTGATTTGGAAGGTGGAAGCGGCTGAACGTGTGCGAAACTTCTTGTGGTTGGCTGCACATGATGCTGTGTTGTGCAATGCTAATCGGGTTAGAAGACACGTAGGAACAATTGCTACTTGTGGAGTTTGTAACGAAGAGGAGACAACATTGCATATTCTCAGGGATTGCACACAGGCAAGGGGGGTCTGGGTTGATTTCTTGATCAATTCTCGTATGCAGGAATTCATACAAGGCGATCTCAGAAATTGGTTGGAGAGGAATTTGACTAGACAGGGATCTTGGCCTACTACCTTTGCTTACGGTGTTTGGTGGTTGTGGCGTTGGAGGAATACAAGAGTTTTTAACAATGATTGCACAATACATGGATCAAAGGCGACGTTCATACTTGACCGGGCAAGAGAATTCAGCACTGCTTTCAGAAACAAATCGAACACAAGGACGGAAGGACTTGGAACCATGGCGCATTGGACTCGCCCTACTGCTGGCTGGTACAAGATTAATTCAGATGGTGCTTTCGCTGCGGGAGAAGGTTGGCTTAGAGCATGTGGTTTGATTAGAAATTCAGATGGGGACTTTATCAAAGGGTATGTTGTCAAGTCTGGTGGTGCATCGGCGCTTAAGGCTGAATTGATGGGAATTCTGCAGGGCATCACCATTGCAAAGCAGATGAAGCTAGAGAAAGTGATTCTTGAAGTGGATGCATTGGAAGCGCTTGATCTGATCAATGCTGAAGGGACGATGGCTGGACTGAATTCGGAACTGGTGAGAAAGATCAAAGAGATTGCTAATAGCCCCGATTGGATTTTCACAGCAAAACATATCCCGAGACAAGCGAATTAGGTAGCGGATTGGTTGGCTAAATTTAGCAAATCTTTTATGGGAAATTTTATCTTGTTTGAAGAGGAGCCGGAAGGCATTAGGAAGATCCTAGACATGGATAAAATTATGAGTATTAATATGTAATTTTACTTTCTTATTAAATAAAAGGGGTTATAATCCCTCCTTTATTATCAAAAAAATATAATAAACGCCAAATTTTTTAATGGTGGGTACGTAATCAATACCCTTAATTGCTTTGAATTTGGTTAAATAAACATGGGGAGTCTATGCTTGTGCTCCACAAAGCTTTATATAAAAGGTGGGGAGAAGAGTCTGGTTTCTGGTCTTCATTCACAAGATCGAAAATGTATATAGAGGAAGGGAAAAGTCTCTAAAAAAACCAATGAGCATATGATAGAGAAGGCAAAAAGTACTACAAAAGCTTACTTGCTCTTCTTCCATATATCATGGTAGACCTGGGTCCGGTTCCGGAACCGGCGGTTCCGGTTCCTCGGAACCATGGAACCGGGACCGGAACCGGCCTTGGTCCGGTTCCCCGGTCCCGGTTCCGGTTTCCGCCGGTTCCGGATTCGGTTCCACCCGGTTCCGGTTCGGAACCGGGCAATAAAAAAATTAAAAATTTAAAAAAAAAAGAGTCTAGCCGCGATCGCGGTAAATACAAACCGCAATCGCGGGTCACGGATCGCGATCGCGGTCCGAAACCCGCGATCACGGGCCCAAAAAACAGACCGGACCAAAGTCCAAACCGCGATCGCGGCCCTGATGTCGCGATCGCGGTTGCTCAATACGCGATCGCGTAATGGTCAACGCGATCGCGGTTTACACACACTTTGGCCCAAACCGGGCTTGGAAATTGGGCTAAGGCGAAATGGCGAATCCGTGATTAATGCTTGTTCTTCAAAACAAAAAAAAGTTGGATAATTAAAGGGCTTGGACTTAAAATTAAGTTGCCTACGTATCATCTCGGGGTTATAGAGGAATCAAAGCCCACGTAGTTCTCTTACCTTTCAATATGAAACCCCGATTTGCTTACCATCGTCCATCTACGTCGATGCATCCGAAGCGCTTTGGGATTGGGACTCATCGTCTTGCCCGTCCGAGTCAGAAGTTTCGGATACCTCCGCCTTTTGTTGACGAATTTCCGCTCTCTTCCAATCACATACGCACACTTGGGCTTCCAAGACATTGGGCTTTAAACTAGATCGTTTTGCATCAAGGACGTGTCCTCCTTCGCTAAATGTTTGCTCTACCGATACGGTCGAGGCGGGAACAACAAGCACTTGAGCCGCGATCTAGACCAAGGTTGGGAAAGTCTTCTTGTGGGTCTTCCACCAATCTAAAATATCAAATTCTCCTTCACCAAACTCAAAGTGGGTTATTAGATATGTTTCAAACTCCGCATTCGAGCTCGAATGTCTCGGTTTCTTGGTAAGGGTATTCAAAAGATTAAACCCATACCTTTTAGTAGCACCGAGGACACTCGAACTCGAAGAGGAGGATGAATGTGGAGGTAATGGAGAAGAACTAACACTAGATGAATATTCGGTAATCAATTCCTCATCTGATCTTCTAACTTTACTAAGTATATCCCCAACACTAGCAATATCATCATTAACATCCAACTCTAATGCATCATAATAACCATTCAAACATGCTTCTAAACCACTCATCTTAAACCTAGGATCAAACACACAAGCAACAAGATAGATATCGGGGATAACTTTATAATAGTGCAACCATTTCACTTTCATAACATCAATAGCACCATAAAGTTCGGTGAATTACGCCCCTCACAAAAACCGCCCGCCACATTCAATGCTTCAAAACAAAACAAATGAGCACAAGGTTTATAAACATGACTAAAAGTTAATGTTGCATCATGAAATATTTTCAAAACTTCTAAGATTCTATAACAATAATCCCATACTTGAGAAATAATGGGATTGTCGGGAAAATATATGGACGCAAAAGAAGTCAAAAGATCTTTGTAAGGAATGTATGCATGAAGTAGTTTATAAGTGGAGTTCCAACGGTGACAAACATCTTTTGGAAATGTTCGGGGTGGAACACCTTTTTGACTACAAAACGTCGTCCAATCTTGGACGGTTCGGGGGCTAGCCCACATACGACTAATAACATATCTAATAGGAGCAATTAAACCCGACATAACATTTAAACCATCTTTGACACAAAGGTTTAAAATATGGCAAACACATCTTACATGAAAATACTTCGCTCCAAGAATTGGTTGACAATGCGGAACCAAATCTCGGATTGAAGCGGTGTTGTTAGATGCATTGTCAAAGGAGATAGAAAAAACTCGATGAAGTAGTCTATACTCTTCCAAAATAGTACGAATAATGTTACTAATCATTAAAGCGGTATGAGAAAAATCAAATACTCTATAAGCCAAAACACGTTTTTGCACATTGAAATGATCATCAAGAAAATGACATGTTAAGCCCATGTATGAATGATTTTGCCAATGATCACTCCAAATATCACTACAAATTGAAACTTTAATATCATTTTGAGCAAAAAAACTCACCAATGTCATTTTCCGAGTTGTATATGCTTTCATCATATTCTTTTTTACCGACTTCCTAGTAGTCGGTTTATAAGCGGGTTGTACATGAGTAGTCATCCAATTGTTAAATCCTAACTTTTCGGCAAAACTAAATGATAAGTGATAAACACAAATAGACTCGGAGAAGGCATACATGCTATCATTATGGTTATAAGTAAATAAATGAGGGTTATGATGAGGATTAAGGGAAGAAGAAGATGCAAACCCGGAGAGTTGGGATTGTCCTCGCATCATGCCTAACTTGTCGGGGTGTGCTCTCTTCACGTGCTTTGACAATGTTCCATAGCCCGATCCCGACACCCATGTGTAATGCTTAGGACAATAGTTGCAATGAACTTGAAATTTCTTGGTAGATGCCTCATAAGCTCCCTTACGAAAATGTTTTGTAAATATGTCGAATTTAAGGATTGGAGCCTCACCCTCGGTCGCCTCGGATCCATGATCCACTCCCTCATTTTCATAACATCAATAGCACCATAAAGTTCGGTGAATTACGCCCCTCACAAAAACCGCCCGCCACATTCAATGCTTCAAAACAAAACAAATGAGCACAAGGTTTATAAACATGACTAAAAGTTAATGTTGCATCATGAAATATTTTCAAAACTTCTAAGATTCTATAACAATAATCCCATACTTGAGAAATAATGGGATTGTCGGGAAAATATATGGACGCAAAAGAAGTCAAAAGATCTTTGTAAGGAATGTATGCATGAAGTAGTTTATAAGTGGAGTTCCAACGGTGACAAACATCTTTTGGAAATGTTCGGGGTGGAACACCTTTTTGACTACAAAACGTCGTCCAATCTTGGACGGTTCGGGGGCTAGCCCACATACGACTAATAACATATCTAATAGGAGCAATTAAACCCGACATAACATTTAAACCATCTTTGACACAAAGGTTTAAAATATGGCAAACACATCTTACATGAAAATACTTCGCTCCAAGAATTGGTTGACAATGCGGAACCAAATCTCGGATTGAAGCGGTGTTGTTAGATGCATTGTCAAAGGAGATAGAAAAAACTCGATGAAGTAGTCTATATTCTTCCAAAATAGTACGAATAATGTTACTAATCATTAAAGCGGTATGAGAAAAATCAAATACTCTATAAGCCAAAACACGTTTTTGCACATTGAAATGATCATCAAGAAAATGACATGTTAAGCCCATGTATGAATGATTTTGCCAATGATCACTCCAAATATCACTACAAATTGAAACTTTAATATCATTTTGAGCAAAAAAACTCACCAATGTCATTTTCCGAGTTGTATATGCTTTCATCATATTCTTTTTTACCGACTTCCTAGTAGTCGGTTTATAAGCGGGTTGTACATGAGTAGTCATCCAATTGTTAAATCCTAACTTTTCGGCAAAACTAAATGATAAGTGATAAACACAAATAGACTCGGAGAAGGCATACATGCTATCATTATGGTTATAAGTAAATAAATGAGGGTTATGATGAGGATTAAGGGAAGAAGAAGATGCAAACCCGGAGAGTTGGGATTGTCCTCGCATCATGCCTAACTTGTCGGGGTGTGCTCTCTTCACGTGCTTTGACAATGTTCCATAGCCCGATCCCGACACCCATGTGTAATGCTTAGGACAATAGTTGCAATGAACTTGAAATTTCTTGGTAGATGCCTCATAAGCTCCCTTACGAAAATGTTTTGTAAATATGTCGAATTTAAGGATTGAAGCCTCACCCTCGGTCGCCTCGGATCCATGATCCACTCCCTCATTTTCATTGGGAGTGGACGATCCCGGTTGTACCACATTGGGATTGGGATTCGAAAATTCCCCCAAGTTAATAGGGGGTACAAATTCTACATTTGAAGCACTCTCTTGTGAGCCAAAAATTTGATCAATGTTGTTAAGAAATCCTTCCATTTGAGAGATTGAGAGATTGAGAGATTGAAAGATTGAGAATTGAGATTTGAGATTTGAGAGAGCTTTGAAAAGTGTAAACTTGAGAGATTGAGAGATAGAGAAAGATTGGTAGAATGGTAGTGTGGGTGGGAATGAGATCATGTAGTGGTTATTTATAGAAGAAATTTATCAACTAGCCGTTGGAATTGTGAAATAGCCGTTGGAAACTAGCCGTTAAAAACTAGCCGTTGGCTTTTAAAGCAAAACCGCGATCGCGGCCATATAGGGCCGCGACCGCGGCCCGAGACCCGCGGTCGCGGTTTTGATTGTGTCGAAGAATGGGGCTTTCTGTTCTATAACCGCGACCGCGTGGGTTTCAGGCCGCGGTCGCGGCCCTATATGGCCGCGATCGCGATTTTATAATACGTTCAAAAAAATAGCCGTTGGAGGGGAACCGGCGGTTCCAAACCGCCGGTTCCCCGGTTCTGGAACCGGCGGTTCACCGGTTCCGGGGGGAGGAACCGGAACCTTACCGGGAACCGAACCCGCCGGTTCCGGAACCGGCGGTTCACCGGTTCCGGGGGGAGGAACCGGAACCGAAACCTTACCGTGAACCGAACCAGCCGGTTCCGGAACCGGGTCCAGGTCTATATCATGGTGGTTCTCCGTTGGTTGAACCAAGTCTATGCCTATTACGAGTTGAGCCATACGATCGATACAAGGACTCGTGGTTGGCTCAAAACTTTCAGTTTCGCCTCCACAACAAGTCGTGGTTGGCTCGAAACTTTTAGTTTTGCCTCTACAACCGGGTATATTATGCCGAAAAATCCATCTTTTTATTCTTGATCAAATGATTGGACCATATGTATTGGTTTAGCTTTTGAAAAATTCAAATTTAAGAGGCTAACCATAGCTACATATTTCATTAAAAAAATTAATTAAGATTATATGCAGATAAATACATGACAAAGTGCTAATTAACTTGACAAAGGGGCTTATATACATGGTTGAATAACAAAGTGCTAATTAATTTCAAAACAGGTCAAGCAAAAGATATCACATAGTGACTACTGTCGGTCATATATATGCATCAAGTGTCATAAAACATGGTGATATATATATATGGGAGCGCTCTGGTACAATAGATATTGTGGTGTAAGCGTGTGGTTAAATATATACCGTTGGATTGTAATAAATCAGTGGTTGTTAATTAAGGTGCATATTAAACTATAGAGTCTGGAACCTAAAACCACCCGTAAAATACCCCATATTCCACTAAACCACCCCGAATATAACTATTTATTTTGAACCACCCGTAAAACACCCTCCGTTATCTCTATACCACCTACCGTTAGTTTTCCCGTTAAAAAAATTAAAAACCCCAAAAATACCCTTGTCTAGTTGTCTCTTTCCTTTTACTCAACTAAACCCTAACTAAGAGAATGACTCTTCCCAAAAATCATCTCATTCTTCCTCTCTTGATAACCAAACCGGCATATCTTCTCTGCCTCGTCGAAGTCTAGTTCGTCTGCAAAATTGATCATTGTGAACTCTTCATTCTCAATTGATGGCCACCGGTATGCGAATTTCGAGGTTTCGCCGGAGATCTGGACCGCGGGAGGTGCTTTACGTCAAGAGGAGTCGAGCGGATTGGTCTATCGAGCCAGGCAATGTTGCGCAGTTTGGACTCCGTCTTGTACTAGAGCTTGATGTGTATCCCTTTCGCTTCTCCTAGAGCTTGGCGGAGGCAGCAATGCCGAGTCAGTTTTGTTGGATGTGGCGACGACACCAATGCCTCGGTGGCGTCGTGAATGCCGATATCTGAAATCTCGCGTTGCCTCCTTCCTACTGTTGGCAATGATTCTGAGAAAGTTGGCGAGATCTTGATGCACTGAGGTGACGAATTTGGCTCGTCACCAGCTCAAAAATCAGGGGCAAAAATCAAGAACTCATTCGGATTTGTTAATTTTAGCCTGATTCTTCAATGATTTTTCCAAAATTATTTGAGGGGTTTTGTAGAGAACTTCATGATTGAAAATTAGCAACTTGAATCGTTAATTTTGGTTGAGAAATGAGGGAGAAATTGTTCGGTAAAGATTATGTGTTCTTGGTCAAAACAAGGCAATTGAATCGGGAGTAAAATCAACAAAAACAACCCTGCTCGAATCTGAGCAGCTCACACCCATTAATATCACCCTTACCTCCTACCTCTCTCCCTTCCCCAAGATGCACTAGAGACGTCTCCATTCAGCTTGATTTCTTCATGCCAACGCACACTAACGTGCAAGGTGAATGACGGAGGTGACATGGAGGGGAGATGTCGAATCAGCGTGGCAACAAGTAGCCTAAGCAAGGTGGCATGGCGGTGACGGTACTGTGACGTCGGCGTGACGCTGATGGCGTTGGTGGCGCCATTCTTGACCACGCGCGTATCAATCAAGCACCATGAAGAAGGTGACAAAGGCATGGTTGAGAAAACATTACATTTTAATGAGGAAAGATACGAGGGTATTTCCGGGTTTTTTAATTTTTTTTAACGCAGCATCTAACAAAAGGTGGTTTAGAGATAACGGAGGGTATTTTAGGGGTGGTTCAAAATAAATAGTTATATTCGGGGTGGTTTAGTGGAATATGGGGTATTTTACGGGTGGTTTTAGGTTCCGGACTCTAAACTATATGGGATTGTTGTACATAATTAAAACCACGATCATTTAAAAAAGGAAAATAGCAAATATGGGCGAGATTTGTGGGAGAACATTAGCTGAAAATAATTACAAAAAAGGATGAAAATCTTTGAATTTGGAACTTGGAAGTTGCTAAATTTAAGAGATTCTGAAATAAAAAAAAAATCCCACGTTTTTTATATATGTCAACTGCATGATTTTAGGGATTGAATATCTATTAATCGACATTTGAAAAACATAATATGACTGTTTCAATAATTATAAAATCTCATAATATTTATATATAGCCGAGGTTTGAATAACTCATTTTGACTGTTTGAAAAACTCAGTTCAACACATGTGATGATAACACAAACTTATTTGATATAATTACATTTCATATAGCGGTACAATAATATCAATATGAATAACTAAATAAAAGTAGTTGAAAAACAACATTGTTCATCCTGAATAACTAACTTATTCAATGGTTTTCACTAGTATTATTAGAATGTGTTTATATAAATAATGTATACTATTGAATAACAATTACAATGCTTCTGAAAAACAATCTTTACTATTGTGAAAATATGTGATTCTTTGTATTAAGTTATGTTATTAATAATCATTACACTGCTTTTGAATAAACAATTACAATGCTTATGAATTACAATTCTTTTTTGGACCGAGTACATCAACATTATCATCATTTGGAACATGTTCCCTGGTGCGGAGTCTTTTATATTGGATCATGATGCGCTTTGACTTTTCTCCAATGTTCAATTGTTGATCATTACCACCTGATCCATTTGAAAACTCGGTTAAAGACAAATGATATCAATGTTGCAAAACCATACCATCCAAAGTGAAAAAGTATATTGTGAGACTTGAAAAACAATTGCAAAATTGTCATACACATATCATCAGAGTTGTAAAACCATAACATCCAAAGTGAGAAAAGTATATTATGATACTTGAAAAACAATTGCAAAACTATCATACACATATAATTGTTGCAATACCTTACTATCCAAATTGAAAAACACTTGTTTCATATGCTTATCCAGATAATCCTTATTATTGAAAATCATGGTTTTTATTGTGTATAATATTAATCATTATCTCCTGCTATTCCCTAAACTTAATAAAATGGTGTAAAAACCTCTTACAATGAATTGAACAATATCAGTGTTATTCTCAATAACAACAACATAAATAAATAACAAAGCACACATAAATGAATAACAAATCACTTCATATATTTATGATATCAAACACGTCTATATATAAAAACTCATGCATATATGAATAACAAAATAAACATATATGAAAAATAATTTACGAATATGTGAATAACAAAACACGTATAGATGAATACCAAGACCGGAGTATATGAAAAACAAACCACATATGTCTGAAAAACAACGTACGCATTCATGAATAACAAAATCCAAAAACATCAACATAAATGTCAAAGATTCAAATCGAAACGTAATTAATTCATTTCGATCAGATCAGATTGATTTCAATCGCCCCATCAACCGATCGAAACGAAGACAACCATTACTTAATAAATCAAGATTCAAAACTGACCTTCAAAGCCAATCGCTTATAGGCGTATTTAAAATCCGCCTTGGAAGCGAACGACGACATCCCTAACTCTGCGTAGTGGTTGAATCCGGCGACCGAGCACGTCAATCGGCGTCGAGAGCCCGACGGGGCGACAAACATTGTCGGGGAGGAGGATCCGCCAAATTGGTTAATCCCTCTGCAATTGAAACGAACGGGATAAATCTGATTTTAGAGAGAGAGAGAATAAATGTTGAAAGGAAAGAGAATTAATATAGGCTATCTCAACCGAAAATAAAATCTGTAATTGTTTTTTCCCTAATTGAAATTATCCTGTAAAACACCCCCATTTAAGCTTTTTACACCCCATTTTTTTAAATCCTATCCATTCATTTATTTCAATCTAATGGATGTCCTTTAACCACACGCTTACACTCTAAGAGATGTTTGTACTAGAGCATTATTCTATATATATATGTATATATATCTCCATACTACCATCGTTCTGATTCGGTGGTGCTATATAGTGCATGAAAAATCAGCACTTACTTTTGGATCTCAAATATGAGCTATAGTTTTTTTTCTGATACGGAAAGAAATTAGGAGGGAGGCCATCATCTAGATGTTCTCCGCCCTAGGGCATCCTTGAGGATGAGATAGACGAGTTCTGACCTCTTCATGGATGATGGCACCACTTCTAAAAGCCTTCTTAGCCAAATAGTCTGCAACACGATTAATTCCCTGAACACGTGCGTAATGCTCCACTCTCCGATCTGGAAAAGATGACTGCGGATATCCGAGACAAGGATCTCTATCTCCCATGGGCAGATGCCTTTGCCATTGTTGGCATTCACCAGGCAAAGATTGTCGCCTTCGATCTCTAGCGACCTACAACCTCTTCTCATTGCTTCCTGAATTCCATTCCTAAGAGCCAGGGCTTCAGAGGTGAGAACAGATTTTGTTCCCAACAGGCCATAGTTATAGCTGATAGTCTCTGCATTGTGATTTCTTAGGATATAGCCGAAAGTGGCATGGCCTTCGTTGTTCTTTTCTCCATCAGAGTTCAATTTGATCCAGTTTTCTTTGGGTTTCTTCCATTTAATATTTTTGGTCTTTTGTCAAGCATCCATTTTACTTCTGTTGTTAGCATTCTTGTCATTTGTATAGATATATATGTCTGGTTTTCCCACGTCTTTCCAATGATTTCAGTAATTTCGTTGTTCTTGATTGCTTCTGTTGGGCTGAAAGTTTTCTGGTTTCTTTGGTACCAAATACTCCACCATGTGAATGCCAGAGTTTCCATTTCATTGTTAGTTAGTGCTCCTCTTATATCCTCCATGTATTGCCATGGGGTTTTGTTATTGACATTTATGTCTTTTATTTTTAAGAATATATTGTTGTTTATTGATTTTATGATTGTTTGGTTATGACAGCATTGGATGAGGATGTGTGAAGTATCTTTCTCCAATGCGTCACATGATGTACACTGCAAGGTGATTGCGATATGTCTTTCGTACAGTCGTTTTCTTGTGAGTAAGGCATTCTGAGTTATTTTCCACAATAATTTTTTTTATTTTTGGTGGTATGTTTAATCCCCATATCCATTCCACGTCATTTTTATTCCGCCTTTCATGTTGTTGAGAAAGGCCATTGCTGATTTTGTTGTGAACCAACCGTCTTTACTAGGCTCCCAATATAGTCTATCTGTAATTTGATTGACTGGTATTGGTGATTGTATAATCTTTTCCGCCTTTTGGTTTGTTAGCCACATGAGTAATTCTTCTTTCTTCCATGATTTGTCTTCGTTGAGAAAGTTGGAGATTGTAGCATCCAGGTTGATCTCGTTATCATTGGTAATGTGTTTAATAAGTGGTTCTGTTTCTATCCACTTGTCTTTCCAGATTTTGATGGTTTTTCCATCTCCTACTTGCCAAATTAACGCCTCTTTAAACAAGCTTTTTAATTTCATAAGTTGGTTCCATTGACAAGTTGTTCTACATCTTACTTCATAGTGAAGAATATTTTGTTGTTCAAGGTATTTTTCCGCTGCAATTTTAACTCATATGTTATTTGGTTCATCTAAAATTTTCCAAAGTAGCTTCATTTGTAGTGCTATATTATAGTCCTCGGATTTTCTTATGCCCAGTATATTTTAACTTTTAAAAATAAAAGCTAAAAGAGGAGAAAATTCCAATACGTAAGTGGGGAAAAATCACGCATGCAATATATAACGATGAAGATCAATAAAAGAAAATTTTGTTCCAAAAAAAAATCTATTTTGTGGGTTAAAGATTAAATGGTCTACATGGTTATTCACTGTATACTTTCAAGTCTCCTAAATTGGTTTCACAATAAAACGAAGAGATATGCAATGGTAAAACTTGGTGTTCTAGCTTTTAAATAACAATAAAGCGAGGCCTACCTTCTATTTGTATGTTATCTTGTAGTGAAGACGGGAGTAAAATAAACAAACTTCAAATCAAAGTCTTAAAATTTCTTTTTCGGAACTACGATGATTTGATCCCATTAAGAGTACGTAGGAAGATCGACATATAGTGTAAATGCTCGTCGGGTTTAATCACAATCTCAAATTAAAATATGTTCCTTTTGAAGAACTATGTAGACTTGATCCCTTCAACGAATACGTAGGAAATCCGACATCAAATCCCAAACGGGTCTCGGTTTCAGTCACACAAAATTAAAAATCAAAATCAAACCAAAATCAACACTCAAAGTGTTCTTGTTCTTCCGAACTACGTTGATTTGATCCTAGTGAGGGTACGTAGGAAGCTCGACGTATAGCGCAAATGCTCGTTGGATTCAATCACAACCTCAAATTAAAATATGTTCTTTGGAGAACTACGTAAAGACTTGACGCCTAAGAAAGGCTACGTAGGTAACTCGATACAAATTTTTATCGAGTACAGTCACACCTCTAAATCAAACTAAAATTCTCAAATCCAAAACGCACTAAAAATCTTGTGCACGCCAAATGCGAATAATTAGATCACCGTTCCTAGAAGGTGGGTTTAATCTCATTCGCGTCATGCAAATGATTGTTGGAGCGATTCTAGGTAACCCTTCCTAGAAGGTGGGTTTAGATTCGTTCCTCTGATGCTTGAAAAATTACACACACCAAATCAAACACAAAAACAAAAACACTTTGAACTACGTAAGACTTGATTCTCTTTAAAAGAGATATGTAGGCAACCCGTTATAACTCGGGTGCAGGCCAAATCATAAAACAAATCCAAAAGTCTCCAACGTGTCTATATTTTTAATAGAGTTACAAAGATGTACAGATAAGGGTCGAACTTAAAAATCAAATAGGATGTGTTTGTGCATAGTATTCTTTTAACAATTTTTGCCTAACAGGCCCCTTCATTCAACTTTCACAACTGCTTTCTTTTCTTTACAATCATCCTTCTCAATTTCATTTCTTATGTGGCTCAATCTATCAACTCCTTTGAACAACAATTGCTCCTATTCGATCAAACTTCCATGGACAATCTCCTTGCAACTTTCTTTTTCTATCCAACCCTCTTTAAAACTGAATAGCTTTTTCCTATAATTTTATGACAATCCCTCCATGTAAGCAAATTTTTGATACATGATCCTCCTTCCTCTCGTTATTAATGTCCATGTTTGTAGAATACGGATCAGAATAGCCTTTCCCTTCTCTAAATTAAACTATCTAACATTGTCGCATTTTCATCCATAATGTTTCTATCCATCTTTTCCAAACTTAACTCCCTTCTCAATCATAATACATTTTAACACAACACATGATTTTCTATTTCCACCTTGCATTATCATTTGGTTTTCCCCCTTTTTGATCAAAAAAATTCAACATTTTAAACTTATATTTTTCCATTTTAAAAATCTCAACTTTCATATTATCATTTTTGGTAGGCATTTCTTATTAGTCTCAACATTATGCCATTTGTCACAAGCTTGAACCCCTATTCATTCCTTGTGTTCTCTTTTTTTTTTTCTCATCCTTTTTGCACTTCTTAAGTACCTGAACTTTTAGCTTCTCAAATTTAGCATTTTCTCATCATTTTCTCCTTATTATCCCTGACATTCTCTCTATCAACTACAACTCTTATCCATGGGCCATATTAGACACTCCTTTCCTCAACTTCTTTATCATTAATTCTTTCATAATCTTTCTCATTATGTACAAAAACACCATCTACTAAGCTTTCGTAGGTTTTACTATGTGAAATCGATTTAAGTGGGTTCTTCCATAACAAAAAGATCTCCATTCCTCTTGGGAATGGTTCTTAGGGCTTGTTTGGTAGCAACTTGTGGAACCGTAAATGTAATGGAAATAAATCTAGTCCATGTTGTTGTCATGATACATTGATTAAAAAATATATTTTCTTGTCTAACTCCCTTGCCTATATAAAAAATGGTCTTTTCTCTCCTCAATCATTTTTTGAATATTGGGGTGGTTTTAAAAGGGTGGAGTCACTTCCTTCTACTCTCTTCCATGCACACAAATTTTAGAGCCATAAAATATTCTTATAATGTATGATGACACAAAATGGACTAGATCCATTTCTATTCGGTTTATGTTTCCATTGATGACAACGAAACATGTCCTTAATGTCCATGTCCACTATAACCTTCAAAATAGCCTCTTAACTCGAGGTTGACTCACCAATAAAATCCAAAAATTTCCCTATCATGTTCCCAATAATTTTATCCACATCATTTCGGTGATGAAAGAAAATGTTCAAGGCTTGGACCTAGATAAGAGTGTTTGAACCTTAAATCACTCAATCATCCTTCCCATTTTAGCTCTTGCAAAATACAAAAAAATCCAATTTTTTTTATTATATATGTTCTTTTCATCGAAAGCTCTAATTTGATGTATTATAAGTTCCAATGTAACCCACTTTTACTTGTCATTTACATAATTAGAATGCATCTATCTTTTGCTAAAATTCATACATTCGTACTGTAATTAAACCCGAGAGTTTTGAAATAATAAGTTATATTTGTAACACACCCCTTACTTACCTTGGAGGCATTACCGCCAGTAACCCCGATTAAGACTAAACCGAAGCTACCCAAGGCTTTAAATTGACTGAACAAACTAAAAGAAACATTACAGCGAAATAAATACAATTGATCTTATACAAACCTTAACTCAAAAAGAAATCAATAAATAGAACAACCTTCTATTTGAACAAAGTCTTTAAAATGTCTCCTTAAATTCTTAACTTCTTTTACACTTCGCTTTGCAGCAACTTAACCAAGAACTTCACTTTAAGTATAGCCATTGGAAACCTTTCTTCAACTTCTGGAGCTTCAAACCTCTGAATCCACCTCTTGAATCAACTTCCAAGAAGAACCTGATGTGTCGTAAACCAACGGTGAACACCAGCCGACCATATAAAAGAAAAGAAGATGGACGGGTTAGTCTAATGATAGACTAGCAAGCGGAGAATCTAACTTGGTTCTTATGGTTGTAACTAAACAGATTGGAATCCAAATCCGATTAGACTCGGATTATGATCCAACAGTTAGCAGTCTTATAGAGAAAAAGAAGGAGACTTGCATAATCAGGAGAGAGAACACCACCGCTTGTGGTTTCTTTAAGAAGCATAAACAATTGTTGGGAACTCATATTAACCACATCACATTTTGAAAAGCCTTCGTCGACTAATCAGATTGACTTAATCAAATTTTGATTAAGAATTATTCGTAAACGGGAGCAAGAATGGTTATCGAATAGACTAACCATTCGAGTACATTAATATGCCTAACTCACTTATCTTGTATTACTTTCAAAACTTTTCACAAACAAGTTGGCATCTTTTAATCGGCTCGAACTACTGCCGATGGAACACAATACTATCGAGGTCAGAGGGCCTGTTTCATCCTTGAACAACGAATAGCACGGGTCCCAATGATGGAGAGATTAGAGGGTCTGTTTCATCCATAATCCATACCAATACATATCGAATGGAACACAATACTATCGAGGTCAGAGGGCATATTTCATCGTTGAACAACGAATAGTACGGGTCCCAATGATGGAGAGATTAGAGGGACTGTTTCATCCATAATCCACTACCAACACATATTGAATAAATGCACTTAGCTAGAGTGCATAGTCACCCCTCAAGCGTAGAGCGGCCATGGTCATAACCTAAGTATTAGGGGATCAATATTGATACTGCCTAATACGAGTTTTAAAGAGATGTTTCCGAGACTAAGCTCACATCCCTGAACTAAGTTAATCCATATCAATATCTCAGCATGAGACAACTAAATATAAAAGGTCACATACAACGGACCTAAATCCAGTTCTAGCGCGAAAATGAATGAATAACAATATGGTCATTATTTCTAACAAAACAACAACCTATCACATTTTATTAATCATACAAGTTGTTCCCAACGCAAATATTAAATGAGATTCAATTCCTCATTTAATAACAATAACGCAAGAGAGAATCGTCCACTTGCCTTAGAAGGCGTGCTCAACGTCCTTAGCAATTCAACAGTAATCTTTATCATCCTTCTGACAAATATAACAAAAGGATTTCTCAGCAACGAGCTCACAGAAACACTTCTTAGTTGTGTTCTCAACTCCTACAACTTCCTAATCGATAAACGATTTAATTTTCGAATACCGATATATAATAAGTCCTTAGTTATCATATTTTAAGGAGCCATCTTGGCGGAATTATAACTAATTATCCGCTTCACTTTTGAAACTACTTTCTAAACAAAAAGTGTTCCTCAGTAACAGTTCTTAAAGGTTACCAAATTTCGGATCAAACAGATTAACAACGAATCCCGAGTAATTAACCGAAGTCCTTTACCTGCCAATCGGTAACCAAAACTTGTATTCGCTATAACGGAAGATCCGGACGTCCGTTTCACGAGCGGTTTGAACCTGTGGGACCGTATCAACGTCAAGATTATAAAAACCATAAATTTAATTAGCAAAGCGGAACTGAAAGGCTCTTACGGTGGCTCCGCAATCAGCCTGCTAATTATTTTTGATCGTATATACCTTCACTCGAGCCCATGGCTCGTTTGGCTCGATCATGGCTCGATCCCCAAGCCCGAGGGTGGCTGGGCGTTGCCCGGTGGCGGCCCTTGCGGTGGGTGGTTGTCGGAGAGGTTGTTGAATGCCGGTGACGTCGCCTAACGTGGCAGAGAAGAGACCGACGTGAGGATTCGAATTCCTTCTTCCCGAGCCGTCGTTCCGCTTGATTCTTTTCATGGTTCTGCTGCAGCAAACACGCCCAGAAACGGGGAAGAAGAAGAGGTGGAAGGTGCAGGAGGAAGGCTGGAGAAGGTGTCCGGCGGTGAAGGAATCCAGCTCCGAAGTCCGTCGACGTTCCGTCCTGTTCTCGCTCCAATTCTCTCGGTTTTGCTTTCCCTTTTGAAATGGAGTTGATAACTTTGACTAGGCATGTAGATAAAGTCTATCCCTCTGGTTCCTTAATTTGTAAGGCAAGAAGATATGCTTATAAAATTCAAAACTCGTCTCGGAACGGGACTCGCGTTAAAGCGGTAAAATTATGTACCTCGGGTGGAAAAACTTACTAAATACAAAACGTCCCGTATACATTATGTAGACCAATAAAACCAATTTTCCATGATTTTATCTTGCTACCTTCAATTTTTAAGGCTTCAGTTTCGTATTTTAAACTCCTTCCGGTACATAATTAAAAAGACGGCTTATCCAATAAATATTCTTTTTCCACTGAAAAATCCTAGAATTCACACCGATCCTTAAAATCATTTCTTTGTGATTTTAGGATATCACCAAGAATTTTCTAGGATTTAATCTCCAACAAAAAAATATTGGATTAAGCGTTGAAACGGACCAAAAAGGTTAAAAGGATACCCGAGAAAAATTCAAAAATATCCTCAAAAACCGTAGTTATTACAATATTAAAATATTTGACAATCATAAAATAAAGTCGATACGAGTGTCTAAGTACTTATTCTAGTTATACATTCATAATTGTTGATCATTTTTTTGAATGATTTTAAGTGTTTTGAATCTTTTGAAATTGAAAAAAAATTAGATACGCTAGAAAAAAAAACCTACCAAGGAAAAGTTTTCTGCTCCTCCCATGTATATATGATATCTATTACTAATAACTAAAGCCGGAATAATTTCTGTCATCACGTTGCGCCACATCACCCTTTTACTAAAATAATAATTTTAAATAGTTAATTATGCAAAAAAAGTTATCTCCAACCAAATTAAACATAAATATAAAATAATATTAGTAGATTTGACCAAAATAGATGAAAAAAAAAGTACACTATATTTGTAAAAGATACATTAAAAAACGATAAAAAAAAATATGTACACATGATCACATATATATCTTTAAAATAAAAACAACCATATCTATCTATCTATAACTATATACTCCTATTAAAGTTGTAACTTTTCTAGCCACCACATTAATTCTAACCCCACCTTTTATTAAAAAAATTAGTTATATTATTTTTTTCCAATTAAATTCTTTTCTATTTATTCATGTGGAAAAAAATTATTATAATTTTAAATAAAAATAACGAAAATTATTTTATCTTTTTATCTATTTATAAAAAATATTTATCTTAAATGAAATCCTGATAAAAAGGTAAAATTTTAAAATATCTATATAATTACTTGCCTAAATTAAATTTTTATAAAAAAATTATATTATATTTTCCTTAATTTCCTTTTTGGATTTTATGTAACATTTTTTATCTTTAAAAAAATAATATTTTTTAATCTTTATTATTAACTATCTTTTTAACTTTTTATTGAAAAGATTTTTATAGAATTGAATTTGATTAATTCTCTTAAGAATTTACATTATATTTGGCTTATTTTTTATTTACTTTATTAATATCATATTTATAATATATCTAAAAATTGATGGGTCGTAGTCGTGCATGGCACGACGGGTACAACTAGTTATAGTACTATATTTTAACATCAATAGAATTAATGAAACTATATAAATAGAATTGCGATCAGATGGTGGATTAATATACAATGTTATATGCGAGCAATTTCAAGCCATTAGATCATGTATTTTTAATAATTAGGATTAAAACACGTGTTTAATTAATTTTATAAACGGAGGGGTATTTTCGTCTTTTACCCGTTAAATTAAATCACTTGCTACAATACCATCTTCTTCCTCTGAAACGTGGAGATTTCACTCAATATTTTTGATCGAATCTTCTTTGTAATTGTTGCCTCTTGCTTCTTCTTATTTGATTTGATTTTTTTTGTTGTTCCCAATTTATGTTCTCTCTTCATGGATTTTGGTATGGATCTCCTTTGAGACAGATTCAAGTTCACATTTAGGGTCATTTCAAATTTAGGAGCTTGATACTTTGATTTAGATGTTTTACGTGCTTTGGAATAATGTTTGTTGATTTTTAATCAACCCTACGAAGATTTGTTTATGTTTTGCATTGAAATCTCAAGTTTTTTAATAAAACAAAGGCTAATGGTCAATTCTCTATCAATCGCCCACCATTTGTTTGATAAAATATCCAAATATTCAACTTAGCATATTCAACTCGAGTTTTTGCTCTTATTCTTTTATTTAATTTTATGTTAATGCGGTTTGTTTCCACGTCTATATATATTTAAAAAGGCCGTGACTTTTGTCATCATATCTTAGTTGGTTAGTGTTCGGAATTCAAGAACCGTAAGGACAAAAAATTTGAATCTAGCATGCAAAAACCAGTGAATAAATGAGCCTAGCTTACTTTCAATGAACGAAAAAATAAGTACCATGAACCAAAAGCCATGAAAGAAAACAATAGCTAGTATAAACTAAACGACATGAACCATAAGATGAAATTTGATGAACCTAAGGTTATTCAAACATGAACCAAAAGAACAACTGTTATTAATTATAAGGCATGGAACAAAATTTATGAACCATAAGAATAAATATTATGAACCTAGCTTACAAAACCATGAATCGAAAGAAAAAGTACCATGAACCAAAAGACATGAAAGAAAATAATAACTAGCATGAACTAAATGACATAAACCATAAGATTAAATTTGATGAACCTCAGGTTATTCAAACATGAACCGAAAAGAACAATTGTTATTAACAAAAAGGCATGGAATACAAATTTATGAACCATAAGAAGAAATATTATGACGCTTACCTTAAAAATCCATGAATCAAAAGAACTACCAATATGAACAAAACGACATGACAATACCAAGAATTAGCCTATGTGGGATTTGAATCCACATCTATGTGCACATGCATATTACTCTACCATTTGAGCTAATGAGCTACAAAGTATATTATTTCTCAAATTTCAAATACACATTCTCCACCGATACAACAAGATCTAGACTAAATTATATTGAGATTTCTCTCAAAAAGACCATAGTAGACAACTTCAACAGTTCTACACCAAAAGCATGTCAAAGAATCAGTATCACTTTCAAATTAACCTACTCAAATAAAATTATTCAAAAGAGAAAGATTGAGAGCCAAAAACACTAAACCCTAGAAAAGTAAAATACAAGTATACCATTTCCTATTCCCTTCACCATTTGTTGATTTAAAACCAATTGGATTGAGAGGTTTAGAGTAGAGGATGACAATATTAATACTAGCGAAATCTGGCGTAATCGAGCGAGTTCGAGAGGTGGAGATTTGGAATTTATAAGGGGAGAAAGTGGCTTAGGTCGTAAGAAGCGGAGCACCGTTTGAAGATCGTGGGTTTTAGGTGTTTTGAGAAAGATTTAGATCAAAGGGTATTTTGGTTTTTTAAAATAAAAAATTAATTTATTTATCCGCGTTGCCATTGTAAATGAATCGTTTGTTTTTTCCTTATTTTCCACAAAACCCGTTATATTTAATCTCGATCGTCCATTTGTTTAATCCAACGTAGGGTTGTAAATGAACCGAGCTGTTCGTGAGAAATTCGGTGTTCGGCTCGGTTAAATCATGTTCATGTTCGGCTCGGTTTGTAAACTAACCGAGCTTGAGCACAATTTTAAGGCTCGAAAGATAAATGAACTAAGCTTGAGCACAAGATAACTCGGCTCGTTTGCTCATGAGCAAACTCGATTTTATGCTCATGAGCAAGCTCGATTATACACTCATAAAAAACTAGGTTACATGTTCATTAATAAACTATACTATACTATATATTGTATACAATATAACATTTATGTTAAATTAAATAGTTTTGGTGGTGTTTCTCAAACCACGTAGTTTAATTTTTAGTTTCATTTGCTTGTATAATTGATCAAGTAAACGAGTTGTTCACGAATTTGTCTATCTAAGAAACTAAATGAGAGGTTCGCGAACAAGCTCGAGTTCGGTGAACATTTAAATGAACGAAACTCAAACAATAATTTAATCTCGAACCAAGCTCGCGTTCGAGCTCGAACTCATCTATTTTTAACCGAGTCAAGCTTGAACAACTCAAAGCTCGGCTCGGCTCGGTTCGATTACATCCCTAATCCAACGTCTCTGATTTGCTCACATTTTTTTTACTGTATCAATTTAATCTACCCAGCGTGACTTATAAAACATGTATATATAACCTTAAATTTTAAATTCGTCTATATGATGATGCAATTAGAGATTCTGCTTTAACTAAATTCATAAACTACGTAAAAGATTAATTTTACTTTTAACTAAATTCATAGGATGCATATGTAATTCAGTAATTATATTTTGATGGTGGAATTGCAACGAAGTTTTTTTCAAGATTAAAATTAGTATGAGCACGTTACCAAAAAAAATTATATACGGTGTAGCTATATATGATTTGTTAGTCTAGGCGTCTAGCTAGGAAGAATCCCAACATGTAAGCAAACCCCACATAATTTACACTAATGATTTTCCATTCACAGTAACAAATATCGCACTTTCATGTTGCTTTAAACCAACTCATGTATCCTTTCATAATAATGCTTGTACTTGTGCGAAACTAAGTTATAATTCACTAGATCAAGAAAAAAAAAGGGAAATCTGTTGGATTAGTAATAGGGCAATGTTAGTATATGTCTTGTATGCACGAAAAATCCGTGGGGACCTGTTAGCGTCCCTAATAGGGGCGGGGATTCCCTGACTTAGTGGGAAACGAGGCAGGAATGGGGATTATTTTTGTATCCCCGATTTTAAATGGGGCGGGGACGGGGAATCTACTATCCGTCCTGAATCCCCGCTATATATACCCGATATGTTTTTTTTTTTTTTTAATTTATAAAATATGGAATAAAAATAGATTTTACGTATAATTGTACTTATCAATTTAAAATAGATTTTTTTAATTTATGTTATTAAATTTGATATTTGTAAGAAAATTTAAAGTTTAAAATATTTTTTATAATAAAGGGCCCCGTTAACAACCCGATAATCGGCGGGGATTTTTCGACCCGTTTCCCGCGGGATTAAACGAGGACGGGGCGGGGATGGGGCATAATAAAATTCGGGGGTGGGGACGGGGAATGCCTTCCCCGCCCCGCCCCGCCTCGCCCCCATGTGCATCCCTTGTTTTAAATATACTGCTAACGGTCGATACTCGCCATGGTACGTAACACCAGTGCCTAGAGATCTGAGGGGACTCTGCCACCTGGCAGGAATTTTGGAGGTAGCAACCCACGACGGTAGTCTCGCTGACCAAGAGATCATTACAATACACATGATCTATGGGTCTTTGACCAAAAGAAATAAACTGAGAGAAGGAAAGATATAAAGTATTTTATAAATATAATAATAAAACTAAAAAAACAAATGAATTGCATAATAATATTTATCCATAGATCTAATAATTAAAAATAACGTGTTAAGGGGACATTGTTAACACATGGCCATTATTACATATTTAGATCTACACTATATATTAGAGCTGTCAAATGCTTACCCGATTTAAATCGCTGGAAAATTTTAGGGTCAATGCCCGAAAATTTAAACTCGAAACCCGATAGACTCGTAGCTCGTTGGGTTGACCGATAAAATTTATTTTAAAAAATATATTATATTTTATTATTAAAATAAATAAAATATAATATATTATAAATAAATATATTATTATTTAATTAAAAATCTATTTTAATAATCATAAAAATTCTATATTTTTTATCCGCTGGTCAACCCCATCCTACCCGAAAACTTGCATCAACCCGACCCGGTTTAACTCGTGACCCATAACGATCCGAATCCGACTCAACCGAAACCTGAAATGACCGAACTCGAACCCGCCTGATCCGACCCGATTATCATGTCTACAATATATACAGTATTTTGACAACTTTCATCCAAGCTGTATGAAAATTGAAAAGAAGAAGATGGTTATCGATCATGAACCATATTCTTGTACTATCCTCATTCTAGCTCCTTCCCATTATCTCGACGTGCTAAGCATTTTGCATCCATATACTACGCACTAATGACAATTACGTTTTTTTTTAGTTGTTTTAAATATAAATATGTTCTTTTTTATGTATAAAAACCGTTGGAGAAGGTTACGGTGAGCAAGGCGCCTGGTGCGAACCGTCTCCGAAAAGATTCAAGCACGCGTCGGATAGTTGACTTGATTACGTAGTAGATCTCGTGAATACGATACGGAAGCGATTTTTGGTTGAACATGGGGTTTTTTTGAGGGAGTTCGAGATTGATAAAAAGATGAGAGGTGATCGGTCCAAAGGAGGAACGATCTAGAGGAAAGAGATTGGAAAGGTTTGTGACGTACAACACGAGATTAAAGGAGTAAAGATTTTACTAAAGTCTCGAATGTAAATTATGCGTGTAAGAAAAGCTAAGGCTTAGGTTTTGATGGTTCCAAACGTCCTTCACATGGCCGACCTCGAGTCTGCGAACAGAGTCGCCAACGTCAGTCAGGTCGCCGACGTGAGTTAAAGGCAAACATAAAATATCTTGAAGACGCGTGTGATATTGAAGATTTGATCAAGATATTCTGGTTTATGAAAGATCTTTCTATGTATGGATATCAATCCGTGATTTCCTTGGCACTAAGTCATGTCTTATTGTATCTTATTTTTATGCTTAGGAGTGGTAAAGATAGAAAAATATTATCTTTCCATAATCGAATTGAGAGATAATATCATTTCTATTTTGACCTAATTTTTGTGTATTTAAACCTAGACATTAGGTTAGAATAAGCACGAACTCATTCTCTACTTGTGAAACAAAAAAAAAGGTTGTTCGAGAGTTCGAAAGAAAGGAAGAGAGACGTAGGTTTGTTAGTTGGTTGAGAGTAGTGTTTAGTTGCTTCATAAGAGTTCTAGCATACTCGAAAAGTAGGGCTAATTCCGGGGTGTTCTTGCTATCATGTTCAATAGCATCAATACAGCAAGGTACGACTTTTAATCCTTCCAAGCGAGAACTTGGAGCGCTTGGAAGGGAGTGGTCTTCGCACTTGATTAACGGAGTTCGTTGATCAAGTGTTTCCACTATAAAAAATCATTGTGTCAAGTAAGTCTTTCTTGTTGTTTAATTTCTGTTGCATTACTTAAAGAAGTCGATGACTTAGTTGAGGTCGGCGACCTAGACCTACTAATGATCCTACATAAGGTGGCGGACTAGGACTAGATACTGCCTAGATGCAATCTAAGCCCAATGTCCACTTAAGCCCATAATGGGTTACTAAAACTAGATAAAACAATAATAGAAATGTTTAACATAGCAAGAAATACTAGAAATAGAAAAATATAGGTAGACATCATGGCCAAGGGGTCGAGAGTGTCAAGACCAAGGCCATGACAAGGTTGTTGCGGCGCAGACAAGGCATGACGTGCGCTTGCACGCGAAGGGTGTCTTGGAACGTTGGGGGCATCGCAGCGCTGAAGGCTAGCAAGAACCTCATGTGCTGAGGCCTTGGCACATGAGTGCCGAGGTTGGTACGGGTGGGCGCATCGGGGCTACGATGTTGAGGACGAGTACGCAGATCGGGGTGGTCGTGGCCGAAGGTGTGCCGAGGCACGCCAAGTGTAACATCCCCGACCAAAGTGCATACGTCATTCTACATTCATATAAGATTAAGAGCATATGCATAGCCTAGTGACATGATATATAGTGAGTTTTAAAAGTAATTTTTATTTTCTAATTAAGTTTATTATATTTTAAAAAGTTTTAAGAAAAAGTTAATTATTAATTATTTCAGGGTAAAGTTTGTAGTAAACGAGATTTGAGGGTGGAAGGTGTGATTTCTATAAACTTTTGTCGACTTCACTTTCACTTTCCAATTTATATATGTTCATGTTCTGTAACTTCATCAAAGCTATGTAAACTCAAAAGAAAAAAAAGAGAGAGATGATTCAGGGAGAAAGAAAACGAGTTTGATTTTGTTGTTTTTGTTGGATATGTTCCGAGATCTCTTCTATCGGGTTTTAATCCTGAAGTACAAGCGTAATTTGGTAAGTTTTTAATTAGTTAATGGTTTATTTGGATTTTTCTAATTTTCCAAATCTAGATCTACAGTTGCTTTTGATTTGAAAATCAGTCGATTCATAGTTCTCAGAGGGTGTTTTCGATATCGGATATATATTCGGTAAAAGATTTCAGAGTATTTTTAGGGTTTTGTTTTGTAAGGATATTAGGGAGCCCTTTGATCAAGTTTTTCAAAAAGGTTTGAACTAGAAAAATGTTCTTCTATATATATAGTTTATTGTTGTCAAGTTTTAAAGGATTTGGATATATATGCAAGAAGTTATAATGCATTTTGGCATTTTATTGCATTTGGAGTTAGAGTTTATAAGAGTAAATAGCCTAATTTGCATTGGGTTACATATAGGAGCCCAAGTAATAGACCGTGGTCAGAGTCAAGGGGGAGAGATATAGTAATCGTCTTGAAGAGGTGAGTATAGACCGGAGATTCAACCCTATGTGCTATATGTGCAATATGGATATATGTTCTATATGAGCTATATGGATATATGTGCTTTATGGATATGTGTGCTATATGAATTATATGGATATGTATAATAGCTCTGAAATTTCCAGAGTTGTTTGCACAGAAAGTTTGTTAACAGATGGCTTATGATATATGAATATGATGCATTTGATTGCATAGCATATTGCAATGAGATTAAAAGGACCTGTGACTGTCTCGCCCTGAATTTGTATTACAGGACCTACGGGTCATACAGGATCTTCGGATCATACAGGACCTACGGGTCAAACAGGATCTTCGGATCATACAGGATCTACGGATCATACAGGACCTACGGGTCATAATTCTTACAGGGACCATAAGAGTCCATATACAGTAAACCCGGGGCAGATTCAGGCTTGAACAGTTCACAGAATAATGAATCGGATACATCAGCATTTGCATTTGCATAGTAAATTCATATATGACATATATAATATGTAGGAATATGTATATTGACTAAATGTTTGACTCTGTGTGAAATAATTGATGATGGTTTATATTCACTGAGTATGCGACTCACGTAAATCGCAAAACAATTTTTCAGGTACAGCTAGTTCTTACTGACGTGTGTCCGTTTAGAGGTCACATTCATACAGGTCGACCGGCTGAAGCTCTAAGCAACCTTCTCCTCCTCATTTTGCATCTTAGACATATGGGTTGTAATAGAAGTTAGAGTAATAGATGTTTTAGCATAAGAAGTAACTACCTATGTGTGTGTGTGTGCAATCCTTTATGGTTTTTGTTTTCTGCTTTGTGCTTCCATGAATAGTTGCTATATGTGAATTATTTGTTTATAGAAGAAATAAGTTTTTACTAAGCATATGTCATAGGGTATAGGGGTGTCACACCAAGTTGCGCGACACAAGTGATTCGGTGGCAGCGTCAATGGCACGGTCCCGTCCACAAGTGACAAGCCCGTTTGATCGTTGGGACATGGCTTCCTCTTCTTGTGCGGCGTCAATAAGCGGGGTTGCGTTAGCACCCACCTGAGAAATAAGAATGAATTAAGTCCGTTCTCTAAAAAAATAGATGGTCCAAATTGCAGTTTATTAAAAAGGCCAAAAACAATACAAATGTATTTTTCCTAAATTATTCTTGTATTGTGTCAAAAAAATCCGTTTCCAAGGGACGGACGCAGCCCGTGCATCAGTTTCACTTTGAATGTACATCAAAACTAACTCTATGTGCATCGATTTTAACTTTTTTAACCTTATTTATGTGTATGAATACAATTGTTAGGTAGTTATTGATACACATACCGTTAGTTTCGATGAACATGCAAAATAAGATGAACTTTCTGGTTGTTTTGATGTACATATGATTAGTTTTGAAGCACATGCATAAATAACACACGCTTTTGTGAATATGTTTCACCTTATATGTGCATCAAAACTAGCTATCTATTATCGATGCATTGTGCATCGATTTCAAACTTTTTATTTTTTGATGCACATTCTTCAAATTTTGATGCACATCCAGCCGGTTTTGATACACATACAAACAACATGCACTTTTTAGTTTTTTTTTATGCACATAAGGTTCATTTTGATGCACATGACATATATCCGTGCACATAGTTGTAATGCACATTCGGCCAGTTTTGATGTACATACAAACAAGCTAAATTGTTTAGTTGTTTTGATGCACATAGGATAGTTAGTTTTGATGCATATACAACTAGTTTTGATTCACAAACTTATATTTATGCACACAGTTTTGGTGCACATTCAACTATTTTGGATGCACACACAACTAGTTTTGATGCACAAAGAAACAATTTTGATGCACGTCACGTGAGCGCGCCCTGTATTTTTTTTAAATACGCGAATAAATCGTCAAAAATTTAAAGTGTCGTTCTTCACCCCTTTTTATTAAAATGAGTCACACCCTTGATTTCTCCCCCCATCCAACAACTCCTATTCTTTCTCATTTTATATGGGAACACCTTTTCATACCAACTGGACCTAAAAAGTATAGGATTAGGGGTATTCCCATCCTCAACGGAGTGATCCTTCAAACCTTTTTTATGATGTAATTATTGAGTGACTTTAAAAACAGATCAATGAGAATCGAATCGAACTTAAAATTATCCACTAAACTTCGTCACGAGGCAACACCTTAATAATTGTACTGATTCTCACATAATTAAAATATAAAGTATAACTAAATTGGGATGTATATGTAATGTCAATCTATTTTAAAACTCCATTTGTACAATTTTCTTATTTTCAGAAATTTCAAAATTTTACTTTTTGAATTAATCATCTAATTCTATATATTTTCACACTTTCTAAAACTTTACTTTTGTACTAATACAACACTAAAAATGTCATCTTTTGAAATAACAACAAAAGATGCTATTTTTACCAATGTTCGATTTTATTTGCACACGGTTTTTTAGCTATTAATGTCACATATTTAGGATGTATGATTAGCTATCAATGTCATATATTTAGGATGTGTGAAAATTTCATGCTTTGGGTAAGTGTGAATGAGATGCGTAAACGAGACAATTGATATGACCAAGAGTAAAAATACTCGCTCTGGATTTTGTATTCGTGAAATTTCACGCATCCTAAAAACGAACCAATTTCGGTCCAATGTGCGCTCATTCACACTTCTTGAATGTGTGAGATTTCAAACCGCTGAACTTCTAGCCGTTTAAAATATGACCCTTGTCACGCATTTGAATTGTTGCCCATATAAACACTTCATTTTCACCGTGAATAATACACCTTTCCTCTCATTTTCACTTCTAAATTGTTAAATTTCAAAACATTATTATGAGCAAAAAATTTCATAAGAAGGGGAAGATTCATCATATTTTGGAAGAGTAGAAGAAGAAGCCCCTTTTGGAGAATATGCATGTCATTTGGTGTATACGTTTATCTATAAAAATCCCTAAACTAAATTAACAAAAACACAACAACTCCAGAAAAAATAGCAAAAACCGAGTCAAATAAAACTTGAAAAATCACCCTAAACCCAATAAAATGCTCAAGTAAAAAGGTCTATTTTAGGGTTGTTCAAATTTGGCTCGGAACAATCCGGACCCGTAGTAAACATGTCCATGGTTTTAGAAATTGTTGTGCATTCGTTCTAGACCAGATTGATATGGTCCGATCCAAATGATGGACTGTAACTTTGGAAGGATGTGGACCATAAACTGAACCAGACTAAATTAAACATAGTTACACATGAACTAATTAAGCTATGTAAATAATGAATAATTAGATTCAGAACTAACTGGGCTAAACTAGTAAATTGATAAACTTGGTATGTTGTGCGACCTTCAATTGAGAAATTTGAGCTTTGAGGAGGGATGAGAGTGCATTCACAAAAGAAATTGAGAAGGAGGGATAAGATCATAGAAGGAGGGTGGCGAGGGTTACATATGGAATCGAAAATGGAGACATAGACCCACAAAGAAAACAAGGAAGAGAACTAGAGAAGAGTTAAATCAATGTCAACCAACCTAAACCGAAAAAGAGAAGAAAAGGGAGGGAAATGGAGATGGTGTTGAGTGCTTATTGCTTGAGACAACAAGCGTTGATGTCCATGTCAAGGGTTGGTGTTGCCACTATCACCAACACTTTCAGAGAAAGAGGTCAGAGTCTCACAATCGCAGAATGGGCATGTGTGGGAATGGAGATTATATATAACAACTAGGGTCGAGGGTCGAAGATGAAGTGTGAGATGTTTGAGGGTTTCATTCAATGTGTGAAATGGGCTACCTAATCTATTGGATTGGGCGAGGCCAAATTATGATTTTTGGTCTTATGGTCCAAATCGTAAATTTCTAATCTGGTCACGATCTTGGACTATAAACCATAAATGCCAAAATCCTAGACCTTGGACTGAACATATCAATCCTGGTCTTGAACTGGACCGTAAATATTGATCTGGTCTTCAAATCCTATATAGGTTCACACATCCCAATATTAGGTATCTTTTAAAAACAAGCATTCTTGATCATGTGACCTCGAAGATGTAAATCGGATGCAAGAGTTAGAGAACTTGATATAAGATTGAGTGGCTTGTTCCTCTATTGAGGCAGAGCATCATACCTTGACTAATTCTTGTGTTGAGCTTGTTTAGGTGGCATCCTTACTCTTTGAGCTCGGTGTTAGCTGTGGCGACAACTAGTAATATATTGTGATAATATGGGAGTTGATTCAAAAGGGGCTTCTACATGTGGCTTATGTTTCTACAAATGATCAGCTGGCAAACATCATGACCAAGTTGTTGGCTCGCTCGAAGCTTCAGATTCTCGTCTACAAGCTTGGACTCTTAGTTCCGACGTCTAGTTTGAGGGGACATGTTAAGGATAATTTATGATATTGTTTTATATTTTGGGATAATATCCTTGATAGAATATATTCTTGATTTATTTCTATCCTATTAGGTTTAGATTATTATTCTATCCTAACTAGATTAAGATTATGACTTGGGACTTTTTTGTTTGCTATCGTCCTAGATGTTCTAACGAGGGAGATCCAGAAAGAGGTATCGTGGTGTACGCTTTTCGTTGATGACATAGTGTTGGTGGACGAGTCTAAGGAGGGAGTTTGTAGAATGCTAGAATATTGGAGAAAGAAACTCGAGAGTCGAGGCAGAGGATTTTAAGCTGAGTTAGACCAAGACATAGTATGTAGAGTTTAAGTTCAACCATGAGGTGGAGCCAGATGAGGAAGTACGCTTAGGAGGAGAGATGTCATAGTGAAAAAGGAGATGTTCAGATACCTAGGCTCAGTTGTACAAAGGAGATGTTCAGATACCTAGGCTCAGATGTCATAGTGGAGGGGTGCTTCTGGCGTGCTATATAACAAAAAGGTCCTTCGCCATCTCAAGGGAAAGTTCTACAAATATGTGGTTAGACTAGCCATACTTTACGTGGCAGAGTGTTGGCCGGTAAGGGTTCGTACATCTCGACCCCTCAAATCCCGTCTTCACTGGGTTCCACAAGGGTAGATGTTGTTGTTGTTGTTGTTGTTGTTGTTGTTGTTGTTGTTGTTGGTTCATGATGATGTATACAAATAATCTTTACTAATCTTATACTTGTACTAGAGGGAAAGTCAAAATTTATCACCTTTTGTGATAAATTTTGGATTTACATGAACTAAAATTGACTTGTGCCGACTAGCTTGACTAATGATCGAAGAGAGAGTAAAACTTAATCTTCCACCAAAGTGAATACACGAAGGTAAATATTAATCTTAAAATCTCTGATTATCCTTCAAGTCTTCTATCACTAGTCCAAATTCCTCTCCCTCAATGGCCTCAATTCCTCAAATAGCTCAAATTTTGCCTTTGGTTAAAAAAAATCAAAATAGATAATTAAAATTAAGTATATTCACAGCCATCCAGCTGGATCCGTTAAACTCCCAGATCAGCGTGACAATTCTCCTTGACCGTTCGATGTATTAAAATATTAATGGAGTTATCATCAAAATAAAATAAAAATAAAAGCGGTCAGGATTCTTCGACAAATTTGGAAAGTTGCGCGGAGCGATGGGCGAATTTTGGCCGCATTTCTCTCGCATTTAATTCTCATTTCGCACCCTCCACCACCCAAAACGACTCCTTCTCCTCCTTATTTTCCTTGCCAGAAATCCGAACCTTGAAATCATTCTCTTCCTCTTTCTCCCCCATTGCCTTCTTCTTCCGCTCTCAATATCCTCTCTCTCTGATTCTTGCGGATATCAGCCAAAACAGGTAATTAAAAATTTCATGCATCCATCGCGATCGCTCGGTGATTGTGTGCTTTCTTTTTTCGCTGCACAAGGTTGATAGAAAGATCGCTTTGATTGTGTGCCATTTCGTTCGTTTTAATCTGAATGATTCGCTATTTTGATTATTGATCTTCCATTTCCATCGTCTCCTTGGAAATGGCCTCTGATTCTGATTTGCGAATTGATTGCGGAGGTTGATGTATATCGTATTTTAGGGGATTTAGAGATATGACATTGTTGCTCCCATGATTATTAATAAAAATCTGAAATGCAGTAAAGATTTCATTTCTTCGTCTACATTTTCACCATTCTATTTTGATTGGTGATGTGTTTTGGGGAAAAGAGTTGCATATAGGTGGGTCCTGTACCCGGCCTTTATTTAATTGTCGAAATCTGTCTAATCGAGGACAATGTTATTGCACATGAAGTAATGTTAACTGAATATAGATATCATTTTGCATCATCAAGGAAAATAATATGTTTGATCTTATTCAGCTTTTGATCTGTGATACATGAGTCTCTTGGTTGAAGGCTTGCATTTGTATCATGAGGTGATATTTGTCTTTCTGAGAATTGCATTTGAAGTGTTTCTTTTGCCAGATATGCGGGGTATTGTCATATATTGGTTTTCATTATTTTAAGAAACTCTTAGTAATAGTCTGAGTTGGATTTGAGTTGGATTTGTTTAGTTTTGTCAAATTTCCATATTGGAAATGCTCACCTAATCCTGATTAAATAATTTCTTCATAACCCTTCAAATGGTCAAGTCAATGCATCTGCCTAGTAGCGCGCTGCTGAGAAACTTAATGCTCCATATTTTACCTTTACTTGATTATTCTCTTTTTCCTGGTCTACATTTGATTTCATTGATATGCAAAAAATTTATGCTCTATAGCAAACACATATATGCATTGTAATTTGTTCATGTATGAGAATCTGTTAACTTACAACCTCGATGTGCTAAAAGTTTGCTTATATTGAAGCTCTAGAAAATGGCTGACGGTGAGGACATTCAACCTCTTGTCTGTGACAATGGAACTGGAATGGTCAAGGTATTTTATTCAAAAGTGTCTTATTTTCGGTGGAAGGACTTATCTGCTAGATTTTATTTATGGACTGAAACTGCAACCGTCACCTCTTCAACCGTGATCTTTTTCTAGGCTGGGTTTGCTGGTGATGATGCCCCTAGAGCTGTGTTTCCTAGCATCGTTGGTCGTCCACGTCACACTGGTGTCATGGTTGGCATGGGTCAAAAGGATGCATATGTTGGGGATGAGGCTCAATCAAAACGTGGTATCTTGACCCTGAAATACCCGATTGAGCATGGTATTGTCAGTAACTGGGATGACATGGAAAAGATTTGGCATCACACCTTCTACAATGAGCTCCGTGTAGCTCCTGAAGAACATCCAGTTCTTCTGACTGAAGCTCCTCTTAACCCCAAGGCCAATCGTGAGAAGATGACTCAAATTATGTTCGAAACTTTTAATGCCCCAGCTATGTATGTTGCTATTCAGGCCGTTCTCTCCCTCTATGCCAGTGGTCGTACAACAGGTTAGCCTCCTTTTATAAAGTTATTCTTTATTGTACTAGTTATGTGCTAGATTATACATTCCTTTAACGATGTGTTTGAGTTACCCCATATAATGTATTATCTTGCATTATTATATGAGATAATGCAATATTAGTGCAATCCAAATGCAACTTAAATCCAGGGAATAAGAATTAAAGTAGCCTTAGGAGATTCTTGTTGATTTGTAAGTTCATGGTATGGCTTATTCATTTACGAGTTGGTATCTGTTAAGTTGAGTTTTAAACTCTCAGACATTGTACTGTCAATTGGTTTTCAATCAGAGTTATTGAGTGTAAAACCTCATTCATCCCTGTGGTCATCAATTCATCATTATGTGATCACAATGTATCTACATTGTTTAATCATGCATATCGTTAGTTATAGAGAAATGGTTTTGAAAAGGACTGCTGGATAGATGGAATTGATTTAGCATGACTGAAATTCCAGGAAGAAAAATGTTTTCGCTTTATGATAAGCTTATACTTTTATCATCCAAAGATCTTGATGCTATGATGAAGTCTGATAAATTTTCAAACTCAAATTCTCTGCCTCCTAAGCTGTTTCATTTGTTGTTTTCCAGGTATTGTTTTGGATTCTGGTGATGGTGTCAGCCACACTGTCCCAATCTACGAAGGGTATGCTCTTCCACATGCCATCCTTCGTCTTGACCTGGCAGGGCGTGACTTGACTGACCACCTCATGAAGATCTTGACTGAGCGTGGCTACTCGTTCACCACCTCAGCAGAGCGTGAAATTGTCAGGGACATCAAGGAAAAGTTGTCTTACATTGCCCTGGACTATGAACAGGAACTTGAAACTGCCAACACAAGCTCCTCTGTGGAAAAGAACTATGAGTTGCCTGATGGACAAGTGATCACCATTGGAGCTGAGCGCTTCCGTTGCCCAGAAGTCCTCTTCCAACCTTCCATGATTGGGATGGAATCTTCTGGTATTCATGAGACGACTTACAACTCCATCATGAAGTGTGATGTTGACATAAGGAAGGATCTGTATGGAAACATTGTGCTCAGTGGTGGAACGACTATGTTTGCTGGTATTGCTGACAGAATGAGCAAGGAAATCACTGCATTGGCTCCTAGTAGCATGAAGATTAAGGTGGTTGCTCCTCCTGAGAGGAAATACAGTGTCTGGATTGGAGGCTCCATCTTGGCATCCCTCAGTACTTTCCAGCAGGTATCAAAATAATTGCTTTTAGTTTTTATTTATTTATTTTTGAAACATTTTTATGTTCTTATAGTTATCAAAATAATTTTCTTTATATCTTAATTCTCAAAACCGACAACTAAAATTTGGAAATACCTGGAAACTGATAACTCAAAGTTCTATAACATGCTGTATATTGGTCTCATGGTTGGAGTGATAATTTGCAGATGTGGATTGCAAAGGCAGAGTACGACGAGTCTGGTCCGTCAATCGTTCACAGGAAGTGCTTCTAATTGCAACCAAGGAGTTGTGGAGTTCTATTCTAGTATGCTGTCTTCAAATGGGAACTTCATCTCCCATCTTTGCTGGTGTGGACTGTGTTTATTTTCACCGTCTGCTAGTAATAGATTTGAAGGAGTTCATTACCAAAATATTTTTAATTCTTTCATTGTTGTGTCAATAGGAAATAGCAGTTTTTTTCCCCTTCCAAGTATAACCATCGCCTGGAAAAGACTCTTGGGCAGCTTGCTATCTTGGTTCTTGTTATTGTACTTGAATTTCGTGGTCTTTTCTTGTAGATTTTGTGGTGAAAAACACTATAATGAGTAATTTGAAGTTGTGCTTTTAATAGCTTGCGTGCTTCTGCGAGGATATATTATTGTTGCTCACAAAATCAATGGCTGATAATCACCAATTCACCATGCTGCCATGCTGGGTAATTATAGTATCCTAATTCCACGGTTTGTTTTAAAGGTGATTACTTCATTAGAATGCAAAAATCAATTATTTATATATAAGTTGGTAGTTGCAAGCAATGTTCTAGGTTCGTATTGGCTGATTCAATTACCAACAGCTTTGATTAGACCTGTCAATCGGGTCGGGTCGGGCGGGTTCGGGTTCGGTCATTTCAGGTTCGGGTAAAATCGGATTCCGGGTCGTTATGGGTCACGGGTCAATCGGGTCGGGTTGTAGCGGGTTTTCGGTCGGGTCGGGTTGACCAGCGGGTCTAAATTCTCCTTTTTTCTTATGATTATTAAAATTAATTTTTAATTAAATAATAATATTTAATTATAATATATTATTTTCATTTATTTTAATAATAAAATATATTATGAGTTTCAAAATAAAATTAAAATTTTCTATAAATATACTAAATCAGGCAACCCAACGGGTTTCGGGTCTATCGAGTTCGGTTTATTTCGGGTTTCGGGTTTAAATTTTCGGGTCTTGACCCTAAAATTATCGGGCGGGTCGGGTCGGGTTAGCGGGTTAGGTCAGTTTTTGACAGGTCTAGCTCTGATCAACCAACGGCTGAAAAGTGAGAATATATAGTGCTGAAAAGTGAGAATATATAGTAAAAAAAAAAACTAGTATAAGGGCCCGTACCTTGTACGCGTTCTATTCAATATAAATAAAATAAACAAATAGTTAAATAGAAAACACATCCAAAATCAACTAAGTATTCTAGAATTTGTATGATAACATAAAAAATTATCCTAATAATCTTCCTATTTATCATATCCAAAAATAAAAGATTGTTTAATAATGAGATTTTCTATGCTATATTCTAAAAACATGGATAAGAATTTATCATATCCAAAAATAAAAGATTATTTTTTAAAAATTAATGGTTATTTTGCCAAAAATTAGTTTTATAAAAAAAGGTGGTGTGATCTAATCTAAAAGCGACATGTATCACTTAATAATTTTTTTAACCTCCGCTTTAGGTTATAGTTATGATGGTAGTCTGTGCCCCAAAAAAGTTACAAATGACAAAAATACCTTCATTACATT
This sequence comes from Fallopia convolvulus, assembly GCA_964016875.1. Classification (NCBI taxonomy): domain Eukaryota; kingdom Viridiplantae; phylum Streptophyta; class Magnoliopsida; order Caryophyllales; family Polygonaceae; genus Fallopia; species Fallopia convolvulus. The sequence goes on from OZ024736.1 coordinate 34,840,012, forward strand.
TCCTTTTCCGACGTCCCAAAAAGAACTACCCATTTCATTTCTTTTCATATATATCAATAAAATTCTTTCTTTTTTTACCCTCATTATAACACTAAAATACCTAAACTACCCTCATTATAAAATTAAAAACCCTACACTACCCTCTTTTTTTTTAATCTCACACCTCTTATAATCACTCTCTCCCATCCTGATTAAACGCTCCTCTCTTTCTCTCCATCTAACCCTAGCCGCTCGCTCCTCTCTCTCTCTCTCTCTCTCTCTCTCTCTCTCTCTCTCTCTCTCTCACTCACGATGAACCCTAAATTGCTTCTCTCTCAATCACGAACTACCCATTTCGATCTCTTCGATTCTCCCCATCTCTAGATCTTGAGGATTTCTTGCTTCCCATCTCTAGATCTTCGATCTCCATCAATTGAGATCTTGAGTTCGTCCCTCAACCTCCAGCACCATTTTGGTTTTCGATTTCTATCAATTGGATCTTAAGTTCGTTCCTCAATCTCGAGCTCCATTCTAATTATCGATCTGAGTTGTTGGCGTCATCCCAGATCCGAATCTCGAGCCTTGATCGAGTTTTGTTGAGCCGACTCCGTTGTCCCCTGTTTACAATGAGCTTGGATTCCGCCGAGCGTTTGTTTGCTCAAGATTCCAAGGCCGACTTCTGGGCCGAATCTGATCTTGACAACTAGGTTTGCTCGGAAGGTAGTGCTTGTATATGGGCTCTGGATTTCCAATACATGCATTGCCACATATCTCCTGGCGAATCCTTGGAGACCATTGAGTCTCCTCCTAGCGTTGAGCTTCATGATGATGGTGTTGTCGACCAATCTCCTTCAAAGTCCCTTGATGATGGCGAATCTTTCCCCTCTGGATACGAGTGAATGTGATTTCTAAGTCCTCTATCCCTCTTACTCTGCCTTGATTGATTGCATGTTTGTTGTGGATCTTCTACATTATGGTTCATTTCGATCTTGCATGTTGTGACCTTGAATTTGCATGCTAAGTCCCCTTTGGATTCGATTGAATGTGCATGCTAAGTCCTTTGATTTTTACTTCTTTGCCTTGATTGATTGCTGAGCCGTTCCTTGATGCTTTTGTGACCTTGAATGTGTCTTTGGATCTTGCGTGTTTGTTGTGCAATGTTGGGGGTAATCCGTGTAACTTGAATGTTGAATTATCATTGCTTCCTCACTTAAGTCCAATGATGTAATTTCAATTTTTTAGCAAACCTAGACTACTTCTTTACTTAATTGTGATTGGTTGTGGAGTAAATTATAGTTGCTTGCATGACTGTTTGGAGTTGAGATGTTGATGGAAATTAATGCTTAGGAATGACATTGTATGTTTCTCCTGTTGACTTGAATGCTAAATCGATGGTGAAGTCTACCTAACCCGAGATGCAAAACCTATAATTTTAATTGACTTATCAATGTGACATAGGAAACCAACCTAAATGTGACTGAATAAGGCTCACTGGTATGTTAGTGTTGTCATTAATGATTGTGTCTGTGATAGTTGGGGCTATGAGATTATATGAATATATAATCAATGATGCAACTTTGTAAGATGCTTAGACACAACTTCATTAGCATGTTGAAAACACTAATGTGCTTGAGCCACCAGGTTTTTTAGACTGATTCAGTCATATTGGTGTGTTTGTGTTGTCAATGTGGGTTTGTATCAATGATGAATGGGACAACCTGAGATTAATACCAATTTTTTTGAATACATACATTACTTTTATATCATCTGCATTTACAAAATAACCAAGCATTACAGTTTTTAGTTTCATTTTCTTCAAAATGAAACATACAAAATGTCATGCACTTCTGCTCCTTATTTGTTCTTCTAATCTATGTATTCATGCTCCTCTTCACCTTGAGTTGCATCTAATCTATTGACTTGTTTCCCACCATGAAAAATGTCCCATGCTGTCATGACTGCATGCATTGGTGCTTGAACTTGGCTATGTAGAAGTCCTTGTCTTGCTAGTCTTTTCTTCCCAACATATGGGATGTCATAATCATTACCTCCATTGTGTTTCAAAACCTCATTCATGCAATATTGAAGAGTCATCCACACATCACTTAGGATCATTGGTTCCAGCTCATAATAAGCATTATAAACAGCATCTAACATGTCATTAATCTTTTGGCATTTTTTGTGCATTAAGGATTGAATGTTTCTAAGAAAATCCAAATTCAAAATGTTGAAGTCAGGACTATCAGGAGTTTGTTGCACTAAAATGAAAGTAAAACCTTCTTGTTGATATACTTGTTGACATGCTTCATTTTCTTGTGTGATATGAGCATTGGCATTGTCTTGTTGAATATAAATGACTTGATGTTGCCCATCTTCTTGTAGCCATTTTGCCTTAATTGCATGAACAATTTGTTGTATAAGCATGTCTCTTGTTACTGATTTGTTGATTGATTCCACTAATTTGGTCACAAGTGTCCCCTTTTGCTTGTTTTTGGATGATCTCTTAGCTGGCTCCTTGTATGCAAATGGGAAAATTCCTATTTTCCCATCAAATTTACACTCTCCATGTGCATTGAATCTCGGCTTGCTACTGCATCTGTAAACATGACCTTTGGGATGAGTTTGCATACCTGTATTACCCTTCTCATTTTGATCTAGATAGACTCTTTGTGTCTTTTTGGTGAGATTGAACCACTTTAATTTCATCTATGTGCACATAATCATACATGGCTTTGTACCTAATTTGATTATGGTGTTTCCCCTGGTATCATGCTTAGAATTCATTCTGATCTTGTCAACTTGTTTGCTGGTTTCAAACCTGGATGCAATGAGTTTGTGTGTGGCTTGATAGCTCCTCTCTTGATCATTCTGTGAATGGTGCTTTTGGAAACTGTGATGCTTGTTGATATGTTTGTTGCTAAGTCCCTTATGCATGTCCTCTCTCCCATATTCAATGTTGCAATGGCTGTTGATGGCACATGAATTCTCTTTCTCCCTGACATGTGATAATTTGTTGACATATTGTATCTTTGATTATTCTCCCTTTGGGTCTTTGTTTTGCGCCATATCTTGTCGATGCTCTTCCTTGCTGTTTATGGAGGATGCTTAGAGGCAAATGAAGATGGAAAGTGTGAAACATGAAGCATTAAGTCCCCTTTTGTAAAATTAAGGCTGTATTATTGGGGGATAAATTTGTCCATAAAATGGGTGTAATTCGTGTGACTTTGAATGATGGATTGTGATTGGTTGTAAAGTGAACTCTCTTTTGTGTTTGTGTTGAGTTGGCAATCCAAGGCTATTTGATTACTTATTTGTGATTGGTTGAGCTATAAAAGCAGTGCTTTCTCTGCGGCAAATTAGAAATATTTATTGCTTCTTTTTCTTTTCTTAAAAATAGTGTATTAAGGGATTTGTCCCTTATATTTTGGGACGAAAGGAGTATTATATTATAGAGTATAGACTGATGATCTTTTCTATATTGTTTTTTTTTGTTCAAATCTAATGTATTGTTCAATATTCGGTATTCCAGTTGTAGTTTAACACTCAAATAACAAGCTTTTCCAACTTATCTCGTAAGGGCATCTCCATTGGTGAGAGACTCAAAGGGTCTCTCACCAATAAACAAATATTATTTTAATAGTATTTTAATTTTGAGAGTCCCTCAAGGTCCCTTATCTGAGGGACTCTTAAAGACCCATCAACCCAAATTTTTTTTATACTAGTTGTGGACGCGTGCGTTGCACGCAAGGCAAATTGAAAGTTGGTGGATATGATTAGTGTACATGAAAATTACATTAGAGCATTCTCCAAATGCCTGCCATTATCCAATTAATTGAGCTCAGAAACCAAATAAATAACAATGATAACTTGATTCCCATATTACACCAGTACAAGAACCAAAACAAGCAAATCCATCAAATGCAAGAATAGAAGAAAAGCAACAAAAAAGCCCTCCTTTCATATAGTGATATAGGTGCGCTGAAATTCTGCAAGGATTAAACCAAATTCAAGAAAGGAAAAAAAGTGCAAAATGATCACGAAGAATAAAAACCTTATCATCCATATATATATTAAAACTTCATTTCAAAGAGGCATGGGAAGGTTATATTAGGCAGGATACACGAGAGAAGAGGAGACACTTGCCATGTTGGGTTGGAAGTTGGAAGTGATTGTGATGCACCTTCAACCAAAAAATAAATAAATAAAGCTACAGGAGATTAAGCTCCAAACCCCAATCATCAGTCTTGCGAAAGCAGAAACAGAAATCACAAAGACGTTCAAATGTGACACCGAGTTAAGAATTAAATGCTTAAAATATGCACAAACAAAGTTGTTTACATGTCCATTTACAAATAGTAGAGAGATTTAAAAGATCATCTTATTATCTCCAAAACAGAAATAACTTCAGAGCTCAGAAGCGACCAATGGTCTAATGTCATCAGTCAGATGTACATACCCTTGAGAATACACATCAGAGATGCTAATGGAACTACTTCGTTGTGGTATTACACTGAATAACAGAAGATTCACCACGCCAGACCTGCATCTCAGGCTGGGAAGCAAGATTTTCAGCAGGTAAGATACACCTCCCAGAGTATATCGTTGGTGGTGATGACATGTTTAGGGGCAAAGCAGATAAATTAGATATTCCTATCAACTAACACTCTCTTCACTCTTAAGTTCAATACACCTGCCGATTAGATGTACTGTGTAATTCCACGCCTATCCTGCAAGTACCAAGAGGTGGCTTTTACCAGTAACTCTAAGCATCAAGCAAAGTCGAGAAAGTCTACGTCAAAAGGAAACTGAATGCAGAGTTTTCGGATCAATGGTATGGAGTGAAAACAGTAATCCTACAAAGTTGTAGTTACATGACCATGCTAGTTTCAGATGGTAATGCTTCAATAATCAACTGTGCTGCCAAAGATGCATATTCCACAAACCAATTCAATTAATTCATCATGGATAGTCAAACCCACATGCCTAATTCGGTGCACACTTGCACTAAGTTCATCAAGTTCGTAATCTTGTAGGCTAAACACAAATAAAATGCCCAGCAAAGATTAATAGAAGGAAACAAAAATCAATGAGTTAGTTACTAATAACAATGGATCTTCACTTTTCTTTGGCTGATTGAGGATAAAGAGCCTCAACATCACCTACTTTAACATTACACTAATAATCTTTAAACCGCTATATATAATAAGTCCCTAGTGCCAATTTGAGAAATGCCAATTAAGAAGAAAACGTCACCTGAGTTTATGTAATTATGTAATAGTAAGATCATCTCATGCTCTACTATCAGAAAAAGGTGTTAGTGCGAGGTCTACTATAGCCAATATCTCATAATATATAAGAAAACTTAATTTGAAGGAGTTGGAGCAAGTTGAAGGACTATATATCAAATTATGTACACACAAATAGATACACTAATAACTGAATTTTGTTGGAATTGTGATATATATTAAGCAAAATAAGTTACATGCCAAGAGTGTGGTAAGAAAATAAACAACATTTGCTATTCCAATATTTTTCATATTCTTCTTTCTTTTAAGCTGTGATGTACATCAATTTTGTGTGAGATCATAGCATTCAAAAAATATGTACTACTACAAAAAAAAGAGTTGAGCATTTTTCGTGTTATACTATTTCTCCTCTCTCATTGTTTCTTTAAGAATGATCAAGGTGCAAAGCCTTAGTGACAAGCTGGAAAAAAGAGCTCTTCTCAAAACAAAAGAGTCCATATGTGTTGATGCAAGAAAACTATTCATGAAAAAACCTCTGAAAAAACTATTTCTCCAGAATATTTCAATTTGAATAAGCAGAATTACTATCACTGAAGAAGAATGAAGAACGAGAGAAATGTTAAGAACAACCAAACTCAAATTTAAGCTAGATTCATGCAACGTACATAAAGAGGCAGTCAAAAATTGAAAAGGTGATAGAAAACACACCCGATAACTCCAACGCCTGCAAAACACAAAAAAAATTGAATTAAAACCTAAACCTAACCAATTCTTAGGAAGTAGAGGGTGCACAACTCACTTGAAGAATAATATCTATAATTATAACTACAAATATATATATAGGATATGAAGAACTCAAGAATCTATGCAATTTAGAGAAACAAATTAATAACTTAATATCGCTTTCTTATTTCAAAATTTTATTCTTTGTAACCTGCAAAATATCGATTAATAGATTGTAGCTAATATTTGTTATGTGAAGCATAATGGTGGTGATATCAACATAGTCAAGCTTCTCGTTACGATAAATATGAGTCAAGAGGCATATCTTTTCCACTCAAGTAAACCCACTGAAATTGGAATGAACATAGGTTCTTTTTCTACCTGTCCAGGAGTAGGTGGCACCTCATGGGTAAATGATTCACGAAGCACAATTATTACATGGGCCAAAATCTATTAAGATTTAAAGTGTATGAAATAATGTAGCCTTAACTGAATTCAGAGTGAAGGTTTGACTTTCAGTGTTGTAAGATGAAATGACTTTGACAATAGGTATATCTTGTGAATACGTACATAATTTTTCCAATTAAAATGCGAATATATGAAGATGATGAAGAGGATGCATCAGGAGGAACATCCTCCCCCAGCAATTGAAGATGCTCAAACCTGGACAGGCATGTTAGGATGTGCTCCCAAGCTTCTTGTAGATGATTACCATCTTCAATGGCAATTGTCATTATTGTCTGTCAAAATGCAGCAGATAACAAACAAAAGATACATATACATCATAGGTAGATGTATATAGAGAATATAAGAGTTATTTGAGGTTTGGTGAAAGCGATTTTACTGTTGCCTACTCCCAAATAACTTTACTTTTCTAACTCCTCAATTGTGAGACTCGACTGATATCTTCCACCAGCCATTTTCTCCCGATCTTTAATGTTCTCTCAGAGTTGTGTTGGCTCATATGTAGTACACATTTTCTTTGTCATCATTATGGCTTCCCCTTTTATGTTTCTGGTTTTTACCTTTTCCTTTCAGTCTTCAATGAGAAAATAATAGTCTTTATTAGGTTTGAAAAGTAGGAAAAGAGCATTGCCAAATATGTGAATTTGCCGAGGTGCCCTACATTCCTGACTGATGGATGTCTAGATCTTCCCAAAGATGTACTTTCAATGTCAAGAACCTACTAAACCCAACATTTCCTTCCACATCAAAACAAAACTCGATTACAATCCATAGTTGAGGGAAAAAATAACCCCAGAGAAGCAGAACAGATGCAAGAAATAAGCTCAGTAAGGGTCAATGAGTCAGGAATTTAAAGTAAGCTTTTTTTTCACATGATTTATTTCTGGATCACACAGTAATGGACATACCAAAAGCCGTGAGGTCTGATCTGTTGGCCCATATAGCTCAAATAGATGAATTAGAGTGTGAGGTTAAGGGAATTGGTAATGGGTTGGAGGGAATCAACCATGATTTGTACCAGCTTGTTGTTAGGCTCTGATGGGGATGGTGCCATAAACCAAATCTTGCATTCCGATTTCATCATTTAAGGGATCCAGATATTATCTTCTATAAAGATTAGTGCTTACTTTGGTCATAAAGGAGTTTTTCTTTGGAGGGTTTAGTGAATTTGGCCAAGGGATTTCCCTTTCCTATGTCTGTTGTATTGTGTGTGTGCAGTCTCTCTTACATCATCAAATTAAAGTAAAAGAAGTTAAAATGATCCTAATATCAAACCGTTCCATTTTGGTCTCCAGTTTTATAAAAGATTTATAAAAGGGTGCCTTTACAAGTCCTTTTCCAGTCAAAGTAATCAAGGCATCATCCAATTGGCTTCATATAACTATAATTTTCAATATATGAACCCCTAAATTCAATGTTTTAGCTCTTAATGAGTAGCTTATGTCTTGATACACCAAAAGACAAAAATAATTGGAATGGAATTGCCATTCCCCTCTCCTGCAACCAGCCCCCAAACTAAACAGCAAAAATAATAGGTAAAAGAAAAATAATACATGTTTACCTTCATTGCATCAACATTTTTCTGCTTCATATCAACAGCACAATGGAGATAAGTGAACTTAGCTATAGATGTCACAGAAGCATCCCTTTGAGTCTGCATGCCCAAGACTGCAGTGACATGAATAGCATAACGGAAACCCTGTAAACACTGTGAAGTAGCTAACTTGTCGTCACTCTGGTCAAGAGTCACACTGAATGAAGCTAGCATTGGACCCCAGCAAACCTCCGCCATGAATCTTAATATTGCAACATCAGAGACTGAATAGAAAACCGACCTAAATACACAACAGATCATGTCATTCAAGATATATTCATGCTGTACCCTCCATGCTTAGATGAAGACAAAAGTATTAAGCAAGGAAATGTAGTTAGTCTAAGTGGAGGGGTGAACAACTAAACATAGAGGCAACACCCTCCTGAATCATCAAATAACATAATTAAGGACATACATACTTCCAAAGGCAAATTGAAACCCTAATCATCAATTTCACCGCTGAAAAAGTAAGAACCCTAACCTCTAAAATGACACCAAAACAACGCCGTCGTATTCGCGTAATCGTCCTTTTCACCCTCCAATCGTGCCCAGATTTAGGGTTCTAACAAAAGAAAAATAAAATCCAACTTCTTACAAAATTTTGTATATTATGTGATTCAATCACCTTATTGAATTTTCAATTTTATACTCTTAATTTATTTAATAATTTTTTTTTATCAATTTTATATGTGTTTGGATAAATTTTTATCTCTACGTATTATTTCATTATATTCTATGAATAAATTTTTATCTCTACTCATTATTATATTATATTATTATATTATATTCTAATATTTAATTATGATATGATTATCATTTTCAATATCTAGATATAAGATAGATATCCATAAGTGTGCAAGCTCGAAGATTTATATTCTCCGATAAAAAAAAGATATTAAATTTTTTTTGAGATAATCATAGATTGTTCGTATTTATATTTTTTAATTCAGTAAATAAATTATCCATTATTATATATTTTATATTCTTAATTTTTTTTAACTTTCAGTATCATCAGCTATTGGAACATCATCTTCCAATCAACATCATCTAATCTCAAACAATACTAATTCATATCTAGATGATCATACAGCCGTGAAGGTAAAATTAATATCAGAATTAGAGAAAAAAAATTAAACACACTTATTATTATTTCGTATTATTGTTTATCAATGTCATTAAACAACTCTAATATTATCTCTATTTTAGATTCAAATTTGGACGGTGATTATTTAGATTTTGATATTGATGATGTTGAGGACCCTTTTTGGAACTAATGAAGAAGATGATCCTCATCCATTAATAGAGAATTATAATTAGGCATATACATTCCTTGACATAGATTTGTTTTACTAGAGTATTGGGATATTGGTGATCCAACATGACTATGTAAATATTGCGGAGCAATGATGTGGTACGAAGAAGAGAGGCAAAACAGTTTTTAGAATGGATATTAAGAGTAGGAGATGGACTTGAAAGTAGCCCAATGATGGTGAAGCAACAATTGAGATTCCTTCTGATGTATTGATAATTGAAACCACCAATCCGATTGCAACAATTGTAGAAACGGTATATCCTTATTGAAGTTCCTAATCTTGTCGAGTACTTTCAAGAGAGGGCCATTCTTGCACCAACTCATGATATTGTTCAAAACGTCAATGATTACATGATGTCTCTACTTCCAGGAGAAGAAAAAATCTACCCTACCTCAGATAGTATTTGTAAATCAGACGACAACAACACAGATAATGGTCCTGTTTACTCGGTAGAATACCTAAATTCAATTCAATGCTCAAATCATGTGTTGAAACTGAAGGTAGGTGTTCCCGTGATGCTACTCAGGAATATTGACCAATCGTCAAGATTGTGTAATGGTACCAGATTGTTAATCACAAGACTCGGAGATCATGTCATCGAAGCAAGGATAATTTCTGGAAAAAAAAGTTTGAGATCATGTTCTTATACCACGAATGTTGCTTACACCATCAGATACTAGATGCCTGTTCCGGTTTCAACAGAGGCAATTTCCTTTGATAGTTTGCTTTGCTATGACAATTAACAAAAGTCAAGGGCAATCCCTTTCTCAAGTAGGCCTATACCTTCCTAGACCAATATTCACTCATGGCCAGCTATACGTTGCAGTATCTAGAGTTACTACAAACAATGGGTTGAAGATTTTAATATGCGATTTTACAGGTCAACCACAGAGTACAACTATTAATGTTGTTTATAAGGAAGTCTTTCAGAACTTAACAAGATCAAGTATTATAAATTTATTACATTTCTAACTTACGCATACATTATAATATATATTTCATAAAAAATATCTAATTTATTAACTTTTTATTTTATTAATGAAGGTCTATAAGCATATACAAATGCCATTGAAGAATCTTCTATGCCTTACTTAACACTATGTTGTTCTTTTATAAGGAAAATATTTTTATATTTTGTACTTTAATTAACTCTATGTCGTTCTTTAAAAAAATGTTTTTATATTTTATACTTTAATAAAATCTTTTAGTGTTCAAATTAATTTACTTATAAATCACATTAAATAAGGACGACAGCTACATGGTTATGTGTTGTAAATACATATACAATAATTAAATCATTAATCAAATATTCATATATAAACAATATAATATAAAAAATAATTTAAAGGTTCCCGGGCAAGGCCCGGATCATCAACTAGTGTTGTTGTATGCGAAACGTTTTTTGAGGGGTCAAGAGTACGCGAAAGTACGAAACGTTTAAAACTTCGGAACTGCACAGTGCGCCTGAACTTTATGCAATTCACCAGAGCCAGAAATTGAGAAGAGGGCTAGGGTTACGTTTCTCTCACTTCACCTGCGCCTGGATCTTCTCGCTTAGAGATGGGAAAGCTAGGAATCGCGGTGATCCTCAGCATGTGGGCGATTCCAATTTCAATCCTTGTCAATCGAATAGTACCTGATCCCTACATGGTTCGTCCCCTCTCTTTCACTCTTGTCTGTGCATTTGTACATGTTTAGAATTGATAAATTATCGCTATTGATTTGTCCACGATGCTAACAGGACGAGATCTTTCACATCCCTCAAGCTCAACAGTACTGTCATGGCAACTTCAAGAGCTGGGATCCCATGATCACCACTCCTCCTGGCTTGTATGTTTCACATTCCTCCATTTTTTAATCCATCTGTTGTGTATTCTGTTTTGAATTAATCATCTTGTCTGTGGAACTTAATCTATCAAAATGCTGTTACCGAACTGCTCGGAATTAAAGCCTTGCTTTGTTGCTGAACAAATCTCAAAACTTTCTGCTTTTAGCAAAATACATCTATTAGTGGTTCTAAGAGGGGGATAAATCAGCAGTTCTAAAGAAAGGACCTTTTTAAAAAAAAATAATCGCACTTGAAACTGGAGATTGGATACTTCTGTAAGCTTTGGCCTGATTGTTTACTATTTGAATAAGACACGAAATTAGGTTAATGCATATGTGCTGAGCATAACTGTTCTACTGTTCAATTATAAAGATTGAAGAGTTTTCTAATACTTTGTTCCATTTGTGCAAGTAGGTTGCTGAAATTTAGGCATCTACCACTTTTGTTATCCTCTAATCTTCTATAAGATGCATATTATAACTGTTAATGTGTTGTAATTTTAAAATCATCATATCTGCACGCGCGTCATTTTTGGCTGGAAAATGAAATAATAAAAATCTTCTAATATAATTGTGTTAGTTAGTCCAGCTTTGTTGATATCCTATCATCCTATGCTTTTGCCAAATAGTTATGTTATCTCTGGCTTTTTATTATCGGATTAATGAGACATGTGCTGCCTTATGCCCTGTTGGAATTTTTTATGTTGCTCTGCTAAATTCCTTAAATAAGCCTATATAAACTAGAAAGTGAAAAATAACATAAGAAGAACAAAATGGAAACAATAGTTGATTGTTGAATTTATAACTTTGCAGGTACTTTGTTTCACTTGCCCATGTTGCTTCTTTGTTTCCAGGCATGTTTTTGCTTCACCAAGCCTCGTCGGTTTATGATGTTTGCTCAACTTCTATTCTTCGATCTACCAATATCGCCTTGTCTGTGGTATGCGGCATTCTCTTGTATGAAATAATCATATTGCTACAACCATCAATTGGAAGAAGAAAAGCAACATTATATGCTGCCGTCCTTGCATTGTACCCCCTCCATTGGTTCTTCACTTACCTTTATTATACCGATGTAGCTTCACTTGCTGTATTTCTCGCAATGCACTTGTGCAGTCTAAAGAAGAAGTATTGGTTAAGTGCCTTGGTAAGTTTTGTCTTATACTTGACCTCTATGGTTAATAAGTATTAATGAGATTGTATGTGTTGATTTTTTCTTGGTCATGAGATACATACCTTTTACATTAAGGATTTGTAAGAATGAGACTTAAGAGTTCTTTATTCTCTTACTTGCAGTTTGGAGCCCTTGCAGTAACCATTCGCCAAACCAATATCATATGGATGCTTTTTGTTGGATGTAGTGGTATCCTGGATGTTACTCTGTCCCATCAAAGTGAAATTGCAAGGGAAAATAATTTCTCATTTCCCTTGGGAGAAAACAATCCAACATTTATTGATAATGCTGAAGCAAATCAAGGATTGAGAAAACGGAAGTCAAAAACCATCACTGATAAGGCTGATTCTAGCTCTAAACCAGCCACCTTTGCAAGAAATTATGAAAAAGGTGCTTTAATTCATTCTCTTGGGATACATAAGCTGCTAAATCTCTGTTTAGTAGTATATAAAACTTGCTTAGCAGTCTATCATGTATTTTGTTGAGCCTGAATGAACATATATGTGCATTTTGAGCCACAATAATGTTCTTGGGAAGGTGAAATTTACCAAAGGGAAAAGGATTGGATATCATAGTTTGAATCTGTCTATTTATAAAGATCTTTTTCCATTGACATGAATGTAAACATAAGTTTGTGCTTAGTTTGATATTCATCTTTTTATCAAAGCATCTTTTAGCATACATATTGTTAATGCTAGCATCTCTTAATGTAATTTCACTTTACAGGATTCGTTGATGAGGTTCAACTTTTACTGTTGAGGTCATGGCATTTGAAGTGGGAGCTCTTGGTTGGCTTCGCTCCTTTCCTTTTTGTATTGACTGCTTTTGTTGCCTTCGTCATCTGGAATGGTAGCATAGTTCTAGGTACTCTCCACCTTCTTTTGTTCTTCTTATATCTCACTGTACATGCTCAAGAACATACAGCAACTTATAAGCTGTACTTTCAATGCAGGAGCAAAGGAGGCTCATGTTGCATCCCCCCATCTGGCTCAGATAATGTATTTTGCTTTGGTTTCTGCTCTTGCTAGTGCTCCTCTCCATTTCACTACAGGCCAAGTTTTAAATATTCTGTCCACTCTACAGAAGATTAAACCATTGAGTATCTTCATTGGATGCTTAGCTCTTATTAGTGCCGGTCTAATTTTCATCCATTTCTTCAGGTCAGTGCTCACACCCAGCTTGCATGTTTCTTAGCAGACTACATGTCTTGTTTCAAATTTTAGTTGCCAGATTTGAGAACAAAGGCAACTTCTAGGATATAATTTGTTGTAAACCAATTGTTTTGATTGAAAGCTCAAAGCTAAATTACTGGTAATAAGTTTAATCTGTTGTGCTCAGCATTGCCCATCCATACCTTCTGGCTGACAATCGTCATTACACCTTCTATATCTGGCGCAAAGTCATCAATCCACACTGGACAATGAAATACCTCCTAGTTCCAGTATACATGTATTCATGGGCTTCTATATGTAGCATTTTGGGTCTGTATATACAACTCTCTCTCTCCTTTCTACTTTAACTATACTTAAATTCTTTTTTTTAAATGAGAATGTATATACTTATTCTGATTCCAAGTCTCATGAAAAAAGGCGTCATCTTGGCAGGAAAAACCCAGAAAAGGATCTGGGTGCTAGCCTACTTCTTGGCTTGCTCGGCATCTTTAGTTCCTGCTCCATTGATCGAGTTCAGGTATTACACAATACCATTTTATATATTTGTGCTTCATTCACGGAATAACGAAGACTATAAGTGGGCAATCATGGCGGTTCTGTACTTAGCTGTGAACATCTTCACCATGTCAATGTTCTTGTTTCGGCCTTTCCATTGGGATCATGAGCCAGGCACGCAGAGGTTTATTTGGTAGAGGGAAACGCAATAACTACTTTCTTGATTCACTGTTGTAGTGTTGTGAGGTGATTCTTTGTAGGTTTTATTTTTGTTTGTCTCTGTCACTCGGAATTGTAGCTAAGTGTGACCAGTGAATATTTTGTAGCCAAGTGCAAACTCTCCCATCCTTTCCCTCTTTTCTCTGTAAAAAACAGAAAGAAAGAAAAAAGAAGGGGGAAATCCGAATCAGAGACAGAAGTTACCAGTCCAAATTTAGAAAATTGCTGACACATGAAAGCTGTAAATCCAACCGCAGTTTTGTAGGTCTAATATATGAAATGGACGCAAATTTTTCAACAATTGGATGCCAAACGGCAAACAAACCCAAATTCAAAAGCAAATAAGCTATGGTCTTCTTCGTTCCGAAAATATTATTATCAGTCTACTAATTATAATTAATATTTTTTCGATAAGATGTATACTTCAAGATCGAGCTGCACTTGCAACATCCAAAATCTTTGGGATGATAATGAGTTTTTGGGTGGGTCTAGATGTAATTCAAAGAAAGAGTATAAGCAAATTTAGCAACTTTATCCGCCACCATATTAACTACTCGAAAAATATGTAATTTGAACCGTTTAAAATTGTTCGAAAGCACCATATCATGCATATGGTCATCTCAATATCCACGGAAGTCACTCAAGTCAGTACCAACTACCAAACAGCTATTTGATCGTTAAAAAAAAAACTACTAAAGAATCTCTATATGAAATAATAATTGTTTTTCACCAGAAATTCGTTAAATCAATTATTACAATGTTAAAAAAAACTCTATTTGCCTAAGATATTTGGAACTTGCAAGGTACAATACATTCGTGATCTGTTCTAGTGGAAGAATTGGAGAAGCAAACAGCACATCCCATGAGTGGAGGAGCAAGATCGTGGTTCACCACATTAATGGCGAACCCCAGGCTCCGAGCTTCCACCACGCACTGTAAGAATTTCACCAGAAAGGAACTAGCCGTTGCACTCGCCGGCATCACCCTCATCGTCTTCGTCTTCTCTTCCCTCTCCAATTCCTCCTCCAAAGACTCTCCTTATTTGACTGGTCAACCCGATTTGGTCGAGCTCACTCTTCTTAGCAACGCCAAAGACAAAGGCGCCTGTAAATATCACACTTCTCGCTCCTATATTCATTCAATTTTGGTCCTTTCAGCTATCAGGAGCGCTGCTTTACTCATTCAGTTCCTTCTTCGCAGTTTGTTTGGACGGGTCTTTGCCCGCGTATCATTTTCGGAAGGGTTTCGGGTCCGGATCAAGCAATTGGGTTCTCCACATCGAGGTTAGCATGATTTCGACTTGTTCATGGTTTACATATTTCAGCAATTGAGCACCGTGGACTTTTTTTTGTTGATCTTATTCGGAGTGAAGCTCAAATGATTAATTATAAGTTAAATTTGGTTCCTTATTATCTTGCATAGGGTGGGGGTTGGTGTGATACAATTAAATCATGTTCGTCTCGCGCAAGATCTTCTTTAGGATCTTCACTTTACATGGATAAAACTCCCTTTACTGGAATTTTGAGTTCCGATCCTGCCCTGAATCCTGGTAACATTTTTAACCTTCTCCATTCACATATTCCTAACCTTAAATCTCTGATCATAACTTCTCTTGAGTAAAAGGAACCCATTCCGTGTTGCTTGTTGTCAGTACTGGGATTATTAACTTTGTATTGTTCATTGTGTGTTTTTACTTTGTACTAGTGGGCTTTCACTTTTCACAGCTATATGCTGCATAAGGAATAGAGAATTTATCACTTTTAATGAATCAAGTCTGATAGGCCTAAAAATTGGATTCAAATTTCAGCCAGCTATCACAAGAGATATGTCTTATGGAGTTCTGTCTCTTTTCTTCCATCACTACAGCATAATTAGACCATAAACTTTCAAACTACAGCATATGCATTTTATATAAATAATTTGCATGTTTGGATTCTTAGTAAGCTAGTAGTACTACAAAATATCAAACAATGGGTTGCTGGCCTTACATGTGATCTGGTTTAGATTTCTTCAACTGGAACAAAGTGAAAATACGCTATTGCGATGGTGCATCTTTGGCTGGACATCGTGAAAATGAGTTCCATGTAAGTCCAAAGAAACCGTTTTGTGCTTTCTGGCAATCGTGCATTACTTTCTTTGGCCTTTTTGGTTCTTTTATGCTACGAAAGTGAAATTTCTTCTGATCACTTTACTTGCTTGTACTATATTGGTGTATCTGTGTTGACTTTGCTGCAGAATGGAACAAATCTATTCTTCAGAGGTCAGCTCATTTGGGAAGCTTTTATGGATGAACTTCTATCAATAGGAATGTCTAGTGCTAGGCAGGTAAATTATCTATATTTTAGTTTTTGTTTATCAAATCATATGACCACCCATACATAGATGGACTGAAAATGTAGAGTGACTGGAAACAAATTGGCAAATGCAGGCTAAGATTTACCAGTCTCTTAGGGATGCATGTGCATATTTCTTGCTTGTAGCTTGAACAATAAAAAGATTATACCAGGAGAAAATTTCCTTATTCTCTCCACTCATGACACCAATTATTGGTACTTCTTTAAGCTGTTTTAGCTTTCCAATTGGCTTGTTTTGCATTAATTATTATAAATGCGCTATATATTTGAAGACAAAAGTTTTTTAGTTGCTCAACTGGTCAAGGATCTTTACTAACACTTCTTGTAGAAAAAATGAGAAAAAATGGTTTTGTTTCCCAATACATAATATCAATTTGCAATAAGGTCATTGAAACTGAAATTGTTTAGTGTCATCTAATGATCTCACAGGCTCTTCTTTCAGGATGTTCAGCTGGTGGGCTTGCAGCTATGATCCACTGTGATGACTTTCGAGAAATTATGCCAAAGAATGCTAACGTTAAATGTCTTGCTGATGCTAGTTTCTTTCTTGATGAGTAAGTTTCCTTTGGAGTCTGAATATTGATTTTCTGTAATTGGTATTAAGTTGAGATGCACTAGTTATTTACTGGTGGCAAGTACCATTTAGTTATTTCTATAGATACATCATCTAGAGCACATAGTTTATGGATCAGGATTTTTGGTTCTCCACTTCTCCAGCTGTAAACGGGTGCTTAAAAATGATGATAGCCCTAAAAATCCCCTTGGAAGCATCCACGGTAACTGGTGCTCTAATAGCTGTGTATAATGCTCAAGTCACCACTTAACTCAACCATGGTCCATGATAAGTGGTGATTTAGGCAATGTATGATGCTTTGTCATACCAGATATAATCAATAAGTCTGTATCTAATATGCTGAATCTGCTGTGTCAGGAACGATGTCAGTGGAAAGCCTACTATGCGATCATTTTATCAGAGAGTAGTCAATATACAGGTTGCAATTCCATTGCTAAAGATTTATGGAATGTGCTATTATATTATGTTTCTAAATGATAATTGTTGCAACCATGCTGCATTTTTTCTCCTATATTCTTTTGTTGCTGTTTTTGTAAACCTTTTCCACTATTTTATTTCCTTGGCTTGGTTTTTGTTTAACATTCTTCTTATGGGGAAGGAAGTGCTGAATCTATTGTTTTTCTTGTATTCTATTAGGGAGTAGCCAAGAGCCTGCCTAAAGATTGTGTCACCAAGATGGATCCATCAGAGGTTTGCTATGATTTCCTTTCTTCCTTGGTTGATTTAACTCATTTAAGCAGGTTCCTTTGCAGCTTAAATTTCCATGCACTTACATTGGCTCTTTTGTTTGTTCTTTGGTTTGGCAGTGTCTCTTTCCCCATGAACTAGTTAAAAGCATAAAGACCCCACTATTCCTTGTCAACCCAGCATATGACTTTTGGCAGGTGAATTTTATTGTAAACATTCTCATCTGTATTTATCTTTAATTGAAATGGATGATAATACAATCTGGGGAAGAGAGGAGATACATGTGAGGTAAAAGAGAGAATCAGACATGGAAGAGGAGAATCATCCTTCGGATTAAACCTATTCAAACTCAGCAATCAATATTAGAAAGAGCAGGTTTATTTATAGGTCCAAATGCAAACCAAAAATTAGGGAAATTTTATGTCATTGATATTTACAAAATTATATACATCTAAATCAATGGTTCTGACCTTATTTGGGTAGCTCTTGTGATTTAAGTTCGTACTCAAATTCTAACTTTACTATTCTAGTTTGACCTCTTACCACTCACTAATTATCAAATCCAGATATGTAGCAGACAGACTGAAAATGCTGCTGACTTAAGTTTCTGTAACACATTAAAGTTGGGTTTATTCGTTATAATATCACTAGGTTGGATTATTTCTGTGTAGTCAATTATAGTTTGGACTATTTACATTAAATTCACTAAAACTTGCTGTAACACTAAACTCAGAAAACTTTATATTATGGCAATTCGTATTTTGAATGAAATAACATGAACTAATTTGTCATTTCAAAATGATGAACTCTCTCTGACCACTATCAGAAAATTTTCATAAGTTTTTTGATACTAATAAACAAGTTTCCAGATCCAAAATGTTCTAGTGCCAGCTGAAACTGCTTCCATTGGCAATTGGCGCAGCTGCAGACGTAACATTATGAGTTGCGGTCCCAGTGAGATGAAGGTATTGCAGGGTAAGAACTTCAATGATGAAGAATTTATGTTATTAGGATTATGAAAATATCTGCACATCTACATCTACATCTATTGGTATGGAATGATGAAACTTGCATAATCATTCTGGGTTATGTTATAAAGAAAAAATGCTCTTACTAATTACAATACATAATTGGTGATTGCATCTGAATTATCTCAAATCGTTTCCTGTATCAGCATAATTTTAGAACATTGCACTTTGTTAAAAACAATTATTAGTAAAAGAAAAGGAGATACAAACATTTTTCTGCTAGAAATCTATTTGTATCTTGCGTACTTCATTCGACTTCTCTTCTTGCTGTACATACGTCACGGTGGACCGTTTACAGGCTTCAGAGACTCCTTGTTGAAGGCAATCAGTGAATTTGAGAAACACAAGGATTGGGGGATGTTCATAAATTCTTGCTTCATTCACTGTCAAACATGGATGAGCACATGGCATGGACCATCTTCTCCCAAAATTGAAAATAGGGTGAGCTGCTTAGCTGCAACTTTTCACATGCTAACATTATTTGCTCTCATCTTTTTATTATGCAATTCTCTAGACTCAAACTTTTGTTAACTGTTCTTTTATTCATTTTAGACCATTGCTGAATATGTGGGCGATTGGTACTTCAACCGGGAAATAGTCAAACGAATCGACTGCCCTTTCCCTTGCAATCCTACTTGCCTCAACATGGATTTTTCTAGACCTAGATGAATCAAAATCTGAATTTACCTGGAACTTATATTGATGCATCTCCATGGTATGTATTTGTTTGAACTCATCAAATATAAGCATTTGGGCAATTAATTATTGATATAAATTTTGATTGCAATTCAGCTGTTGCTTGGTGTAATTTTTTGTCAGTTTATGTGGACCTTGACATTGATATAGTGAAGCTAATGAACTCAAAACAAGAAGATGAGAATGTTGGCAATCTTGGACTAAGCTATATTTGACTTTTATTGCTGGTATTAATATCAGTGAATGAGAAAAGTTTGGTAGCACCAGAAAGATAAAAACATAGTACTAAAAGACATCTTAAATCTGAAGTTTGGCTTTTCAAAAGCTTTGACTTGGCACTTGTATCCAAATGAAACAAAGTAAAAAAGAATAGCCTTGAGAAAGCTAAAAATCTTTGAAATTGGACTAACCCACTAACTAACACAACACAACAAAACAACCCCACACAATTTGGAGTTTTAAACAGTGATTGAGAATGTACTATTTAGCAAAATCCCCATATACTTGCCATTTTCAGGTTGTTTACCAGAAACACTTTGACACTTTTCAGGTTTGAAATCTTTTACATTGCCAACACTTCCTCACCTGTGGGAATGGTGACAATTTCATTGTTGAAAGTTGAAAATCCATGTTAAAAAGTATTTGCTGTTTCTTTATATCTTCTGCAGTACTACTCAGTACCCACCAATCCATGCTTCTCACTTTCATATTGATTATTTGCTCAGAAGATTTTTATGCATGCCTAATTCACAAGCAACCGCCCCACTAACATTTACATAAGGGTTTGTTTGAATTTAAAAAATTAAGTTTGTGCATTTTCCATATCAAACATAAACTATAATTAATAAAAATACTGTGTATAAATAAATATATTTTATTTGAATGCCAATTGCCAAAGCACCTAACAAATTTGATGGGAAACAGGTTTGCTTGTTGGTATTTGGGTAGGGTTCTTAAATGAGATACAGAGATGGTTGTTGCCTACATGAATTTCACTCCAAACACACTATCTCAACAAATCTCATTAAATACAGAAAAACCTAACCCCCACTCTCTCATTATCACCACCACCAACCTCAGCAGTGAACTCTCACCATCACAATTCACAACATCACAACATAGAGATCGATTAGACTGAGATAGACGTTGCCATCTACCCTTTTTTGCATCATCATCTTCTCCTCCTTCCCAAACTCACTCTTTGTTACATCCATTAATTTGGTTTGGCCTCTTGCTCAACCATTTGTGTATGCACATCAGCACATGTGACATGCCTGCCTACTTCTTCATGTTCCAAGCAACAAACTTCCCATCCCATACCACCCGGTTTCGGATTATTCGGAAAATCACACATCCAAATCGAAACCCGAAAAAGATCAAATACAAAATGAGATCAAAAGTAGCTAGGTTTCCTTAAGAAAGTTAAGTTGTGTAGAAAGTGTGGAGTGAATCAATTGAAATACTATTGAAACCCTAGCTAGTAGTAGCTTGGTTGTAACAACTAACAAGCATGCTTTGGTAGTATTTTATTTGAGTGCTCACTAATTTATTCCAATTGTCCTTTCACTTACAATTATTTATACCAAGTTCAAAGATATGATGCTCTGATTTGATTCATCAACTTGAGGGATTAAACAATATACCAAAATACACCCCAGAGACCAATTAATTAGGCACAATACCATCTTAGTGTTTGACTATTTATATAGAGATTATTTATACATACAAATACAACAACCCAAGAATATTTAAGTACAAGAGAGTTAAAATCTAGAATAACACAACAACAACATCTACCTAGATGAATCCCAATATGAGTGAGATCTGGGGGTCGAAGATGTACGCACCCTTGCCTTGAGTGGTATTCGGAAGGGTATTTCTGACGGGCTTAAAACACAAAAGGAAGCACAAGGGCTAAAACACAAGACTGAAAACTGGGAGGAGGAGTAACTTTTCAAAAATATTAAGAATTGTAACTTTTCAAAGCCACTTGATCTAAAATAAATTGGTATTACGGTCTATATCCACTGAGAGTCTGAGATTGCTGCTTCTCTTGGTAGGATTTGTGCACAAATTGCTTTATTTTCTATTCAAAATGATTCCATAAACCAAATTCATAGGCCTTTAGAATTAATTATCTAAAAAAATTAAAGTTTAAGAAAATGACTATCACTTTCATTCTCCAACTCCACTTCATTGACAAATGCAATATGATTTGCTAATAAATACTTAGCTGGGTTAGTACTTATCTTATCTCCATTTTCGTATAAGAATATGAAGCAATCCAAAAAAATCCTTCTAGATGACAATTGATTCCATTAATTTACTATTACTAATCACCCAATCATCTTACGAGCATATATCATTAAGCCAATCCACTTGAGGCAACGACTTTGCTTGTTGAATTGAATTTAGAATCGGAGTTAAACAATGAGTTTGAATAACTTGAAAGAAACTAGCTTAAGTGTGAACAAATCTTAATCAACATGATCGATCAGTTTGAATTCATTCGCAAGTCTTTTTAGAAGAAACAAAAAAAAAAAAAAAAGAAGCGTATATCTTAATGTCACATTCGTTCAAAATTCTTTTCTTATGTTTTACAAAAGAACAAGAAATTATCTGAAAAACTCTCCTCCTAGAACTTGCTACTCGTAGTGTGATAATTTGCAAAGAAGGAACAAATTAGAGGGTAAACAAGGCGCAAAAATTGTTTGTTCTGCGCCCATTCATGTTGGTATATGATCACTAATCAAACTTTCTATATACTTACATATAAACATCAACACCTCCCTATTTACAGTGATGATTGCCATGTTCTTCCTTCAAACGATACGATTATAATGAAGACATCGTCGTGGTACTTTCTCCGTTCCCCTTGTGGTATATCCAACAATTCATGAAACTCCATCCCTGCAAAATCGAACCAAACAAGTCAGGTTCGTATGAGTTTGAAGTCAAGAAACGATTCTAGTGAAGCTCGAGAGCTCGTTTAATTCTTACCGGCTTTCTTGGCAGCTCTGAAGAGGACTTCTTCAATGAGGTGTTGTGCTGGATCGCCTTCTGGCGTTGAAGCCATGAACTGCTCAACCTCTGTGACCGCTTCCTCGTTGGTGAAGTATTGATAGAGTCCATCCGAAGACAAGATCAAGAACTTGTCTTCGGGGCTAATCTTGTGGTGGCAAAGTGATGGAGAGCATGTTATGTAGGGCTTGTTCCCTGCATAGTCTATTCTAAACATCTCCAATAGCCCTTTGTTCCACTTTGGCTGCCAAACACACAAAAACAAACATAGCATGAAATTTCAGTCATCTTTGATCAAAACCCTAATAAATTAACAAGAAAACACAAAAGACAAGTTCTTATAGGTGATTTACATTCTTGAGAAACCCGGCTCCAAATGCTCGCGTAACCTTCAACGATCCCTTCACTCGTTCATTCGTGATCAAGCCGTACTCATTCGGGTGCTCGCGCTTGATCCTTTGCACTTCCTACAATCGAATCAAAACAAAAAAGATTCAATAGGAGTTTTTCAAAAGATTATAAGCAAAATTCGAACTTTTTTTTTAATTAATTGGGTTTTAGATCATTTTTGTCACCTCTTTGTCAAGTGTATTATGATCGACCGTAAGTTGAATTGCATCCATATTAGGGAAATCATCAAAAGCGTCACTCTCCAAATCCTCAGCCCTTTGCCCTAAAACCGCCCTACTATCCCCCACATTCATCAAGTACACATCTTCCCCCACCATCAACATCACCAACACACACGAACCCATCAAAGACAACACCGGATTCTCCAAAATCAGCTTATCAGCAATATCCAAATACGCCTCCTCCGTCTTCCTCAACGCCTCCGAGAGCGCCGCCAACACATCCGAGTCCTTATGAGCAGTTGCACAACTAACCCCTTCTTCTTCATCTTGATCATTCCAAACAACTCCCTTGAGCTCCTTGTGAAGCGCAGGGTACAGATTCGAGAGCAAGAAATCGGTTGCATCTGGGCCGTTGAACCCGTCGTAGATCCCCACGAACACCCAATTGTGTTCTTCCGAAACCACCACATGAACACGATCCTCGCCGGCCTTTCCGTGGGCCCACTGGAGATTCTGCTCTTCCATCAAGAAACTCTCGTCCTCGCATAATAAGCTCCCCTGGCTACTCAGATTCGCTCCGCTGCTACTACAACTGCTGATACTGGTTCTCGTGATCGTGCTCTTTCCCACGCTTTCGTTGTGATTCATCGTCGTCGTCGTCGTCTTTCTCTTGCCGAAGCTGTTCGAGGGCCCCCAAATCGCGGCCAAGATTGAATCTTTAATCCCCCTTATGGAGCTCCATTTGATTAGTTTGTGTTTTGATGATTTGACAGAGGGGCTGTGAACAGAGCCTTCCAGAGGCAGAGCATGCTCTGTTTTCTTCTTGTCGAGCGAACCGGAGAAGAGGCTCCGGTCCATCGGACCGGACATGAACCCGCGCTCGATCGGACCGGAGAGGAACCCCCGCTCGATGGGTCCGGATCCGGGGATGGAACCGGATCCGGGGTTACGGAGGAGGGGCCCGGAGCTGATGAGGCTCCGGGGGATGGGCTGCAGGGGAACGGAGGCGAAGGAGGGGGAGCTTTGGAAGGAGGCGGCGCGGTCGAAGGCGGCGGAGGCGGGGTCGAAGAGGGCGGTGGAGAGGGGGGTGGTGGTGTTGGCGGAGACGGAGGCGCCGGAGATTGTGGGGAGGAGGAGGAGGTTCGAGACGACGTCGTCTTGGGCGAAGCCCTCTGGAGGGCGGATGTAGCAGAAGGAGTGGCCGATGCCTTCGTCCAGGGCGGCGGAGGAGGAGAGCATGACGGCGATGTCGTGGCGGCCGGAGATGTCGCCGGCCGCCGGGCAGAAGCAGGCGTTTAGCATCCCGGCGGAGTTGCCCATCTTTGGAAAACTTTCAAGCAACGAACAGAGAATTGAAGGGGTGTGGAGATTGGATGCTGAGTTTTGTAGAGTGATATGAAGGGGTGAGAGAGAGAGTTGACTTTTGGAAGGTTAGTGGGCAATGAAATGTTCTCAGTTGATTAGTTTGAGCTTTATTTAATTTTATTTGTTGGGCATTTAATTGTTGTTTCTTTTCAGTTTTTTAAATTATGTTGGAGTAGTTGACTTTTGATTTTGTGATTTGAAAAAGATATAAATGCAGGGAGAGAGAGAGAGAGGGGGAGTGGTGGGAGAGAGAAAAAGGGCGCGTGAATAAGTATAGGCTGAGTGGAGCGAGAAAGTTAGGGTTATTGGGCCTAATTGTTTGTTTGTGCGATAATTTATACGTAATTATTAATAAATGCTTGTGAAAGTCAAACCTTTTTTAGAAAAGAAGTTTTTCTGTTAACAATTCATATGTATGAGATAATGGACGATGCCAGAATATGTGAATTTCAAATGGCAGAATACATAAACGGTTTTCTGTATTTGGATCAATTGATCACTTGACCCCTTGTACTTTAGCCCTAACATCCCAGCTTTTCTTAGGAATGTAGTGCACGCGCGATGATGTGTTATATTATGTTGTCACAATGGCGATGACATGGATGCCATTATGGCAACACAATAAACACATCATGTCATCTCCATGTCATCCATGGCATCCATGTCATCGTCATTGTTGTAACACAATATAACACATTATCGTGCGTGCACCGCACTCCTAAAACAAGTTAGGATAAGTGGCTCAATAGAAGTCCAATAGGTCGCAATGTGCAACTATAGGGAGTCAAACGGTTAGGACTAAAGTATAGAGGGCCAAGTGACCAATTGACCCAAGTACAAAGGCCATTTACGTATTCTGCCAATTTCAAATGAGCTTAGAAATTTCTGGCTTTACAATTATTATTAAGGACATTTACAGTCATTTTTAAGAGATCGCCTGCATTGCAAATTTGCAATTGACGAAGTTTCGCGCTATAAATAAAATACAAGGGAAAAAAATATTTTTTTTGTTCATAAAGTCAAAGTGTATTACGTATTTTTAAAATCAACACAGCAAAATCCAAACTTAAGTTCACATCAAGAAATTTTTTTTTTATATCCCTGCTGATTAACAATCCACTTTGAAATATATTTATTATTTCATGTTTTTTAAGTTTTAAATATTTCTGAATGGTGGGGGTGGTGACCAGCCAGCTTAATATTAGATGGCAATGGCATGGATACAAAATGGCCATCAAGTTAGACTTGCACTCTATATGTATAGATTTAATTATGTGGAAATATATATATTAGAGACTTATATGGAAATATGTATTGAGCAGAATATATTCTGAGTTTGTGGGTGTTCTTTTCATGATATATATTTGATGGCTTCACCGGCCATCCATCAAAGATATGTAACTTTAAAGCAAATTCAAATCTACATTTTTTTTTGTTACATTGTAATCTAAAGTCATATATATTCCAATCCTAATTCATCAAAGATATGTACGTTAACAATATATACCCTAGCTAACAAATAAAATTAGAAAAAGAGAAAGAAAAATGGAACTTTGGAATAAAGCAAAAGTGAATTGGTTGGTTGAAGTTGCATTTAGTGAACAAGTACAAGCGAAGCAACTTTTTTATTATTATTGGATTGGGTATGTCTCATAATAATAGTTGAGAATACTTGATCATGTCAAATGGCAAAACAGCTGGACTGGAGGGATCGCCAAATGTGAAAGACCAAATCATACATGTTTTCATTATTTTGTTTTGACTTTAATTTGTACCCCTTTTGTTTTTTGTTCGAAACAAGAATAATGTATTAGGTTACTTAGAGTACAAACGTTTTTGAGGGGCAATGATCGTACAATGTGGCTCCTGTACAAACATTCACGTGAGATTTTATTGTCTAACTTTTTCGTTAATTAATCTGCAGAATAGATATTCTTAGACAACAAAAAAAAGACAAGAGAAGGTAAACCGCCAACACCCAAATTTTAACTTTTTCGTTGACAATGTTCATTCTTTACGTAAACGTACATTTGTTGCCAAAAAACAAACAAACAAGTGTATTATTGAGAGGCAAAAAGGATCGTCAATCGGTTGAATTTGATTGCCCTTTGGCTTCTTTTTTGTTGGTAGAACCTCTTTCTTTTAAGGTTGCTGTTGAATACTCTTTTAGGGGATTTTGTATAGTAACTTTATATGTTAGGACTAAAGTAAATTTAGGAGCTGAATTTCTCCATTTTCGGCCCAAAATAGGAAGGGTCCATACAGGATGGGCTTAGCACGACCCAATAATGGGAGATGGAATATGATTACACTCAGCCCAAATACCTACTAATCAAAGTAATTGGGCCTTTGATTTAGTAGCTAGATTGGGCAAACCTTGATGCAAACTGCAAATTGCAGTTGTTGTGAAGTCTTTCAAGAATACAGTATCTTTTTCTGATCTGTGTGCATCAGTGCATGTGACTAGGGTCCATTTGCAGGAGTGAAGTCTTATATTTATTTTTTTTGGTTGTAAGTGAAGTCTTGTAATTAAGTTATACCTCTAAGTTTCCAACTGTTCTTTTTTTTCAAAAACAAAAAATCTTTCCAGGTTGCCTTAGGATCCCTTCCAGTTTTACGTGGAAGTCTTATTATGATCCCTTCCAGTTTTCATCGTTGATAAGAGAAAAGTTGGAAGCAAGACTCGCAAGAAGGAAATCAATGTAGGTAGTTAACATGAATAGAATGTGACACTTATTAATTAATTTGTCTACACTCCACAGAGTAGATTCGTAGATATATGATTGTATTTGGCTCGCAATAAAATAATTAATAATCCGCAGGAATGAGACTAGTTGCATGCAAATCCCTAGCAAAGAAAAAGAGTGAACGCAAATATAACTTTGGAGAGAGTTAGGAGTACATATATCTTAAAACATATAGATAACGTACAAGCCCGTCTAGCTCAGTTGGTAGAGCGCAAGGCTCTTAACCTTGTGGTCGTGGGTTCGAGCCCCACGGTGGGCGTATTTTTTATAAATTTGTCGTCTACTTTTTTTTTTACTTGTGTGTTTGTATGTTGTTTTCTTTTTTTTTACAACCAATGAAATAACAGATGGAATACATAAAAATCGTACGTGTGAGGAAATACAATTAGAAGATGGAATACAGCATGTACGAGCGCATACACTATTTTTACACGAGCGCATACACTAAGGTTAGCTATTTTAACATTCCACCGTGCAATTTGTCACATTTAAAAATGCAAAACAAAAATCCCATGATTCCCATCCTTCAACCCAAAAAGCTGCGTGCTCAACTAGGGAAGTGCTCACTTTTGCATAAAACTTCCTTTCATAGTTTCCTATCTTCCTCTTCGTTTTTTTTTTCACACAAAAATGCAATAATATCATAAAATACAACATTCTCCGTGAGTGATTGGGATCATTTTTCTCCAACCCAAGTCATAAAAGTAATGATTGTCTTCTCTCTTGACAAATAGAACAAGAAAACTAAGTAAAAGTTATGCAACGTACACGAACGAGATTCCTCTCTATCAACATGAACGGCCCATGTAAAACACAGGCCCACTGGGAATCTTGTTCTCACTGCATTCAATGAAAAAGAATACCATGTTTTCTCTTCTGTTGATCCTTTTCGGCTTTTGCTATCAACCTAACACATAAGTCATAACACACCCCATGTGCCTCCTACAATCCAATCTTATAAAAATCCCAAACACTTGTCTACGTGTTAGACGCCATAGTGAATGATTAAATTTATGTGCCATTCACCTTACAGATTATATCTAAAAATTACAGTAAACAACTTGATCATGGCACTCTAAAATGTCTCTCTACTTTTGTAAACTACGTCCACATCATTGCAATTGTTTATTTGAAAACGTCTTTGAAGGGGGATAAGGGTAGGCCACTGTAGAAAGAGACAGCAGCATGTAGAAAAAAAGCAAACAATAATTGGGGGTTAGTATTGTAGCGAGCGATTTATGCCGCTGGAGATTGTGACACGTGGACGGTGGTGGATTCATCATAGTCTCTCTCGTAACTCCTATAAATTGAGAGGTGCCATCATCTTCCTTCTGTACACTTACAAGCGGTTTCTCTCTACGTACCTCACATTCCATCAGAGCTCTCTGTCATTTGTCTTGTGATTTCATTGAAAATGTCTTGCTGTGGCGGAAACTGTGGTTGTGGCTCCGGATGCAAGTGCGGAAACGGATGCGGAGGGTAAATTTCTCTTCTCTTCCACGTTTCCTTCTACCGATCGTCACCTAATTTCTCATATTCCGTTTCGGAAATTCATCGCGGAAGGGATCCGTGTGTTTCAATTTTGTTCAATTGGCTCTGAATTTGTTCTTTAGTTTCGCAATTTCACTTTTGTTATATTGATTGTTGTATTCTTCGGTCTAAATCTCGTTTTTAATTGTGAATTGCGCAGTTGTAAGATGAACGCCGACCTCAGCTACTTGGAGACCAGCGCCTCCACCGTCAGCATCGTCTCCGGCGTCGCTCCTCAAATGAAGTAAGCGATTCAGAATCCAAACTTCTAGTTTTTTCCCCCCGAATTCCGCTCATGAATTTGTTTTGAGCGACAGAAAATTCCGCCTTGAATTGAGATCTAAAATCTTGAGTTTGAATTGAACAGCTACTTCGAGGGAGCAGAGATGGGAGCGGAGAATGGCGGCTGCAAGTGCGGATCTAACTGCCAATGCGACCCATGCACCTGCAAATGAAACCTGAGAATTCAAGTCTGAAAAACAGAGACTGTTTGTTATATGACTTCTCTCTCTATCGCATAATAACCCCAGTCCTTGCTTTTAATTAGAATAAAAGCTTAATCCATGGGAGCTTTACTCACTCTTGCGAGGGCTTCCATGGTGGCTTTTGTCATGCTTACAACTATGACTAGAAATATTTCTATGTAATGCTTTGTTCTTGAGATGTGTTGGAACTAAATGTTATGTTGGTAATGGTATGTGTTCGTGCTTATATAATTAATAATCTCTCTCGTGATAGCGGTCTTATTATGTTATTTTCTGGCGCAAGTGGTAAAAATTGAGATATTTAATTCCCTAAATGACCAAGAATACAAATCACAAACTGTATCCCTTTGCAGAAATTCACACAAGTGTTACACAAAAACAACCATACTAAATAGAGTACACAAGCAAAGAATTTAAGGAACTGAGTACATAACATTTTATGCAAAACAACAGAAAACTTCACACAAGGCAGTGATGATGATATCAAAGTTTTTAAGGCCAAAGGATTTCAATGGAGTGTTGATTGTGAACAACTGAGTGTTGTTGCAGATATTCAATCAAATATTCCTCTGGCAGCACTTCCAAACAAGTTCTGAACCTGTAATCAATAAAGAAGAAAAGTTAAAAAGGATATGCATTCGTCATTTAGCTCACATGAATTTTGAGAAAATATGATAAGATATTGACCTGCTTCAGTGAAAGACCTATCTTTTGCAGGTCACCCAGCTGCGCAATAATAGCAAAGATAACACAAGATATCATCAGTTAGCGTTACATGCAAGAGAAGAGGTGGTACCCAAATTTATGCAAGTGTGATGTTGCTTTCTGGGTTTGTTTTTTTAATTACCGATTTCAGTGGACTGGTCTCTCTAAGCTCCAATATATAATCTGCCCTTTTTGGTCCAATCCCCTGAAATCATATTGGGAGGCAGAACAGGATGGGAATGCATATTTTGAAGTAAAAAAAGAGAATAATATCTAAAATATCAATACAAGTTTGATACGATAACACGATAAGGCTTACCTTTAGTGCAACTAGCTCCTCCCTATCAAACAAGAATAAAAAAAGATGTAGGGTCAAGAGTCCTCTTCAACTTTGATTGAAATGTAAGAACATATTG
Organism: Fallopia convolvulus; assembly: GCA_964016875.1. Taxonomy (NCBI): domain Eukaryota; kingdom Viridiplantae; phylum Streptophyta; class Magnoliopsida; order Caryophyllales; family Polygonaceae; genus Fallopia; species Fallopia convolvulus. Next base: position 34,870,399 of record OZ024736.1, read on the forward strand.
GCAAAAAAATAACAAAGTCCCTCACCTTGTTGCAGTATTTAGGAAATCCATATACTCATCTAGCAGAAAGCTCTGGTCAGAGGGGAAGAAAAAAAACATATACAAGCTTTGTAAGAATGAACAAATTGATTGAATTTGAAAGAGCTCCAAAACAAAATTAAGGCAGTAGTGATGTTTTAATTCAGTTGAGTTCTTCCTGTACCTTCAAATTAGAGCTACGTGCTTGGAATTTATCTAGAGCTGAGCCAAAATCTTGGAACTTGTCACGGGTCACAACAAAAGGTGTTTTGGGAGGAGTTGTTTCCAAGAGCCATGAGGAATGGTCTTGTTCACTCACTGAGATTTCTTCAAGAGGGATTCTTGCTATGTTGGAATCAACGTCGGATAAGGCTTTTCTCTGCGGCGAAGAAATTTGATGGGCTTTTCTTTTTGAATTGCTAGGAGATGATGATCCTATCAAGTTCATAGCTTTAGAAGCTGGAACCATCTCCTTTTCATCCAGTTGAACATCTGCATGAAAATAAAGCACCCATTTAAAAGTTTTCTTTTGTAATCAATGCTGAATCGTTATAGAACAGTAGCAGCCAAAGATACATGTAAGCACCTGCTAAAATTGTTTGTAATTCCGTCAAGGACTCAAAGGATTCATCTTCGTTCTCCTTTACGTTCTGGGCCTTACTTACCTGAGTGCAAAAAGCTATTATTTGTTAAAAAGTATAGAAGCTAAAATATAAATGATAAAACATGCGCTGAAATTATGGTGAGAGCTAAAAAGGCACAAACCTCAGATGAGCATAGCTCAGAATCATCACACTTTGGTGGAGTACAGTTGCTGCTCATGCAAACACTTTCAGTTAAAGTTGAGAAATCACATCCGGTTCCAATGTAAACACCATTCTCCTCCTCTCTTTGAGGGTCCATTCCTTGTGATTAAGAGTGAGGGTGTTACTATGCTTCTTCATAATGCTATCAAACAGCCTCCACATTGCACAAAACTGTGGTGCAATGGTAGAGACAAAAAATGTTTTTTGCACAATAGATTCTTTTCCCCAAAAGAATAAATGCAGCTGACATTGTTGCACTTACAGTAGTGTGAGAATTTAACGCAGTGTCACAATTGAATAACTTCCTCTGAGGTACAGACTTCAACCTGAGCAGTAAATAAACTTAGTCAAATCACAAATCTAAAGTTATTACTTACTAGGAGGTATTGTAATTTTAATCAGACCAAGCAAGGACATTCTACCTTCCATTTACTGTAGACTTTGACACAGCTGAGCCATGAATGCTAGTTTGTTTTCTGAAACTGCCAACAGTTCCAGGCGTTCTGCTATAAACAGGAGAGGCAAAGGCTCCCAATTTCTGAGCACTCTTTGTTTTCCCTCTGGATTCTAGCCAATCACGCAATTTCGCCTCCATATCAACTTTATCCTTGGGAGTTCCATGTTTGGATGCTGAAGGAACAAAGTTAGTGATCTGCCTAGAGCGAGCAGCCAAGCTAACTGTACGGACCGATTCTTGATATTCTCCTGGATTCTATCACAACAGAGGGATCAAATCATATTAAGCGCCACATCACGAATTTTATAAGAAGAGCATCTATTATCTTGTATAATAAGTCATTGAGAAGTCCTTACCAGACAGGTCACCATTACGGCACGACTAGTCCCTCCTAGAGAATCTTGTAATATACGGGTCAGCTTGCTTTCTCGGTATGGAACTCGGGTTTGATTGTTATTCAATGCATATATTACATTGGAGAGAGCGAATAGAGACTGGTTAATCTTGCTGCTCTCTTGCAACCTAATCCCTTCATTGCAAGTCCATCTATTGTCTTCATTCCCTAATAACAGAATCTAAGTGTAAGCAACATCTGAGATTAAAAAAACCTGCAAAATAAAGTTATGTTTGGAAAATCAGATCAAACCTGCTAAATCTATGAGATTCAACTTCCCAGAAATGGCAGTGCTTGAACTATCGGTAGGACAACTAGAGACAGAAATCACAAGCACCCCATGGCTCCTACTAGAAGCATCATTAAGACCGGTATGTGCCACTTTACGCCTCTGAATTCCAAGAGAGAAGGCATCCTGAAATTCAGCCATGGAACTCACAGGGACATGGGAAAGCCCTCTCATGTGAACTTCCCCATCTTTATCTTCTAAGACAGTAATTTCCTTTGCTTTTAGTTCTAGTAGATCATAACATCTGTCAAGATACACCTCATAATATAATATATCAGCCTTACTTCCTGTGGATTCACAGATGGATAAGATTCTAGACATTGCCCGCACCATTAGACCTGGCTGCTCATCTGTCCCCTGCAACAACATTGCTTGTATATTAAGATATAGTTCAGTTCTGAGATACTGGTCAATATTATCAAGGGTGTCAAAGAAATTTTAATTTTTTTCTTCTCTCCTTGATATACTTCCCTGGTAATTCTTTCCAAAGCATTCTAAGACCAAAAACCTACATAAATATAAGAATGTCACCAAAAAAATATAGACGATCCCAGTATACAAATTATAGGTTTAGGAAACACAATCTTACCACCATCAATTCAGGTCTAAACTAGACCTATCAGTTGTGCATAGATAAGCCACTTACAGGAAGATACTAAGATATCTGAAAGGTATAATACCAACCGACTTCTTATTTTGCTTAGAATGATTTTGACTTCCTATCACGTTTGAAATTCATATTTAGCTCATAAATGATATTAAATTCTAAAGACAGGAAAGAAAGAAAATCTATTTGAAAGGGTCAAGTCAAGCAACTATACAGTGTACACTTTCACAGCACCCCAAACAAGGTATGAGGTATCTACTATGGGAGTATCAAGTTTGGCATGCCACCTTCAATCACAAGCAATTTATCAAATTACATAACTGAAGTTGGATAAATAGTAGAGTTGGGGCCAATTTTATCTAGGTAGGAAGTGCATAACAACATAATGTAAAGCATTGATCTTATATTCTTTCTGTAGAATATTGCCAAGAAGTATGAAAAGAGTACATAATTACCTGCATAGTGTAGGTTTTCCCACTGCCAGTAGCTCCATATGCAAAGACAGTGGCATTAAAACCCTGGAAGATCCCAGGGATCAAAGGGCTGACTTCCTTGTTAAAGATCTCAGCCAGATTGTGGTCATCTTGGCCAAAGAAAGCATCCAACTTGTAACATTCATTTCGCCTGCACCCACAAAAGGATATGAAAAACACTCAACAACCCATGGCCCTAAAAATCAACTCAAACCCTAAAAATTCACCAATTCCTGAAAAGATTACCCTACCTGGTCTCCTGATCCTTCAAATGGATAGAAACCTCATTTTCCTCGGAGGAAGAGCTGAGGGATTCGGAGTTGAGCACCGAGACGCAAGGAACTGGGAATTCGCCATTCTTGGAGGCAATTTCTCGAGCAAGAAAAGGGCGAACTCTCACAATTACCCTCACCTTTGATGCCCTGTTTGAATTTAGGAGTTTTGAAGGTGTCGTTGCAGGTTTTGCCTTGTGCGGTGTCTTGGGATTTAAACCCGCCATAGATGGAAATAAAGTTTCGGGAGGGAGAGAAATTTGCGGCTTGGGTTCTGAAATATAAATCGAGAATTGGAGAAGCTTTTAAAGGTAAGGGAACTTTGGGAATTTAGTTGAGTTGGACCAGTGTACGAAAAATTAGAGTCGGAACTCAGAAGCAATCACAGTCGAAAGAGAGTGGGAGAGAAATCGGGAGCTATGGAGACTTTGCATTTGCGTTGGGAAACTGCCGTTAAGGCAAGAGAGAAAGCGCGAGAGCAGCATTTGAACAAGTAAGAACTTGCCGTTGAGGTCCGTTAAATTTGAATGCGTCCTGTTTTGGAGTCAGATCCTTTTTTACTTTTGTGGGCCTCTCAAATTTTGAAATCTCACTTGCGGTTTTATATGATTGATATTGGGCCTTTTTGTAGCCCATATGCTGTCCCGATATTCCATTTTTTTCTTTCTTTTGTTATTTATTTTTTCGGTAATTAAGAAACTATGAACTTTTTATTGGTAGTTTATTGATAATTACTGCAACAAGTGGTGAGCATATCATTAAGATAATATGATATGTGGCTCCTAATTCACTCAAGCGACAAAAGGCTCCCAAAATCCCAAGCTATCATCCCATCATAGGCTCCTAATTAGAATTAATTTTTATTTTTAACACTTCAAATTCTACAAACTATTTTAATTAAATTCAAGTTCTTATCATGATATAATGCATCATAATATAATTTATTCTAAAATTTTATTCAATTTACAGCAAATAATAATATGACAATTTTTATGGCCGTGAAAACAATGGTGTGGGGTCCACGGCTAGCATTGGAGGTGGTCATGTTGGTGGTGGAAATGGAGGTGGGAGACGTGTATGGGTGGTGGTTGTGGCAGGGTGAGGATGGCGGTGGTAGCTATAACAATAAAGGTGTTTTTAGTTTTTAAAAGTTGTAGTTTTAAGGGTCGAGTTTTCAAACTTTATCTTGACAACAGTGTTATCAAACTGATTCTATATTATATTTATAAGTTCAAAACTAAAAAGGAAATTATCATATGAGAATGGGCACTTATTTGAGAAATAGGAATCATGTTAGTTTCCTTAAAAAAATCAACATCTAGAATAGACTTTCATTAAAGAGGACAAAAAACTGATACGGGCATATTTTATGTCTTCCAGAATGTCTCATATCCTTCTTTTGCTAAATCATCCTTTGCATGATGCTTTTGTTCAAGGACGTCAGATAATATCCTTATAGCTCATGAAATTTACATTTGTTTCATAAAAAAAGGGTATTAAAAGATGGATGGCTCTTAAAATTGACATGGGAAAGGCTTATGATAAAATTGATTGGAATTTTATTCGACAAATATTATTAAAATTTGGGTTTTTTTTCTTATTGGGTACACCTTATTATGAAATGTATAACTACTTCTACCTCTTATGTGTTAGTAAATAATGAAGTTGGATCGGAATCCTCTCCTGCTTGCGGTTTTAAACAAGGTGATTCTATGTCTCCTTTCATACTTGTAATGGTAATGGAATATTTTGCTCGTACTTTACAATTTGAGTCCACTCAGACCTCTTCTCGTGTTGGTATCCATCTGGTTATGAATGGAACTTATATTTAATTTCTAAGTTTTGTGGATGACATTATTATATTTGCACATGCTACACATAATAATGTGAATTTTATTAAACTTTTTCTAGATAGATTTAGTAGACTATCTGGACTTTTGATAAGTTATAATAAAAGCTCGTTTAAAACCTCTTCAAATATTTCTCTTCCATCAGCTTTGTCTCTTGCAAGTATTTGAAATGTCCAAATAACTTTTACAATGGAAAAATATTTAGGAATCCCAATTTTACAAGGACGAGCTCATAATGTTATGTTGAATGATGTAATCTCTAGGCTAAAAAACCAATTGTCTCAATAGAAGGCTAATTCTATTTCTTGAGCTGGAAGAGCAGTGCTGATTCAGTCTAATCTAATAGGGCAAGTAAGTTATTCAATGTAAAGCTTCCTACTTCCAAAATGTATTTGTGATGAGATTGATAAGATAAATAAATCATTTTTTGGAATAAATATGCCCCTAATCACCACCCACTTATCAGTTGAGATAAAATTTGTTCGTCCAAGAAAAATGGAGGTCTTGGTTTACGTACTGCTTATAACAATAATGTTGCGCTCTAGATGAAATTACTTTGGAAACTTTTAAATGATCCTATGAATATTTGGGTCAAAATTATAGATGAAAAATATTTACGTTCTCAAAGTATTTTCCATTATAAACATAAAACATCTTCTTGACAATTTGGTCATTTATTGAATATAAGAGACTCCTTTTCTTAAGGAGTCTCTTATATTCAATAAATTTCTGGTTAGTGGGAAATGGCCTCAAAATAAATTTCTAGTTTGATTTTAGATAGTTCAAATTTATTATTATATGTTGATAATGGTAACCCCCATTTGAAAGTTGTGCACTTTATTAGTGAAAATAAAACTTAGGATCTACAAGCTTTAGCTCAATTATTGTCGTATTGGATGCTAAATAAAATTTCATTTTAATTATCCCCGTAATTAATGTCCAGGATACCATTATTTGGTCTCCTTCTACTGATGGTCTGTAAAATCAACTTCTAAGTTAATCAATACGTTGCGACACTTACCTTTAATAGGGTATTATTGGATCTGGAAAAGAAATCATTCTCATATTCAAAACTTTATTTGAAAATCTTGTACTGATTTTTTGCCACAACTGAGCGATTGAATAGATATTTTAATTCAGTTCCAAATACTTGTTTGCTTTGTGATATGGATAATGAATATGTAAATCACACTCCCTCCGTTCTATTCTATTTGTCTTTCTAACCTCAAAATTTTGTTCAACAAAACTTGTTCATTTAGAATATTTATGTAATTAATATGTTGGAAAGTGTTCATATTAACTTTTCTATCTCTATCTATTGGTTATAAAGGGTAATTAGTAATTAATTGGTGATTATATTTAGAAAATTTTGGATTTTCAATGATATTTTTTATACTTTCAATGAGTTTCTTAGTATTTGTGAAAAAATCTAAAAGGACAAGTAGAATAGAACGGATGGAGTATCTTTTTCCATTACCCTTTTACTTAGAAAATGATAGGAGTATAGAAGTAAAGCTACATCTCTTTTTTGAGATTATTTATCGGGTTGTTTCAATGATAATTTAGTTTCTACGTTAAATTCAAATGTTAATGGTGATCTTCTTTGTTACCTTTGGTGGTATATCTGAAGTCATAAAAATGCTAATATTTTTAATCATTTAAGACTCGCCTCGAATCTGTTAACGTGTGAGTTGGCTTTTAGAGAACACTCTATATGGATTTCGGCTTATGCTAAGCATATCTTAGTAAAAATAATAGGCATAAACGTAAATAGAATGCAACTTGAAAAAAAATCATCGATTAACTGGTTCAAATTAAATTTTGATTCGTCAAAACATACTAACTCAAATACGTTTATTAGTTATGTTATTAGGGACCATGTTAGTAGCATCACTAGTTTCGATCGCAAAAAGGTTAATCCTATGTTGGTCCTTCAAGCTGAAGTAGTGGCTTTGTTAGAAGGCCTTATAATGGTGGTACAATTGAATATTCGAATACTTATTATGAAGGCGATAATTTAGTCCTAATAAATTATTTTAAAAAATACTTGGAAAGTTCATTGAGAAATTAGTTTAGTAGTTAAGGACATTCGAAATTTGGTTTTGGTGTTTGCTGATGTTGTTTTTTTCATTGCTTTAGGGAATATAATTCGATGACAAATTTTTTAGCAAGAAGGCATGTCAATAATCCTCATTTTCGTAAGTTGTCTTTTTGTCTCAGCTAGCTTCTGCCTCTTAAGATCTTAGTGTTTGTAATTTTAAGGAGTTGCTATTTCATTATCCTCTATTATTGCATTTTTTAAAAATCATCAGTTGTGATGATTTAGATGGACACTGTTCCTTTGGAGCGGTCTAATATTTGCCTTGTAATGAACTAGTAACTCATTTTATCATAAAAAACAAAGGAAAATAAAATAAAATAAATAAGGCTAATGGGGTGAGGAGCCCAATCCAACGGTTGGTCCTTGAGGAAAGAATCCTGATGTTGCCGTTTCGAGTTTCGACACCCACCGACGAGGAAGCCATCAAATTAATTTCTCTAGAACTATTCACAGTTCTCACCCGTGTATGGGTGTTCTACGCTAGTTCAAATATCACTTTGGCTATCCTAAATCTTACTTGATAAAAAAAAATTCTCCTAAATCTAATCAACAAAATTTATTGTCTTAATTGTAAAAAATGCCTAAAATCTGAGATTCACTATCTTCAATTAATGAAATACGCAGATCGTTAATTGAAAGCACCAAAGCTTCTAATCACCGTCGGTTCCATCATTAACATAAGATCAGAACCGTTCAATTACCTCACTCGAAACTTAAAGAGCGAATCCAGCACACAGAGATGAAAGATGGACCCATTGTTTGAAGTTTTGTACGACTCTTCAAATCAACGGCTGAGAAAGACCCGGAAAGCATCCGCGATCTCATAACATGCAGAGTAACGACTACTACTCTCCTCTTCTTGAGTGCCGTTTGAGGTTCAAACTTTTCTTCCATTAACGTCTTTTAATTTACGGAGTACTAAAACCGTCAAATGGGAGGGCCGTTAAGTGATAGCCTGATAGGGTTTCGCACAAAGCCTCGAGAGATAACGGCAACGTCGGTGATATATATTCGTTATACTTTCCATTATTCATTTTAATTTATAATTTTTTTTTTTTTGCATTCCTCCAATCTGCCCCCCTCTCTTCTTTCAACGGGCGAGGTATTCCGATTTCCGAATCGAAGTTGTATTACCCTTTCTTTCCCCTTCTCTCTCTTTCTCATCTTCTTCTTCATCTTCTTCTTCGCGTGTTCATCCGGTAGCTTACTCGTCGAGATCGAAGGATGAGCTATTTAATCCGATTCCCGCCAATCTTCTTCTAGTGCCGGTGAGTTCAATTCAGAACAGTAACCATGTGACCTCTTTGTAGTTGTTCCTTTCGCTGTTTTCTTGACGGATTTGTTTTTTTTGCTCTTCATCCGAAATTGATTGCGCTTTGTAAATTGTTCTGAATTTTGCACTGGTTCTGATTTGGATTTTATATGGGACCAGAGGTGATTTGACAATTTCTAGCCAGTTCTCGGATTTTTTTTTTCTATTGGATAAACTAAATGAAGACGCGAGCTTGCTCTAAGTTTGTTTTTGTTCTTGGTTTAGTGGAGTTGATCTAGGGTTTCCGGGGTTTTGAGCGAGCTTAAGCTGGATGTTATGCTGATTGTTAAATTCTCGTGTCTCAAATCGGGTTTTGCTTGGTAAATGCGGGATTTGGCTGTCCTGATCAAGCTATGATGTTATGGGAACAGGTGACTGCTCGGGGAAATGGCTGAAGGCGAGGAGAGAGGAACTGAATGCTGCTTGGAGAACAAAGAATCAGCAGCAGCTTCAAGTTCAGCAGTTTCTGATGGCAGTGGAAGTATTAGCTTTAAGTCAACCGGTGGTAGCATGACCCCACCTACAGCATCGCCCTCGCAGCGGTATTCATATGCTTATTATCCTTGCATTTAATTGCTCTGTATCAATCTATCTTGGTAGCTACTCTGTCATGTCTAATCCATTAGTAATCAGTAGAAGGCTGTTCAGATAATAGGCAGTTCAGATTATATATAATGACTAGTAAATGTACTCTGAATCAAGTCATATGCATTAGCTCATATCATCTGACAGGTTGTACCTGAATGTTATAAGCCATTTTGATGAGTGAGGTTTGTTGCATGCACCTATCACTTGTATTAATGGTGAACTAGATCACATTAATTAGATGGTGGTGGCAATGATATAGCCTTAAGTTGCACTGTTGCATGGTTTCTCAATTTATTTTGATTCTTTAGACTTAAATATTGGAAATGATCATGTGAAGTATGATGTTAGAGAGGGAAAAGCTTACAAGTTGTTTTCTGGTTACCGTTACTAGTTTACTACTTCCCCAATGGATCTCGGATATGATTAATGGTTATTGCTTGTTTGGAATGTACACATATTATATGATACCTTGAGGTTTCTAAATCTATAGTATTTGATGCATATCTTTCTTTCTTTTCACTTTTTATGAAGGTAGTTGACATTCTTTATTTTTTCTCTTAATCTGGCTTGTGTTGGCTTATTATAGGAGGACTACTGGTCCCATTAGACGGGCAAAGGGTGGTTGGTCACCAGAAGAGGTTACTTACTCTGCTCACTATACAATTGAATCTTGGATTTTAAATGAGAAACAATATGAAGATGTACTCTATTTCTTATGAGATGAAGCTGTCAACTAAATTTTGCCTTGATCAGTTTTGATCTTTTTCTGCTGATCTTATTTATGTGCAGTCAACAATGTGCACTGCTATTCTTCTTTTTAACTCCATTTTTTCTTAAATTGAGCAATTTGAGTTATTAACTCCCATCATTCAGTATGGATATGTAATTCTCTACTCTTTTTGTGATGCATTGTAATTTTTAACTATTTCTGATCCTGTAGGTTGAGACGTTAAGGAATGCTGTAGCTACTTATAATGGGAAGAGTTGGAAGAAAATAGGTATTTCTTCTTGGTTTATTTGATACTTGTTGAAGATTGATTGCTGCAAGTTTAGATTTTTTTCTTTCTTTTGCTTCCAGTGATGATTCTATCACTTATTGATGTCTGTTTCTTTACTCCCTCCGTTTCACAATAGTTGTTTATAAAGACTATTTTTCTTGTTTCACAATAGATGTTCATACATGAATTTTTTCCACTTATACTCCTAATAATTACACCACTTTAATTATATACACTTTTTCCAAAGCAACTTTTAGGAGTAATAGTACCATTTAATAGGGGTAATTTTGGGAGAATTTTTTTTCCTTAATATGTGTGTAAATTTGTCTATGAACAACTATTTTGAAACGGAGGGAGTATCAAATTAGTTTCTAATATTTATGAAACCCTATCAATATGTGATACATGCACCATTAATCGTTTCTCTTCATGATCTATGAGTATCAGTTTAGAGAATATTTGTGAAGTACAAAAATCTCTAGTTATGGACAGTCAAATCTATCTCCTACTATTATTACTTGCAATGGGGCCCTCTACTTTGTGCCAGTTTTCTTCTAGTCTTAGTAAGTATTCATGTGGAAATTAAATTTAAAGCTTTAGATGATATCCAATTTTTTCTATTTTTCTGCATCTAGTGTTGAACTTGCAGATGATTCATTGTCTATGTTACTTATGTTTCAAAACTCTGCAACTCAGCTTCCTGTTGTTTTTCCTAGATATAGTGACATTTCAGTACTTCACATATACGCTCTTCCTATTTATGTTCTAATCAGCATCCTTTATTCACACTTGAATTGACATGTTGTATCCAGACTTTTTCAATACTGGTTGTATTGTTTTTCCTAGAATTAATATGATTTGCACGCGTAATCTCGTTCTATTTGTATTCTTACCGACAGCTTCTTTTCACACTTAAATTGACAATTTTGTATGCAGCGGAATTTTTCCCAGATAGATCTGAGGTGCAGTGTTTACATAGATGGCAGAAGGTGCTTAACCCAGAGCTCGTTAAAGGACCATGGACTCAGGAGGTGCACCTTGTGTCCTTCCTTTTTATTGTTTCTAAGAATATTTGTGATTGGAATATAACATCTATTCCATTTTCCATTTCTAGGAGGATGAGCAAATTATTCATTTAGTTGCAAAATATGGTCCAACAAAATGGTCTATCATTGCAAAGTCCTTACCAGGACGTATAGGGAAACAATGCCGAGAAAGGTATTTTTACAGTAAGGGTTTAACTATCTTTCAGATGTTTATGAAAGGATAATATATGGTTCTAAGATTCTCTGTTAATGATCTTCTATGCCAAAAATGTCCTCCTTATTTACTTTTTAACATTTTATATATTTGATCTGTCTTCTATTGAAAAACACGGGGGTCTGTCATGGATTACTCTCTACTGAAGTGGAGAGGGACTTCTTCTGGACAAGAGATAGAATTTCTCCTTTTATAAGTTTGTCTCTACGTTAATGCCACACAATGATCTTGAGTTTGTTATGATCACTCTAAGGGAACACTGGTTTTCCCTTCCTACTAATCTTCATTCCCCTATAAACTTTTGATGATGAGTTGATTGGGTTTTGCTGCACATTTTTACAGGTGGCATAATCATTTAAATCCAAAAATAAAAAAGGATGCATGGACCTTAGAGGAGGAATTATCCCTCATGAATGCTCATCGTACATATGGCAATAAATGGGCTATAATAGCAAAGATTATACCGGGAAGGTACTGGAAGCAACTCCTCTGATGTTTTCCAGGTTTCTGATCATTGCCACTGAAATTATTAATACATGTTAGACAGTTCTGTTGCATCTGACATTATATGTGAATCCCTTTCATAATTAAGCTTACTCTTCGTCATGAATCAAAAGCTGTGGTCCCAAATTCTGTTTTGCATCCTGACTCTAGCTGTGCAAAACTCTGTAGTAAGAGACTTGTTGACGCCATTTTTTTTTAAATTTATAAACATTGTACTAATAAACTGACTTGTGTGAACTGTTTATAGGACCGACAACTCCATTAAGAATCACTGGAATAGCTCCTTGAAGAAAAAGCAAGAATTCTACTTGGCTACTGGTAAACTTCCACCAGTATCAAAGATTAGCCTGTTTACTGCTGGTGCAGGAGATGAATTCAAACCATCAACATCCAACAAGGAATGTGATTCGTCTGCTCAAACTTCATCAATCACTACAAATTTTAACATACTGGATGAAACTAAAATTCAGCTGGTGGAGTCTTCTGAACCAGTTCAAATAATGGGTTCCTCTGCTTCTGATTTAGACAACGATGACAACAAGGCTAATACTGATGAGCATAAAGTTGCATGTACACCTTTAAGGCCACCAAAACTTGAGAGCTGTAGTAGTAGCCCTGTGATGGCGTCTTCATTAGTAGATGTGTGGTCGCCAGTAGCTTACTTCACTCCACCTTGTGTGAAGAGCAGCGGCAAGGGGCCGACAGATAATAGCCCCGAGTCTATTCTGAGACTTGCAGCGAGCACATTTCCAAATACTCCTTCGATACTGAGGAAGAGAAAGATGCAGCCTCGGTCGCTTAATCTGTTGAGCAGCATTGGCAGTTGGGATGACAGGTGTTCGTCTTCCATAATTGAAGGTGGTTCCTGTGAAAGTAGTGTAGCTTCTCATGGTGATAATAGCATCTGTCAGCTTCAGAATAGAAAGAAGTTGAATGGATCTCCTACATATCAATTAAGATACAAGAGCAGTAGTGTGTTCAAGTCTGTGGAAAAACAGCTTGAGTTTACGGTAGACTGAGAAATCTGAGTCTCTCGGTTCAGCGAAATTCTTTTAGTAGAAAAGATGGGTGTACGTCTATAGTTCTTGAGCATGCCATGTAATGATGTGCCCTTCCCTTGCCACGTCAAATAAGCCACGTGGCATTCTCTCAATTATTTTTTAGGATATTTTTTGAACCATTTTTGGTATATTTATGGTAAATGAACAAATCGATACAGCCGAAACAGAAAATAAATATATCTGTATTTTTTGTTTGCAATCGAAATAGAATTGATTAACATACTAATGTAATTATATCCTACATCTGATCTTAATTATATTATAATTGTAATGTTAAATCTTAATTAGGTTATATTATACGACTTTGGTTCAAATGAAAATACTCTTATCCTAAAAAATGAAAAGTGCACCACAAAGTATGAAGAAAGCATTACAAAATACAAAAAGTGTAATTCGAAAAGTGTACTATAAAAAATACGAAAAGTGCGCTACCAAGTACGAAGAGCGCACTCCGAAGTAGGAAAAGTGCACTACGAACTAGGAAAAGTGTATTTCTTTTCATTTTTCAAGATAAGAGTTTTTTTTCATTTGAACCAAACTCATATTATAAAACTTGAATCTTAATAATATTGTATCGGTCGTTCTAAGGGCATAAACCTTTGAAAAAAAATCCTAAAAGAAACCTTTTTTAAAAAACTAAAATCCTAAAAAGAAAGTCATAAACCTTTGAAAAAAAATAAAAAAAAAATTCTAAATAAATAAAACTAGTAAAATATTTCCAAAATAAGGTTCTTATCAGGGACATAGGATAGAAAAATCCATATTGTATGTTATTTCCTAATATTCATATAAAAATTATATCCTAACTGCTAATATATACTAACCATATATACAAAATGAATTAAAAGTTATTTCCTAATATTGACCAAAATGATTTAATGTTATAACATAATATAACTAAGATTTAACATTACAATTATAATAATATATTAAGATTTAAAATTATTTTTATACCCCCAAAAATATAACTTAAGAAGCTTGAAATAATAATATTTGTTAATTTACATTTATTTAGAGTTATTTAATTTTTTATAGAGTATTTATTTCCTTATAGTATTTTAGTTTTTAAAATCTATATACTTAACTTAGAGCTTGTTTGGTTTTCAAATAAATTTACAAGAAGTTACAAAAATCCCCAAAAAATCAATAAAATACATGCATTTGGTTGAAAATTAGTTATTGAAAATCCATTATTTTTAACTTTCATTGATTTTCCAATTCTTGCATTTCAAAGTAACTTTAATTACTTAGGGGAGAGTGGGTAAAAAAAATTTCCCACATAATTTCCTAGGAAATAAATTTTTAACCAAACATGTCTTCTAAATTCCTATAATTTGCAAATTCTTGTAAATTACTTAACATGAATTAAATTTCTGAGAATTATATTTCCCGCATTCAATCAAACAAGCAAATAGAAAAACTTATTATAGTTATAAGAATCCATATTTAAATTGTGATGCAAACTTATATCTCCTCTCAAGTCACAACATTAATGTATATTCTTTTACAATTTATTTTATTATCTTATTTAACATTACTATTATATTGTAAAAAAAAGTATTATTGCAAAATATATAAATGATGATAGTATCACGAGTTGTCTTTTTAAAAAAAAATAATATGCATAAACATCCCTGTTTGGTTTTCCCCATTTATACTCTCTATCGATACACCATTTACAAAATTCATCAATCATACTTATATAATTAACAAGCGTACAATAAATTACAAAAACAAACAAGACAATAATTTTGTAAATCCAATAATCATACCATTCATACGTACTAGCCTCGCTGAATTACCAATAATTTAACAAGAGATTCTTCAACAGTTCCCTCGACGGGGATTCCCCAATGGGTCCCTCATCGGGGATTCCTCACAGGGTTCCCCAATTGGATTGGGGTCGGGCCGGGGGTGAGGCAGAGACATCTATCCCCACCTCCGTCCTCATACCCTAACAATGAGTTACTTTTCCTACATACTTAGCTCTCATCCCTACTAAAAATCCCCATCCCCATACCCATTGGGAAATTCCCGCCCCATTGTCATCCCTACCGAGTTCTTCTATGAAGAAAAAGAGTACAAAGAGGAACTTGATTCCTCTCGCTCTAAAGACGTATCTGTGTTTTACTTTGGGTTTTGTTGTTCTTCATCTCGATTCTCGAGGTTTCAACTTCATGCAATATTAATTAGACACAGAAATTAATTCATGGAGATCTCAATCTAGAGTCGGAAATTAAGATATTCAGCCAACAAATTGAGTTGGTAGCTGTTGATTGTTCGAGGAAGCGTACTAATCTCGCTGGAAATTATTTCCTAGACTGTTCAGTGTTGACTTCATCACGAAAAAGTAGCAAATCATATTTTCGTGTTCTTCTCAAAATGAAGACTCCAATTGTCAAAGCTACAAGGCACTTTAAAAGAAACTGTGGAAATTTTATAATAAAAAAGATAGTAAATATCCAATCCAACAACATAATAAACACAAATGATTGATCCATGAAACAATTACCGTGTAGGAAAAGAATTTTATGTACATTAATTTAGAGCTCAAACACCCAGGAAAAAAAAACTATTACACGAGGAAGAAGATGAATTTCTCACCAAGCCAAACCACTCTACTGAAGAACCAAGGCCACGTGGGCATGATATGCAAAACCACAATAGCCTCCAATTGAATAGGAATAATTCAATGTTCCTCATCAACACCAATACAATGGAGAGACCACAAAGAACCCTGAAGATAGACGGTGAAGAATGAAGATGATCGAGAGACAATTCCCATGCCTGCAGAGTTTCAAACCCGAATGCCACACGTCATGAGGATGAACACATATATCCATATAATTCAGCAATCTTAACATTTTTGTGGAGAGCGAATGAAAGTACTACACATGTCACACTATGCTTTTTTGTCATCGTCCTTGCAAAAATGAGGCTTGCCATAAAGAAACAGAGAGGAGAATCTTGTGAAAATAACGAACGAAAACGAAGTGCCTAGAATAAGCACGCATTATAGGATATTACGGGTATTATGTATGAAGACGGAAAGAATTTATGTGGTTTACCTCACCAGGTTCATTAAACATAAGCTTTTGGTGTTAGGGCCAGAGTAAGATGACGTTCAGCGTGTCTCCTACTGTCTGGTTGAAGCAACATCTATTTTCTATGCAATATATTCACAAGGATTGGCATGATGTGTATAATACGCATAGTTACTTGGAGACTGCAAACTTCATGGGCCTATGCCATAAAGAAGGTGGTGGTGGTTGTGTGGCGGAGAACCTTGGAACTTCGATCCAGGCCATGAGAAGCCACCTAAGAGAATTAAGCAATGATTAACATAGCAGCATCATTAATACAACCATATATATGTTAAAGTCTGCAATTAAAATAACTTTTCCTTGCAGTTTGACCTCACCATGTAGTTCAAAGCAGAGTATCGGTCTTCATTCAGATAAAGCGGCTTTCCCCTACGCATTTCAGGGTCCTGCAAGATAGAGCAAGAAAGAAATTGAAGATGTCCATGTTAATTGTTAAATATAGTCAAGTCAATAATCAGGACATTAAAAGTCATGCATGTATACCACGACATATTAGGATTGTTCAATCAGCTTGTAACTTGTAAGAGTTCTTTATAAACCCAAATATCTTGTATTACAACATTTCACCTCTGACCAATAATATCTTTTTATTTGGGGACTTTATCTAACACAAATTTATTCAAGCTAATGCTTGACCAAAGAGTCTAATCAATTTAAATAGTGTTTAGCAACAATTTTCACATCAAATGAAAGGATCAGAGCAATCCTTGTTAAGAGTTTCATTTAAAATCTTTTTTTTAGGTGAAAATGAACGATATGATGCATATGTTAGAATATCACCTCTCTATGGATTGTGCAAGGTATAGCACTCTTGTTTATTTTCCCTTGTTAAACACACGAATGCACACACCAACAACATGCATGTATGTGCAAACACAATGATACTTTACATAGAAGAGCTATATTATTGATTAATACCTCTTCACCAAAGGCATCAAGGTAGGGAGAAGGCCAGAGTGCTCGCCGTGCATTTCTCTGCAACAAAATGGCGGTGTTCTTTTTTTTTTTGGATTGGGGATGGGGAAAATTAAAGAGACAAGTCAGATGAGAGCATAGAAAGATGATTGAAACTTCATGACCAACATAAAAAGGTAAGGCTAATCAAACATGAATAATACCTTGACCATGAGGAATACTCCAGTTCCAGCACCACAGGAAATTGCATGAGACTGGCATCCACTTTCCCTTAACATAAAACAAGAACAAGAATGTCAAAAACAGGACAAAAGAAGAAATTTGATGAAGCAAACAATACGTCAAGTATAACCTGCAGCAGTGCTTCCAGGTCGGAGAACACAGTCTACCACACAAGAGACACAATGCAGGTTCAGGTATGATATTAGTGCAGTTATGGCATCGAGGTTTTATACACCTGAAGTTCAAATATGCAAACTTAGTATCCAAGAAAACCTTATAATTACTTTCACATGTGCTGCAAAATAGTTATATAATCAAACAAACCTCTGAAGGAGATCCTGATAAACAAAAGGTAAGGGCATTAATTGAAATGGCACTGCAGGGGTCAAGTACAGTACAGACTGAGTATTGCAGCATTCAAACTTCTCACGGAAATGATGGATCCATTTTGGTACTAGAGAACGTAAGTGCTCATCTCCTAAAATGTCATCTAATGGAGGAATTTTAAAAATGTTCTCCAGCTTGCTGACTTCATCAAGATCATCCTGAAAGCTACTAGTATCCAAACCATGAACAACATTCAACGGTGTTTCATTGCTACAATCACCACCAAGAGATTGTGCTGAAATAGAATTTTTCAAAAGTTTGCACAGCAAGATACATCTTCGTAGAAATGGCAAACTGAGCAAACGAACATAATCCTTGATGTTGCAAGATGGATCAATATAGTTACAAACAAAGTGTTCATGTGTAATGCCTAACTCAGCTACTAATTTCGCAATGTCGGTGACCAGGCAATCACCAGAACTCAAGTCTGCCATCGTTCTCCCATGCTTCACACAATAAGTAATTACACCCTGCATAAAAATGCAAGTAATTTAAGCCTGTATAGGTAAAGTCCAAACATCAAAGTGATTGAAACTAATGCCAAGTATCTTACCTGAGTAATATTAACAGCATAGAACATGTGCACAAGAGAGAATAAAGACTCCTTCTGCAACATAAATTGACATGGAAGACAGAAAAGAATCCACATCAAAGTTGAGAAAGAATCTCGAGAAATGACTGGATCAGAAGCTCGGTTCCAAAATTGAGTGTCAGGAAATGGAAGATCAGCGTCTATATGTTCCATTATACGCAAAATTTTACCTGCAAAATATCAAAAAATGAGACCTATAGAGATGCATCCTAAATAGTATAAAAAACAACTTAGGAATATAAGAGGGTCAATTTTAAAATGCCATGAGCAATTCAATCTAGGATGAGTTGCTTGCTTCTGGCAAGGTCCAAGTTTTTCTTTTCAAGGTGAGAGTAGTTCATGGTCAAGAAAAAAGCTCGTGGAATCTATTTGGAATATCACTCCCATGATAGATACAACCTTTGAATTAGTCCCAATGATCTTAATACCTTCAAAAGTTCACAAGCACAGATTTTTCATATTTATCCGAGTTACTCAACAAAGCAAGATATAGAAACCCGAATTTTCTTTTTGACGGAAGAAAACTTCTTTTTTTTTTCTATCATCATATAGTTAAAGCATCCCAAGCAACAAGTTCGATTCCTAAGAGCTGACATACAGCAAGTCAGCAAGATAAAAGATGTGCATATGCTTACACAAGTCAAAATCTTCCAAATTCTACCACCACATATACATGAGCATCATTTCATCACTATGGATACAAACATGTTGAGAGCCTTTAAAAATTAAAAGGGAGATACGAGCCTTCAGCAAGCAAGAAAACCATGACATGCTTAAGGTAGGGAAGCATTCATATTTTTAAGAATTGTTCACCTATGATCATCCAATTACTAACCATGACATGCATATACACACCTAAGGGCATTAAAAAAAAATTTACGTGAACAAATAATACACCTATCATGTAGTTATATCAAAAGGCAAAAGTTATCATATAATGAATCTCATAACAATTAATTCAAAAGGTCACCTTCTTGTCTCGATGAGTGTCCAAAGGATCCATCAAACATGGAACCACAACAAATTGATTCTGCAAAAAGCATAATGCTTCTGAATCTCAGGTACATATCAACCGAACTCTTACTCCTAGTACTTTGGACAAGCCTTAGCATCAAGGAGAGTATAAAGCCACCAGATGACTTGAGCTCACTGTCCATAGAGCTACTAAAACCAGAACCTGAATTAGTCCCACTGATGCGGCGAGCAGCAATTTCTGTTGATACAAGGGAATACTTGAGGGTATCCCACATAACTAGGGAGGGACTCACTCTTCCTGTCCTAAGGAAGGCATCCTTATATGAGGGAAAATACATTCCACACAGTACTTTGGAAAAAGGGCCAACATCTGGCATTACCTCCCTACTATGCATAACAAAAGTTTTAACAATTTCTCCCTTTGAAACAGCAGAGCCTGCACTTTTCAGCAAATGTAGTGCGTGGTGAAAGGAAAACCTAGCTTCTTGTTTATCTGACATTGAAGAATAAGAAGGGCTCATTGAACCCCTGTTTATATCCACAGGCTGCTGGGATCTATTGTCCCTAGGGTCTGCCGGCAGCACTGAATTCACCAGGCGACGGCAAACAGGACAAAGGAACTCCCCCTAACCAAAAAAAAAAAAGAAAAGAATGAATATTCCTCATTAGAAAGAACCTAGAAAATTACAAGAATACCACAAGTACCTGTTCTGGATCAACAATGTGCCCTCCTTCAAAAATCATTCTTCTGTTGTGTCTGCAGATACATTCAAAAGGCATAATTAGAGAATTAGCCTAGAAATCAAAAATACACATACAAAGCTAAGGATAGTACATGCTTAAGGGTGGGAAGCATTCATAGACATCGGCAGTTCATGACCAGATAAATTATTTTACACAAGGTAAAGAAAATCCAGATATTCATTTCCCCCAAGTATACTCCATGTACAATAGAGAATCCCCTTCATAATTGCTCTCTAGATCTATCATGGGAAGGCGAAATAAGAAACAATCTAAACATCGGAAGTTCAGGACAATAATGAAAGAAAAGTTGAACATAGGACAAATTCTTGTCTTTGCTGAAACCACATGGGTGTTGCATTAAAATTGAAGCAATAAACACTGTTTAAAAAAGAATGGGGTTCAATTAAATTTAAAAGAAACAGCGAGAATGGATATATTTCTGGGTACAATGATATATTATTATACATGTAAAACTTCCATGAACAACCATAGACTGAATAACAGAATGTGAGGCATATACTTCAGCAATGGAAGTAAGCAAGGAAAGGGTGTAAGAGATTAATCATGACCAACCATAGGATACCTTTCTTTCAGAGATGACAAGTATCTGTCAAGACACCTCTGGTGCACTGCATGCCCACAGGAAGAGAGATGAATTCCATCGCAACTGGTTGGACCAAATCCATCATATTGTAGAACCTTCACATTAGGTTCATTGTGGAGGCCACTATCTCTTGACGCAGACGAGACGTCTAAAGATTCTTTCATTAGAGAAGCTAAATATTTTCCCAGCAAAATATTATTTATGTCAATGTTTTTCTGCAATCCCTCTTCAGGAGAGTCTATGCTACCATCATCCATGGAAACAGAGCCAGAAGCAGCAACAATCATTTCCTTCTGAATCAATGAACACAAATCTTGCTCCAAAGATTCAATGGGATATTCTATTCTCTCACTAGAGTAACCATGGGCGGAAGGAACTGAAGCAATCCTCACACCAGGGACCTGCTTCTTCAGATAATCTACAAACGATTCAACTTCAGCAGGACATCCTCTACGAGAAAACTCATCCACTGCATCTCTAACCAGCTGCTTCAGCTCAGACAAGGGTACTGCATGCTTGGAAGACTCCGTTTTATCACTTTCACATGAATCTGTCATTGAATTAGCAGTTGTATGGACCTTTCCTTTGTCAGACTGCCAATCTTGATCCCATGTAGGTGGACCTCTGTCAACAAAACTGAGGAGCCTAGATTTCTTGTTTCAATGAGAGAAAAAGACAGAGTAAGACTAGAAGAATCAGTTTTATTGTCTTTGGCAAAAAACCCACAAAAAAGTAACTTCACACCATGAACAGTAAATTATCAAATGATGCAATGAAACAAATCTCATGAGCACTACTTCGAGTTTCATTTGTTAAGAAGAACTGAATCTAGAGTGTATGATAATTGAGTGAGTCAAATCCCTTTCCCTAGAAAGGGGGTGCAGGGAATAAATGATGAAACTAATAGAGAAATCAGGAGAATCATGTCATTACAGACACCTACAACATAAATTTTAATTCCCAACCGATTCATAATAGAACACACAACGATTTCCTTGATTCATTCTCATGCACCACAACTGATTAATGATGATACATATTAAATGAGAAGCAATGAAAACTATGCTAGTGAACTTCAATTTTACACTGCCACATTAGGAGGCTTGACTTCTAGTTTATGGTAGAATATAATTTTTGAAATTCATGCAATATCTCTCCTGTTTGGAAGTTATGTGCTCACTTAATTGAGTCAGTGTCTCCACCCATACATTAAAAAGTCCAAATCTCTGAAACTCATTGTTAATTTTCTCTATAAACTAGAAATTTTGTAGAAACTAAACAAAAAAAATCAAGATTATTGATTTCAGATACAATGACAGAATCTTCTACTTGTTTATATCATCCCCCCCTCCCCACAATCCTTTTACTCTATATTTCAAACTAAGCGAAGTTGCATACTCAGATCATTAGATCAATGTCTCTAAATCCACTCTCTTTCTCATCTGTACACCCTCTCACCTTGATAGTACCTAGTGGCAGTCGCTAACTTCACCAAAGTATCCTGCCTAAACCATCGCTAATGCCAATGAGAACTAAATTTTCCTCTCTAACCTAATCTATGGAGCATACTAGTACTACTCTACATGCTAGCCTATGGAGTAGAAATTTTATACAGTTTGCAGAATTTGACATTGAGACAGGAATTAGCTGGCTGCTTGATTTGGTTCTAACTGTTTTTGGATGGAACTACGGTTGAAATCAAATTTGCGGCAGATTGGGTTGGATTTATGGAAAATAATGCTACTGTGAAATGCTGGAATGCATTTCTAGTTGATCTCACAAATTTTAGAAAAAAATCTGACCTAAAGGAAGCAGCAGAATTGGCTGGGTAATATTGATGGCAGATAGAGGAATGTGTGCAGAAATGAGAAAAAAAAAAGTTGGATCTAATGATTCAAATTTAATAAAAACAAACACTTGCCTATTTTATATTAATTGCACAAAATAGTTGACAGTATCCTTAAAAACTGGAAAGTACAAATTAGAATGGGAAATGGGTAGCGCAGTTTGTGATAAGACAAGAAATAAATTGTAAATTCACTTTATTTCTTGTTTACATGACTGAAATAGGTTTTCAGAACGAAATACCTGAAGAAGAACAAGGAAAGATACTGGACTTTTAGAACTGGAATCATGGCAAAGAGAACAGGTTTCATTAGAT
Source organism: Fallopia convolvulus (assembly GCA_964016875.1). Classification (NCBI taxonomy): domain Eukaryota; kingdom Viridiplantae; phylum Streptophyta; class Magnoliopsida; order Caryophyllales; family Polygonaceae; genus Fallopia; species Fallopia convolvulus. Next base: position 34,893,093 of record OZ024736.1, read on the forward strand.
TCCACACACCCTTCGCCTGTTTGTTCCTCCCTTCCAGGTTTTGAGTCATCTACCTCGCTTTCTGGTTCTGCTTTGACATTCTCCAAAAATTTTGACTGCGCTGCTCTCATTTTTGCCTGCATATTTGTTTTTATGCCCAATCAATTGAAGAAGAAAAAGACCAGATGAGAACAAAAAATCCTATGATTTGAAATCCACAACAAAGACCAAAAATGTACAGTTGCAAGTGATCTACCAAATGCAATCAATTAAACATACTCCCTCCATTTACTAAAAAGATTGTCATTTTAGCTTTTGACACTACTACTAAGAAGTTCAATGATTACGCTAAAATACTATAAACATTTTCTAAAATTTACAAATTATCAAATTACTCATTGCATTTGTAGCCAATGAATAAAGATAATATGCATAAAAAGAGTTAATATGTGTAATTCCAAAAAAAAACCTCGTAATTCACCAATAAATCATGAGCTATAACTCCAAAATGACAAACATTTCTTAACAAAATTTGAAGGCTAGAGCAAAAAATTTTTCTGAACAGAGGTAGTACTAGCTTGAAAAAATATAAGAAATCTTACCAAGATAGCAGCTTGCCTTTGGCGAGCTTTTACCTTCCGTGTCTCCGCATCTGACACTGAACTTACAATCTTTGCTTCGTTGTCCTGGAATGATTGGAACAAACGGTTGAAGACATCTGGAGCAAGTTCTTGCAATTTACTCTTGCAATCAGAGCTTAAATCGGCAAACTTCTTCAACAAACTTTCAACTAGTGAAGACAGTTTGAAGTTCCCAACTTCAGAAAGGCTAAGATTTTCATTCTTATTTATCCTCAACAATGACGCAAGTAGTGACAACAAACTACAGCGATCAGATGCAGTAGATTTTCCACTGCAAATTTCTTCACCAGCAAAAGCAAGCAATGGAATTGTATCAGCATCCTGAAATGATTGACCAGATTCTTTCTGCAAAGTACATATCTCCAATCCTAGTGATAGCAAATGCAAGGCTGTAATAAGAACACCATCAGGAGCACGGGATTGAGCTGCTTTATCACTAACTGCATAAAAGAGGACAGCCCGAATTATTTCAAGCACCATCTTGCACGTGGCAATCCTAGATACTCCAATCAGTGGTTGATAGATCTTAGTCCACTTGGGTAGCTGGGAAGTCATCGCAGAGACACCACAGAACTGCAGGTACTTCTCCTCAGCAACCTGCAAATCCCTTGGGCTCCAACGTGGGTGATATAAATCAAGCTCTTTCCAGCAAGACAATCGCAAAGAATATCTTCCCTGTCGCATTCATTGGAAGTAGGTTTATCTAAATTATACCGATCAAAAGCATGATTAACCCTTTTAAAAAGAAAATACCAAGGCAGAAGAAAAACCTGTTTCATTCCTGATGGGTTAGAATATTGAGCGACAGAATCCAAGACCTCCTGCAAATTAAGTTTGGACAGATCACGAGGTAATGACTTCTGTAACTGACTACGTGTAGCATCGCCAGTTGCAAGCTTACAAACAAGCTCTCTGCGCATATTCTCAGATGCATTAGACCCACAATATCGCCTTTCTTTAACAATCTGAATTACTAGAGAAAGCATTTCTTGCACCAAAACGGGCTCATACCTGAACAAACATCATTAACAAGTGAATCTTCTGCAAAGAAAATTCATTAAAAGAAGAAACAAAAGCAGATGCAAAACAAGCATTCTTATTAACATATCATCATGCAGGAATACCCGCACTATTAAAGTTTTGTTCATAAACAGAAAATAAACAAGAAACATAAACACAGAAATAAGACATACTTCAACAGGCCCCAAGCTTGAGGGTAATGGATCACTTTGATTTTTTTAATAAATCTGAGCTCGTTTTAACAGATCATTATTTGATATTCAGAATTTTCTAGTTTACATCATTCAATAAGTTATAACATGTATCTTCGTTATTCGAAGTACCAAATCATTAAACTATGAAACTTTTTTGCTATACAACACTTAGAAATTAAACCCTATATTCAAGCATGATGAGTTCCTTGTAACAATATTGTACCTATAGGTCAAGTTAGTTTAATAAATCTGTCTGCAGCTGTGTCCATGTGGTCAACTAACAGCTAACATATCAATGATCCAAGATCAATTCTTCAATGCATTGCATAGCACAGGCTTTAATTTCAATTTGTAATGAATAGAACAATAAAAAAAAATCGAACCCAAAGGATCGCAAAAGAGGGCACTACTCATAGAAACAAAGACAGCAACAAAAATGAAAAGACAGTCTGTCGCTGTTGTTGCATCAACTAACTAGTAACTGATAGATTTCATAGTACATCAATATCTATTAAGACTAACTGGAAATAATATAAGAGCACCTACTCACTAGAATGCAGCAGATCCAAAGAGAGATAGTTCAGAAGTCCAAAGCGGTCCAGGATTCTCCTGGCATAAAGATCAGGTGGAGCAAATGCAGCACAGACTTGTAGCAAAAAGAGATCAAGCTCCAAAGTATTCGCAGACCTACAGTGAAAAAAATATATAAATTAGGTCAGACAAACAGTATCAAAACGACCTTACATGAAGCCACAAATAAATATGAAGAGGCAGAGTAACAAAGCTTTTGGTATATTACTCACCACTGAACAGAACGGTACATATCGTAAGATACTGTAGCAGCATCTCCATTCCTCCTCCACATACCTGCACGAACTTGAGCGCAAAATACCCTGATTTGCAGAGGATGTTCCATCATGTACGAGGAAAACCCATTAGGTTGACATCCTTTTAGTATATTTCCGAAAAAGCGATTAAATGATGTGAGTGAATCTTCACAAGTAGGGGCAACAGAATGCTGCATTGCAGATTCAGCATAATATTTTCTGAGAGCCTCTTTCAGTAAAGAAGACAGTAAACCATGAAAGGGTATGTGGATGGATATCTGCGATGAGCTAACATCATAGTTTATATTTTTCCAATCTGGCAAACTCAAAACCTGAAAGCACTCTGATGTTACATTAGAATCTTCTCCCATGACACAGTCACCCTCAACAAGTTCATGGGAACTATCAATGTCCATTTTACACATATCCGTTGGCTGACAATCTTGCTTGTCACATTGTAGAATTTGTAGTCCAGCGCCCCTATGCTTGTCATACATTCCAAAAGAATATTTCCCTTTTCGCACCTTGAATAGCGCTTTCTTAAAAGAAAAAAACTTCCTGTTAGAACTACTACTATCACCAGAAGGTGCAACAATGGAGCTATTGATAAGCCACCTATCAATAGCCTTCAAGCACTCGTCTACCAGTGGCATGTAGGCTGGTACTAAAAGATTAGCATCAGCATCAGGATTAGTTTCTGAACCCCTTGAAATAATTTCCCATTCGCCAGATCCTGAAGAAGTGCATACAAAACTTTCTTTAGACATCCTTCCCACTTTAGTAAATCTTTGACCATGCTCATGCACTAAATTTTGTTCATGTGATTCAGAAGAATCATTACCTGCTTCTTTTACACCGATTACAGAAAATGCACGGGCCACCAAGAGAGAATTGATGTTAAAAATTGAGCTGCATAAATAAAAGGGCAAATGTATACTTTCATTTTCTTCCTCTACATGGATACTTGTTTCTCTCTTTTGAGGATTCATGCCTTGAAGAAAAGACAATATTCTTAACCAAGCACTATAAATGTGCTGCTGTTCACTTCTCAGATACTCAGCTACTTCTGAATGGCTCATAACAAATTTTACATCTTCAAGTAAACGTATAGTAGTATCAAACAAATCACTCCACTTGTTGATCTGAAAATGGGCAATGAAAACGCAATTGTGAAGAAAGTTGCACATAAGAGATGAAGTGACAATAACCCAGATATCTGTAATAAGATAAGGTGAATGACAGTCACTAATGATACGACATGAATGATGAGCTAATGCCATCTTCCTGAGATACCATCACTAAAGTACTTACAACTCTATAACCAATTCTGAATAAATGTGGCGACTATGATAACTTATTCCAGCCATATGGAACCAAGGTCATAGACAATTGAAGTTTAGAACAACATCCTTTTCAATGTGGTTCAGTGCAAGACACTGCAGTTAAGAAATTCTATTTCACTTGAAGGACTTCAAAGATTGGGAAAAAGCAACAAAAAGTTTAAAAAAGGGAGCCGAGACAAAAAGATAAGATTTAAAAGAAAGGCAGGTAGTCATCATTAACAGAGTGTAGAGAATTGAGCACCATCAGTTTATACAGTTAGGGGTTCTTTTCTCAACTTGAATTTCAAATAACCATTAATTCATACAGCATCCATTATGAAAATTCAATATTTGAGATGATGGTACATCTTTATTTATTACAACAACAATTAAGTTTTACAAGAAAAGTCCTTGAACAAATTATATAAAATGCTATTAAGAGTACATTTTTCACCAATTAGTTTAAAATGAAATTATAATGCCCAAATATATGATGTTATAACAACAATTGAACATGAGCAGGAAAATAAAATGTTTATATTATCACCTGCAATAGACCATCATCTCCCAAGCAACAGTACAGAATGTCCCCCACACAGTATAAGAGCACTTCTAATAGGTTGACTTCCTTCACGAGACGCATGGTCAAAGTTGGCACAGTAAGTATTTGCACAGAAAAAGAAGATAGTAAAGGATATTTCCTTAGAACAGAATCATGGCAGGCCTTCACAGCTTCTTGCACAAAAACGGGATAGTAATTTACAATTGTTTTCCCAAACTCGTACTTGAATACAGGCTCACCAATCAGCTTCAGAAGCAACTCATGTAGCATTTTAGTTACTGTGTCATTCAAGAACCTCTCAGTCCGTACCAGAGTATCAAGCAAACCAACAGCTGCAATTACCCTTTTAGAAATAAAGCTGAGTAAGCTTTCACTCCGCCTGCAAAATTCTTGAAGCATCTCAACTAAAGAAAAGGTCAACTCAATGGCAACCTTTCTCAACTCTGTAGCATGATCAGTTGCTCCTGGGCTTTCACTTGATACAGATTCAGCATCCATTAGTTTGCTTTTCCAGCAATCAAAAAGGGCATCAAGAACAGGCCCAACAGATTGTGCAATGTCATCTTGAAGCGGTTGAATCATTCCTGCGCCTCTATGCCTTGAGCAAAAACCCTCAGGTTTCCAAGCAGTCTCGTCCCCACAGTCGCAGCAACCTCCACCAGTATATATAATAGAGAAGTCATGATCCTTGTGGTTTCCATTCTGGAAACATGTAACACATATTGCACATGTTGGATCATGCTCACATGTCCTACACCGAAATGCGACGTCATCCTTACCCCAAACTGCCCCACATATTCCACTCTGACCAACACTCATTCTTTCAAGGTTCTCTAGGGCATGAAGCGGTTCCTCCCTAAACATCAACCACTGTAGCCAGACCATACTCTCATGAAAAAGATCACTCAATGTTGGGCTTATTATATCCCTTTTAGACCCTGCTTGAGCTTCGTGAATTGCCTCTGCAGCTTCACTATCAGTTGGCAAGATAGCTGATACCACTTCTGGTATGCACGCATTATTCTGTTGAATTAAAGCAACCAAACCAGATGGGCAGTCTTCTAAGTACTCTACAGAAACTCCATTAGCAGCGAGCCTCTGTTGAAAATTTTAAAAGCTATCAGGAAAACATCACTTCAAATATCATTGAATCGTATTTCTACGCCAGAAAAAAAAAATCTCTTCTTCAAACAAGCAATTTCATATTAAACAAATAATCATCACCTCACCATTTTCAGCACCCTCAATCAAAACCCCCACAAGTTGCAGAATTGCAAAAGGAAGGATACGCAAACCCAAACAAAAAAATGGATGATGATAACTTACAAAGAGCAAAATAACCATAAGAAAGTAAAAGGAAAAAAAGGACCTGTACGATTCGAGCACGAGGAGAGAGAGTATCACCGGGAGACGACGGTGAATCAACCTCCATCCTGAGTAAATTCCGCAACCAATCGACGCAGCGAAAATAGTTACTCGATCGAGGGCTTTCACTACCCAGCCTTGCGAATTTGAACTTGTTCCTTGGTACTTCTAATCGCGATGTTCAAATCCCAGTAGAATTATACTTTACGAATTGAATCCCCCGGAGTAGGTATCCCAATCTCCTTCTTCAACGCACTCACTCTCTCCAACAGATTTCTGGATTATTCGGCTGCTCCTTTCACACGCTCTTTCCCCAATCTGTCGTGCATCTTACACATGGCCGATTAGGCGGTTCAATTGTTTTGTATACATCCGGAATGATCCCGCTGAACCGGAGTTCGCACCTAACCGACTGACTTTTTGATAATCTATTTCCTTTTTTAGGTAATTTAGGGAAATTCCGTATGATACCCTAAACTCTTGTGCTTGCTTGGTCTGTACCCTTGTCCCTTAACTAGGATTTCCATTTGATTTCTAATTAAAAAAAAAAAAAGAAATTTTGAGTGGGAAGAACACCATAAGGAGAGAGAAGTCTTATGGGGTCGAAGTTAGAGGTTTGGAATTGTTTTTTAAAGAGGTTTGGACTTGTTGTTTGAGAGATCTCCCCGAAATTCGAACTGATTTCATTCTATCTAAAAAATTGAGTAAGTTGGATTCTGGAATTTATGTGTTTAATTTTAACAAAACAAAGGAGAGCAAAATTCAAAGTTCTAATGGTTGAGAATGGTATGATCCCCAAAACACAAATCTAGTATGAATCCTCTAATGGAAACTCTCTACGCTCAATAAAATCTCCTTCAGTGGTGTTCTTCACCATCGGTCCGCACTCCCAACAAAAGGAAAAATTTCAGCAAAAAGAGGAGGAAAAGCAGAACAATAGAAGGAGAGAAGGTAGAGAGGGCGTCCTCCTCGATGTTCGACGGAACCAGCAGCCTCACATGACATCTTTCTCCTCCTTCGTATAACCAATTCAGCAATGAGACACACCAGAGCGCAGTGAGCACGATGACGCGTGAGATTTTGGAGAATCTCTTCACCGATGCCTATTGGGACGATGTCGTCATCTCTACACCGAGTGCAATGGCCACACAAGTCCTTCACCTGGAATCTCAGCGGGAAGTCCCTTCAGCGTAAATCGTCGGATTATCATGGAACGGTCGTACAAGAAAAATAAAAAAGGGATAATTAATAAAATCAAAAGTATATTTAATTTTATAAGATTTTGCTTTGACGAAGAGAGGAAGGACAAGTTGGAGCAGAGAAATAATAAAATCAATTTTTTATTAGACATCGAACGGAAAATCTAAGGAGAATCCTAACTAAGGGTAAGGGCTAAACAAATTTAAAAGTTCAGGGTATATTTCGTAATAGTTTTTTTCAAGGTAACAACCGGAAAAATAAAAACTTTGAGGGTACAACCCAGAAATTCCCTATAATTTATTCTAGTTTTCCATTTTGGGCCCGTCGTTTGGATTATATGCATTATAAACTAATTATGTACTATGGAAGTTTATTTTTCAAATTTTATTATGGGAGTGGTAAAATAATGCTTTTAATATATCTAGTGCACATAAAACTTGTTTGGATTACACATTATTAATTTATTTTCTTCACTTTTGTGAATTGACGGATCTAGAACACTCTGGTTTACTCGCCGCCTTTTACATCTCGAGTGAATATCCTCCTCGTCGCTAACCGACAATCACCTCCCACTTGTTCTCAATCTAGTTTCTCCCACTACCTATTAGCTCGCCGTCGAATTCCCTCTCCGACTGATAACTAATCTCTTTCCCTTTCGATCTAGTTTTACCATGCTTGGTAATATTGATTTTTCTAATTCAAATTTCATAAAAATCGAATCATAAACCGATCTGTTTCCCTCTCGATATGATTTTTGTGCACATTGATTTTTTTTTGTTTGCATATTGATTTTTGTTGAAAGCAAGATGGGTGACAGTTCTAATCAATTTAAGCAATTGGGTGAAACCTCAAATTTTGGCTCAAATGAAATGTAACCCTGGTCGGAATTTACATTGACAATGAAAAACAATAAGTTTAATGTAGTTTAGGCTTGAATCATGTATACTATCCCCGTGTTATTATTTTCATATTTGATTTCATTTCAATTTATGTGCAATTGTGATGTTTTCAAGCTTGTATATGTGGTTTTTATGCTTTGCAAATAGTTGAAACTCTAGGGAACGAGTTGTAGTACTTGATGTCTTGATTTGTAGTTGGTGGCTTGTGTCGACTTCGCTAGACAATTGGAGGTTTGTGACTTGATGACATGGATGGCTCGGCTATGTCGATGGGTTTGTGGAGAAAAAAGAAGAAGAGTGTTCTTTTTAGGCAAATAGTACGAAAGGTAGTACTTGATGCTTTAATTTTTAGAATATTTTTATAACAATTTTTTATCCATAAATGACAATTTTTCAATTTATATAGACTACTAGCAAGACTCGATCGTGCCACGCACGACGATCTTTTGATTTTTTTTTATGTAGGAACCGAAATAATTTTCTCAATAGAACTTTCAAGTGATACGTAGGGAATGTAAAAAAATGTTTCTTTATTTATAATAGGATATGTGATTTAAATTTTAAATAAGATAATATTATATAATATATAGGTAAATAAATACTAAAAAAACTAAATAATATTTTTGAATATGGTATGTATTTCGTACTCATTAGTAAAATATGGTAAGTAATAGTAATGAATTAGGTAATATCATTATAATAGGTATATAGAATGCTAATTAATAAAATAGCTAATTGATTTTTTTAATTAAATATGGTAAGTAATAATGATAAATGCGATAATATTATTATAATATAAAAAATAACGATACATATTAAAGATGATCATGTATATTTATATAATATTTAAATTTTGTTCATAAAAAGTAGTAGATCAATGTATTAGATATTATGTATGGATAGTTTCATACCTGCCATTGAAAAAAAAATAACGATATATATTAAAGATGATGATGTACAATTATATAATATTTAAATTTTGTCCATACAAAAGTAGTAGATCATTGTATATTAATAGCAATAATAATATTATTATATTATATACTTTAAGGATGGTAAATATTAGAAAGAAGAAAGGGTAAAGAAGTAAATTTAAAAATTAAGATGCTTATGTGGCATAGTTAGATGTGTGACAAACAGGATAGAGAGATTCGAGTTTAGTAAGAGTATATAGATAGATATTTTAATTACGGATTGTAACATTAATTTTCAATTTTTTATATTAATTTTGTATCCATAATTATGATAAAAAAATTTAATAGGGTACTTAATTTTATATTAATTTTCTATCCATAATTATATGATAACTTTTTTGCAATATAATTTCTTATCCATAAGTATGATTTTTTTATATCAGATCATTATTGTACATTAAAGTAGAGGTTAAAATAATATATAAAATGACATATGTTAACTTTACATTGAACCAAATCACCCATTTTTTTAAATTAACCTTTTCACCATATTTTATTCCATTATGACAATTAGAGATTGAAGTGAAATACAAGTATAAAAGAAAGAGGCAAAATTGGAACACAGACATTTAGAGACGTTAATGTCCAAAACTCATTAAGAGGCCAATTTGGTATCATATTAGGATATGATATGTGGGTATGGATATGATTGATACTCATATTTGGTGTTTGGAATATTTTGATATCGATATCAAACTAATATTTGTTGTTTGAATTGGTATATGATGATATCGACATCGATTGATATCAAATGATATCAGATGGATATTAGAGTGTTATTTTGATATACCCTAAAAAATTAGTATATCAAAGATATCACTCATACCTATACTCATATCTGATATATTGATATCACTCATACCCATACATTGATATTCATATCAATATTAAGATCTCATATCTTAGATATCAATACCAAATGAGCCATAAGAGTGGCTATTAAAATATGGTACAATTTAGAATGTCTTAAACAAAATATGAACATAGAATATCATAGACAAAATACACTAACACAAATAGTTTTCGTTCCTAGAATATTCGATACAATCTATGGTCAATCACCAAAATATTAAGACTCGTCCTTAGTATAATCCACATCCTCACTGCTTAGCCCGACCTCATACCTAGGCCACTGCCCCCCAAGCTCAATTATTGATCTCCACAAATCCTTTCGTAACTCGGATGGTTGTCGTCAACCATCGGCTAGGGTATAAGAAAGCATAAGGCATGTTGCATGCACTACATATATAACAAAATATTTGTTAGTTCAAATAAACCAAGAATTTAAAGTAAGGCAAAAAGGATGTAGATAGAATATTAACTCAGGATCAACTCGAGCCAGACTGACATATAAGTGAGTACGAGGCTCTTACTATGCCATATAATCTGAAGTAACCTTCGACGAGTCACACATCACTAGGGTCCCATCTTGTTCCTTGCACCCCAAACCCAGACATAAGTGTCGTACTACACTCAGTAGCTCCTCGGATCTATCGATCATATTATCCTCTATGGCACGATAATTGGTTGGTGTCACACCCCTATTTTGCAACGATGGGCATTACCGCCAATGACTTTGAGATTTTACCGTCCAAAGTCACCTAAGGCTTATAAGGTAATTAAATGTAAATAAAATGCGGAAATTCAAAGATAATACATAATATTAAAGGTGTTCAAAACATGAGACTTTAAGTATTGTTATTACATCCTAAATGTCAAAAGAAACATAATAAAATAGAGTTAAGTAGCGGAATTATACGATACGGTTCTTGCAAAGAAAAGTGGGACCCAAAGTACGAGAAAAACATCTTCGAGAATGTCTTGACCTTCCTTCTTTCAACTCTTGAATCTTCGTCTTTAGACCTTCGGTAGAAGTTTTCTAGAGTTTGGCATTTGTTGCAAAGGGCGAGAAATATCAGGCAAAAATGCAAAAACAACGAAATTAGTCTAAGGAGACTAAGCAAGTGAAGAATGGAAATTCTCAAGTGCAGTTTGGTAATATTAGTATTTCATCAATGAAATAAAGGAGAGATGTACTTGAAAGTTATAATCTTTTTGTGGAGCTTAAGGGAAAATTAGTCGATCTCAAAAAAAGATAAACTTGGATCCGAAAAGAAGGAAACTACGAGATTGTAGTTCCTCTTAGAGTACAATTAATGTCGGGAACATTTTAACTACACAACAAGTTTTAGAAAACCTCTCGTGCTCTTTTCAGACCTCGACCAACCTCATCATATTCAGAGCTCCAAATCGGGGAGGTGGTCCGAAGGCGCTTAAGTACAAAACCTACCTTGACTAGCCGGGATAAGCATTTAGATTAGAAAGACGGTCGTCAAAAAGCTGAGAGCCGGAATGGTCTTCCAAGTTGTACTAATCCAACCTAGTTCATTTTAATTAACGTGCACTAGCACTTATCTTTATTACGTGTCGAAACGTTTCATATCATTTACGATTTTTAAGGGTGGTGGAGGCTATGAACGAGCCGGATCCACATACGGAACAGAGTTCCCCTCCGGAAGATAATCTTCGGAACGAAGGTTGAGACGATCCTTCCAGGTCGGTGCCTGACTGTCACGTCCGCCGTCAACGAATCCAAGATTTTCGTGGATCGGAGATCCCTTTGACTGGTTGCGGAGGGACCGTTTCGTTTTATACCTAGCTAGGGTGTAACATCCCTCCAACGAATAGGATCGGATATTGATCGTGATTCTTAAGTCCCGGGAAGAGAGGGTTTAAAGTTGTACTACTCGACATATTCTAGTGAGATGTTCGGGGCCAAACCCGCATCCCTAATTCAATCTTAAATCCATAACAAATCTCGAAAAGAGATTAAAACAAGCAAGGCCATAACAAACGGACCTAAGTTTACTTCTAGCATAACAATAGTAATAACGATAATAAGAGGTCGTTATTTCTAGCAATCGATATATCCTATGTTCATTTATTTAAGCAAACAAGTTTGTTCCCAACATAGAGAAGATTAATGGAATCGAGATATCGAAAAAAAGAGTCAAGGAGAATTTCCACTGGCCTTGAATTTCGCTTGAACTTAATCGAAGGCTCGGAATCTAAGACGACTTAGAAAACTCGAAAGCTTGAGCTAGCAATTCGAGATAATATACAGAAATGAATTATATTAAAATCCTTATTTCATTTCTTTATAACAACCTTATCTTATTTTCTTTTCTTTAAGAGAATGTATTTATTCTAAATTATTTATTTTAATAATTTAGTTAGAATAACTCAATGATAATATTCCTTTATTATTATTTTAAGGTGAGGTCTTAAATAATTTTATAAAAACTATAAACTAGTTAGATGGGCGTGCAAATGAATTTAATTCCATAAATTCCTTTTTAATAACTCACTTATAATATTTATTCAATTAATTTATATAAATATTATATATGTAAAATTATTTTATAAAAGAGATGTAATTAGATTACGAATCGAGAATTTATACCGAGAGAAAACGAGACGAAAAGGGTAAGGATTTCGAGATGGACGAGTTGGGCCTTGCTTCTCTTCCTTTCCTTGAAGCAAAAATGTGATTTAGTAATTAGGCATATGTGCCTAATTATTAAGCCCAAAATTAGTGCAAATACCCAAAGGAATAGGCCCACCTCTTTATTTTTATATTCTTCTTCTTTCACGTCAAAAGGAACCAGAGAACGGAACTAGGATAGAACAACGGCATGTTGGGCGGTTGGTGGCGGCGGCGGACTCCAGCGAGGGCAGGCGGTCGCGCGCAGTAGTTGGCGGCGGAGGTTAGGCAGTCCGACAGTGGTCTGGTCGGCCAAAAGAGGGGGAAGAAGGAATTTTGTAGAATTTTTAAGAAAAAATCAGATTTAAGGACCAATTGAATTTATGAAATTTGACTTGAAACTTGAATGAATTTGAAGAGGAGAAAGAGATGAATTGGTGTGTGATTTCTCCTCTTGATCCCACCCCTATTTATAGTGAAAGAGGAGATATCTTCAATCCACCACCATGATAATGAACCTCTCATGGAGGAGGTCTTCCATGAATGGTTGCATGTTATGTTGCTTGTAATGGAAGGGAAGAAGAGATTGGTGAGAATGGAGGTGAAGAGGAAGAGGGGAGGAGAAGGGAGGTGAAATGGTAGGAATTGATCTTACGTCAAATAAAAATTCTACCATAGAAGGCTTTCTTACAAACTCTTAAAAAAGAAAGAATAAAAGTAATAGTTTTCCTCTAGTGATAAGAAGGTCTTGATAGCATAGCGGAAAGTAAGTAGTGTTGGGTGTGAAGAGTGTAAGAGGTCGAGGGTTTGAGTCACACCTAACATTTTGATTCTCCATCCAATTCCTTCATTTTTTTATATTAAAATCTTAATTTGACGGAAAATAAATCAAAATATCGTTTCTATTTAATTACATAAATTTTTATTTGCTATCAAGTTAAATTTTAGCCAAAATTATTATTATTATTATGAAAAATCATAATAAATAATAATTATTTTTATTTTAAAGAAATAATTAAGTTAATAAAAATAACCGTTTCTTTTTATTAGAAATAACGATTATTACAGCTGGGGTATCTCCGTTTCGGCTAGAAAATGCCCCGTTTCCTTTGTAAATTGATATTGGTAGATAAGAAATATTGTGAATTGTGGTTGATTTGATATTGAGGTGAAAAGTGAATGAGGTGATAGTAAAGTGAAATTATGTGCTATTATTAGTATGCATCGTATGACTTTAAGTATCATTATGTGCGTCTTATCATTATAACTATTGTTGTACGCTTGTCTGTGGTTGTGAATATACTATATGTGAACTATTCTATTACTATGCTTATTATGTATTTTAATAAATTAATTTTGCTACTACATATTGTGTTTGGTATTTAGTGCATATTGGAATTGTTAGCTAACCCTTCAGGGTGTTGTTGTTCTTTTAGGATTCAACTCGTATGTGAACCATGCTTCAAGAAAACTCTTCTAAGATAACGGTGGGTTAGCTCGACGTGGCGTGTCTTAGGATGTGTCGTGTTGTTGTACAAGGTTATTGTTTTAAATTGGCTCGATTATTTTTTTTAGAACTTGTGAAAGTAAGTGGTTGTTTCAAAGAGCAGGTTTGGGTTGTTTGTATATGGAGAGTGGTGGATACATGGGTTTCAATCCTATTTTAATGATATATGAGTTGGATGTTTTTTAATTTTCTCGTCGTGCCTTTGTTACAAGATCCATAATGCGAATTTGTTGCCAGGCTAGTTTAAGTGGACCCACATGATATATACTAACTAGTGACATCTTGATACTTAATATTAGGGTGTTACACTAGTCTTGCACAAAAGGTCACTAAAGACACCTTTGCCACCTTGATCGACAAGGTGTCCGCTCGGCTCGCCTCTTGGAAAAGGAGTTTCTAAGCTTAGCCGACCGCATTACCCTTGAAAATTCAGTGTTATCATTTATCTCGGTTTACACTATGTCAATCGTGGTTGTCTCGAAGGAGACCTGCGAGAGCATTGATCAAATTATAAGAAAATTCATCTAGAATGACGGTGATAGTAGATCGAAGACGGATGCACTTGGTGGCTTGGAAGGACATTTGCAAATCGAAGGGGGTCGAAGGCCTTGGTTTGTGCACCATGCGGTCTCTCAACAATGCTATCATCGGAAAACTCAGTTGGCGGTTCCTCCATGATAAAAATGAACAATGGTCGACCACCCTGCGTGCTAAGTATATCCGGGACTCAGGTGCAACGGTAGCCTGCGTTTCTTATGTTTGACATGGTATACTCAAAGGGATAAACACCATGATCGTGAAGGGTTGTAATTGGCGCGTTGGAAACGGCACAACCACCAGATCTTGATTGGATTTTTGGTTTCGAGATTCCTGGTTCCTAAACGTTACTACCTCCACGGTGCCTAGGGAGGAAGTTGATAATCTTGTTAGAGACTATTGGGCCTCCGACAAGAGTTGGAAATGGGACTTAATTAGCCCCCGACTGTCGGCAATGATCCTCCTCCACATTGTTGTTGTGGTTGTGGTCGACGATCCTCACATGTCGGATACCCTAACCCGAAGGTTCTTGCCCGATGGGAATTTCTCTGTTGCTTTAGCCTACAACTTTGTGATCAGCGAGGGACCTATCATGTGGAACGAAACCCCTATCTACAAGGCGATTTGGAGGCTTAGAGTCTAGGAAAGGGTCCTAGTCTTTGTGTGGTTTGCCGTTCGTGGGAACGTACTGGCTAATAGCGAAAGAAGGCGGAGGCATCTTGCCGATAGCGGCATGTGCACTCTTTGCAGAGCCGATCCGGAGACGCTTATCCATCTTTTTCGGGATTGTTCTTGTGTTGCAGGGTTGTGGAATTCTATCTTAGCCCCTGAAATTGCTATTGATTTCTTCTCCTTACCTTTTGCAGGCTAGTTTCACACCAACATGTTGTCGAAAGATTGCACTAGGGAGGGGATCGAATGGCCAACTACATGGCGTTGTAATGGATTTGGCATTGGAGGAACGTGAATCTATTCGGGAACAACACTAGAGTCCAAGATGTTGCAGGATTTGTGTTACAAAAAACCAAAGACTACATCAAGGTTGGGAGACTAGAGAAGGTCAAGCGATCACTGCTTAGAAATCAGAAGCTCATATCGCTTGGACGAGACCACCGCTTAATTGGATCAAGGTGAACACTAATGTCTCGGTTAACGATGATGGTCGCACTTTAGTGGTCGGTGTCATGAGGGACTCAAACGGGCAATGGATCAGTGGGTTCATTCATAACACCGGGCATTGCATAGACCCGATGGCGGAGCTATGGTGCATTTTAAACGGCTTGAAACTTGCGTGGGAGAAAGGATATTGAAATCTTATATTGGACTCTGACTCCAAGCTCGCGGTTGGGTTATTTTATAAGAGATTGGAATCATCGCACCTGCTCTCTAGCCCCGCAACTCTTTGCCAAGGCTTCCTTAATCCGGATTGTAATGCTTGAATATATTATGTCTGCAGGTAAGTAAACTATGTTGCCAACTCCCTCGTAAGCCTTGCTTTTTCCTATCCTCTAGGTTGTCATTTTCTTTGAGCACCAGGGGTTCTAGTCATGGGCGGAGCTTATTCTCAGTGTGGGGGCTATAGCCCCCACTCAAAATTTTTTTTTCCGAAAATATAAAAAAAAATAGTTTATTGGATAGGATGAAATCTTTTTGTTGCCAAATCTTTAAATTTCAATCATGATATATTTTTGAATTTTTAATTTTGATTTTTTTGATAATTTACGTACAAATCTAGCCAATTACAATTGTAATTTTCAATTATAATTTCCCAGTAATGTTTATTTGATAATATACGTACATGTCAAGTCAATTTTATTTGCTAATCCATATTAAATGTCCCATTATTTTCATTTTTGATATCAAAATCTTTAATTTAGAATTATGCTTTTTTTACAATTTATATAAATTACCAATTCACAATTATTATTTATATTATATTTTTATTTATTAATATCTTTTTTATAATATACTTAAAAAATATCGGATCATAGTCGTGCATGAACACTTCAATCTTAACATGGGTCTTCTATAAAAAAAAATCTTAACATGTGTCTCCACAATGCTTGACTTCTACCAAAAAAACAAACAAGTGCTTGACTTTTCTATCCTCCAATAATTTAATCACCTTCAAAACCCAATCTACTCTCCTCCTCCTACTGCACATCGACAGATCAAAATGGCATCACAAGACCACCACCACCCACCCGAATTAGCGTTAGAATTAGAAGAAACCGACACCAGCAAAACGACGTCGTCATCCGTTCATCCTCCTGAGCTGGAGGTACCGGCGCGGAGCCTTTGCAGCCAGCTGGGGGAGGCCATAGGGAAGCCGGGGAGCCCACTGACGCCGTCTCCCAAGGGATCAGCGGCTATCACGGAGATCCTTCAGCGGCTGGAGCTCATGGAGATGAAGAGCCACCATCTGCTTGCGCGGCTCTTCTCCCTGGTCCAGGCCGACGCTCGGCTCCAGAGCTACATCCGGCGCCGGCTTCAGGATCAGCGGCTCAGCAACATGTGGGGCCTCGTCGAACAGCTCCGATCTTGATTCTAGCGGCGGCTACTCTTCGGCGCCGGCGGAGGATAAGGAATTGAAGGAGGGTGGGACCCATGTCAATGAGCGGTTTAAAGTCCGCCAGTTCGACAAGGACAACGCCGCCAAATTTGACGAGCCGCCGCCCATTAAGCCGCCAGCTGATTCCCAAGGCTGACCACTGGCGCGGCCTCCTTCCCGGCATTCCTATCTTTTTTGTTTGTTGCACGTTTTAATTAATTCAGCATGTAGTGTAATTATTATTTACATAAAAATGGATTTCGGTTTCGGAAAATCTTTATGCACACAAATTTTTAACCCGGCGCACAAGGAACACAAACGCTTTATGAAGCGTCTCGGCTTAAGAAGCGTTTAAGTAACGGGTACCCAATAGCCAAGAAAGAGGTTCATGCGAGATAGGCGCTTCATAAATCGTTTACTTTAAACGACATATAACGCGAGCCGATTCTGTTTCGGCATAAACGTCCTCCATCTTCTCTCGTGATTTCGAATTACTCTCCCCCTTCCCTCCATCGCCTCTCTCAAATATCAAGAAATATAGTCAATGGTTCGGTTTCGAGGTATCAGTCGACCTCTTCGTGGGCGAGGGCGTGTTGTGGCTCATATACTCGCCGGCGGCGTGGATGCTACAGGTGGTGAAGTCGGCTTCGTGGGTGATGCAGGTATGAAATTCGAGTAAAGTGGATGTTTAATTTTGCGGTGAATGGATGTTGTTGTGCAACCCTAATTCAGTTGGATGGAGAAAGAATTGAAACCCTAATTTAGCTCCATAACTATGTTCCCAGCCAGATTGTTCGTATAGAACTGGTGAGGCTTAGGAATCTACCAAACCAGAAAATGATTCAACTTTAGTAACACCGTCGACTTCCTTTAGTGGCTAAATTACATTTTTGTGTATGGCTGGGAAAATACTTTATGCTAACTGCATTGATGTGATTCATTCCATGGTTTTACAAAGCATATGCATTTTGTTGTATGTGTTGTCACAA
This sequence comes from Fallopia convolvulus, assembly GCA_964016875.1. Classification (NCBI taxonomy): domain Eukaryota; kingdom Viridiplantae; phylum Streptophyta; class Magnoliopsida; order Caryophyllales; family Polygonaceae; genus Fallopia; species Fallopia convolvulus. The sequence goes on from OZ024736.1 coordinate 34,911,144, forward strand.
GACAACAGTTAAAATGAACATGGCAGCTGACAGTGTTACTAAAGTTGAATGCTTTTCGAACTTCTTTTATGCCTATATCTTGCTTCTTTTGGACATTTTCGGAGCAGTATGATGACTTCCCTTTGATTCCTGTTGGACATGACAATGGTGGTCCAACATAGAGTTTGGCTGCATATCATGGTAAGCATCTTGAAAACTTGTGTCATCATTTATCAATGCAACTGGTATTAGGCTAAAACTTCATTATATGTTGCTGCATTGTTTAGATATGCTTCACCTTCAAATAATGCAGAAGGTTTTCCTGGTCTTGAATTGAACTCAAGGTGGAACTGAACTCCTATGAAAAAGGGGTGTGTAGGAATCTCCACAATCTGTTGTATTGACAATAGAAGTTTATACAAGTGGATAATACAAAAAGTGAGACTAAACCATTAAACAAAACATTAAAAACTCCTAACCTCCATTCTCAGGCCACCCATATGTGTTTTTGAACCCTGCCAATAAAATTAAAGATGCTTTAGTGCTCGGTCCAGAATAGGGTAAAAAAAAAGAAGGGCTTCTTCATTTATGATGAAATTTCAAGTCACAAACCTCTGGCATAAAAATAACATATGGACTTTGAGTGTCAGGATCAAACTCTGTGCTGTTTGCATCTTTTACACCAAGAACTGATCTGGTGAATTCTAGCACAGCTGCCTGCATCCCCAGGCAAATTCCAAGGTATGGGACTTTGTTTTCTCTAGCATATTTGGCGGCAAGGATTTTCCCTTGAACTCCTGTATTACCAAACCCTCCAGGAACCAAGACACCATTGGCATTCTAGCAATTTTTAAAGAGGAATTAGACAGTTGAAGCATCAAAGATTTACAAAATAACAATAAGAAAACACTAGTCCACAAGCTCAAACACAGTAAAAGGCAATCTCAGTTTTCCCCTTTTGCATCATTGATTAAAAACCAATTCCACAAAACTCATTCACATACAAAGGCCTCAATTCAGCCACATATTCATGGCCGGTTTCCAATTGTATGTAATGGTAGTATGAAATCAGAATGTCAATCTCAGGCTCCCAAAAAAATTTCTTCATCGATTACCAAAAGAAAAACTTACCCTCCACCAGAAGGAGTTATACTGTTATTAGCAACTTATATATCAAAGGCATATCTAAACAATGCAGCAGCATATCATGAAGTTTTAGCCTAATATTAGTTGCATTGATAAGTGATGACACAAGTGTTTGAAGATGCTTACCATGATATGTAGCCAAACTCTATGCTGGACCACCATTGTCATGTCCAACAGGAATCAAAGGGAAGTCATCATATTGATGGTGGAGGGTAAGTAGTAGATTGATGATTGAATTGGAAGATTATCCATGATTTTTTTTCCATGGAGGTATTGTGGATCCACTTTTGCCTTAAGCTTGATCCTTTGCCCAGAAAATGTGATTAATTACATCTTTTGTGCTTCAATTGGTTTTTTTAGTGGAACCTTTGTTTTTTGAGTTTGATAATGATATAAGAACCAACAGTAAAGGGAATTGATGTCATTAGTTGAGAACTGTATCCAAGGTTGTGGAGATTCGCTCTAGAACCTTGAGAACTGTATCCAACCTTTTCATATGAGCCAACAACATCATATAGTTGAATGTTTAAGTCTCTCAGAAAAACATATTTTGTTCCTTTTGTGACATTGTTTTATATAGTTGAAGGTTTAACATAGTTTTGTAACATTCTTTCCTTGAAACTGACAGAAAAACTAAATTCCTTATTATAAATGTTTATTAGTTTTTGAATATATAATGGTTATCTTTTGAAACAGTGGTTGACGAACCCAATGCGGTGGAGGCGGGTGGTGGTGATGGAGGTAGTGGTAGTGGTGGGGGGCGGGAGGACGGTGATGGGACTGATGCGGGACCCACTGATGGGGTTGGTGATGTCATGGTTGTAAATGCTCATGTGGGTGATGTCGGAGTTTCTACGAGGGAGGTTATGGATACTGGTGGGCATTCATCACCATATTTGACTACAGGCGTGGACTTTAGACCGAATTGGTGGGGCAAGTCTGGCATGTCGGTACGTGTATTGAAATTAATTTGTTTTTGTTATTAGGTTGTTTTCATATTAAAAAACTTCTTAATGGTTCGTATTATTATTTGAATGAAAAGATCAATGAATTAGAACATGAATATTTATGTGTAAAACAGTTGAATACAAAACGATATTTGGGAATTAGAACATAAATAGTTGAGGACAAGGTTTAATGTCGTGCCTAGTGTAGGACCGTATAAAATTATTTTGCGAATGAAAAAATATAAAATTAATGGAACACATAAATAGATGTTTCAGGAGAGGCTTAATGTCTTGCCTAGTCCCGTCCCGCCGAAGAAGCCGAGGACGAGGTCGGCGAAGCGTCGACGTATATTGCAGTCGGAGCGTGCTGAGGCAGTGGCCCCGAAGAAGAGGGCTAGGAAGCCAAAAGTGGCAGACACTCTTATTTCAGAGCTTCAGATAGATGCCCCGGATCCGCGGATTGGAGATAGTCAGGTGTGTGAGGACATCGGTATGTCTGCCCCCGTGGAGACGGCTGAGGATATTGCGAGGGACATTGATATGACCCCTCGGGTTGAATACCCTCCATTGTCACAGGCTTCGGACCCTCTTAAGGAGGGTGACCCGACCCCACCTTCTGCTTCACAACCTATAGATGAGCTAGTTTCCGACCCCATTCAAGAGGGAGACCCGACCCCACCTTCTGCTTCACAGCCTGTAGGTGATTTTGTTCTCGACCCCATTAATGAGCGTGTCCCGACCCCACCTTCTGCTTCACAACCTGTAGGTGACATTGTTTCCGGCCCCATCCAGGAGTGTGTATTGACCCCTCCTCCCACTTCACAGATGCCAGTCGAAGACATTTCTGATCCCCGTCATGAGGATGTCTTGACCCCTATTTTACCTTCACACCCTTCAGATCCATGTTCTTCACAGCCTCCGGATGACCACGTTTCCGACCCCATTCAGGAGCGCGGACCCACCCATCCTCCACCCGGACCTCAGGATAGTCATCACCCGGCTAGACAGGTGCCTGCACTAGTTGCTCAGGAGGTAGACATGTGGCAGCCTGGAGGGCCACGTTTTCCTGAACTCCATCGAGACTATCCTTCTCATGTTGCAGCATCGATCTGGAGGTGGACACAAGATGCTGTATCGGGGGTTGAAGGAGTCGTCATTGAGGATAAGTTGGTAAGCTTAATTAAAATGAATGTAATTCATTATGATTGATTTGAAGTGATACGGTTAATTTAGTATTACATATTTATTTTAATGTAGTGGCGGAAGGTTGTGAAGGCTTATTCACGTCCTGTGGTATGCCGTGAGATCCAGCCTTATATGGTTGATGGGACAAGTACGTGGTGGGCCCTTGCACAGCAGAACGGACTTGCTCGTCTTGCGAATCCTGATTATCGAGGCAGCGACCATGTCATCATCACAACATTTATTGAGCGTTGGTATCCAGAGACCAACAGTTTTCACTTCCCTTGGGGCGAGATGACGATCACGCTCCACGATATTGAGCACATTATGCGCTTGCCGATCGATGGAGTGCAGCTTGCGACGCATATACCTGCTGACGATTTCATGGCTCGTGTTATGCATGTGTTAGGGCTTACCGCTGAGGCATACGCTCAGTACAGTGGTGGTGGTATACTTATTACTGAGTTGAAGGCGCTTGTGATGAGGATGATCGCAGAGAGAGAGGACAGTGGTCATATAGCCTCTGCTTATTTATTGTGGGTCGTTGGTCAGACAGTGTTCTATGACAAGAGCACAAACAAGGTGAAGTTGCATTATTTACACGCACTGCTAGACCTCAACCTCACAACTGGATATGCATGGGGGGTTGCAACATTGGCATTTTTATACCGTCAGCTGGGAATGGCATCTCGAGCCGACATCACGACTGTAGGAGGTTGTATCATCATTCTCAGGGTACGACATGTATATAAGTATATTTATTTGATTATGTATTGATATGTATAAAATGTATGTATTAATTTTTAATGAATTGTTGCAGACTTGGATATGGAATTACTTCCGTCAGTTTCGAGGGCATGCAGTGCTCAATGTTGACCTTCTTATGGATGATCGAGCGGGTGTCCGAGATCAGACGGCTCCGCGTTCGGCGCCCAAGTGTCCTTTGCGCCTAGTTGAGGTTCGTAGGGTTTTGGACCCTGTTCGCGCTGATGAGGTAAAATGATGTAATAGAACGGAATTGTCATGTATGAAATTGTAATAATTGCATCCTAAACTAGTTCGTTTATTGATTATAGGTTTTATGGTCGCCGTGGGGCTTGGAATTGGATTTTGAGACGACGTACCGGATGTCGAGGTATCGCGGCGTTATTCAGTGCTTCGATATAAGGGAGGTGTACTTGCCAGAGAGATGCCTTCGACAATATAGACGTGTGCAGGTCCGACCCCCGATCCCATTGTACCGAGTAGAGTGAGGCGGGGCACTGGCTCGCGGAGTTATGTGGTCGAGTTCAACGAGAATGACTTGTATTGGAACGAGCGTTATGACCACCTCATCGACCTGCAGCAGTACACATTGGCACGGTATCCATGGCAAGCAGAGGTTGCTTATTTTGACTGGTTCGACGGAGTTACACATCCTTATGTAGACCCCCGATCACCTAATCAGGATCGTCCGCGCGAGCCATTCACCCACCCTGCAGTTGTGGTTGATATTACTGTGGTACGTTGTTGTTTTTTAAATTCCATTAATTGTTAATCGTTAGCGTTGTATTGTAGCTAATTGTTGTTCTAACATGTGCAGCGACATCAGCAGATGATTGGTTATGTACTAGAAGCTTTGGAAGGACTGTCTGCTGATCACAATGCTCGTCCGTACCTCAAGGACATGTTTAGCATTTTAGGGAACGACCATCCACCGTTACCTCCTCCTGTAAGCAGACCATTTAGGGATTCTCAATATGAGACAGGACAGGGGAGTGGTAGTGCTGGTAGGGGTGATGATGTGGTTGAGGAGAGAGAGACTGATATTGCTGCTGGTGACGGAAGTGGTAACGAGGAGAGAGACACCGGTAATGGTGGTGGTGATGAGAGAGTTCCCGATGGTGCCGATGGTGTAGCATAGGAGTTATGATAGAGCTAGTTATGTTGATGTATATGATTATGTGTTGTTTTGATATAGCTAGTTTATCGTGTTATGTTGATGCATTAGATGCGGAAATCTTCTTAGACACTATTATTGTCTAATCCTGATAACTGGTTTAGATGTTGGTTGTGTTAATTTTTTGGACCAGTTCTCCACTTCTTAGACACTTCTGCAATTCTGCATTGATGTATACCACTTCTGCAATTCTGCATTGTTTCATTTCTGTTGCAGGAAGGATTCAACAGAGTGATAATTTCATTGCTCTCATTTCTGCTGCATTGAGGAAGATACGCTAAACAGTGGCCTTCATTGCTCTCCTTTTGTGGTAGATTGCTTCTAATTTGTTCTCTTTTTTCCGTCTAATTTTCGCATTTTGTCAATATACAGGGAACATGCTAAAAAGTTTAACGAGGAAGATATGCAAGGAAGGTTGGATGGAAAGAACTGCATTGTTACAGGAGCAAATTCTGGTGTTGGATTTGCTGTAGCTGAGGGTCTTGCTTCAAGGTCATTTTTGTACTTGAAATTGTGATTATGTTTGTATTTTTTGTTAAAACAAACTATCCTAGTGTTCTGCTGCCATTTCATTATAAGCTGGGAACTTTCAGGGGCGCGTCTGTTTACATGGTATGCCGTAGCAAAGAGAGAGGAGAAGCTGGTCTTTCTAAAATTCAATCAGAAACTGGAAATCAAAATGTCTTTTTGGAGGTGTTCTTTCCTTCTTTCCACATTTTTTGCTCAGCTATTAGTTTCCTGAAATTTTCCACCTAAGTTCTTTTTTTGATCTTTGAATGTAGTGCAGAACCTTACATTTTTACCTTTTCGGGGCTTCATTGATATCTAGTGCAGGTTTGTGACATACCAATATGATCTATTTTTGAGCTCTCTAGATAAAATAGAATTTTCTCTAATACTGCCAAGGAAGAACAACAAACCAACCTCTTTTCAAGATTAAAACAAGGAGAAACACCTGCCAGAGCATGTGTTATGCACTTATGCCCTGCATTTACCTACTCTGTTGATTCATGATTGGACTTTTAAGGCCTCTGTCACACGATTCTGAAATCTTGGAGACTTGGAGTGCATTTTAGTTTGTTCCTTGTGCCCTGCAATTTTTTTTGCTCAATTTGAAACACAAATGAAGCGTGTCAAGCTGTACACACAAACATGGTTAATTGTTTGTATCTTAACAACGATTGAATAATGCTAGCTCCCTTTTAGTTTCAAGAAGTAAATTGTTGAATTCAGTTAAAATGATCTCCGTTTCTTGGGAAAAAAATCAGTTAGTTCACAGAGATAGCTCTTGGTTGAAGAGCTTCATCCATTTCTTCTATCCTTTTGTCAAGTATGGATATGATTTTTGTTCGCTAATATATCATGTTCTTGAACTATTGGTGGCAGTTTTATCTGTCTTCTTACAACCTTGTTTGATGTTTGAAACTTGTTTTGTTCTCTTGCATTACCACCTACCTGATATTTGCTGCTAGTTCTCTGCATCAGTGATGACAGAGAAAATCTCTTGTTTAGGTATAGGTGTTGAGGATGAAACTGGGAAATCTTCAAATTGCCTTGGTTTGTATGGGAGAGGGGGTGGTTGCAAAGTAGGGACAGATTCAGGAGACAATTTAGGAAACCCTAACAGGCGGAGATCAAGCGCTTTTGAAGAAAGGAAGAAATTCAAACACCTCTGTGGATCCAAATTAACTGGAGTGGATTGCTTTTCATATCCAATAAAAGACAGATTTTGGAAGAGGAACAACAACAGAAGGGATTTGGACCTCGACAATGCACAAAGACAGATTGGGATGAATACTTCACTTCCAGACGACATTTTAGAAATGTGCTTCATGAGACTCCCGTTGACAAGTCTTATGAATGCAAGACTTGTCTGCAAGAAGTGGAACCACCTAACTACAACACCTAGATTTATGCAGATGAGGAAGGAAGGTTTATATCAGACTCCATGGCTGTTCTTGTTTGGCGTTGTTAAAGACGGTTATTGCTCTGGAGAGATACATGCATTTGACATAGCCTTAAATCAATGGCATGGACTGAACACTGAGTTTCTTAGAGGAAGGTTTCTTTTCTCTATCACCAGTATCTGGGATGAAATCTTTTGTTAATGCAAGGTTTCTTTTCTCTTGCAATAGTCTAGTTCTCTGCATCAGTGATGCTGAATCAAAATCTCTTGTTTTTAAACAGATTAGAAACAATAAATTGGTAGCTGAATTTGTATCACAAATGTCAAGATTATACTCAATTGTAGGTCACTCATGTGTTGGAAAAATTGGTTAAGTACATGCTGAATGTACATCAATTAATTGTGGGTCGTTGGTTATGCATTATATCAGCAAAGATGGAGTGCAGATGTTTGAATCTGGTTACCGTGCTGAAGATGGTTGCCCTTTGACGCTTCATGAAGCGTCTTGCTTCATAGAACGCGACGCTTTAAGAAGCGTCTAAGGCGCCTCTCCCAACTGGCAAGGGGGGCACGAGACCATTTTAAAACACGCTTCTTAAAGCGGCACGCTCCCTGAATCGTGTGATCCCTGGGAAAAAAGTTGGACCAATTAAGACCCCATCCAATATCGAACTCGAGACCACTTAACTTAACGCGTGTACTTGTACCATGTGTGCCGCATTGGCAATCAATTTCAAATGCCACAAATTATCTTATAACATAACCCTAAAACCCTAAAAAGCGTAAACCATAATAACCCTTAGGGTTTAGTGTTTAGTGTTTAGTGTTTAGGGTTTAGGGTTTATGGGCTTACGGTATGTCATTTTGTAAATTAAATTTTTTTATAACATTTACGGTTTAGGGCTTAGGGTTTAGGGTTTAGGGCTTAGGGCTTAGGGTTTAGTGTTTAGGGTTTAGGGTTTATTGTTTAGGGTTTATGGATTTACGGTATGTCATTTTGAACTATTTAAAATTTTATAACATTTAGGGTTTAGGGCATAGGGTTTAGGGTTTAGTGCTTAGGGCTTAGGGTTTAGTGTTTAGGGTTCAGGGTTTAGTGTTTAGGGTTTAGGGTTTACGGTATGTCATTTTGTAAAGTTAAATTTTTATAACATTTAGGGTTTAGGGTTTAGGGCTTAGGGTTTAGGGCTTTTGGCTTAAACCCTAAACCCTAAATGTTATAAACCTTAAATTATGAATCAAACCCATGAAACCCTAAAACCTCGAAACACTAAACTATAAACCATAAATTTACAAAGTTCATTAATGTAACCCTAAACCCTTATTAATAAACGTAATAACCCTAAATATTATAACATGGAAATTGACATGATGTTGTCCCTAAACATCAGGCACTAAACATAGTACATAAATAGCCTAAACCTATATTACTAATCGTAATCGTGTTTAAGGTCCATAAACTAAAACCCTAAACACTAAAAGCAAGTTGATCACTAACACTCACAAACCTACACGTCAAAGCTTTTAAACCCTAAACCCTAAACCCTAAATCCTAAACCCTACATTAGGGCTAACCCTAAATTAGGGTTAGGGTTTAGGGTGACGCTTCATGAAGCGTCTTCGTTCCAAACGGTGTTCCCCAAGCGGGGCTTCTCTAGGCGTAAATACGCTTCATAAAGCGTGAAATCTGTGTGCAGAAAACGAAAAGATTTCCATCCAGATTTAGATAAGTAGTAGTTGCAGCTGGCATTCGATTGCGATCCTATAATTACGGAAGTAATCTGCACTTCCCATACATGTAACTGATGTGGATTGGATTTGGCGCTAACATTCCCCGCCAAAATCAATCAATGCTAAAAAAATTCACCCCTTCAATTTCATCTATAAAAGCATGATATGTGTGCAGTTATTTTTTACGGCAAACTCACATATATTTCATAAAACTACAGTGTTCATCATCCCTTTCTCATAATCCATCTTGCACAATGGTTTTAAGGGCTCATGCTAGGGATCTACTAGCCTTTCGCCTCTTTATGCGAGAACTGATGCAAAGTAAGGACGTCGGTTTTAAGAAGGTTGACAAACATCTTGGTCGTTTAGGGTATTTCAAGACCCTCGAAATGATTTTTGAGGAGGAGATGAACGGAATTGAGATTGAACCCAATAATCGACTTGTGAAGAGAGAGCCATTGGAGAACGATGTTGAAGGTTCAAACGAAGCAAATGCCATTATAATAGATTAGTTTAGTGTTTATTTATATTGATGCAACATATGCTTGTTTAGGATTTAGGTATGTTTACAACTTAGGAAGTCTATGTTAGTGTTTATGGTGATGTTCAAGTTTCTTTCTTTCTACTTAATTTTTGAACTTAAAAGGTCTATGTTAGTGTTTACAATGAAATAGTGGGATTGAACTGTTCTTGTTAGCATAGTTGTGTGATTTTTGTGATCTTGCCTTTTTTCAGATTTTAAGTACATATTTCCCTTCAATTAATCACTCATATCATAACCCATAACATCCAGAAAATAACATCCAGAAAATGAAGCCTAGCAATACTCGCCAGTTTAACACGATCCGTCCATGCCCTGGAAATTTCCAATCCTCGCCTTTAACGCCTCATGAAGCGGGACGATTTAACGATTCATGAAGCGTGTAGCCCCTCCAGCTGCCAAGGGAAACACGAGGGTAGGGTATGTAAAATACACGCCTCATGAAGCGGGACACTTCATGAAGCGCCTCAAAATCTCAGAATCTTAACCCCTTTAAGGAGACGCTTCATTAGGGTTAGGGTTTAGGGGGACGCTTTAGATCTCGATGAAATTTCACATCCAACAAAAGATTCACCATAAAGTCTATTCTCTTACTCACAAATTCGCAACATCAGTAGGCAAAATAGAAAACCGTCTCAATGTTTTTGACAAAGGAGAAAAGTTCTGGTTTCATTGGTCACTTCTTTCAAACTAACCAAACTTGTTACAAAACTAGAACCAATAAGAGAAATGATGATTCACAAGATGATATGTCAATAAAAAGTCATAATACTACTAATGTTATATTACATAAGTAAAAATTAACCCTAATATGCTACTTTTGGGGTTAGACCATTGCGAATCCGTTTTTGGCACCACGTTTCCATCCTCTGCCTAAACGGCTCATCCCAATCCTTGACGCTTGTATCATGCCTCATTGTCCAATCCGTAGGAGGTGGAGGAAGAGGCGCGTCATCACTCAACCAAACCTACATAAAAAATTCGTAAATAATTGACAGAAAATTAAGTACAAAAAATTTATATAGAAAGGATAATTACCGGGATGAAGTGGTTTCCTTGTCCTACCAAGGCTATGGCATAAATCCTTGTGGGAGGGTGCGGGTTGTCCCCTCTCGCCTTCATCGGCAAGCAGGTGTGAGATACCTTCTTCGAAATCAGAACAAGAACAACATGATGTAATGTCGCAAATATCAACCCGACCATGGGCATCTCAAGCCAATATTGTCGCGCGCAAGGGCTAACATCATATGGTAGATTCTCCAAGAGTTCATCAATAGGGGGTGTGTTCCCCACACGCTCATATATGACTCGGTTTTGCCTCAATTCGGCAACCAACTCCCATCGAACTCTACGATATTCGCTCTCTCCATGTCCCAACAACTCGGCCATGGATCGATAACCACAATGCCCGTCTCCCTTTACATCCTTAGCCCTCTCAATATATGGAAACATGAAATGGTCAACGTTGTCAATTCCAAAGTTCACACCCAACCACATCACGTCGTCACTCGACCCTTTTGCACAAACACTTACTGCAATTATTTTTGAGGCCTTGTTGGTTGAGCCCTTTGGCCTTCCACGCTTTCTCTTAGTGGACGGGAATGCATCAGTGTTCCTCTTACCCTCCTTCTCTTCCATCTCCTTATCTTCTTTTTCTTTCTTCTTCTCCTTCTCGTATACATCCATCCTATGCTCAAGCAAAGTTTTACTACTCTTGTTAGACCACTTGGTGGAGCCCTTTGGACGCCCCCTTTTCATAACTCCTACCTCCTCAGCCAAAGAAGATTCTTTTGGCCTCACCAAGTCTATGAAAGTCTCGGTAATCGTGTAGATCTGCGCCTTTGTCAATTTTCCTGCCCTATAATACTCCTCCACCTCTCTCCATCTCACCTCATCAAGTGATAGACGCACTGTGTCATCTATGGGCATGCGTTGTGGATCGACGCCTTCCCATACAACCTGATGCCAAAACGGGTGTATCTCACTTGGCATGATTGGCTGCTTGGTGAGGATCGCATGGGCAATCCTATTCGCTCTCTCCACCAATAATCAACACATTCCTTCTCCAACTTTCCCTCTTCCTTGTCCTTCATCAACTTGTAGAACATATTCAACAAGATTTTTATGCAATGTGTTGACACTCTATAAAATAGCCGAACAAATATCGCCTTCACTTCCTTAGGGATACATTCCAACTCTGTTGGAAGCTTTGTACGTGCCAACTCCAAATCGCCCCTCAAACTATCAACTTGGTACTCAATTTGATCATGGATTCTTCCAATCACCGTGTTGAAGCCTCCCCGAGAACTATCAAGTATTCTTTTCAACACATGGTGCATGCCCTCGACCCTGTAATGAGCATATAATTATATGATGAAGTTACTCCAATTGTTTAATTCAACATGCTTATATGAGACTATATTTACCTGTTTGTTGTTCTCGTATTGAAGTGAATATAGTGGTCGGTCCATGCTTTGACTATGCACTGCTTGTAAGGCCCAAGCCACGACCTCTCGACATAGTTCATCAACCCTCCCCAACGCTCTCTTACTTTTTGGAGTCTCTCCTCGTATTTTTCCTCTGTCGTTGACATAAATATCCCCCAACATCTATTAGCAAATTTTTCTGCACGTTCCAAGTCCCTAAGCAAACAAATAGCATATGCTTTAATGTTCATCTTCACATGCACCCAACATAGTAGATGTTTCACATTCTCTCCGAAAACAGCGTCCTTTGCATTCATTATTGCCTTCTCTCGATCTGTTACAATTGCATTTGGCATTGTACCCACTTCCTCAAACAAACTCCTCAAATGCTCCAACACCCATGTATAACTAACCGTGTCTTCTTTAGAGAGAAATGCAAAACCGATGTTGAAAGATTTGTTGGTGCACGTAAAACCAACCATCTCAAGCAACGCCATGTCGTACCTAACACAAAAAGAATTTGTTAAACACCTTATACAATATTCAATGTCTACATACTCATCTTATAAAAAGAGTTTACCTATTGGTTTTATATGTGTTGTCCATAATGATGACATACGGAAACAACCCCATCAAATGCAAGGACATCGGGTGGACAAAAAATAGGATATCGATATGATCTGATCCATGTATCCTTTTAGGGAATACTCGGTACTTGTGTTGTTGCAAAAACTCCAGCGCATATTGGGTCACGGTCAAATTTTTACGATCCTCTTCTAGAAACTTCGCCCTTAGATTTGCAACTTGTTTTGCCGACGTCACATTACCAGGGTAAAGATTTCTCAACTGCTCCACTATGCGACTTGGGGGGACATATATATAGCTCAAATTCCTGACAAGTTCCTTCTGTGCTACTGTCATTCGACCCATAAATGCATAACCAAGTAGACTAGTTGGCATGTCGTGGTTGTGGACTCCACAAACAACAGTTAGGGCCCATTTTCCAGTGATTTACTCCGCATCCCAAGCAACTCAAATTTGCAATTACACTTTCTATGTAGTGTGCGCACACTAGGCGGTCTAACAATTGAGATAATTTGATCCTTCTTTCCTGACCTATACTTACCATGCCTATTACATGCCAGTATAACCACGTTTGCATTTGAGGTTTTTATTGGTAATACCATCTTAAATTCAGTACCAACATTCCTTGCCCAAGCAATCATTTCATCTCGATTGTCCCACACAGTATCGTTATGAAATTCAGCAGAAAAATCTTTCCTATGTACCTATGTATATAAAGTCACAATTAATTTTAAATTCTACAAACAAGTGTTTATGAACAAGAATTTTCATTACGTATACTCCATCGTTAATAAAAACTGAAAACATGAAATCAACACTTACCTCAGATTCAAAAATTGCATCTTCGTGTTCATCTTCTTCTTCAAAAGAAGATGATTCTTCTTCTTCAAAAGAAGATGATTCTTCTTCTTCCTCTTCATAAGTTGAATCTGAAAAGGGCGAATCAGTGGATGACATTGTATTTGCAACTTTGAAAACGGAAAACTATTTGTATTGCTCCTGAATTTTTTTTCTTCTTCTCCAAATCCCTTCTCGCGGCCGTCGACGAAACCCTATTGCGATTTTCGGAATAATAACTGATCCGCGCACACAGGGTTTTGTCGCTGAAATCAACTTGCCGCTCCATGAAGCGGGCCGCTTCATGAAGCGGGCCGCTTCATGGAGCGTGCCGCTTGATGGAGCGTGCACAAGAGAACCAAAATTGTTTTTTCCTGTAGGCGGGTACCCGTAATGTACCCTATTTATAGAACGTGACGCTTCATAAAGCGTGTAAATTTCCTGTGCGCCTGTACAAAAAATTGTGTGCATACAGCCTCACCCTTTCGGTTTTGGTATTAATTGCTTTGTTAACGTTTTTAAAATACTACTCTTTTGATATTTTACTTGTTTACGTACTAAATTTTACCACTGGTATATAAATAACATATTTTTTTGGTTGAGATGAGTGATAACTGATAAGCAATATATATATATTATATATAATATATATATATATATATATATATATATTAGAGGTGCTTTTATGTAAATTACCAACTTATAATAAACAACACAAATTTATATTTATAATTCTAATATCATGCATACATCAGTTAGTTTGATTGGAAATATGTCAACACAACTACACAAGTATGCATGATATTATGCGTTAGTTTAATTTTAGATTACACATATATGAACCGGTAACTGGTGCTCCTAAAAAAATGAAGTGTGTGCCAACTTATAATACAGAATCATATATACAAATCCACCTTGAAAAATCGGAATTGAAGCAAGACATATATATATCATAGTCATAGATGTTAACCTATTAATTGCTATAATCTTTAAAATTTTCTAATGTCACGTTGCAACCAGATCGACGTGATACATGTCGATGTGTTATGGAATTACTTGGACGTAATGGTTTAATAGGAAGATCGACTTTTCTATCCGTTTATTTATAATATAGATAATGATTGACGTTAACGTGGCTGATTAAGATCATTGGGATGACTTTCTAGTTCTACCAAAAAAAAAAGATAATTGGGATGACTAATCCAGGTGTCGGTATCTCTAAAGACATCAACCACCTCACCTGTTGAGGGATGAATTTTGATTTTATTTAAGGTGCTATTCTATCTGGTATTGCGTGCTATTCTTACACAAGAGCTTAATTTAATTTAAGCAACGTAATCGTATTCTTCGATCAATTCAATAATGATTTCGATCAATTAAAATTCTTTATTACAGGATGAAACTTGAAAATGATCCAACGTTTAAGTTTTTATCTGTCATTTCTTAAAAGAAATTATGTGCTATATTATTTATTTATACCTCCTCGCAACCAACACTAGATATCACATATTCGTTATCTCACACATATATCATAATCATAACTATCATTATCATAATCATAATCATAATCATAATCATAACTTCATAACTTCATATCATAATCATAACTATAATAAAAATGCACGAACCAAACCTAGGGGCTAAGAGAGCGATTCCTTGGCGATAGTATCTGGCTTTCACGGATCGTCTCTCACAGGCTCTCCAGTCTAGGGCCGTGGGGACTAGGATTTTCTCGCCGATATCGTGCGAGGTTCGTCAGTGGTGGAAAGTGCATATAGGTTTGAGTTTAGGGTTTGCGATGGATAATCAAGGCAAGAAGCGAGATCTCCAACTGACAGAGGAAAAGTTTGCTGAAGTTGAAGCGGTTATTGATTCGAACAGAGTGCAAGGTGCTTCGAATAGTTTGAATTTGGTTGGATCGTTGATGACGTCTAGACCTTTTAATAGCTTTACGTTGAAGGCAACCATGAATGGTGCATGGAAGCTACGTAATGGTTTTGTTTTCAGAGAACTCCATCACAATTTTTTTCTGTTCAAGTTCGCTGAAAAGAAAGATCTTGAGATGGTGATGAAAGGAGGACCATGGTCTTTTGATAGGGCATTGTTGGCGCTGAAGGAACCAGGTTCAGAACATCCTTCAAAAATTGTGGTTGATACATTGCCGTTTTGGATACGTGTGTATGATCTGCCGGTTGATGCTATGACGACGGAGACGGCAGAAGCGATTAGTAGGGCTTTTGGTGGATTGCAACAAATTGACGAAGAGGAATATCTAGTGTGTGCTAGGTATCTCAGAGTTTGGGTGTTGGTCAATATCTTGAATCCCTTGAGAAGAGGTATGATGATGAAAGTGAATGGTAAATGAATGTGGGTGGATATCAAATATGAAAGATTGCCAAGCTTTTGCTATGCTTGTGGATGTGTGGGACATGTTGAAATGGATTGTCAAGATGATGAAATAGGGGAATGAATGGATCACATCAAGAATATGGAGTTTGGATGAGAGCATCTCCACTAAAGAAATGGTAGCCTCGATCTGAAAGAGAGAGAGATCAAGGACGTATGATTATGCTAGGGTTGTATGGCAAGAAGAAGAGTTCTTCATAAGGTTTTGAGTTGCCAAGGTTGAAAGGGAGAAAATCGTTATTGGCTCTCCTTGATGAAGCTGATAAATATGACACGTGAAGTGAGTCTTTGAATAAGGAGGGAGAGAATAGTGTGCAGCGGAATGGGGAGGACATTCAAGAAGCTACAAGCCAACTTCAAGTTCAGCTGGAGAAAGTGGCTTTAGACAAGAATGTGGAAGAGGAGAACGACAGAAATAATGAGAAAGCGGTTCAAAAGGGGAAAGAGGGAGTTGGGGAGAGTGAAGTAAAAATTGATAAAAAGAGGGGTGAGGAAAACAAGGCAAACAGTAAGAGTAAAGAGTTGATTGGGGAGAGTGTTGGTAAGGCCGGGCAAAATATAAATGAAGGGGGAAAAGGAAAGGTGGGGGAGGTTCTGGTGTTCAAGGCTATGCCAAAAGAGGGTGAGGGATTATTCAAGCAAAGGGTGGGCGGGGTAAAGATTCTAAAAAAATGGAAACGGTTAGCGAGGGGAGAGGGAGGGAAATCTTTATCGTATGAAACTGGGGGCAAAAGAGATAGGGTGGAGGGAGATAGGAGATGTTGGAAGCTGAGGACAACAGAAATAAACAAATTATCGATATATCGACGGGAGGGGAAAACCCCTCTTTCCATGAGCAATGAGTCTGTTAAGTTATAACTATCGGGGATTGAGGAAGGACCGGGCAGTGAGTAGACTCACTAATTTAGTGAGACGGGAGACCCCAAAAATGGTTTTCCTTATGGAAACCAAGTGTGACGGAAAAAGGATGGAAATGGTACGAGATAAGCTTGGGATGGCAGACTGTTTTACAGTTGATAGCATTGGAAAATCTGGGGGGTTGTGCTTGTTATGGGAGGATGATGTGGTGGTTTTGGTTCAGTCTTATATTGCTCATCATATTGATGCCTTAGTTAAGTGTGTGGAGGGGGATGGAGAATGGCGTTTTACGGGGTTCTATGGTTGGCCAAAAAGAGAGGAGAAACATTTTTCTTGGTCTCTACTGAATCGTCTTGGTCATGATGTGCATGAAGGATGGCTTTGTGTTGGAGATTTTAATCAGGTGCTAAGTGAAGAAGATAAGAAAGGTGGAAATAGGCCTGTAGTAAATGAAATGGCTGATTTTAGGAATGCTCTTGAAGCATGTCAGTTGAATGATATGTTATTTTCGGGGCTAAGATTCACATGGGATAACGGGAGAGAAAATGATGATTTTATTACCGAGAGATTGGACATGGGCTTTGCAAACTCAGTTTGGATGGAGAGTTTTCCAGGTGCAAACATTAGACATATTGAGATGATGGGTTCGGATCACATTCCTATTGTGGTCGATTTTTTAGGGAAAAGGTTGTGGAGGACGAGAGTTTTAAGGGGAAAAGGCCTTTTCGGTTTGAGGGGATGTGGACTCTCAATATTGGTTGTAATCACGTTGTAGAGAACGATTGGAAGAACCCTAGTTCAAGGGTGATGAATGAGGGTGTTATGAGGAAAATTGAGAGGTGCGCTGATTCATTGAAAGAATGGAACATGCGTGAATTTGGGAATGTGCTTACAAGACTAAATGAAGTCCAAGATCAGCTTAGGGCTTTTAATAAAAATGGCATGACTGGTGGCCAAATAGCTAAACGTGGGGCTTTGGAAAAGGAAGAGAGTGAGTTGATGGATAAGGAGGAAGTGTTGTGGTTTCAAAGGGCAAAAGCGAATGAGTTTAAATGGGGAGACAGAAAGTCGGCTTTCTTCCACCAAAAGGCAAACGGGCGCAGGAAAAGAAATAAAATCCGGAGACTTATTGACTCTAATGGGGTGGCTTGGAGAAGTGTGGCGGGGAAGTCTAAGGTGGCGATTGATTGCTTTAGCAACCTCTTTACCTCGGACCTTATTGCACTTTCTACCACGGTTCCTCAAGGAATATCGCCTATAATATCAAAGGAAGATAACTATGAGCTGTCACGCCCCTTTACCGGGGAGGAGGTACATTCTACCCTTTATCTATGCATCCTATAAAATCTCCTGGTCCCGATGGCATGTCTACCTTATTTTTTCAACATCATTGGAATATTCTTGGTATTGATATCATTAAATTTTGCCTTGATATTCTTAATGGTGCTCCTTCTCCTGAACAATTAAATCATACTTTTGTTTCCTTAATTTCAAAAGTTCGTGACCCTACTAGAATGCAAGATCTTCGTCCTATTAGTCAGATAGGATGGGTTATATGGTGCTCAAGCTGGACATGGTGAAGGCTTATGATATAGTGGAGTAGGTGTATTTGGAGAGTTGCATGAGGCAGTTGGGATTCGATCACAGGTGGGTTGAATTGATTATAAAGTGTGTAACTAGCGTTTTTTTTCGGTCCTTATAGAGGGTTATCCGACTAAGACTTTTGCCCCGTGTAGAGGTTTAAGGCAGGGGGACCTGTTATCTCCTTATTTGTTCCTTTTATGCGTTGAAGGCTTAGCCGGTTTGATTAGGCAAAGTGAAAGTGAAGGCAAATTCCATGGAATCAAAATAGCTCGGAGTGTTCCTTCAGTGTCTCATCTGTTCTTTGCTGATGATAATGTTTTGTTTGCTAGAGCAACTTGTCAACAAGCTCAGGAAATTGTTAAAATCCTCCAAAAGTATGGAGCGCGCAGTTTCAGGTCAACAAGTAAACTTAGCAAAGTCAAAACTTTCTTTCAACAACAATGTACAAGTTGATAAAAGAAGTGCCATTCAAGCTGAACGTGACATTCGAGAAGTTGATAAACATGAGCCTTACCTTGGCTTGCCGACCATGGTTGGAAGATCAAAAAAGGTTATTTTTCATCAAGTGAAGGAACGAATTTGGAAAAAGCTAAAAGGGTGGAAGGAAAACACTTTATCTAGGGCAGGGAAAGAGGTTTTGATCAAGGATGTTGTGCAGGTAATCCCGACTTACACCATGTCTTGTTTTCTTTTTCCAAAAGACTATGTAATGAGATCGAGCAATTAATTTGTGATTTTTTCTGGGGCTTCAACGGGGACAAAAAGAAACTTCATTGGCTTAGTTGGAACATGCTTGGCGTCTTAAAGGAACTTGGAGGTCTAGGGTTTAGGGATCTCCATTCTTTTAATCTTGCTTTGCTTGCAAATAAGGGTTGGAGATTGCTTAATCACCCTGAATCTCTTCTTGCACAATTACTGAAGGCGGGATATTATCATCACGATGATTTTTGGTCAACTAAGTTAGGTTTCGGGCCTAGCTATACATGGAGAAGTATATTGAGTGCAAGAGAAGTTCTGGAGGCAGGCACATATTGGCAAGTGGGTAGTGGAAACTCAATTGAAGTCTTTCAAGATCGGTGGATCCCTCGAGCTAGCTCTTTTCGGATTTTATCGACTCCTTGTGAGGCTGATTGTAAGTTGCGAGTTTCTGACCTTATTGATTTTGGGTCAAAACGATGGAAAGAGGATGTTGTCAAGGAGAAACTCATGTGCATTGACTCTGATATTGTGTTGAAAATTCATCTTATTGATCTCAGTGTGCCTGATTCGATTTGCTGGTTTTATGAGAGGAGTGGCGAAATTTCTGTCAAGTTGGCTTACCACCTTATCATGAATGGAATGCTTTCGACTAATGGAAGGGGTGAGTCTTCTGATTCGTCTACTCAACGCTCGTTTTGGAAGAAAGTGTGGAAGTTACCTGTCAGATCGAGAGTCAAGAATTTTGCTTGGAGGACGGCTCACGAGATTTTGCCGTGTAAGGAACGTTTGTTTTAGAGGCTGGGTGACGATGTTGAGATTGCGGAGGTTGAGGCTCTTCTCTGGGGAATGGACCGAGCTTTACATCATGGGGCGAATAGAGTGGTCATGGAGTCTTATTGTCTCACCATTGTTACCAAATTAAAGAAGAGAATCTTATGTCGATCGATTGTGGGAGTCTTGGTTGTGCAACTGCTGGCTAAAGCGTGGGAATTTCAAGACTATGTTTGGGCATTCACTAGAAGGAAGGCTAACGGGCATGCACATTGGTTGGCAAACAATTTATTTTCCTATTATGTTGTTTTTGATTCTTTGTCTTCTTTGCCCCCTGAACTCTTTTCAATGGTTTCAGACGATTGCTAGTTTGAATGAAGTGTGTTTTTATATATAAAAAAAAGACATCACATATCACTATATCACTGTATCACTATCAGGCCCGTCGGAGAGGGTGTGCAACCAGTCCGGTTGCACAGGGCCCCAAAATTTTATAACTTAATATATATTAAAGACGTTGATATTTTACAAAACCTTCTTCTTGTCTTAGTGGTAGTTGGCTGTTCCATAAGCGTTTGTCTTAGTGGTATATACAAGTTCGATTCCGATAGGGAGCAATGGAGCATTAATTTTTTATTTCCCTTTGAATGTTGTTACTGGGTCATTTCACTCATTTGCATAATTTTTTTCTTGAAATGTTACTGACCTATTTTAAAAACTCCAGCCCATTAGTATTTTTGAATTCTCCTTATTATACAAGATTTGAACTTTGTTTTTCTATTTCTTCGTATGAGTTTATTTTCTTATGTCATTTATAATTTTGTATATATGTTTATCTATAGTTTCTAAATATTGAAGTAATTTGAATTTTTCTTTATTTTATATAAATAGTTAAATATTATAACTACTTTTTATTTAGATATTCCAACATAATCAGTGATTAAATATAATATAGAAAAATTGATTATTTAAATATTACTTAACCGATGGTTTACAATATGGTTATGGTTCACCAAATTATAAATTATGATCACGTATATATGTATATATATATATTGAATAATATTTTATTATAAAAATTTAGTTTTAGATTTGACACAGGACCCCTAAAATGAACGAGACGGCCCTGATCACTATATCACTATATCACTATATCACTATATCATATGAGAGTTATTCAAAAACGGACTTAAGCTGAACTTCGACCGAGTTTCAAGGACAAAGTTAGCTTGTGTGGCTCGGTCCAACCCTAAGCGCACCTATTTTGTGCGTAATCATTCGTTTATGCAAGCAACAAAGTTAAACTAATTTATATTTATATTATAAAATTAATATAAAAAATTCAATCTAATACAAAATGCAATATTATATACATAATACATAATATTTAATAAATTTATTTGCATTGATAAAGAAAGAAATCAAGGGAATCGACTCAACATGTCATTAGACGTCGTAAACCATGCTACATGTATAGAGAATTGTTGAGTGCTACATATATAGGGGATTGGCACGGTATTGTCATCTTCTCAATGTGATCCACCATTTAATAATATAGTAATTTTAAATTTCAATGTATAATTTAATATTTTAAACTTTAAAAAAATTTACAAATATTAAATTTAACAACATCAAATTTAATATTTTAAACTTTTAAAAAAGTTTACATATAACTATATCAGATTTCAAATCTAACAATATAAATTTTAAATTTCAATGTAAAATTTGTAGATATATACAAGCTATTAAGTAAAAACTACAATTATATTTAAAATCTATTTTTATTTTACGTTTTATAAATTAAAAAACATACCGGGTATATATAGCGGGGATTTGGGACGGGTAGTATATTTTTCGTTTGCGTTCCATTTTAAATCGGGGATACAAAATTGATCCATATCCCCGCCCTATTCCCCACCAAGTCGGTCCCCTCGGATCCCTGTCCCCACAGATTTTTTGTGCATTCCTAGATATGTTGCTCTTGTTTTGTTTTAAAAATTAAACCATTGGCGATACTTCATTAGTTACGTTTGGATGTAACTTTGTCAATTTTTAAGCGTATATGTAGAGAAAGATTTTCTTAGATCATGGAAAGTGGTGTCCAATTTTTAGGCATCAATTGAGGACATAGAGGGTTAATAAAAAAGGAAGGTGTTGATGGTTTCGCTATACCAATGACCAAAATTGCATTTAGGCAATTGGTCAACCAACACGTGTAAGAAAGAGATAGAGTAATTTTGAGGGAGAAAAATAAATTAAGAGAGAGAAGGCCAATTAAATAATTTGACGACTAAACAAATTTGGCCCACCGTTAAACAAACTCTAAGCGCACTTTCTAATTAATGACTCATCTAGATTCCCACATTATACGTGCCGATTGTCTTCAATATTGGTTTTCTTATGCATCACATACACAATGAAGCTTATGTTGGCGATGGTGTAGTTTCTTTCGCAGTTGATCAAATATATTGCTGAACTCGTAAGTCTCTTTTGGCACTTCTCAATTTTTGCTTTTTTTTTTTGGTTTCTTGAAAAAAAAATTTATTTTTCTTTGTATCCAAGGGCAAATTTAATGGGAATGCTTGGGGAGGAATGCTTGGAGAAAGTAATATTATTTTATTGTGGTGAGATGCTTGAAAGAGGTATGTGGATAGGGATGGCAATCTCACCCGTACCCGATGGAAATCCAACTCACCCGATCCAAAAAAGCGGGTGGAAACCCGAATAAAGTAGGGTGGTGGATGGGCATGGATGAAGGCCCTTCACCCATCCACCCGACCCGATACACCCGATTATATATGTAATCATGTTAGATATGTATAAAAATTACTAATATTAAAAATTTAACTTGTGGTTATTGCTCCAATTTTACATTCAAATATTACTTATGCATTTTGAATTTCTTCTTATATCTTATTTATATATAATATTATTTGATATACAAACGATAATTTTGTATTACATGCTTTAAATTATCTTAAATTCACATCACTTCTTATATAAATGTATTTTTTTCAATCATTCATGGACGACCCGATCCACCCAAATCACCCGACGGATAATGGATGGATGCGCCCGAATTGGTTAACGGATGGGTATGGATCATCCTCCATCCGACCTGAACCCGACCCATTGCCATCCCTATATGTGGATGCTTGGATTTTGGATTTGATTGAATAAAATAATCTATATTTATCCAAATATTTTACTTGAAGCATCCCCCAATAAATATGCTCTTAGAGTTTTAGCATTTATTGGTGATGTCATTTTAGGTCAAATTAGTTAAATTCAAGTTCATTATTGTATTTTGTCACCTTTAAATTAGTAGGATTCAACTTCTAAAATACTCAAATTCATAACCAAATCGCATCAATTTGAATTTTAGAATAATCCTCTATTTTAAGGAGTTGTTCAAAAGATTGTTTAAAAATTCAAATTGAGATGATTCGGTTATGAATTTGAGTGGTTTAATAGTCAAACTAGTTGAATTCACATGATACTCACGAGATAATTTTACTAAAGATTATACAATATTATGATATTAATATAAAATTTAAAACACTTGTATATAATATCGTAATAAAAATTTGTAATTTATAAAAAAACTTTAAAATTGTGCCCCATATTTTATCAAAATATAGATAAAAAATTATATACTTGAAGTTCGAGTCTTGTTAAAAGATAAAGAATATTATGCATAAAATTAATATAAAAATATTAGATTATATTATAATTAAAATATAGATAAAGAATTATATACTTGGATTCCAAATCTTGTTACAAGATAAAAAAGATATGCATAAAAACTATCAACATATAGATAAAGTTATTATCTTATAAAAAATTGGATATATAGAAAGAATGATACAAGTAATTATAATATTTATTATTAAAAATGTAACATTATTTTATTAAAATGTCACGTGGTGCAATTTTTTCAACAGACATGGTTTTTGCTTTATAATGTATTAGGTAGATACTATTTATTTAAAGGTGAATAAAACAATAATAAATTTAAATTTAACTAATTTGAATCAAAGAAAGACCTTAATAGAAAAAAGGGAAATTCCGTCTGATATCCCTCAATTTATGCTTTTCCGAGTGGTGCCAAAAAAAAAACTTAATCCGTGTAATACACCCGAGTTTTTGTTTTAGTTTGTCTCGTGCCCTTTTATTCCCTTTCCTTCCATTTATGCACAATTCTGTTAGATTTTTATTTTAAAAAGGAAAAAATGGTTTTAAGTAAAAAAGCTTTAGCCTACACAACTTCATGAGAGCCCGCAGGCCATAATCTCCTCCAAGCTTTAATGTGCTCCTTGTATTTATCACCTCCGCCTACATTCTCTACACTCTCCGGTCTCCACCTCCTATCTCACCTCCACTATTGCCTCACCAATCACAATTCCAACGCCCAATTCCTCTCCGCCGCCTCCTAACTCTCTACTGAACTCAACGATTCCCCAAAATCTAACGCCGGGAAGCTCAATTTCAGTCCTTCCTGCCTCCTCCCGCGCCGTTGAATCCTCTAGCCCCTTCGCCGATGAACATCTTCTGCCTCGTCTTCGACATTGCTCTTCCTTGAAGGTCTGCTAGAAGCAGAAGAAATACCTAAATATGTGGTAAAAGCCCCAATCCAACATGAGAGGCGCCGTCTGGCTCAACAGTTGCGTCCGCACAAGCACAAAAGACGCCGACGTCTCTCGCCGATTCGAATTTCCGTCGACACCTCTGGCTTTGCCTACATCCACAAGAAAGGACACCGCTCCACCACCCGGATCTCGGTAATCGTCTTTGAGACGTTGCGTTTGGGGATGAACCACGTGAAGTTGTAGTTAAGAATTGATCTCGTCCGTCGGAAGTCGTCAACCTTCCTCCGTCCGTTCGCCTGACCGCCGACCT
Source organism: Fallopia convolvulus (assembly GCA_964016875.1). NCBI lineage: Eukaryota > Viridiplantae > Streptophyta > Magnoliopsida > Caryophyllales > Polygonaceae > Fallopia > Fallopia convolvulus. Next base: position 34,935,580 of record OZ024736.1, read on the forward strand.
TCAGCCCGCCGCCCAAGAACTTCGGCCGTGAGAGTTTCGTCCAAAGCATCGAATTTTGCTAAGGGAAGGGAAAGAGCGATATGAATCTGATGCGTCTTTTACTTTATTGTCTTCTTTTCTTTTCTTTTTTTATTTGTGTTTTAGTTTTATTTCCCTTTTTTAAATCAATTTAACGGAAGATTAATGTTACTGTAGAAAAAGGGCATGTGGCGGAAAAGGATTAAAATTCGGGGGTACCACGTGGAATTACTTAATTTTTTTGGGCACCACTAAGAAAAGTACAAAACTGAGGTGTACTAGACGGAATTTTCCTAAAAAAACCAAAACCTTCTCAAGTGATATTAGAAAAGATAAAAATTAGGAGATATTAAAACGATTTAAAAAAAAAGTAGGGTAGAAGAACTTAGGCTTCGTTTGGTTCGATTCCTTGGGAATCAGGAATGGTTGATTCCAGTATACCGTTGATTTACCAAAATCTGAAATCGATTTCATTCCCAGGAATGGCTCATTCCAAGCCTGCAGGCAAAGTTGATTCCAGCATAAAAAGGAAGGTATCATTCATTCTAAAAAAAATTTAATTTTTCATCTTAAACCTTAAAACTCCAAAAACTTAAATAATAAATTCTAAAATTCACAAACCCTAAATTATAAGGTCTAAATCTAAATTTTAAACTATAATTCTCAAGAATGGTTTATTCCGACATCATACCAAACAATATGTCACATGATTTGTTCATTTCGATTCCTGATTCTGTTCCAATTCTTGATTCTATTCCGATTCCTGATTCCAATCTGATTTCAACAGCATACAAAACGGGCCTTAGAAGGTCAGCATGTAATTTTTCAGTGGAAAAGCACCTTCAAAAAAAGAAAAACCTTAAATTTATTTGCTATGTTCTCATTATGCTTTAATTATTTGCTATGTGTTTAATTTTTATTTTTCATGTAGTGATTTAAATTGTCGATTTTAATTGTGTTTCTTGTTAATGTTCTTGCATTTCTTGTAATGTGTTGGCTTAAGTTTAATTATGAAATTATGTATTATGTTATATTTTCTACTTCGAAAATACAAAAAATGTGTATTTTTTAATCATTTATTTATGAATCATCAAATTAATTAATATTTTATATTTATAAATATACATGGATAGTATTTTGGTAATTAATAGTAAATGGTATATTTATAATTTTAAATGAAATGAGGGGGTATATTTGTAAATTGATTGATATGAAAAAGTAACCTTTTAGAATGCTAGTTTTTGGATTGATAAAATGGTAAAATGGGTATGAGATGCTAGAATGATGTGGCGGAGAGAGAAAGGGGGAGAAATGGAAAAAGAGCATTCTAGCATCTTGATTGATAAACATGCTCTAAGGGCATGTGCAATGGGAGTGTCTTAAGAGTACTTAAAAAGTGATTGTGTAATTTTTGGGGAAAAATAAAAGGAAAATGCTAAACACCATCTACACTTGGGCTTATACAAGCACACTCTAAGCAACTCTCCATCCAACTTTTAACCACTAAAGTGTTGCCACATGTCATTCAACTAATCATTTTATTTTTATGTTTGGGTTTAAATATTAAATTTTTGACCATAATTTTTAAGTTTTTAAAATTATCCATGGAGTGCTTATAAGTACCCATGAAGTTTTTCTATTGGAGGTAAAAAAATAAATGGGTACTTATATGATGTTGAAAAGAGAAAATATCTATACAACTATAAAAACTCTCCCTCTAAGATAAATAAATGTTCTACTTTTGAATGTAAACTAATTATTGAAATAAATAAAAAAATATTTTCAAATACAAAAGACATCTACCAAATAATTACCGTGTGGAATATGTTCGGGTGTTTAAACAGTCGACAAATGGCCTCTCACAATCACAAAAGATGTTATTGCTAATAAGAGCATTAATTGGCTTATACATTTCAGCTTCCCCGATCACCATTTTAGATCCCTCTTTTAGTATTTTAGCCTCTCAACTTCCTTCAATATTGTATCAATAGTCCTTTCAACTTCGTTCTTCAATATAGTAAGACCATATTAATTAGTCACCCTTTCACCTTCCCAACAGCCAGCAACCTTGCACTATATAGATAGCCTAAGTTTTCGGTGTCTGTACTTTTCATTATTTGTTACACTTCGGTCATTTTGCACTATATAAATAGTACCATTTCGGTCATAATTAAAATTACATACAAAATTATCTCTGCCCACTCATAAAATCAATAAATAAATAATTAAGATTCATAATATATATATCTTACAACAAATTAATAATTAAAAAAACATTTTAAATCATTTTCTTTTCATTATTTGTTTTCAACAACTAACACATGTAATTTGCATTCTTATTCTAATTTAAATAACATACGTAATTACCTATTTTACTATGTATAATTATAAAATTTATAATATAGACCGTCCAACGGACGGATCAAGCGATCTAATATTATAATAATACTTTTTGTTTTAGAGAGGAGTATTATAATAATACTTCAGAACTCTTTAAACCCTCCAAATAAGAACCCCTTTATATGGCCTAAGTCATTTTGCTTTCCAGTTCTCATTCCCGTAAGAGCGGAAAATCGCGGTAGAGAAACAGCAAACGCAACAATGGCCGATACCCCTTGTGCAAAACGATGGCTTCCTCTTGAAGCTAATCCTGATGTCATGAACCAGGTTTGTGTAGTCTCCACTGTCTCTCATCTGTTTCTATGGACGGCTCTATCCTCCTCAAAATATTAGGGTTATTGGCCGACGATTCAAGTTTTTTTTCAATAAAAAATTCTTTTTCCGAAATTGAGGATGCAATTTTGCTTCACCCTTTGCATACCATAAATAGTTTGCGTTTCGATCTTTCAATCGGTGAATGCAATCAGAAGATGTAGTAAATTGTGTTTGCATGCAGTTTTAAGTCGAAGAATTTAGTCGGAGGATTCTTGTCTTTGATTTTTGAGTTCTTTCGCCTGATCCATAAAAGAGGGTTGAAGATGGATCTGTCGTTTTACTTTTTCGATCTTTCAATCTGACTTTTTCTTAGTTTTGGTGTTTTGTGAATTCGTGTAAAATCATTTGATTTTAAGGACTTGTATTTGTGTATGTGCAGTTTCTCTGGGGACTTGGTCTCTCAGAAGAAGAAGCCGAGTGCTGCGATGTTTATGGTTTGGATGATGAATTGCTGGAAATGGTGCCAAAGCCGGTCCTGGCGGTGCTCTTCTTGTATCCCCTTACTGCCGAGGTACTTTTAAATTTGTTTTTGAGATGTTTTCATTGTGAGTCAATCAGCTCATGGGTGATGACTGTGCATTGTATCTGACAGAGTGAAGCAGAGCGCCTGAAGGAGAACAGCACTGAGAAGGCAAGTCTTATGAAACCATCCATCCAATTCTCTTACGTGTCCTTTATTTATGAATAATTTGATCCCTGGTTAAGTAAATGATTGAATGCTGCACTTGTTTCTTTGATTTTTATTCTCAATTATGGATAGCATACTTTCTGATTCCCTCAGAAACAGAAGTAAACAATCTATAACAAGCACATTGCATAATAGTACTGCCTTTGACTGAAAGATATTGGTATACAGACTTCTTTTTACCGTTTTAGAAGTCTAGAATTAGTGAAAATTATTAAAAAGTAAAATGGTTAGTAAAGCAGAAGGTATAGTCACTTGGTTATTGCAAGGGGATTTAACTTGTTACTGGAAGAATTATGAAGCATTTGATGTGATTAAGTTTATGAGTTGTTTCTTCTCTTTTTCCTTTATTCTTATTCTAGTAGCTTATGCTTTCTGTCTTCTTTCCATTTAGCAACGTACAGTGTTTTATCAATATAGACCAACATTAAAATGATTATTATGCTATATGAAAATGTGAAATGCGGGGTTTCATGTATTAAAATTTTAATGAGATTTGGGGTCTGAGTAAAGTCAATATTGATATTGAACAATAATTAGTCATTAGGGATTTAGGGGGACCTCTGAAATGACAATCATAAACTATTTCTGCGTTTATACAATAAATGAGGACTTGGATTCTGGCAAACACAACCACAAATGTGGTGGGTGCAGAATCTCAATTCCTTGGCAAGGAATTTTTCCCTACTTAGGATAGCATTTTGCTAATAGGCCAATGAAGGTTTGAGTATTTGAATAATTGAGTTATGGGTGTCTATGAGCTCATTTAATATTAGGAACATAGTCCATATATCCCTGACTATGGTAAATACACATGCTTTATGTTTGTTCTTGCTGTCAACCAGCCTTTGTCACAATAGTATGTTTGTAAATTAAATGATATATATATATATATATATATATATATATCTTATTTTATGTTCTAAACTTTATTACATTGCATTGTCTTTCTAGCATGCTTATTGTAGATGGCGACTTTAGTTCCTTTCATAACTTGATTTGTATTAATGTCTTTCATTTTGAAAATAATCTGTTGATTTTTATTACAGGAGTACAACAAAAAAGTATATTTCTTGGTACAAACTGTTGGAAATGCTTGTGGCACGGTTGGACTCTTGCATGCTATTGGGAATGTTACTTCAGAAATCAAGCTTCGTAAGCTCTCTTAAAGTCTATAATGTATTACAACTTCTTTATTGACTTAGTTATAGGGTATGAAGATGCCAAAATTTTAAATTGTGATGATTTTATGTCTAATTTTTTTTTCTTGGAATAATCCTCCACTGTTTAATTGTTATAATGAAACTATTGGTTAAATAACAGAATAATTTGTTAGCTTTCTACATCTTTGACTATGTAAGGTTTATTGGGCATATATATACAGTAGAAAATAAGGCGAAATAATAGTTTAGAGCTAGAGATTTAGAATAGAGTAGAAATGAAAATAAGTAATGCATTTTTCTATATATATGATCTTATCTAGTGCCACTGACCTATTGTTTTACTGAATAATTGCATCATGTTTCATTGTTGATGCCTCTCTTTATAATTGGTTCGTAATTTACAGGGGATGGATCCTTTTTAGATAAATTTTACAAGACTACTGCAAACATGAACCCACTGGAGGTGATGTTTCTGTTGGAATTGTACTATTATTTTTTAAATCAGCTAGTCTTTTCCATGAACTTAAAATTCTCCTATGATGTTCAGCGTGCAGCCTTTCTTGAAAATGATAAGGAAATGGAAGGTGCTCATTCTGTAGCTGCTAGTGCTGGTGATACTGAGGTAGACCAAGGCTTCCCAATTTTTTGTTTTCAATGATTTATGCTTCTTTTGTAAAACTTTAAATTGCATCTATATTTAAGGATGCTGCACGGACAGAAATTAAAGTATAGAGGAGAGATGCTTAGCATATCACTTTAAAAGTGGTTAAGGTAGACTAAAATCGGTCATTGAAAAGTCTCTATAGACAAGAAGGACACACCATTAATTCTTACATGCTAATTTTCTCTCAAAATTCCGCCATCGGAAATCGAAGTTTCTTCCTGTAGCAAATTCATCTCCCACTGCTCGTGCAAGCTGCATGGAAGTGGATCCTCCCCCTCCTCCCTCCGACAGAGGGAATAACATCATGGAAATCGATCAGGCCTCTAAGAAGAGGGCAAGGGAAACTTCTCCAACTTCACCTCACCAACATTTGGTGAAAGATCCAAGAACTCTGGCTGTGATTCCCCGGTCTGATTCTCTGACGGCTTCTCAAACTGAATTTCCTAACCCCCAAGAAGCCCAAGTGATGCTGAATAGGCAAAAAATTTCCTACAGAGACAAGATGGTCCAAGGAAGTAATCCAAGCTTTGCGCTGCAACACTCAAATCCTATGTATCAAGAACCGGAAGAGGAGGAGTTCGAATATGATACGGAAGATGACATTCCACCGGAAAATGACGACCCTACTTGCCCAACAATCACCTTCACCGCAGAGCAGAAAAGAAGAATGTGGCGCCCTTGGAAGGATACCCTCATTGTTCGAATGTTTGACAAGGGCCCAGGCTACACCACTTTGAAGAAGCGACTCACACAGAAATGGGCACTGAGGGCTGATTTCTCATTGATTGATATCGGAAATGACTATTACGTGGCAAGATTTGTTAACAAAGAGGATTATTATCATGTGCTGACTGAGGGACCTTGGATGTTGGGGGACAACTACTTGTCCATCCAAAAGTGGAGACCTCGGTTCGACGTCGGGAACACAAAAATCACTTCTCTAGTGGTGTGGATTCGAATACCATGGTTAAACATTGAATATTTCAATCAGGAAGCTCTTCGAACAATTGGGGACCGTGTTGGCAAAGTGTTGCGTATCGATAGAAACACCGGTGAAGCACTCAGGGGCCGATTTATTCGTATGAGTGTGGAGATTGATCTAACAAAGCCCCTGCTCTCGAAATTCAGTATGGACGGCAAAGAATGGCCGATTCAATATGAGGGATTGAGGATGTTGTGTTTCAACTGCGGCAAAGTAGGTCATAATGCTGATAGTTGCGGTCAATACACCTCTGATGAATCGCCGGACCCTGGTTCAGAGATGGACAAGCGAAATCATACGGCGGTCAGAGTGGTGTCGGAAAAATTCGGGGAGTGGATGCAGGTCAAGAAACCAACGAGGAAAAAACAAACAGACAAGCTCGTCGGTGATCAATCGGTGACGGCGAAAACTTTGCCGGAAAATTCAACTCGTTCCTCTCACGACGAACCCGGCGAAAAAGGAGGGGTGAATCCTGGGGGATCAAGATTCAAAATTTTGAACGCAATAACGCTGGAAGAGGAAATCACGGAGGAGTCTAACTCTAAAGGAAAGTTGGTGCAAGATGAGGGGGATTTACAAGCTAACATGTCAGAGGTGTCCACTCATTCCAAAGATAACGCTCCTATTCATCAATCAAAACCCATGGTATCTAAGGCAAAGAAAGATATTGTGAAGATTCCAGTAACCAACTGTGGGGGCCACTCCAACCCAAGAAACGGAAATTCGGATTCACCCAAATCAAAAACTGCCATATCTCAAGCCGTGTCGCAGGCCGAAACAAGCAACTCCAAGCACAAACAAGCGATCACACAGGCCGTGATTCAAGCTTCTAACAAGCAGAGCTCTCCAGCCAGATTCTCAAACCAAGAACCAATTCAGAAATTGACTCAAACCCATCTAAAGCCATCAAGAATGCATCACAACAGAGACCTGCCCCACCCAAACCGTCCATCCCGCCCCGCAACCCCGCCACGGAGACTCACCCCACCCATAGAGGAGATCAAAATTCTAACCAGGCGACACCTCATCATAACAAACCGCCGGATACGGCCAATTCTTCTGTACGCACCCCTGATGGTGCACAGAATGATTGTGAGGTTCACTCCATCGAGACAAGGCAATCAACACGCAACAATATGCACGGCGTTCCTCTCGCCAAGTCTTCTTGATGCCTACTCTAGGTTTCTAGAGGCGACTGAAGCTATTCGACATCTTCCATTACGGATGATAAACGGCGACCAAATTTCTGATATCGTATCCATGATAGAGCTTAATATTTTAATCTGGAATACTAGAGGGGCGGGTGGCCCTACATTCTTATCCTCGATTCGGGAGTTGATCAGGTTATATGACCCCAGAGTCATTGGACTACTTGAAACACATATCAGTGGCGAGAGAGCAAATGAAGTTTGTCGACAGATAGGTTTTGATGGGATCCTCAGGGTTGAGGCGTCAGGATTTGCCGGTGGGATTTGGCTTCTTTGGAGAACTTCGGAAGTCTCTGTAACAATGATTTGTATGAACGCCCAACACCTCACAGTTGAAATCAAAAGGCGTGGGGAAGATCCTTGGATTTTCTCCCCCATATACGCTAGTCCTGATGAAACTACAAGACTGCAACTTTGGCGTGAATTAGAAAATTTCGCTATAGCCAACAATAGACCCTGGCTTATAGCGGGAGATTTTAATGCTACTTCGAACCACTCCGAGAGAAACAGTTCTTCAAGACGCACTAGTAGAAATACTAATGCTTTCAGTGATTGGATTGATCGACTGAGTCTCATTGACCTTGGATTCTCGGGTCCGAAATATACCTGGAGAAGTTCTCTGTATGCGGCTCGGCTTGATAGAGCTCTCTGTAATGAGAATTGGAGATTACTTTTCCCTGAAGCCAGCGTCCATCACCTCTAGACTCCCCACTCTGATCATTTGCCTCTCCTTATTAGAATTGGGGGCGAAACTAGTCCCGTGAGACCCAACCGACCATTTCGGTTTCATGCATCGTGGCAACGCCATGAGAATTTCAAACCTTTCTTGGAGAGTTGTTGGCCGTTTCCTGAATCTCTCCCGAAAACTCTGAGTCATCTGGCTGATGGGTTGACAGTCTGGAACCGGGAAGTATATGGTAATATATTCAAGAAAAAACGTAACCTGTGGAGGAGACTTGAAGGAGTAAAGTTGCGCTTAGCTGAACAGCCCCATAGAGGTTTATTGAAACTGGAACAAAAAATCACCACAGAGCTAAATGAAATTCTTGAGCAGGAACAAATTTTCTGGATGCAGAAATCGAGGGCGAATTTTCTGATTGATGGGGATCGAAATACAAAATTCTATCATCTATCCACAATTATTAGAAGAAAGAGCAACAAGGTTACAACTCTCAAAGACGGGAATGGCGTTTGGATTGATGATCAGGATGCTCTGCGCGGTTTGGCAGTAAATCATTTTGCTAAACTCTACTCTTGTGATGATGAGGGCCCAATAAATACGAATTTAGCTGGGTTGCTGCCTTCCCCTACTGTTCTGAAGTCGAGTATAATAAACTGACTATGCCGATATCAGGCGAGGAGATCAACAAAGCTCTCAAAGAGATGAACGCTCTCAAATCTCCTGGTCCGGATGGTTTTCCGGCATTTTTCTATCAACAAAATTGGGCTTGTGTGGCGCCCAAAGTGATAGAGAACATCAGCAAGATGCTAAATGAAGGCGACTTCCCTGATAGGATTTGTGACTCTCTACTTTTCCCTATTGCTAAAGTCGACAATCCCACGCTGATCAGCCAATTTCGCCCTATAGCTCTTCTGAATGTGGCATTCAAACTCGCCACGAAGGTCCTTGTTAACAGGCTGAAACCGCTGCTTCCTAAAATTATAGCACCCACTCAAGCCAGTTTTATACCCGGCAGACAAATTATGGACAATGTAGTCGTGGTACAGGAGATTCTCCATACAATGCGAGCTTCCAACGCAGCGAAAAGATGGATGATTATCAAAATCGATTTAGAAAAGGCCTACGATCGTATCCGATGGGAATTTCTTAGAGATACCCTTCTCCAAGCTCATCTCCCTAGTTCGTTAGTTGACATCATCATGAAATGCCAGGAGACGGGTGTTACAAATCTGCTCTGGAATGGCGAGGTGATCGATGGATTCAAGGCTTCTAGAGGGGTTCGCCAAGGTGACCCTCTCTCACCTTATTTTTTCGTACTTTGCATGGAAAGACTTTCGCACCTTATTCAGGGTGCGGTTGATGCTGGTCTATGGAAACCGATTGTTGTTGGAGGTGTGATGCTCTCGCACATATTCTATGCAGATGATCTCATGGTTTTTGCGGAGGCGACTGTGGACCAAGCATCTATAATCAGGCAGTGTCTTGACAGGTTTTGCTTGGCTTCGGGAGAACGAGTAAATTTTGCCAAAAGTTCGGTCCTTTTTGGTGATTCAGTACATCCGACTCTTACTAATGCAATCAGCCAATTTCTCTCAATACCGATTTGCACTGATATTGGGAGATATTTGGGGGTCCCTATGGTGAATGGCAAAATGGAGAGTCAGAAATTCAGCTATCTTATTGACAAAGTTTCGCACCGACTTCGAGGTTGGCAAGCTAAGACCTTATCTATGGCGGGAAGAGTGACTCTCGCTCGCTCGGTCTTGTCGAGCTTGCCTTTGTATGTCATGCAGTCTATTAAACTTCCAAGATCAATCTGTGACAACCTAGAAAAGAAGGTGAGGCAATTTGTATGGGGCTCGACAGATACCGAGAGGAAGATTCATCTCCTGGCTTGGGAGAAAGTTGCGAGACCAATTGAAGCCGGAGGTTTGGGGATTAGAGATTTCAGGAGCTCAAATCAGGCAATTCTAGCTAAACTCGGATGGCGTCTGCATATGGAACCCGAGGCTCTTTGGGCTAGAATTCTCCGTGGAAAATACTGTTCGAACCGAAGCGATGTAGATATGATCACAAAGAAAACCAGGGCGTCTTTTGTTTGGAGAGGGATTGAACATGGTGCCCCGCTGCTTAACAAAGGCCTGAGAGTGGCTGTGGGAAATGGAGAACGCACACTTTTCTGGGATCATCGATGGATTAATGAGAAGCCGCTTAGTGATCTGGTGTTGAACCAAATTCCTGAACAATTACTTGGCGCAACCGTGGCAGAGATGTGGATAAACGATGATTGGAACTGGGGAGCTATTTCTGATCTGCTGCTTGCTCTAATCCTGGCCAAACTGAGAGCCTTCCGACTAAGCTCTTTGGCCACTGAAGTTACAGACAAGGTATATTGGGCTGAGACTAGTTCTGGGATCTTTTCCACCAGTTCTGCTATGAAGCTTTTATGCACGGAATCGGTCGAGGACGATTTTCAATGGCGACTGATTTGGCAGACCCCAACACAACAGAGAGTTCGTATGTTCCTCTATATGGCAGCTAACGAAAGTTTCTTGTGCAATGCGAACCGTTTCCGGAGGCATCTGACCGACTCGGCTGCTTGCCCGAGATGCAATCTCACGGAAACGCCCATCCATGTGATTAGAGATTGCTCATTTGCACACCAAATATGGATTAGGGCCGGTGGAAATAATTTGAGAGAGGGATTTTTCAGTGCAGACATGAAACCTTGGCTAACCATGAATCTCAAAGGCAGAGATGATTGGAGCACTAAATTTAGCTTTCTTGTATGGTACATTTGGAAGCAACGTAACAAGCTGGTGTTTGAAGACGCCCCTGACAATGCAGATGCAATTTGGGCTGCGGCTTCTGCAATGTCGAGAGCATTTTCTGAGGCCATGAATAAAGAGCAACAATTTGATAGGGATATGCGGGCTGCAGTGACAGAGAGACGATGGACGCCCCCCATAGCTGGTTGGCACAAGCTCAATGTGGATGGGGCTTCTCGTGGGAACCCCGGAGAGGCTGGTGGTGGAGGAGTGCTCCGTGACTCGCAGGGGTTGTTTGTGGTGGCATTTGCTGCTAAATTCGGTCACTGTTCAGCTCTGAGGGCCGAACTACTTGCCATCGCTCATGGAATTCAGATGCTTGCTCAATGGAATGTCAACCAGGCCGTGGTGGAGACGGACTCGCTGGGGGCGGTGTCCTTACTAACCGATGATTTGCCTCCCACCCACCCTGATTATTCTTTGGTGGTCCACTGTCGTCGACTCATTCGTCAGCGCAATGGGGAAGTGACGGTCAATCATACTCCTAGGAGATCAAATAAAGTAGCTGATAGTCTTGCTAATCTTAGTTTTAGCCTTGATGTTGATGTCTCTGTTTTTCATCATATGCCTCATCAGATTATCTCTCATGTTGAAAACGATTTAAGCTAATAAATTTGGGCCATCGTATGCCCCTTTACTGACCAAAAAAAAAACTTTAAAAGTGGTTAAGAGGTCATAGAAAAAAGCAATGCAGAAGAAAAGTTAGTTTTTTTTTGCATAGTTAAGTGCAACGAGTAGTAGTTCACAAAGATTGTCCACATACTACAAGGCCTTCATTTGCTAAAGAAATTTGATTAATACGATGCATGCAGATTTTAGAAGGAAAGAGAAGAGTTTTATAGTGCCTTCTCACTTTCATATGAATGACTAATGATTTTAGTTTAATAATAAATTCATTAGTGTATAATCTTGGCTTATATCTATTGTTTCTAGTCTTGATGATGATTAGACTTGCTCTTGTATGTATAGACAATTGGGATATATGTACTTTGTAAAACTTTCTGAAGGGTAATTACATATTCAAACTATGCAAGTTTTCTCATGCTGATCCCTTAACTGGGAACTCATGATAATTAAGTCCTTGAAACAATGGGAACTGATGCAAGATCTGTCCATTTCCCTAAAAAAAAATTCAAATCCATAGAAGCGTCAACGCAGTTCGCCCCTTTTTTTACTTGTGATACCACATACTAAGCACCCACAACATCTTCCATGTTTGCTTTGATATTTTTATGGAAAAAAAGACTGACTGATCTTTCATTGGTTTCTATAATTTTGGGACTTCAATGGAATGACATAAAGTTTAGGCATGAAGATGTTTTGTGATCTTTTTAAATTTTACTAAGTAATTTTAAGATTGACGAGGGTTGAGAATGTTGTTATAATAATTAACATCAAACACCCTACAGTATTGATGAGGCTTGAGAATGTTATCATCAAAAAACAAGTGTCAAACAGAGACAGTTATTTACAAACTATTTCTCAATGGGTTTCTTGTGACTTTTGCAGACTCCAGAAAATGTGGATACTCACTTCATCTGCTTTTCCTGTGTTGATGGTACATGCCTGAACCTCTCTCCGGTCTCTTTTTTGTGTAATGAGAATATTGTTTTGCTTTATACACTAAAATTATGTTCCAATCATGAGAATGAAATTGGTTTTGCAGGTGAACTCTATGAACTTGATGGAAGGAGGTCTAGACCAATATCACATGGTCCATCTTCGCCAGAAACCTTATTGAAGGTAATTTTTCTAATTGCCTTGATGCCTAGCATTTTCTCTTAAGGCAGTAAAGGTACATTGCATTAAAAAGGGAAGTATAACAAGGAAAATGCAGCTATACCGATTTGACTGCAAATCATTCTGTTTTCCTAAGTTTGTGCTATGAAAAGTGGCTTTCTTGGTGTTCCTGCATGAATATTTGTCTTGTTTGGTTTTGACAATTAGTGTTTGGTGGGAGAATCTAGTTCTGTATCCATCCAGAGCTCAAAAAATTGGCTTTTTCCAATTGAAGTATCTTCTGCAGTGTCAGAGATACAACACTTATAACATCTCATGTAGAGCATGTAGGTGTTGGATTGGATAAGAAATCTTGATTGCGCATAAATGCAAGTTAATTATTAAGAAAAAATAATTTCTTGCCATGAAATCATAAGGTAGATCAGAACATAATACTGCCCCTATATCTGTCCTTATTCAATCTCTCATTTATTTGGCTATCTAATCAGTGATATTTTTCTATATGGTTTCACAGGATGCGGCTAAAGTCATAAAGAAAATGATAGAGAACAATCCCAATTCTCTGAATTTCAATGTCATGGCAATATCAAAGAAAACTTGAGTAGCATATCGATACCGGTTTAGTGAGATCCTCTTTTACCTCCCACCTCTCAAGGCACATTGGTAGATGGGGTCCAAACTTGGTTTCACAGCATCTTTAGATTTTCTCATAAAACACTAACTAGTGTAGTTGCTACTTGCTAGTACCTGTGTATTACAAGGGTGTTGGGTTTTTGTATCTCAATAGACTACTAAAATTAATGCTCATAAAATGAAACTTTGATGTCCACATTTTTAACTCTACCAAATGTGTTACGGGGTTTATTTTTCCCGGTATCAACCTCCATGCTTCGTTGATTATATTAAATTAAATTAGTTTTCCCGGTACTTTATCGTCATGCACTCTAGTGGTTGAGATTAGACCCGGGCAAAAGTGACCCGAGTCGTGATCAACTCATATTTCAGGTCCATGGATGCGGGCAGTTAGCAGGTTTGAGCTGGGTAAACGGACAGGCCTATGTTTATTTGCATAATTTTTTTGATCTGGGCTGGGCTGGGATCACTCAAAATTTAAGCCTGCAGACATGGACTTTTTTGCTTACCTTTGGTATGCGGGTATGAGGAATTAAGTATGGATTTAGAAATATAAATCCAATACCTAGTGTTTGGTTTGCGGAATTAAGTATGGATTTAGAAATATAAATCCAATACCTAGTGTTTGGTTTGCGCGGGTTTTTAAAATTAAAACCGATGCCTCATACCGGCTAGGTAGAGGTGAGTTTACACGCAGCCACGCAGTGAGCACATACCTAGCCGAGTTTACACGCAGCCATGTAGTGAGTACAAAGCAAACTATTCTTTCACCTTTTACTAAAGGTAGAGGTGAGTTTATATCTCATTTCAACTCCATTTTTTTTAATCTCATTTCAATTTTTAACTCCGACCAAACACACTTTTAGGTTTCCAATCCCATACCTGTCTAACCCAATACCTCCATTTTCATACCTGAATTTATACCAAACGTCGTCCCCTTAGAAATTTGGAATGAGCAACCAAATGAACCAATACCTCCTCCATTTTCATACCTGAATTTATACCAAACGTCGTCCTCTTAGAAATTTGGAATGGGCAAAGCGGACTAACCCTGTTACATATTTTCTTTGTCCATATCCATCTATATAACCCATACGAGTTGGAGAGCCCAGCACAAATTTGCCCAGGTCTATTGATAAGAGTTCTTTTACAGCACCCTTAATCGAGTAATGGGAAGTGGGTTGATGTTACCCACATATGCCAAACGACATTAAACAATGGTCAATGAGTCCCGTGGTTCGTTTCAAGTTCAAGCCAAAACTCGGTAGTCTACATATTCGTATCACAAGCATTTTTAACAACATATTGGCACGCAAAGAACAATAACATTGAACATAAAGGCAAACTAACTAAGAGGACGATCATGGATTTACAAACAATCGGATAAGATGTGCTCCTTGGCATCCACTTATTTGTTACCACACCACTACTTGGGGATCCACATGTTTGCCTATACGTATATAGTGTATACATATTAGATCCAACATATAAGAGAATAACCCAAAGACTTGTATATCAGACAATTTTTTAGAATTTTTTATATAAATACAATTAGTATGTATTCTCATACTTTTTACGAGTTTTTCTTAAATAAAATATTTTTAAATATATTTATTATCTGGGAAAATAATCATGTAAATTCTTAAATATAAATTTTAAATAAATATTTAAAATCAATAAAATATAAAAGTTGTTTATTTTAAACAATAATAATTTATTAGTATTACGAATTAAATTAATATCCAAAACATGATAATTTATTTAATCATGAAAATAGATAAGTAATAAGATAAAAACTTAACAATTTATTATATAAATGAGACCGTTCAAAATAAACTTAATTATAGTGATATAAGAGAGTCACGCTCGGGTGCCCTAAATTGATACAGTGAAACGTGCGAGCAAGGCAGAGACGTTGGATTAAGAAATTGGACGGACGAGATTGAACGAAACGGATTGGTTAAAAAGAAGAAAAAATCAAGCGGTGGCACACACGGTAAATACATTAAATTTTAGGTTTGAAAGACGAAATTATCCTTTGAATTAAATCCTTCCCAAAAATGCCGAACTTCTCAGTCTCCAAATTAAGCTCTTGTTCATACGCAGCAAAACTCTCTCTCTCTCAAACCCCCAAATCACCACCTCTCGATGTCGCTCGACCATGCTAGATTTTGCCCGATATCGCCATCCTCTATTATAGGCTTTCAATCTTACTCATCTTGAATCAACAATGGTGAGAGGGACAATAAAAGGTATGCTTGTATTTCACTTTTCTAGGGTTTATTATTTTACGCTCTCAATCTTACTTGTATGGATTATTTTGTTTGATATGGTTAAATTGAAAGTGGTATTGATTCTTTAATGACATGCTTTTGGTATAGAAGTCATGATTGATGATATGTTGCCACTGTTGAAGTTATCTACTAAGTCTTCATGGGAGAAATCAATGTAAATTTGTTTAGATCTTGTTATATCAATGAGAAATGTGCATTTAACACTTGAGAAATAGTATATTTGGTAGCCTATTAGCTCAAATGGTAGAGCAATGTGCGTGTGCACATAGATGTGGGTTCAAATCCCACATGGGCTAATTCTTTACACGATCATTTCTTGTTGTTCATACGTTGTTCTTTTGGTTCATGTCTTTTTAAGGTAAGGTTCATAATATTTCTACTTATGGTTCATAAATTTTGTTCCATGATTTTTTGCTTATAATAATTGTTCTTTTGGTTCATATTTGAATAACCTTAGGTTCATCAAAGTTCATCTTATGGTTCATGTCTTTTAGTTCATGCTAGTTATTGTTTTCTTTCGTGATTTTTGGTTCATGGTACTTGTTCTTTCGGTTCATGTTTTTATAAGTTAGGTTTATAATAATTCTTATGGTTCATGACTTTTAATTCTTTATAGTTTATCTTATAGTTCATGTCATTTGTTAGTCTATTAGCTTAAATGGTAGAGCAATGTGCATGCACATAGATGTGAGTTCAAATCCCGCATAGGCTAACTCTTCGTATTGTTTATGTCTTTTGGTTCATGTTTTTTATGCTTAGGTCATGATAGTTTATCTTACAACTCATATCTTTTAAATCATACTAATTGTTATTTTGATTCACATCTTTTGGTTCATGACATTTATTCATTTGGTTCATGTTTTAATAAACACGGGTTCATGATATCTTACACGGGTTCACAGTCCATAACTTTTAGTTCATAAAAGTTGGTCTATTAGTTCATGTTCTTACATGGTTAGGTTCATAACAATTGTCAATAAGGTTCATTTAATTTAATTAATAATACTACGTTATTTTGTGTCATATATTCATAGATGGTATTTTGTTGGTTCATGTCTTTATACAATTAAGTTCATAAGAATTGTCAACAAAGTTCATGAAATTTAATTCAGAATACTTATTATTTTTGTCACATAATCTAGTACATACATCGTATATTGTGGGTTCTTGTCTTTATACGATTAGGTTTACAACAAGGTTCATGGAATTTAATTCACAATACTTCATACGTGTGTCATGTATTCTACTTCATATATGGTATGAGTTTAAAATTTGGTATGCTAGGTTCATAATTTATGAATAATTGGTAAAAACAAATGCTCTAAGCTCTAAGTTGATCATTTAGGCATTTTGTCGAACACATGGTGGGCGGTTAGAAGAGCATTGGCCATTAACCTTTGTTTTCAATTAAAAACTTGAAATTGTAAAGCAAAGCATACATAATCTTCATAGGTTTGATTAAAAGCAACACAAATCAGTTTAAAAACACACAAAAAATGTAAATCGAAGTACCGAACTCTCAAATTTTAAAAAAATCCCAAATGTAAACTTGAAACCATACAAAAGAGATTTATACCAGAATCCATGAAGAGAGGACACCAATTTGGGTCGAGATCAACAAAAAAAGCAAACTAAATTAAAAGAAGCAATAGGCATTAGATTTGGAGAAGAATCGAAGGCTGCAAAATCACTTTGTAGCTCGATGAAGACGAAAATAAAAACGGAGAAGGAGAAGTGGGGGTAGTTGTATAGGAAAGTGACGAAAATACCCTCCCGTTTAGAAATTTTTTTAAACGCGTGTAATGATCCTGACCACATATACAAGATGATCGAACGGATGTAACGTGCTCTTATTTCTCACCGTAATAATAAAACGCATCTGATCTTGTATATGATATAAGATTGTACGTACATTACACTATCTTTATATTAAGCTTAATTATCTAAACATAGCATATACATTCTATCTAAAAATAAAATAAATATCCTAATATTTGTATAATATGTAACATAAAAAATATCTTAATAATCTTCCTACTTATCATATCCAAAAATACAAGATTTTATTTTAAATTAAGAATGAGATTTTCTATCCTTTGATTATAGTGATATAAGATTGTAGGTAGATTACACTATCTTTATATTAAATTTAATTATTTTGCCAAAGATTGGTTTTAATAAAAATGGGTGGTGTGGACCAATCTAAAAGCGACATGTGTCATTTAATAATTTTTTTAAACCTCCGCTTTAGTATATAGTTATGATCTTTCACACTTGGAAAGAATACTAAGATTCAACGACTTAATTTTTTGGGATGTATGGTAGAAAGACCGTAATAATTATAACTGGTTTTACTCGTCGTACCATGTACGACTATGATTCGATATTTTTATAAATATTATAAATAGGATATTAATATAAGTAATATATTGCTCGTAGAATTTATAAATTTTTAATCAAATATTATATTCTTCATATTTTATTACTTTTCATGTACGTAAAATAGGGTTTATCAAATATTTCAATATATCTATTAAATATTTTATTATCTTTTTTTATTAATTTTAAGAATTATAAATATTTATCATTAATTTTTTATAATAGAAAATCACTATATATCTTAAAATAAATGCGACAAACGATATATACTAAAGGATTTATATTTATTTTAAATCTTTTATCTTTAATTTTAAATACTTGTATAAGGAAGCTTTCAAAAGATATTGTTATACTAAATAGATATTTGTTAGATGTTAGAGATAAATTTAAATATCTAAAAAAGAATTTAATAAAGAGAATTTATAATAATAGAAATAAAATTAATTTTTAAATATGAGGTGGGGCAAGAATCGTTCTGGTGGCTCGAAAAGGTACATTTTTTATATATAGTTATAGATTTTAAAATATTTTAATAAGGAAGTTTTCAAAAGATATTGTTATACTAAATAGATATTTGTTTGATGTTAAAGATAGATATAAATAGTTAAAGAAGAATGTAATAGGAAAAAGTTAAAAATTAGAAATAAAAGTTAATTTTGTAAATATGAGGTGGAGCCAGAATCGTTCTGGTGACTCAAAAACATATAACTTTAATATATAGTTCTAGATCCTCTAGATTATTTTAGAGTAGATTTCTTTTGCTATAAATAATTATTTTAGAAAACATACAAGCTAAATATAGTTTTTTTTATGTTGGTTCTATTTTCAAAAGTATAAATAAACTCTTAAATATAGTTTTTTGGGGAATTTTTTACTTTGACAAGTAGCTATAAAATTGACCATATAGAAACAATAATTATGAGGGTACGAATTTGGTGAGAATGAGTGCATAGATGAGAAGCAAGGAAAAAAAATGACGTTAGGTGGAGTAAAATCAAGGGCACTGATCGTTTCACATAAAAAGGGAAAAAATATGTCACATTCAATTTTTTTGACAAATTATTCGCGTATTTTAAAAAAAACGGATATAGGGCGCACACCTAGATTGCAGAGGCGGAACTTAAGGGGGGCGGGAGTGGGCCATGGCCCCCCCAATCCAAATTTTTTTTTTGGTATATATGTTCCTTGTGTTAATAGCTTCGATTTGATATATTATACGCCGTAATATGACATTTGAGCAAAAAGTTATGAACGTTTTAAGATTATACACATAAAAACCACTTCTAACAAGTCATTTACTTGGAATGTTTTTATCTTTTACTAAACTTTCTACTTTCATAGTGTAATTGAACCCGAAACCTTTGAATAAGTTATTGTTGGGATGTCTTGAATCACACAATTCATTATTAGTACGAGGGTTTCAGTTTGAATTTTAGTTTTTAGTTATGAGCATTTAGTGTTTATAAATGCAATCCGTTTGTATTCGTAAACATATTTGTATAAGTTATGTTTATAAACTATTATTTTCTTAATGAAATTTTATTCTAAAATATTTTAGTCTCTCCTCAATAAAATATATATTTTTTTACAAATTTATATTTTTATTTCTACATCTTTCTCAACACTATCTTATATACTAATATTTTGCTATTTTGAAAAAAACACGTGTGTTTTAAGTATTATTTTAATTATGTATTAATAATTTTAAGAGTTTCTTTAAATATTTTTCAATATTATGTACTCCATCCTTTCGGAAATACATGTCGTTTTAAGATTTGTCTCAAAATTTAAAAAACCATACGATATGACTTAAATACCGTCAATCTTGTTAAGATCTTTTCACCTGTATTTTATTTATACGTAATAAAGATAATATTGGAAAAAAAATGTGGTAAAATATGTCAAATGACAAATATTTTTGAACAAAAGAATTAGGCTAAAAGGACATGTGTTTGATGGAATACTTTTTAAATTGATAACACGTGATTAGAAAAATTTATTGGCCCCTGCAATCGAAAGTTTCTGGTTCCGCCCCTGCTAGATTGTGCAACAAAATCAATTATTTGTGTATTAAAAATCTATTTTTATACATAAAAAATGATCGAATGTGCATCAAAATTGTGTGCATTAATATATGTTTGTGCATCATAATTAGTTGTATGTGTGTTAAAACTAGTTGTTTTACATGCATAAAAACTAGATAAATATATGTGTGCATAAAACTAATTACATGAGTAAGTGAGTTAAAAGCATATGCGTAAGTGAAAAAGATAGCCTAAAAGCACAAAATAATTATAAAAATGTACAAACATATACTCCTACTGCACAAATGGATAATATTGATGTACAAACAAAAACTCATTTCAATTCACAAACAAAAGGATATATTAATGAACAAAGTACTACCTAAAAAAGTGTTAGTAGTAATACACAAAATGATGATAGTAATGCATAAACATCATATTCATTGATACATAATTAAAAGTTAATTTTTTGATGCACAAAATGTTAGTAGTTAGTTATGCACAAACATATAAAATTAATGCAGAAACATGGATATATCAATGAACAAATAACGATATACCAATCAACAAATAGGGATATATCAATGAACAAACATGGATATATCAATGAACAAACATGGATCAATGAAAAATAGTGTTATACCGAAACTAATTATATGTGCATAAAAAACTAGATAAATATTATATTCATAAACACAAATAAGGTTAAAAATAAAAATAAAAAAGTTTGAAATCGATGAACAAAGTTGATCAAAAACTCGATGAACAAACAATTAGTTTTTGATGCACAATTGGTCGGCATTGATGCACAAACTTTGTGCGTCCTTCGTAAACAAATTTTTTGAAAAATTCGCCCGTGCCACATTTTTTATCCCTTTTAATGAATGTCTAATTAGGAACGTCTAATTTTTAGAATAAATAACTAAGATTTATTTTTTATCTCTCAAATAAACACCCATTCTCACATGAATCTTTCTCTAATTATAGAACGACTCTTTTAATTTCGCATAGATATCAAGTGGTTCGATATTTGGAAAAAGTTTCTAAATAATCATATCAAATGATCCCTTAATTAGCAAATAATTATTGAATCTAATTATATGATTTTTCTCACCACCCTCACCTAGTAGTCACCTTTCATGTCATCAATGTTTTTGAAAACATATGGAATATGATGATGCAGTTGATAACCAAAGATAATTAGGTAAAACTATATATATATATTACTATTGACGTGTGTCTTCTTATCAAATGAGTCCTCGACATTTCACATCAAAACACGAGAGAGGAAGAGTTATGGAAGTCCACATATCTCATGTTGTTACACCACGAAAGGAAAGAAAATGAACATGAGTGCACATCACATCATAAATGGTTAGACCATTCACATTCACAATTGCCCGCTTCCATTATCTCATTTCCTCTTGTATTACCCTTCATCGTAAGAAAACTTCCTATGACCAAATAAAAGCTCGTGCTATCTTTAATGCGTTACTTTTATATATGCTATAAAGTTTACTATAAACGTGTTTGTCAATTCAAGTCACATAGAGGTCGATTTATGCCAAGGCATAGAAGTTAGGTTTCCAATTACATTTTGTTATATCTTCTCTTAATAGATATTGGTGGTATGAGAAATCTTTACTCTCTTTTTTGGTCGATCAAGAGAACTTTTACTCTTGCGTATGTTTTCTCTCCTTAGTATAATTATCTTTAAATCGTGTATCATCTTTTGTTTTTATAAAATTTCTATATTGACAATAGCAAGGATATAATTCCCAAAACCCTAAATCATATACATTTGGATAAAATTTCGACCAAAAAAAATACATTTGGATAAAAATAAATATGAGATGCATATCACTTATCATGATCGAGCAAAAGGATTCAAAACTATAGGATCATTAGTACTATCAAGTCGTCGACTTCAGTTAGTCGCCGACTTATAAACACGCAACGAAAATAATTCAAAGAAGAAAGATTTATCTGACTCGTGATTATATTTTTTATAGTAGAACACTTAGTCAACAAACTCAGCTAACTAAGCGAAAACTACTCTCTTTCAAGTTCTCATTTGGTCGAATTAAAAGTCGTAGCTTGCTTTATAGATCTCTTGAGTATGTTTACAATATAACCCGTAATAAATTACTACACTTCTATGGTAGTTTGACACTTGCTTACTCTATGATAAAGCCCTATTTTCACTCACAATATCTTCTTCTTTCGAACAAGTTCATACCTATTTTGCCTAATCTCTAGCTAGGTTTAAGGTTTGAAAAATATATCACTTCCAATTCCATTATAGAAGATAATATATTTTTAATCCTTGCAAACTTCTTAAGGATAAATCCAACAAATAATAAGATAATAAAACTTCTCATGTTCAAGCCATATCTATATTTTTCCGAGAAGATATTATCCTTTTCTAAACTGATATGCAATCTCGTACAATCTTCTCATCCGTCTTCTAGATTTTTAATTCGATATGCATCTCATATCCACAATATCACTCATGTCAGCGACCTTATAATTATTTTACAGACGCTTGATGTTAGCCACTTCACTTACGTTTAAAACCATCAAAATCACAATCATTTTTTTTGATAAGGAAAGAGATTAGAGTGACCACTAACAAGCTAGTGGTCATCCTAGAGCATCCTGTCAGGTTAGCAAACCCGAATCAAAATCACAATCAAATTTTAACAAAAACAAGACAAACGTGAAAAATCTTTTCTAAATAATTTTATTACACAATGCAAGAAGTTAAAAGGGAGATGAATATCAAGCAAGAAAACAAAATGAGGGACAAAATCACATGCCCTACCATCATCAGAAGCTAGCAACCATCAATTACACAATAACGGACAAATTCTAGAGAAATTCTACAAGTAGAGTTTTTTAAATTCTATAATAAAAATTGAAGTCTACTGAAATAATTAATTTAAATCGATAGAGAGAAAAGGTGGATCACTAAATAACTCCTCTCGGTGGAATATATTGAACAGGATGATCAATCCATAAACGCTTTGTGATATCATAATCACGCAAAAGGTGGATTAGCGACTCCTCTTCGACGGAACATATTGAACATGACGCATCAAAGGCAAAATGACGGCAGACCCGCTCCTCATTCGTAAGAATAACACCCTTAAGCACAAGCCAAGCAAAAAACCGAACCCGGTCTGGAACAAAAAGGGACCAAATCAGCTTGTAAACAATACAATCTGCCCCAACCAGCTCACGATCAAGCCCAACGAGCAAATAAGCATTGCGCACGGAGTACTGTCCAGTGGGAGAATTTCGAAAAGAAAGCACGTCAACAAAAGCGTCATCTTCCGACACATCTATAGAAGCAAGTTTTAGGAGAACTGTCGTGGGCAACATATGAGATAAGAGGTCCCACCGCCAGCCAATCCCAACCGATCAATAGTCACAAACAACAAGAAGGCGGAGACCGTCATTAATTGGCATCAGCGCCAACTCAGCCAGACAGCCGCCCATGAGCCATACATCCACCCAGAAATGGATCCTCAAGCCATTTCCAACACACCACCTTGAGCCGGGAACAACAACTTGTTTAACCCCCAATACCACGCTCTTTCAGACATAAGATTTCAGCATGGAAGAAGAAAGCAAGGGCCGTATATATTTAGCCCGAAGCACGTCAATCCAAAGCTTGTTTGACTCAGTGAGGAATCGCCAACTCAGTTTACTCACCAAGGCAATATTAAGATCCCTCATAGGGCGGAGACCAAGGCCACCACAATCCTTCGGCTTGAACACTTCCTCCCAACCTACAAGATGAATGCGGTGCCTACCCTCAGTACCACCCCAATTGAAATTACGCGTCAGAGCGGCATTTTTAGAGCACTTCTTCCGGCAATATAACAGTGGCCATCGTATAAACCGATAATAAAGCAAGAACCGATTTTGCAAGAGTAATGCGGCCCGCTAGACTAAGAAACCGGCCATGCCAACCTCGGCGCCGTTTAGAGATTTTCTCCAAGAGAGGTGTGAAAGTTTTCATCTTAACCTGCTCATGGAACATTGGCATACCCAAGTATTTACCAATGTTCCGAGTTAGCCACACTCATCCTTAATTCTTCTTGCTAACCGACTAGGAACATTCAGTGAAAAGAAAATCTTTGATTTAACAGATCTTACCTTCTGACCCGAAGAAGAACAGAATAAATCAAGGCAGCCCTGAATAACTTGCATTTGTTGAACCGAAACTTCTGCAAACAACATAATATCATTTGTAAAGATAATATGCGGAAGTTCCAACTACTTTTACAACTAGTTTTGCAACTCCAACTAGTTTTTTTTGGTGGTTTAATAAACATAACCTAAATATGTACTGTGTTTTATTTTAGATTCGATTTAAATTCTTACAAGAGTTTGATTTAATTATTTTTTTTGATCTGAAGAGTTTGATTTAATTTGATATAATAATTATAGGCCCACCTTTTCTTTTGCTAAATTTTTTGTAATAGTGCCTTTAACTAAAAAACTAAAAAACATTCTGTAAACATATCAAGAAAAAATATATCCGGTTGTGTGAGAAGAGAAACTCTAAATTTAGCCAAACAAGGAAAACATGTGCTTAATTGTGCAGAGAATTACAATTGCACTCATAACTCCTTAATTAGTTTTGGTTTTTAATTTTTATCCCATTAGAGATTTTTTTTTTGGGTAAAATTATCCCATTAGAGATAGTTGCTATATAAGTGAACCTAATATATTTTTATCTGAATTTTGGTTCAAGTGAGAACACTCTTTGTGATAAGAATAAAATCTTATGGTGAGGACTAATCCTAACTATTGAATTTACCTTCTTTATATATATTGGACCCTCATGATTTTTCTATTTTTCCAGAATTTTTTTTACCTTTTTCATATTATTTTTAAAAAAAGTATTATAAATCTTAAATACGATAGTTCAATTTTTATATACTAGAAGTTCATTTATGCATACAAGCAGTTTATTTTTCTATATTGTATGCGTTCAATTTTTATATTTTATGATTTTATTTTTATCTATTATAATTTTTATAAAATTCGATTTTCACAAAACAATAAAAAATAAAAAAGTATAATTTTTTTTACAATTTTCATTTTTCTTTATATAAAATAAACATTATAAGTCATAAATACTATTTTTCATTTTTATAAACTAAAAGTTCAATTTTAATATATTGTCAGTTCATTTATATATAGGCTATGAATTTATTTTTATATATTATATGTGTTTATTTTTTATAATTTATGAGTTCATTTTTTATTCATTACGAGTTCATTTTTCATAAACTATAAATCCTGACCATTCAATTTATAGTAAGAAAGTAAATTTGATGATTGTGATCAGTCTTCACAAGAGTTGTGAAAAGCTGACCTAACATGTAAACCCGATCCGAATCGCCCATAATTTTAGGGCCAAGACCTAAAAATTTGAAATCGAAATTCGATATAAACCGAACCCGATGAAACTCAAAACTCGTTGGGTTGACCGATTTCGTATATTTATAAAATTTATGTTGAAACTTATAATATATTTTATTATTAAAATACATAAAAATAATATATTATAATTAATATTATTATTTAATTAAGAATTGACTTTAATAATAAAAAAAATATTTTAGACTCGTTGGTCAACCCGATTCAACCGAAAACCCATAATAATCTGACCCGATTGACTCAGGACCTGTAACAAAATCGAATTCGAAATGAGTGAATCACCCAACCCAACGCAATTGACAGGTGTAGTCCTCACTATTAAGACTTTATCCTTGACACAGTGAATATTGTCCTCACTTGAATATTGTCATCTTTATCTAAATCTTAAAGTTGAATCATTTCACAAGTATCGTAAATCTCTATATAAAGCACTCATTGGAGGACTAATAAACACAATTGTAATCATGACTTGCTCTCTCCACTTCTTCCTAATCTCTCTTATCAACCTAATACACGTACTGTGTAAGTATTATGAAGTATAAACTATAATGAACATAATCTATAACCTTTAATATATTATGTCATGATCAATGTTTTAAAAACTGATAGGGGGACTCTAGGCGGAGAGGAACCGCGTAGCGTCTAAACGGTTGAAACAGACTCCTAAATGAACTGGACGATCTCCAAAACAGATTGAAAGACTAAACGGACTAACATCTTCAAGCGCATAGGCGGAACTTAGACGGGGATTTATAAATAGTGATCATGATTATTATCTCTCGAAACGTTGAATTTATAAAATATTACACTTGAGGTGATAGTTTTCATTACTTAAAGTGAATAAAATAATATTATTTAATTTATTAATATAAATTATTATAGTGTGCATTTTCTAATCATTCATTCCCTAAAGGGGATGTATTATAGATTTATAGTGAAATGAAAGTTGCGTCCAATTCTACTATAGGATAATCAATCATCAATTAATATATTATTGTAAGGCTTCACAAACTTTTCACTGATTATACAGTAATATTGAATAGTTTAAACTCTCGTATACTATTGTGAAAAATACTTACAATCTCCTTACAATAGTATAAAGAATTTGTGTAATGAAATTTCCTTTTCTCTGTGTAAAGATTAGTAGTTTTGTATGAGTAAATTTTATCAACTCTACATGTAGACTTGTAGTGGTGGAGGGTCAATGAAGCTCAGGGGCACAAAGGGGAACCCTAAGTCATTTCAACTTTGCAGTAAAATTCACAGCTCTAATTAAAACAGAATTACTCAAGTCATCGATTGAATCACTTGACTACTTGAAAACATGAATCCGCGACCCACCCGATTCCCTCCACTAAGATTAAAAGATTAATTACTAATACTAGTGTCATCATTTCCCTAATTACCGCCTTCAACATCCCACAATTACAGCATTCAATTCAACTCCTATTACTAAGGGGCGATCCCCAGGGCATCCGCCGTTGCCCTCTGGCATCGGCGTCGGCGGATGCAGCTGCCGGCGTCGGCGCTCCGACCCGCTCGCAGGAGGGGCACATGGTGAGGGTGGTCGGCGGCGTCATCTGCATGTAAAACTGCGGCGACATTTTGAGAGCTCTGAGCTCCTGAACTTCCTTTTGCAGCCTCTTGTTGTCCTCCGTTAGCTGCTCACAACACCTCTTTAGAAACTCACAGTCTACCTCTGTTTGCTTCAGCTTTGTCCTGTCACCATTCACCAACAACAGAATCGTAAATACACACTTCTCTCCAAGGGCATAAATGGAACGATCGATAAATAAAAATTACTAGTGTTCACTGTTCACTATTCACTAACCTTGCCCGCCGGTTCTGGAACCACACCTCCACCTGGCGAGTACGGAGTCCAAGCCGGTTCGCCAGAGCCAGCTTCTGCTTCTGGAAACAACGAGAACGAAAATTTCATCAGTATTGACCATTATGCCCTTGAAACGAGTATGAATTTGCGAGGATATGCCATTCCGAAGGTTTTTTTTAAGGGACTTACGGGATTCAGAGTGCTGTGCTCTTTGAAGTTCTCTTCCAGGACGGCGGACTGTTCCTTTGAGAGACGGAGCTTCTTCCGGGAGGTCTCTCCGTCCTCCTCGTCGCTGATGCCTCGCGAGCAAGCAAGCTCCGTGTCCTGGTAGTCTCCGGCGCCGACGGTGGCTTCGCGCTCACTCCGCTTCCCGCTCACCGAGGAGATCGTACTGTTTGGCGACGACACGCCGGCTTCTTCTTCCTCGCCGGCGTTCCTGTTCACGTCGATTCCTTTCAGGAACGATCTCGGCTCTCCGGTGGCCATGCCGGCTACCACGGCCGCGGCCGTGGCGGCGGTGGTTCCTCCGACTGATTTGCAAGGTGCGTCTGTAGTCCGAGCTGCTAAACAAAATAAAACAAACCGGTCAGAGATCTAAAGATTCCAGAAACGGAAACTTGTGGTGCAGAGCGATTAGACTGATTTTTCACCAACAGAAATCAGATCCCGAAAATATCGACGTGAAGGGAAAAAGATTTTAGAAAAAATCGATTCAAAGCCTAAAAAAGGGGAGAAAATTTCCTGTTGCCTTTTCCTCGAAAGTAAAATCAGATCTGAGATGGAAAATCTCAACGGCGTGAGAAGAAGCTTACCAGCTATACCGAAGGAATCATTCCAGGTACTCCTTCGCGGAAATCCAGAAGCGAAGGGAAGATTCGGGAGAGACAGGTAGGCAGATGAAGAAGCAGATGAAGAAGAGAGGCCAGAAGACATGAGATTCAACTGAAGGGGGTGAGGGTGAAGAAGATGAGGGCTCCGATTGAAGCTGTTGCTGTTATTATTCATATTAGTGTTAGAACACCCTAAGCTCAAGCTCAATCCCAGATCTTCCTTTTCAACCATCATCTTGGCAATTTGACAATCACAGACAACAACAAGAACAAGAAGCAGCGTGATAATGGCAACAGAGGGAGGAAGAGAGATAGATAGAAGGAATAGGAGGAGGTTGAGGGGTTTTATAGAAACAGGAGAGGATGGAGGTGGGTCATGGGGTGTGGGATGGAGTTAAACACTTCAATCATGACTTGGTGTCAGATATAAAGAAAAAGTTTTTTCATAACAAAAATAAAATAATACTCCCTCCGTTTCACAATAGTTGTTCTTAGACAAATTTGCACATATATTAAGGGGGGAAATTCTTCCAAATTTACCCCTATTAAAAGCTACTTTATACTTTAAAAGTTGCATTGGGAAAAGTGTATATAATTAATATGGTGTAATTATTAGGGGTATAAGTGGAAAAAAAAATTATATGAACAACTATTGTGAAACAAGAAAAAAAGTGTATATGAACAACTATTGTGAAACGGAGGGAGTAAAAAATTTAAAGAGTGCTGTAATAACAATAATAATGTAATTGCAAGAAAAGTACAAGCCCAATAATGTCAATCATGGATTCATGGGCTTTGCCTGCTGACTAAGAAAAAATAAAATAATGTACTAGAGTGAAAAGAAAATGATTTTTGAGTAATTATTTTCATCTTCATTTGTTTTTTACTTGGCCATGGTTACTTTGATTTGGTTGGGTGTTGTGCAAGTGCAATATCCATGATCGTGAGCATGCATCATCTGCAGGTTGACCACCAAAAAAAGAGGGCAGAGATGAAAGATGAAAAACAGCATTTGGTGGGTTTTCCTTTTGAGGTGTTCATTGTTCAAACTAAGGTGTGTCCATACATAACCAAAAAATAGAAAAATTGATTATTTTTTAAGTTAATTAAACTGATTTTTTTATAAAAATTTCGGTTGATTAACCGAACTTAAATTATTTTCTAGTTTTGGTTCACGACTTTACATTTAACGTTTAATCGAAAAACCGAAAATATATTAATATTTTATTCAAATATTAGTTATCTTTGATTTATTTAGCGATTAAACTCTATGATCTTCAAGGTGTTAATGTAGTTTGAGTCTTTCCTTTTTCAATTTTAACAAATTACATACTATTTTTTCACTTCATATTGATATAAGAGTTGCTAATTAAATTTGATCGAATAAAAATTAATACACATAATGTTTGATTCCACACAATAAAGTATATAAGTCTCGATATTTGTTTACAACAACCAAAACGATATGATATAAGTACATATTTAAAATAAAAGTCTTGCTTGATCACTTTTTTATTCAAATTTTATTATTTTAGTATTAATTATTTAAGGTAAAATTACATAAACGATTATCGGTTAACCGAGGAAACCAAACCGAAAAATTGGTTAACCAACTATGATTAATCGGGATTCACAGTTCGGTTGCGGTTCATAATTTTAACCAACTGAAATCATGGTGAAATCTTTATTAACCAAAATCTCAATTAATCGGGTTTGGACACCCCTAGTTCAAAGTACTATAATACTACTAGATATAGAATAAAACAGACTTGAGGTTAAATGTTAAGATTATGCTAAATTATAGAATATGATGTGACTTATAATATTGATCATAATAATTTAAAAGCATTGTACACTAATATAGTTGTGGGTTCAGTTTTAGTGAACCGAATCAGGAAAATTGTTGGTTCCTAAATCGACGAAAACGAGGATCAGTTAGTCCCTGTTTCACGTTTCCTGTAACCGGCGGTTCCACCAGATTTTTTTTAATATATGACCATTAAGAACCGGTGGAACCGCCGGTTCCGATAAGTTACCAACGGCTATAATGCCTCCAACGGCTCCTAGATTTTGGCTTTTTCCTCTTATTTCCTACCCATTTTTACTCCTATAAATACCATATCACACTTTCAATTTTATGCACGCTAATCTCATACTCATACTCTCTTATTATCTCTCTGTACTGCTCATTCATAATCTCATATTCGCATCATTCTCTACAAGCTTCCAACTTCCAAGTTGCAAATCTCTTCTTAAATTTATTATTAATCTCCTTCCTAATCTTCTCCAAAAAATGGAACACCAAGGGCAAGGATTTGTTGATTAGTTGGCCGAGCAATTCTTTGGTGGTGTTGATTGTTCATAAGAAAGTCAAGTTAATCTCAATCAACCGCCTCCTCATCCTCGTCTTCCTATGCTGATACAATTCTCCCCTTTTGCTCCAATTCATAACTAAGGAGTACGTTAGGGGAAATGATGAGGAGTCGTCTATGACCATGACCATCCAAAGCTCAAAGTTGCTTACTTCCGACATCTTCACAAAACACTTCACTAAAGACAATGAATTAGATCATCTAGACCGATATATCGCCAAGTGCAACTATTATACCGCGAAGTACAATATGATGCACAATGGAGGTTATGACACCTTGAACAAGTATTTGAACTCAAAGCACACAAACAAGTTGGGCATGATGCAAGGACAAACACAACTTTCTAGGTTTGCAAGTTCTTCCTTTCAACTTCCTCATGTTCTTAGCTATAATCATGATCGTATTGTTTAAGCTTTGTCCGAAGCTATTTGTGTTGATCATTTGACATTTCAATTTGCGAAAAATATGGGTCTAAGTAATTGAGTCACTAACCATTTATTTGTACATCGCTTATACACGATTACGAGAAAAAATAGGAAAATGTACTTAAAGCATATAAGTTTAAAAAACAATTTGTCTCTTTTTTTTTTTTTGCTAAATTTGACATTTATATTTCTATTTGTAGTGATATTTGGAGTGATCACTTTTAAACTCATTCATACATGGGCATTTCATATCATTTTGTTGATGATCAATTTCACATAAAACAATAAGTTTTGTCTTTTAGAAATTTGATGGGTGCATACCACTATAAATATTTGTAACATTATACAAATTATTTTAGAAGAATATAGACTACTTCATAGAGTTTTTACTATTTCATTTGATAATACATCTAACAATTTCGTTTTTATTAGTGAATTGATTCAAGTTTGTCAACCAGTTTTTGGAAACAAATATTTGCATGTATGATGTGCTTGTCATATCTTAAACTAATGTGTTCAAGATAGTTTGAAAGTTTTAAGCTCATATCTTTCTTTTGGTGGAAGTTTTAATCTTATTAAATATGTTGTTAACTATATTTGGCTAAAAAAGAAGATCTCAATGGAGTGGAAGAAGTTTTGTAAGGACCATAGTGTAGAATATATTTTTTTAACAGAGGTCGACCATCATTCGAATTGTACTTATAAATTACTTCATCAATGTTTACATTACAAAAAACTTTTGGCTTCCTTTGTCACTCAACATGTTTCGAATTCACAAGCGATTGACCCCTTTGGGACTAATGCTACGATATTGTGGAAATTTAAAAGTTTTTAAGGACGAAACTTATACTTTTAGTCAAACATATATACCAAGTGCTCATATGTTTTTTTTTGTAGCTTTGAATGTGGCGGGCATCTTTAAGGAAGGGCTTTCATGGCCTGACCGAGGTGACTTTATTGATGTCCTTTTACTCATGAAGAGGAAGTGGTTGAACTATTACAAAACTATTCCCGATATTTATCTCGTTGCTTGCGTTTTTGCAAGATATTTTGAATGCATACTATGAGTTATTGAATTTAGAAGAATATGATCAAAATTGTAATATTGATGTCATTATGGAATGTGTTAGATCTCTTGTTGATGATTTGTATAAGGCTTATAGCATGTGTGGTGGGACGTCTTCTTCGCCTCAAATACCCATCATCCTCCGCATCTCGCCGTTCGTTTGTAGGAACGGGTTCTCATTTATTGCAAAATTGTACAATAAGATCGAGACACATGAGCTTGCATACGAACTTTGATACTTATCTAACTATTACCTTTGAGTTTGTAGAAGACTTTGATAGTTTATATTAGTGGAAGCAACACAAGAAGACATATCCAATACTAGCAAAGATCGCCGCTCAAGTATTAGTCGTTCTCGCCTCAAGTTAGCAGTGAGGAAAAAGTTTAGTAAAGGTGGCCACATCCTAGACGATAGGAGATTAAGATTGGTGCCCGATGCATTGGAAGCTCAAGTTTGTGTCAGCGATGGGAAGAGGGCAGAGCTTAGAGTACAATCGATGAACTATACAGAGTAATCAGATGATATACTTGACAACAACGACACAAGATGGGCTTCTTCCGCGGGTTCTAAAGGGTCGTCATAGGTAAGTGGCCGGCCAAGGTTTTGTATATCGAAAGTAAGAGAACTATGTGGGCTTTGATTTCTCTATAATCCCGAGGGGGTATGTAGGCAATTTGATATTAAGTTCAAGCCCTTCTTTTCCCAACTCTTCTTTTCCTTAATTGTACAATCGAAAATATTGCATCTCAGACCCACCGGGGGCGTCGAACCCGGTGGTGGTGGTCGGTGGTAAAGGAGGCGGAGCGCCGGTGGGTGGATGGGAGGCAAGAACTCTATATTGTGTTCTTCACTGAGTGAACTTTTTTTAAAGCTTCAGTACTGGAATCGGTCCCGGACCGGTAAAATCGAAACCATCGGGGGTCAGCCAATCCCAATTTCACCCTCATGTGAAACCAAGACGGGCGGTTTCAGAACCGAACCCATGACTACAATGATATCTATGAAAAATGATTAAGAAATTGACATCGAAGTTATTAAAATATTAAAGTGAATAAAAGAAAGCCAGAGTCTATTTTTGTAAAGTTTACCCAATTAAATTGTTAGGAAAAGAAATCAAATCAGTAAAAATAAATAAAAACACAAATTTGTTGATATTGTTAATTTTATATTGTACTAGTTGTCCCCGTCGTGCTCTGCACGACTATAAATCGATAGTTTTTAGATATATTAAAAAAAGATATTAATAAAGAAAAATATATAAATAATAATTGTGAATTGGTGATTTATATAAATTATAAAAAAAGCATAATTCTAAATTAAAGACTTTGATAACAAAAATGAAAATAATGGGACATTTAATATGGATTAGCAAATAAAATTGACTTGACATATTATAGGATAAGATCTCGATATATATTATAGGATAAGATCTCGATATATATTTATATTATAGGATTAGATTTCGGTATATATTTATATGAGTTTTTTCGGTAGATTATATTGGAGAGTTGTTAAGATCATAAAGATATGGTAAAAAATATTTTTATATGTAAATAAATTTCCAAAAAAAAATTATTGTAATCCAATATAAAAAAAATAAAAAATTGATTGATATTTGTAGATTATGTGGCAATATGATGTGTACATAATATATGAGTGATATGGAAAATTTTTGACATGTGGACTATGACATGGAATAAAGACGTTTAAATTATAAGAAAATGACACGTATAAAAATATGACGTGGCTTAATATAAGATCGACATGTGGCGAAATCCTAGGTGGCATAATGAGAAGGCTCCAAACCTTATTGCTTTTATATATATAGTAGTGCTTGTTTGGTTGGATGGGAAAATCCCATGATTTACAAAATCCCATGAATTACCATTTAATATATGTGTTTGGATGAAAAAAATTGACTAAAAATCATAGGAAGTTAAAATCATAGGATTTCCAATTCCTCCAAAATGGAGGAATTGCAGATACCATGTATGGGGTGGGTAAGATCTACTTCCACCCTTTTATTTTAAATATTTTTTACTTTAAAATTTTATTAATTACAAAATCTCTAATTTACCCATAAATAAACCAATAGAATTTTATGGACAATGGCTATGATAGTAATTTTATATAAATTCCCATGATTTCTCAAATCAAACCAAACAACATGTAAAATCTAATTCCTATAAATTTAATTATAACCAAACACAACAACAACAACAACAACAACAATGACCCGGTGTACTCCGCTTCAGCAGAATCTGGGGGGCCAGGATAGGAACACCCCTGGCTTAAAGCTGAGGGGGAGTGCCCTGAAAGGCCCGGGTAGGACCCCCAACCAGAAACCTGAGAGCACAATACCACAGTCGACACCCAAAACAAGCAACTCACCACGACACACCAACTCAACAGAAACACAGAAAAAGACACACACAACAAAACACTAAAACGAAGACAGCAAAACAAAGCAAAACAAAGCACATGAGACCGTCTGTCCTGACAACTAGTTGTCCGCCACCTTAATCTTCTCCCTCCATCTGTCCCTACATACTGCTAACTCTGCTGTGATCCCCAACTGATCCAAGTCCTGCTTTATGCTGTCCCTCCAACATTTCTTAGGTCGTCCCCTACTTCTCCGAAAATCTCCCAAGTTTAAACTTTCACACCTACGGACAGGCTCCCCCATACCCCGCCTCTGCACATGTCCGAACCATCGTAGTCTGGATTCTCTTAACTTATCCCCTATATAGGCAACCCCCACCTTGCTCCTGATCTCCTCATTTCTGATCCTGTCCCATAACGTATGCCCACACATCCATCTCAGCATCCTCATCTCCGCTACCATCACTCTCTGCTCCTGTACCCTCGTGATTGGCCAACACTCTGTCCCATACAGAATGGCTGGCCTGATAACTGTCCTATAGAACTTGCCCTTGAGCTTTAGCGGTACCTTCTTATCGCAAAGCACCCCTGAAGCCGCCCTCCACTTTTGCCAACCTCTCTGAATCCGATGCGTAATATCCTCGTCGATGCCTCCATCACTCTGCAACACTGAACCCAGGTATTTGAAGCTATCTTTCTTTGTAACGATATCGTCCCCTAAACGAACTTCGCCACTGTCATCTACTCCCTGCCCGAACTTGAACTCCACGTATTCCGTCTTGGTTCTGCTTAGTTTGAAACCTTTAGATTCCAGCTTCTCCCTCCACATCTCAAGCCTGCTACTAACTCCGTCTCTAGTCTCGTCCACCAGGACAATATCGTCCGCGAACAACAAACACCAAGGAATGTCTCTCTGAATTTCCCTTGTCAAAACATCCAGCACTAGCGTAAACAGGAAGGGGCTCAAGGCTGAGCCCTGGTGTAAACCTGCTTTCACCTTAAAGTACTCAGTGTCTCCTCCTAGGGTGTAAACACTGGTCATCGAACCCTCGTACATATCTCTGATAATCCGGATAAACGTGCCGGACACTTCCTTGGTTGCCAGACTCTCCCAAACCAACTCTCTCGGCACTCTGTCGTAAGCTTTTTCTAGGTCAATAAATACCATATGTAGGTTCTTCCTTCTCTCTCTGTACGCCTCTAAAAGTCTCCTCAGCAGATGAATGGCCTCCATAGACGATCCCCCAGGCATGAAACCAAACTGATTTTCGGACACCTTGATTTGTCTTCTTAGCCTCAGCTCGATGATCCTAAGAATTATAACCAAACACTTTTTCTCAAATCACATGAAATAAAATTCCCACAAATTAACTTCTCTTGATTTAAGTTCCTAGGAATTAGAATTCCTATGTTTAACCAAACAAACACTAGATTATGTTATATCACATTCTTTGCTCCCATGTAAAATCATAAGATCCCCGCATCTCTCTCTCTGATCGCCTTACATTTCTCACCTTCTTCACTTATTAAAATTCAACCTGGTTAAATTACACACAAAAATCGCCTATAATTTAATTATTTAACCAGTTGGTGCGAAAGATATTCTATTCAAGTACTCGCGCCTTAGATAACTTTGTAGACTTATCATTGCTAACCAAACATGTGAACCGTCTTCAGTCGATTTCAATCACAGATTTGAGTACTCACTTGTACTGAATGATGGTTTCTTTTTAATTTTGATGATCAAGTAAGCAGCAACATCATTCGTTACAATCTGTAACAAATCAAAAGGCAAGTTTACACTTGGGAAAGACAAGATAGGAGATTACGCGTGAATAGGCGAATAGCTGCTTAATTAATTGAGATCAACAACGTAACAGACGCATAACAGTTGAACTTTAGAACTCCTTCTGGCGGTTTCCTCCATTTAAATTGAATTGCTAACTTTGCACAAATTTTTTTTTTTGATTTGGACTAAATCAGTGGTGGCTCACTTGATTAGGTTGATCAGTTGGGTTGTTGGTACATTCAAACCATCCCTTCAAACCATCAAATGCTTTCTGAACAAATTTGTATAACGATAATTTCATTGTTACTAAATAAAAAATGATATAAATGTCGGTTGTTTATAGCATTCTTTGTTTCATTTGTACAATGAGTATCATTTTCAAAGGATATATACTGTATTAAAAACCAAAGTTGTTGGTCGGTGAGAAAGTCTAGTTATCTGAAAAACTTGACTTACCTTGTAATCGTTGGAACTTAATATACAATTGATTTATTAAAATCTTCTGATAAGGAGTCTCGGGAGTAAATTTTTCTTTCTACAACTTGTTGATCGACCAGAAAATTTTCTTCTCTAAATACTGTATTATTTTTTTGCTTACTGTTATTTCCACTGCCTAAGGAACAAATATTGTTCCGTGTATGAAAACTCACACTTTACGATCCAACACAAAGAATCAAATCACACTTATTGTGTGATGTTAATGATGTATCATTGTGATTGAGCAAATTAATGAGGGGAACAAGGCAGGTATTCTGCTGTATTTCGACCTAAAACAAGAAGCTATTCTGCTATTAATTGGCATCGCGTGAGTGAAGGCAGAAAAACGGGAAATGGGTTTTCGGTTAATTGTGTGAAAGCATGTATGATACATGTTGAAAAAGATAAGAAATTAAATTTGTTTTTATTCTACTGTTTTTTTTCAAGTTGGGACATATATATTTTTTTATCATCCATGAATAAAATTCATGTATATAGCTTAGCAAGCGTTCGCACGCAAGTTTTTTTTTTAAAAAAATGACAATAATAGTCGTCCTTAATACCTGCCGAATTTAAGTTCATATGTTGA
Source organism: Fallopia convolvulus (assembly GCA_964016875.1). Taxonomy (NCBI): domain Eukaryota; kingdom Viridiplantae; phylum Streptophyta; class Magnoliopsida; order Caryophyllales; family Polygonaceae; genus Fallopia; species Fallopia convolvulus. The sequence continues at coordinate 34,972,814 of OZ024736.1, forward strand.
CGACCGAACAAAAGACAATCAAGTCCATATGTTAATACAATTAGTTAATACAATTTCGGAACTTAAAAACATCATTGCAATGTATTTAAGTGATGATTTATAACATTTCATATAATTTTCATTTTCTACCTGAAGAATGGTTTAGGGTTTAATCGGCTGCCTCTTTCATTGATCCACGTGTCATTATATAGAGAAAAGTTACAAAGAACAATATCTTAAAAAATATCCTATCCTAATTTAATGATAGATAACAAAATATTTTATCCTAAGGCTCCGTTCGGCGCTTCAAGCCTGATATGAGTTGATGTTGATGTTGATGCTGATTCGGTGATTGATGCTGATTTTACTAGTTGATTTTAGGGGTTGAAATAATTAGCTTATTTTTATAAAAAAAATATGTAGGTGTTCGGTAGATAGAGTTGAATGAGACTGATTTTATAAAAAGATGATGTAAAATTACCAAAAAGGGTACATTTATAAATATCCACATTTTAGAGATTTTTTTCTTAAATTGAATTTGAAGGGCATTAGAAGGAAAAAACACAATAAGGCTGAATAAGGTCGGAGGGGGGAGTTGATTTTTTGGCCAAGATTTCAACTCCCATCAGCTTGTATAAGCTCTTGTAAGCTCCCTCAACTCCCAACGCCGAACACCATCTCAGAACTTTATTTTTTTATCATAAGCTTGAATAAAGCTGTATAAGCTCAAAATAAAGCCAGCCGAACGGACCCTAATACTTTTTAAGTTGGAGTGTGTATGTCAAGAACACAGATATAGACAGACCAAGGATTTGAAAGTAGGGTGGGCTAAATTTCACCGATTTTTTCTGATTGGACTAAATTACTTTAATTTAACTAATTTACTACTAAATTTATTTATTTTTATTTTTTTCAAATTAAATTTACCCTTTTTAATTTTTAGAGTATTTTTTTTAGGGTGGCAGGGGCCTACCTCAGCTCACTTCTAGGTCCGTCTCTGCAAGAACACCAAAAATGTTAACAATATTCTCAAAATGAGAGGAACCGAGTACCTTAGTCATTATGTGAGCAGCTTGCGCAGCTGTAGCAACATGCTTAAGACAAATATTTACTTTAGAGTGATTATGAACAAATGATAATCAACTTCAATGTGTTTTATTCGCTCATGAAACACTGCATTTTTTTCTATATATAATAGACTGATCAAATTCATGTATTGTGAATTATGAACCTCAAGAAAAATAAAGGAATCGTCGAAGCCTTTTAAGTTCACAAGTAATAGAGGACATAGCCTGATATTCTACCTCATCTGAAGACCTAGACACCTGGACTGCTTTTTACTGCACCACAAAATCAAAGAGAGACCAAGATAAACACAATAGGTTGTCAATGAACGCCGAGTTTGTGCACAAGTGGCCAAATCCAAGTCACAATACCCAAAGAGAGTCAAATTAGAGTCGGCGACAAGAAGAATCCACAACCAAAAGCCCCTTTGAGATATCGAACACCACGTAGGGTGGCCAACCAATGTTCCCGTCATGGCTCGTTCATAACTTGTGAGAGAATATGCACAAAGTAAGATAATTCATGTCAAGTTATATTAGTAAGATAGATCAAACGACCAACAAGGCGACAATAGAAAGCATGAACATTAAAGTGAGTGTCGGTTGACGCAACAACAAGGTTGTGCTTCTGTTCCATTGGGACAACGAAAGGTTTGAAACCCAGAAGCCTAACCTCGAAAATAATATCAAGACAATCTTTCATTGAGACAAAGAGATACTTGATTCCAAGAAAGTAATGAAGGTTCCCAAGATCTTTTATGTGAAAACATGAACTAAGATATGCCTTGAAAGTAGCAATGGCAGAATTGTCAGAGTACCTACTATAACAAAGTCATCCACATAAACAAGAACAACCAACGGAAACGTGCATCTTATTATGGTGAAGAGGGAATAGTTAATTGGATATTGATGAAACCTATACTTAATCAAATCAACTAACGATTTGGTAAATTGACAACGAGGTGCCTGCTTAAGACCATAAAGGGATTTCTTAAGACAACAAACTTGGTGCCCAGAGGTTGCCAAAAAACTAGGAGGTAGTTTAATTTCATAAACACTTCTTCCTCCCAATAACCATAAAAAAGGCATTGTGGAGGTCCAGTTGTTGATGGTCCCAAAGACGATAACTAAAAAGGTCCGAAAAGTGGATATCTTGGTGGTTGGAGCAAAATTTTTTGTGTAATCAAGGCCTTCAACTTATCAATTACCGTTAACAACCAACCGAGCTTTATGGCACTCTAAGGTCACATTAGAATTTTATATAAGTTTGAAGATCCATTGGCTCCCTATTGTTTTCTTTGAGGGGGGAAGGTCGATAATGTCCCAAGTTCCATTTTCCTCAAGTTCTTGGATTTGAGATTGCATTGCTTTTTGTGAGCTGATGTCCTTAGCATCCTTGCGGAATGAGGTTGGCTCAACCCTAACTAAAACTGAAAGAATAAAAAGCTAACATATAAATTCTATTGTTATTCTTATTACCAATTTGTTTTGTAATAGAATCCCATAAACTTATATACTAGCTTCAATACTCATATTATAAACTCCCCACATTCTATTGTCTTGCCAAACTTACCCGAACCTAGTGAGTAATTTCTTACCCGAATCTAGTGGGTGAGTATTGATGATCAACGCCCTCTTTTTCTAGCCGTCGATGTGCAGCCCTTGGGTCTACCATCCAACATCAACGGCCAATACGTCTCTGGAACACAGAGATAAAGTAGTAATATAGGAGTATATGATGGTAAGTAGCATAAAAAATGATGGGGGCAATTTTGGATGGTCAAGATTGCGGGAAAGTGCCATTAATTTATATGCCCATCATCGTCGTCGTCGTTTACCATCATTACATTACATGCATTATGCCCATCTCAGTAAAACAGATAAATACTGACCTAGTGAAAATTAAATTTAGTAAGTTGGAGAGCACGAGGGGGAGCTCACGACAAAAGTCTGTTTCTCCGTCGCTTTCTTCCTCGAATTAAGTTTGCTTTTGGAGACATTATGCTATACGTACCTTCGTATTCTTTGCTTTTTAAAGCTTCAAAAGAAACTTGAGAGGATCCAAAGTCACCAAGAAATCTGGTAGAAATCAACAGCGAAATTCATTCATCAAACACAGTAATCATCATGCAACAGGCTAATTAAGGGGAATTAATTAATGTATTTTAGCAAACCAATTTCACTCAAGCTCATTGCATAATCTCTTAACTAACTATGAAAATTTATATGCTTAGGCTAAACAGGTTAAAAAAACGAATCCTACAAGCTCGATCAGTATTCAAGTAAAATCTATACAAGTAGTAGAGATTAGAAAGAGGGGTGCCCATTACGAGGCACTCATTACATGGTAAACGTGGTTGACTGTTTTAACCGGTCAGTGCTAATCATGAACCCTCTCGCACGGGTAAATGACAGTGACCATCCCTGGCTATGAATATGATAACCCACCATTAACCAAACCTCATAATGACCAATCATATATCACAATTTTAATTGTATTTCGAACTCAACACCACGCAACAATTGTATATTCATTCAAAATGATGCATTCCATTATGTTGATCGATGCTAATAATAATGGGAATTGTCTATGCATAAATCATGGTGTTCCCTAATCTAAATATTTACGGTTGTTGTCGTTGATCTATGAGAATTTTACATATGAAATGTGTACATGCATGATTTATAACCACGAGACATACAATTCATAAATTAAAATCAAGAATATAAAAATAAAAACTACATCTTAGAATACACATGACATGTTTTAGAGTTACACCAAGCGGTAAGCGTACACGTATCATATAACGTATGTATGTAGATATAAACTACGAACCACTTTAACTATAAACCCCGGGCTAAAGCCAAGAAACAGGTGTTCCCCACTAGAGGCGCAAAAGGCCATCGTGCGTCTCAGCTTGCCCCCCAACTGGGCTACACCGTCTTCTCCTCACAATCATTTCAAGTCTTCTCCGCCCCCACTTTCTTTCTTAGCGCGTGAACTCTCCCACTTCCCTCTTTAAGCCTACCCATAGGCTGAACCATCAACGCTAGGGATGGGCACGGTTGATTAACCGAAGTTTCGGTTAACTGGACATCGGTTAACGGGTATTTCGGTTATTAAATTTCTCATGTGTCGGGCTACGACCCGTTTGTATGACGCGATCCATATAGCTGTAGCGTCTCGACGTTCCTTAGCGAAGTCGAGGTGGCCGGAAGGAATGCGAATATTCTTCCCGGGATCAAACAACGTTGTTCTAAAGGTTGGCATGCCGACTTCAAGCGGAATTACATCTTCCATGCCATATGTTAAGCGAAGGGCGACTCCCCGGTCGATCTACGCAGGATGGTGCAATAGGCCCATAGCACGACCGATACTATGGTTATTAAAATACCGATTCGATTCAACAATTTTAGCAATTTTACGATCCAAAGTGACGGAGCGATTCACGATTCTAGGTAGAATCTTATTTGTGGTAGAATCTTAATTGATCACAACAAAAACTTATGAAATCTTTTGTGCAATCCGATTTTATATAAGATTAATTCTAACGATTCTATCAACGATTATAACGATTCTACAAAATGACTATTACTATTTATATATTATTAATTTGTCCAAGGTTTGCCTCTCAGTTATATTCAATTATTCTAACTAACAATTTACTTATTACATTCATAAGGTTTATAATGTTTTTCACTTTGTATATAATAAATCAACAATATATAAGATTGTATCTACATACTTATAGTTATAATGTAGAATCATACGATTCAATGATCCGATTTTACGATTCGATCTGGAGACCCTTCTACGATTCGCTCCTAGAATCCCGATTTTAATAACATTCCGGTAGCTCTTTGATTCATCTTCCATTAGCTTTCTCGAGGTGCTTCTTTAAACCTTCGACGATCACTTTGTTTGTTGCCTCAATTTGCCCATTTACTTGCGGGTAATCAACGAAAGAGTACACGTTTTAATGCCCGTCCCTTTGCAATACTCCTTAAATTTCTCGCTTTTAAATTGCGTCCCGTTGTCAGAGATGAGAGTAAAAGGGATCCCGAAGCGTGTGATGATATGCTTCCAAGTGAATGGGAGATAAAAGAAAAGAGAGATATAGAGAGATAAGGGAGATCGGAACCTCTGTGGCTTGAGCTCTTTGGAGCTTACCTGTTCCACTCTTCATTCTTGTTGTTTTTGCTTGCCTCTTGTCCTTTCTCTTGTTTCTGGCTTTTGCCACTTGTGTGTGTGCTTGCTTGTAACTGTGTGTGTGCTTATGGCCTCTGGTTCCTAGTGGATTGGGTGACTCTCCCCTTTTGAGGCTTCGCGGAGTAGGACTCTGTCCGAACTGCGTCAACAAACCTTGTGTGTCCTTTTGTGCTCTATTTTCAAAGTGTTTTCAAACTCCTTTCGAACAATCGAAGCGAAATCGATTAGATCTAGGTCCTAACAATTGGTATCAGAGCCTTTGGTTGTTCTGTATATGTGTTTCCGCTACGTTTGAGATCTGAATTGCTAGGTTAAGCTTCTTCTCCTCTTCTATGGAAACCCTGTGCGACTGACTTTGTGTCTCTTGCCAGATCCACGAGCGTGTGAGGTTGGAAAGTGATTTACCTTGCTTCAGATCTCTTCTTTCTACTTTGGACCTTATCTTCTCGTGCTTGCTCTTGGTCAAAGCTTTCAAACGTTTGGTCTTCCTTTTAAAAATGCAACGAAAACTAGGATTAGGGGTTTGGCCCCTGACCTTGAGGTGAACCTAAGAGCCTGGGTAACGGTTGTGCCAGAATAATCCTTTTCTCGATTCATACACTCAAGCCCTTGCAAAGTGGTTCTTTGTCTAAATCCTAAATCTGATATCTGACTTTTCAGGTTTTGGATTTGTGAGTTTTTCATCTCTAGGGTTTCTCTCTTAGCTTCCTTGTTTGAATTGACAACCAGGACGCTTGAGTTTGGCTCAAGGTCTTAGGACTATCCGGAGAAGCTTGGGTAACGGTTATGCTAGTGTAATCCCTTTCTCAAATAGTACACTTAAGCTCTTGCAAAAGAGTGTGTGTTTTTCTTGCATCTTGTGATCATTTGTAGGGTGTGAGACCTCTTGTACTCTCTATACTCTTGTATTTCTGCTCATCTCTAACTCCGTCTTTGAGATGACTGAAAATTCTACCAGGATTACGTTGTTTGATGGCACATCTGACTTTACCATGTGGCAAGCCAAGATGACGACGATGCTTATCAAAGAGAAATGTTGAAGGGTGATAAAAGGGGACTTCCCTGAAGGAACTAAAGCAGAGGAGAAGATTGAGATGAATGAAGTTGCACATTCTAAGATCACGGTGAGGTTAACTGACGATGTGGCTCGTCAGGTGGTAAGCTTTACTAATGCTAGATCTATTTGGAAGGCCTTAGAGGACCTTTACTTGGTTAAATCCTTGCCTAGTTTAGTCTCTCTTCTCTGTAGGCTCTTCACTTTCAAAATTGACCTTAATTTGTCTCTGAATGATAATCTTGATAAGTTTCCTAAAATGACAAAAGTACTTGAAAGATGTGATGACATAATTAAGGATTCTCACCAGACTGTCTTGTTGCTTAATTCTTTGCATGCTTAGTTTGACACCATTAAAGATGTTATTCAGAATACAACAACAACAACAACAACAACAACAACAACAACAACAACAACAACAACAACAACAACAACAACAACAACAACAAAAACAAAAACAACAACAACAACAACAACAACAATAACAACAACAACAACAACAACAACAACAACAACAACAACAACAACAACAACAATTACCCAGTGGAGCTTCCCTTGCGAGAAATCTGGGGGTCAAGAATCAAGATGGGGGCGCCCCGGGCTTAACGCGATAGGGGAGCGACCAAAAGACCCAACAGAACCACAAAACGAGATACAAAAAACAAGGTAACTAAAAAACAAGGTAACTAAAAGCAAAAGACCCGACAGGACCACTTGAATAATCTATTGTGGATTATGACCCAAACTTCAGATTTAGTTGATAGAACTACCAGTCTAACAACCCTAATCATCTAACAACCTAGAAGACCTTCTAGATTCAATTAGACAACAACAACAACATAACGATTCAAGTTATCAATAGAAACAAACACTTAGAGCAACCAAACATCTAAGTGACTTGTGAATTTATTCCCTTCTTCAACCAACTAGTCCAACCGGTACTAAATTGATTAAAGTTCTACTCTTGATCAAATTAACTCCAACCGATAATTAATTAGATTCAGTTATAACTAGAAATTCAATTAGGTGATCAATCTAACGAAACCCTAGTTTAGATTCAATTAAGCATAGGGAATAAACTCTATTCAAGCATGTTAAGAATCAATCAAGCCTCACAACAATATGCAAATGATGATTTCAATAACTATCCAAACACAATAAAATTTTGCAATGCATAATTAAAATTAAGAAAAACTTATAAAGGTTTGAAGTTTGCCTCTAGAGAGAAAAACCCTAACCTCCAAAATTATGTTCCAAGTTATGAAAGAGAAACTAAAAACAAGGTTTAAACTTTAAATACCCTAGGATATCCAAAGATCAATAAATCCCGAAATACATTAAAAACATGTCGGTCAAGATCTATCATAAGCCCATCTTGAAGCCCAAACATGCGGCCCAACGTCTCCGTTGAAAGGCAGATGGTGCGTGTCTTCCTAGGTGGCACAGTCGCGCACCCTGTCATTATGCCCGCGACACCCCTTAGTTCAGCATTTTAGACAACACTTCAGAGGCTATTTTCACCCCCTTCGAGTTGGAATTTGGACTTGGAGTAAAAATATGAATTGTAGCTCTTTGAGATATCTTTTCAGTGATATCAAATTCAGATTCATCCGACCACTGTAGATCCCAAACCAAGCATTGCAAGATAGAGGTGTCGAAATAAGAACTCCAATGCATAGCCCGAATTTAAGCATTCTTTTCACACAAGCTCTTGGGCCTTGTTTCTTCTAATCTTCACTCTTACCACTCTACGCTTCATCAAACTCCACCATATTCTACTAAACTTCGTCCTGTCCACGCTTGTTTACCTAACGATCTTCAAAACCGAACAAAACAAGTGTAAAACCCGAATTTTCTAGAAAACCTAAGAACTAGACTAAACTAAGCTAAAACCAAATAAAATAAACATAAATATGCATCCTAATCTATACCTAAATACAAGCTATCACTTTCCCTTTAACTTGAGCGGTACCTTCTTGTCACACAGAACCCTTGACGCCGCCCTCCACTTCTACCAACCCCTTTGGATCCGATGCGTGATGTCTTCATCTATTCCCCCATTACTCTATAACTGAACCCAAATACCTGAAACTCTCCTTCCTTGTTACGACTTCTTCTCCTAAAAGCACATCCTCACTAGAGTCTACATCCTGTCCAAAATTGAACTCCACATATTTTGTCTTGGTTCTGCTCAGTCTGAAACCCTTAGACTCCAACTTCTCCCTCCAACTTTCAAGCCTGCTGCTGACTCCAGCTTTGGACTCGTCCACTAAAATAATGTCATCTGCAAATAACATGCACCACGGGATCTCCCCCTGAATCTCCCTCGTCAGAACATCCATCACCATCGTAAAAAGGAAGGGACTTAAGGTTGAACCTTGATGTATACTTGCCTCCACTTTATAAACTCAGTGTCCCCGCCTGGGTGATGCAGCCAAAACTAACCCGCAAGCGAACGAGGTCAATTATAGAACCTTAAGTGTCGATCCCACAAGGACCAATGCAATACCAATTGTAACTGTACTAGTAAATTAAGTCAATATATAAAGAATATGGAAAAACTATGTCTAAGATAACAAGTAATAAACTGAAGGATAAAATACATGGGATAGATGTGTCTAAGGTTAAGGATCACCACAACAATGTTTCAATAAATAAATTTATACTCTGCCTGAATCCATTTCCAATTATTTGAAGGTAGTTATCTAAGATAATCACTAAGTTCTTTCGAACGATAGCAACGTGTCTAAACCCAACGAACATCCGCTTTCACAACTTGCCAATTGAAATCTAGACTAATAAGCACTTAGAATTTAAGATTAAATTGAATCAACATCCACTTTCGCGACTTGCTAACTCAACCCAACCTTAAGGTTTCTATGACAACTATTAATCCATAAGAGAAATCAAAACACTTTCACAATAAAGAAATTTCAGGTTCAAATCCTAGGGTTCCAACAGGAAAAAGTACCTTTTAGTCTCAGTTCCCTGTCTGACTACTTATTAAAGTTTTTACTTTTCAGTCTCAAGCTTTAACAAGTTCCCATTCACAAAAGTTACCAAGGCATAAAGCATCTAGGATTGAATCAAAAATATTTAAATTCAGACAAAGAGCACAACTTTAATTAAATACACATTGAATGGATCACCAAACCCTAGAACTAGGAATTTAGCCAAGCATGATTGAAGACATAATCACAATATATAAACTAGCCAAGAATTATTCAACACAATTAAAGAATAAGAACACTTAGCCCCAATAATGTAGATAATCCAAATCAAAGGGTTAGATCTTGAATAAAAAACAATCTCAAACAAGTGCCAATTCCTTCGTGAAATTCCTTCCCCTGCGATGTGCGACCCTTAAAACAAAACTAAAGCTAAAGAACGAAAATAACCTAAGCTCCGTAAAAACTCCCCCCAACTTCTATTAATCTCTCTATATATTGCTTGTTATCCAATAATGTCGACCGCCAAATTGCACAATTTTCGCGTGTGAAATTATGGACCAGCCGGTAAAATCATCAGCCCATTAATTTGCAACTTCAAGCCCACTTGCCCAAAAATATATGTAGTTAGCATCCTCTTACAACTTTAATTTAATCACCTCCAAAATTGTCCTAAAAATACGTGAAACATAAAATAATACGAGTGTAGATTTCGAATGCAAAAATAAATAAAATAAATATAAAATATGTAAAATATGCATGAAAATGACCTAAACTAATATGCAACTAGACCCTTAAAAAATGACTAAATTAAGTGTTATCATTGGGGTACACATACTAGTCATCAAGCTCTCATACGTATCTCTGACTACCCTAACATACGTGCCAGGCACTTCCTTAGCTTCCAAACAGTCCCATATCAGCTCTCTTGGTACTCTATCATACGCTTTCTCTAAGTCGATGAAAACCATGTGCATATTCTTCTTCCTTTCTCTCTATGTACGTTTCTATTAGCCTCCTCAACAGGTGAATAGCTTCCATAGAAGACCTCACGGGCATAAAACCAAACTGGTTCTCTAACACTCTAACCAACCTCCTCAACCTCATCTTGATAGCCTTCTCCCAAATCTTCATTGTGTGGCTAAGCAGTTTGATACCTCTGTAGTTGTTGCACTGTTGTACATCTCCCTTGTTCTTATATACCGGGATAAACTTGTTGAGCCTCCACTCATCTGGCATCTTGGCCGTCCTGAAAATCACATTAAAGAGCATTGCTAGCCACTTAAGACCTCTCTCTCCCAAATACTTCCAAACCTCCACTGGCATGTTAAACTGGGTTGAATGATAGTAAACTTGTTGATTTAAGCTTCCATGAAGTTTGTGTTCTAGGTAAGAAAGTTAGGCATAGTTTCAATAAGTCTGCATATGTTGCTAAATCCCCTCTAGAGTATGTGCACTCTGATTTGTGGGGCCCTGCCCAATTTGATACTGTTGGTGGTAGGAGATACTTTATGTCTTTGATTGACCATTTCTCTAGGAAGTTTGTGTGTACTTGTTGAAAACTAAAGATGAAGCCTTTGATGCTCTTAAAACCTGAAAACGTTTTGTTGAAAATGAAACAAACTTGAAGCTTAAGTGCCTTAAAACTGATAATGGCCTTGAATTCTGCAATCATTCTTTTGATTCTTTCTATAGTGCTAATGGTATTAAGAGACATTTGATAGTTCTTGCACACCTTAGCAGAATGGTACTACCGAGAGAATGAACAAAACCTTGCTTGAAAAAGCAAGGTGCCAGCTCATTGCCTCATTGGTGCTGGAATGAAACCTGGGGGTGAGGCAATCACCACTGCTTACTACCTCATCAATATCTCTCCATCCTCTGTGGTTGACTTCAAAACACCACAAGAGATGTGGAGTGGAAAGAAACCTAATCTTTCACATTTAAAATCTTTTGGTTGCACAGTCTGCTCATGCATTACAAGGCAAATTGCAGCCAAGAGTTCAAAAGTGTGCTACGTTTGGTTACCTAGAAGGTGTTAAGGGTTACAAACTATTTCTTTGTTAGCCTCATGGTTACAAAGTGATCACTTCAAGAAGTGTGACCTTTAATGAGTTAGAGTTTTATTTCAAGGATAGAGCTAATGGATTTACTAAGCATGCATGTACCAGCACTAAAGGAGGAAAAAATAGGTTCCTCTTGCCACATTAGGCAACAACTGATGAAGACAATGAGTATGATCATGGAGCTCCAATGGAGGAGATTGAAACTGACCACAATGGTCATGGAGTGAATGACCATCCAGAGTAAGGAGGGAATGACAATGTCATTAAAAGTGTGACAAATTCAACTAATGAAGACCAGAACCCTCACCAATCAGGTGGGGAGGCAAACAATTATCTGCCTATTACACCTAGCAACTCTATGACCTCTAGTAATGACTTGCATGATTACCAATTAACTAGGGATAAAGAGCCAAGGACTAGGATCCCTAATAGGAGATTTATTATGTTTGCTAAGTTTTTTTTATCTTCTATCTAAGGTGAATTTGATTGAGTATGCTTGTCTTTCATCTGAGCATGTTGTGAATTATCTTACACCTAACACTTATAAGATACATATGAAATGCATACATGCTAAAAATTGGATAAGTGCCATGAAAGAAGAGATTCAGTATATGTATGCTAACAATACTTGGGTCCTTGTTCCCAAGCCAGCCAATGCTAGACTGATTGATTGTAAATGGATTCACAAGCTTAAGGATGGTGCTCACCCTAAAGACCCCTAGATATAAAGCTAGACTTGTAGCTAAGGGGTTACTCCCAAAATGAGGGCATTGATTACAATGATATCTTTTCACCTGTTATAAAATATGAGACTCTTAGACTCTTGCTTGTTATGACTACTGTGTACAACTGGGAACTAGAACAAATGGATGTAAAAACTGTTTTCCTGCATGGTGAACTTAATGAGAGTATTCATATGAAAAAACCTAAGGGCTTTGTGAACTCTGCTAAACCTGACCATGTTTGCTTATTGAAAAAAATCAATCTATGGCCTTAAACAGTCCCCTAAGCAATAGAATATTAAGTTTGACCTGTGCATGAGGAAACTTGGTTTCCAAAGAAGTAGTTATGATACATGTCTTTATTTCAAGGGCATTAGGACTAAGACTCCCCTATTTATGCTTTTATATGTTGATGCTATCCTATTTATGTGTCCATCTAAGGTTATCATTGCTGGTGTGAAAAGAGACTTGAAACTTCACTTTGATATGAAAGATTTAGGGTGATGCGACCCCCGTCATGGATGCTAGCCAAGAGGACGACGCATTCACACTTCGCTCGGATGGCCCCATCACTCGTGCCAGGACTCGAGCAATCCAAGACGCAACGAGGTCTCTTGTGGCGCGCCTCTCCGCAGGCCACGGCGCGCCCTACACCGCTACCTCGCTCGGCACCATCACCACCATCGGCGCCGAGGAACCTCGCTTCGAGCTCTCGGATCAACCTTGTCAAGGCGCGCCATCCTCGAGCATCGGATCGCAAGCCGAGGTCGCCTCCAGCCTTCGCCAAGACCTCGGAGCCACATTTGAGGTTCTCGCATCGGACCTCGGGATCGAGTCCCAACTTGAGGTTCTCGGAAGCATCGGCGAACCTCAAGTCCTCGAGACCTCGCTAGCGCCGTCACCAGCGTCCCGCGTCGTGCCAGCGACCTCGCCAGCGCCCCGACGCGCACCGTGACTTCGCCAGCGCCGAGTCCCAGCCTTGCCAGCGTCGCGACAGCCTTGTCGTGACACTCCCGGCACGGTCACGGACGACCTATCCATTTTTAGTACTTTTATGCATACTTTCTATTATGGAACATTACTATTGTTAGTTTTACACATTTAGAAGGACATTTATGGGCCTTGCGCCGACCACTTTTGGACCGCGTCGTTGGGCCTAAGCTTGCACGCTTGCCCTAGGCGCGCCGCCACTATTTTAGGGTTTCTTTGGATTTGTTTCAGCCGCCTCTCTATATAAGGGAGTGTGGCATATGTTTTCAATTCAGCACACATATTAGGGTTAATTAAAGTAGAGGTTTCTCCTTATTTTCCCTTCTTGTGTTGTGCCGCCACCATTAATCTCTCAAAGCTTTCGAGTTCTCATTGCTTACACTTGTTCGTACCATTAATTCAATCAATCAAGTCTTCCGCTACGCCAATCCGAGACCTAATACTCAAGCCAACGATCGATCCGAAGCATCCCAAACGAGGGACGCATCATAGGGGTAACTCAAAAGATCCTTGGCATAAAAATTACTAGAGATATGAAAAACAAGAGTATGTGGTTGTCTAAAAGTGATTACTTGCTTAAGGTTCTAGAAAGGTTCAAGATGCTTAACTCTAAAACTACTTCTATTCCCTTAGGAGGGCATTTAGAGTTGTCTAAAAGGTTTTGTCCTAGTACACCTGAAGAAAAAGCTAAGATGTATGATGTGCCTTATGATGTTGATGCTTGGTCTGTTATGTATGTCATCCTCTGCACTAGACTTGACTTGGCCTTTGCTATTAGTGTGTTGAGTAGGTTTATGTCCAATCCTATTGAGTTATATTGGAATGCTATGAAATATTGATTGAGATATATGAATGACACTAGAGGTTTATGTCTTGTTTATTCTGAGCATGCTTCGTCTAATGAGTTACATGGCTTTTATGATTCTGACTATGCAAGTAACAAAGACAACATGAAATCTACCTCTGCATACTACTATACATGGGCAGACAATTGTATCTCTTGGAAGGCTCAACAATAGTCTGCTGTTGCTCTTTCCTCAACAGAAGCTGAATATATTGCTGCCACTAAAGCTACAAAGGAAGCTATATGGCTAATTAGGATCTTGAAAGAGATCCAAACTGTGCTATCAACTCCAATTCTCGACATGGATACCCAAAGTGCATTATATATGTGCAAGGACCCTATGTTTCATGAAATTAGGTCCAAGAATATAGATGTGAGGCACCATTTCATCTGAGTTCAAATTGAAGAGAAGTCACTAGAGGTCAGGAAGGTGAAGGGAGATGAGAACCCTGCCGACTTTGGGACCAAGATTGTGACTGCAAACAAGTTCCATTTCTGCAGTAATTTCCTGCATATTTGGTACACAACATGAGCTCGACAGCTCATCAGCCAACAATGGACAAGAGACAATGATTCTAACAATCCACTACTGGAGCCTTAGGCTTTATTACAACCAAGGATTAGGAGGGCATTTGTGATGTTATTAATCCTAAGTTGTAATTTGTAAACATAAGTAGATTATAGTGCAATGCAACACACATATAGGTAGGTAAAGGCTAGGACAGGGATAATGGCTCGTGCTTGAGATGCCATCGAACCACCCACATTGGACCATGATTCATGGCTTGAGTCGTTTGACCTACCCATGGTCAAGCATGGCTCTTGTTCATTGTGTTGTGGTATATGGGTCGATTCCTTGTATGACTTTAGGCATGAGCTTGATCGATGTCTTGTTGGGCATGTAAGTGAACTTGGGCCTCCTCGCTTCTAATACAACTCGATCAACGATCTCATTAATCCAAACTCAACATTTGAGTTAATGAGACGCGTTTGAATATGAATGACGTCGTCTTGGCTTTGGGGGTCCTTTATAAGCTTAAGGAGGAAACCGTAGAGCCTTGTCTTGCTCACTTCTCCATGGCGCTCTGGTTTCTTAGGGTTTGATGCTCTCGAGCTTGAGCCCTGCGACTCCACTGTGCTTCTCGGAGAGATGATGAGATCATGGGAGAGAAAAGAAAAGAGAGATATAGAGAGAAGAGGGAGATCGGGGCCTTTGTGGCTTGAGCTCTTTGGAGCTTACCTGTTCCACTATCCGTTCTTGTTGCTTTGTGCTTGCCTCTTGTTCTTTCTCTTGTCTCTGACTTTTGCCATTTTTGTGTGTGCTTGCTTGTAGCTGTGTATGCATTTATGGCATCTGGTGTCTAATGGATTGGATGAGTCTTCCATCTTGAGGCTCCGCAGAATTAGGACTTTGTCCGAACTGCGTCAATATATCTTGTGTGTCCTTTTGTGTTCTATTATTAATGTGTTTTCAAACTCTTTTCGAACAATCGAAGCGAACTCGAGTAGTTCTAGGTCATAACCATAAACAACAATAGAAATTGTAAATTATTGGTCAAAAAGGAAGAGATTGCTAAAATCAAGAATCATTCAAGAAAGAAACGGAAGAGATCTGGAGCAAAATCCGACAAGATGTCGGGTTGATGATTGTGGGGATGTTTCCCACGAGTGCTTGCTTAACGCTAGCTGTCCCCCATAATTGCATTGCAAAATTAAATCCCGACAATCATGATGATAATTACGATGATTGATGATGGTAGTCATGATAACTATAATAATGATCTAGGAAGGTGGGTTATGCTTGTCATAATGTCATGCGATGCACATGCACGTGAACTCGCCCTAATCACCCTATTTGCAAGCAATTAATTTATTTATTACTCCCTAATGGTCTACTCCAATCAATTTATACGGAGTACTTCGTATTTAGTTAGTTTGTAATTATAGTAAAATCACGGTAATGATTGCGATGAGTGATGTTGGAACACTTTGATATGTGGATTTTGAGTAAATTTCAATTTACTTTCTTAAGATGTCTTTCAATTCACTATGCAATGCATCACCCCAATTTATAATTTCATTATAGTTTAGGGGAGCGTTTGAATAAGATGAGAAAATTCGTGATATTAAGATGTTGTTATACTTTAAAAACTTTTAAAATTTAGTTCTCCTTTTGATTGAAAATTTGTATCGTTTTAACACTTGAATTTATATCTTTATATATTATTTTTCGTTTTCTAGACAATTAATTAATAGTGAGATATGAAAATGATTATTATAATTTACTTAGTTTGAACAATATTCTTTATTTATTGACTCAAAAAATGATGAGTATTTAAAAAGTGATAAAATTAAAAACACCTATAAATTTTAAATTAAAATTAAAACGATACTTATTTCTAATCAAAAAATTATATTTCTATGTATTGTAATACATTTTTCTCTATAATCCACGTACTATAGTTATTAACTAGTTGTACCCGTCGTGTCTTGCACGATTATGACTTGGAATTTTTTAGATATATTATAAAAAAATATATTAATAAAAAAAATATAATATTAAATTTAATATAAGTAAATTATTACCTATAATATGTATAAAAGTTATATTATTTCTGAAATCAACCACTACGTTGAGCTCACAATAAACCATACACACGGAGTAATATTTTGGCGAAGCTAGTATTATGGAGATTCGAACGTGTTGGGGTTCGCACCCTCCACGTGCGGACAGAAGAAACAGCACACATCCAGCACAGTACACGTGTAATCCTTTGCCATTCTCACGTGCGCCCTCGGTCAATGCTAGAGTTCGTTCAACGGTCAAAGCCTCACTTTGCACATCCAACGCAACAAAACAATGTGGGATATTCTTTTCTTCTCTTTAGTTTGTTGGTTTGTAATTGTATGCAATGTTATTATATTATAGCATCATTGTTCAATTAATAAATATATCTTAGCAATGATATCGCTTACTCTATACTCCGTATAATTCATATACTAATATACTATATCATATGTAGGACTCCATTATATTAGATAGGGTCATATGGACAATAACTATATTACATACTGTATTTTTTAATTAAAAAATCAATACTGTATTAATTAATCATGCATGTCCAACTTAACCTCAATTAAAAGTTAAAAATAAATATATGGACCTTTTTAGATGATTTTACATGGACTAGCAACCATGAAATTATTGTGCATTGGAATTTTTCATTCTTAGATTTATATCATAAAGCATGCATAGACATACACAGCTAAAATAGCTCTAAAAAAAAACTACAAGTCCTGAACTCTTGAGTTATGCGATGAATTATGATGAATATGATCATCTAATCAAAAAAACATCATGAATATGATTATGGAATCTGGCCGCACGTGTAATTATGTAAGAGTTGCTAGTGGGCCCCACATGTGAAGATGTGATCTTGTGTGACCGACTTTAGCTTGGAACCACATGTCCAGCGCATACTATTATACAGTTTCGACTTTGGTATTAGCTAGAAAAACAGTTTTTTATCCTATATCTTTAAAAAAAATAAGAATTCGAATTTAAAATATAAAATCTTATTTTAAAAATAAACTCTCTTGAAAAATTAAAAAATCTAAATACAAATTTAGACAAATGGATAATGAAAGAAAGTTTTGGTACCCTTTGGATATTGAAAAATGCCCAAACAATCACCCGATTAATTATCGGTAACAATGATCTTCCATAGACCATAGTCTTAATAATTAATGGCATTAAACTTACACTTGAGTAAATGAAATAACTTTTTAAGAAGCGTTTTCCTTATAGAGAAACCTCAAGTTATATAAACTCAGGTTGAAGGCTTATTATTGTGACAATGAAGATACAGTATGTAGGATTTAAGGGTTAATAGCTTTATAACTTTCACATCGTACTAAGGTACTTTTTGCAAGCCTTCACTTAAAATCAAATAATAGTAAATCACCTAAACTGTAAGGTGATAGTAATAATCGAAGCTTAGAAATTTGCAAAACGCGGTCTCAATTATGGGGTGATACAATCACTAGCCCAAATCTGTAAGAAAGCACAAACTTTATGATTAGTTGCAACTTGCAACTAGTGGCATCAAATGTGTAGTTCCACGAAAGTTGCCTTGTTTTGTACAAAAAAAAAATTATATGTAAAAAAAACTCCTTCAGGATAAGAAATCGATTTGACCTTACATGAATGATCAAGGTGGTTTATGTCATTAGATACCATTTATAGTAGTTAGAAAGCTAAAACTGAAGAAATCTCTCATCGAAATTGGGATGAATATCATGAATGGCAAGAAAGTCCGCGACTTTGTTGCATTTTCAAAAGCAATGGAAAATTCTCTAGGTCCTTATTCGGCGTAGGAGATTCATGGTGTCCTGAATGATGGACAAAATCTCCCACAAGATGTTCCAAAAAAAACGTTTAATATTGCTAATGGCCACCAAATTATCTCCTTCAATGATTAATATATCCAGATTAAGATCAATTGCTTTTTGTATGCCATCAAGTAGTGCAAGAGCTTTTGCCTCCAAAGCCGATTTAACCATACACACCTTGTGTGACAACGAAACAACCCTACCATCACTATCACATATAAGAAAAGCAGTATGAGTTGAACCATCTCTTCGTTTGGATCCATCAAAATTAATTTTGTACCAACCATGGTAAGGTTTTTTCTAGAAAAGAATCAAAGGCTTAGATTTCTTGTGTTGAACAGAGGATTCAAAGGTCTTCTTCCAAGACAAATAAGCCTGGAAAGGTTTTTACCAAACATGTTTAAGAGATGATCGAGGGACCTGTTCGAAAATGACAGCGTTACGGGCTAGCCAAATATGCCACCACATGAAGGGCAAAAGGTCAAAATGATCATTCTCAGATTTCGTACTTTCAATGCTTGTGAGGATGTCATTCCGAGCAACGAGTTTAAGTTGTGTTTGTAGTTTATGTTGCAAATTTTGCTTAAGCTCGAATTGTGATAGGTCAATGAGAGAATAGATAGTTAGCATCTTCAACATTATTAGGACAAAGAGAGCAATAATTATATACACAGTGGAAATGCCTATTTAGGCGTTCTGTTGTAGGAAGTGCATCTGCTTAGATTTTCCAAAAGAAATTCTGGATTTTTGTGGGAGGCTTCGTTTTCCAAATCCATTGTCTTGTAAAAAGGTGTAGAATGTTGATCTTGAGTGCATAGACTACTTATAGAGCTGACCGAGAAAGTGCAATTATGGGAAGTGTAGTCTAAATTTTTTTACATATATTTGGAGGGTCGAATTATTGTAAGTTATGTATTGGTTCAAATTAATTGAACTAATGGATCAAGAACATCATTTAAAAAATAATTCTTTCACTATTTTAATTTTATAAAATAGTTAAAACAATAATACAATTATTTAAAAATACATTTTATAAATTTTAAAAATAAAAAATTTATTAATTGAAATTTATTTAAATATAATTGAAAAACCACAAATTTTAATGTAAATAAATTTAACCTTATAAACTTGCAAAATTATACCATGGTTTCTTTTTAGGACACAAATATATTTATTTATAATACTTATTCCTTATTCATCACATATTTTTGAAGTAATAGTTTAATAAAACTTTAAATTTACTTGTTAATCTAGCAGAGTTCGGATTTGGGTGTTTGTATACTCTAAGGTTAAAATTAAGTTTAGTTTATTTCAAGCGAGTTCGGATTTATTTCAAGCCGGTTAGATTAGTTTTTTGAGTACCGTTATTTCTTAATAGCACCTTTATCATGTGTAGAGAAATAACTCCTTGCAATAGTAACTGTATTAACTTATTTTGGATTATTTTTTGAAGTAAACTTATTTTGGATTAGTGTATGCAAGAGATTTAACATTCAAATTAAGATTGTTATTCAAATCTTAATTGTTAAAATTCCTTACGTAATTTTTCCATTCTCCTAGAGCAGCTTGTGTAGTCTAGTCATCGATAACCTGTTGTTGAGATTAGCATTTACATGACATTTAAAACAACGCGATACCATATATAATAACAACGGTTCGGCTAATGTGAAAACTTTGAAGAAAATATTGCACATTTTAAGTTCATAGACCATTTTTCTTGGTCACCCCCACGTGTTGACGCTCATACAATTAATCTCCTGCAATTTGGCCTAAATTTAATGATATTTCCTACTTGCGAGAACCGTGAAAAATGAAATCTAAGGGACAGCAAAAAACATAACCTTTCACTTATATAAAAAAAAAAATGTAATCTCTCTCCAGAAACAATCTACAACAATGTTATGAACTCTATTGCAAGTCTGTAAATGTATTAATAAAACTACATCAAATGGATCAAATGTCAGGTTAAATTACCTGAGGTTTCAGAAGTTCATGAATAGGGTTCTGATGCGTCCAATATTGGCAATAGCATCAAGAGATGAACATCAGGGAAGAATTTCGGATTGGAGGCCTGAGGACTTATTTGACAACAGACCAACATCAATCAAACAAGGTCATTTTTATTTTCAGCAGCTTCGTCCTGAAACTTCTGCAGAATTAGGCTACAGTTGTTCATTATACCCGCATCTACAAGGCCATGGTTCCACATTTTGATCATAAACAACCTCCAGCACCTAAAGGTTACCAAACATTTGATTAGATCAGTTGAGAATTTCAACTACAATACAAAATTGAAAGATCGAGAAAGCAACAGAAAGAGATCACTAGCAAAATGCATCGTTCGATCAAAATGATACGGATTGACCAGGAAACTTGAGTAATTTGGTCTAGACCAGGGAGTTTCGGCTGAGAAACATATACATTATGGGAAAAAAGCAAGTAGAGAAGATATATAACAAATAACAGCATTACCAGAAAAGTGCTGGGCTTTGAACTAGCTCCTGCCCATGAAGTAGTAGAAACGCCTCACAGGCCCAGGGAATATGACCATCTGCCAAGACCCTGACACAATGCGTAGTAAAAGTTCATTAGAATGATCACAGATGCTGGGAGTCCACGACAATGCTGGAACTGCACATGATTGGCAATCAAGAATGCAGGAAACATATAATACAAAGAGAAAAGGAGAGCTTAAGAGACCGTTTGGTTGAAAACTAGGTAAATGAGAGGAGAGGGGAAATAAATCTAGTTCACTTTTTAAATTATCATTCATTAACCATAATTCCAATCCATGCTCTCTTCTATCAAAAAAAAATCCATGCTCTCATTTTCCGTACAAACTTTTATTTCATTCTCTCTAATCTCCATTTCACTCCAAATATTGGAGATGGGATTCAGAATAAATGAAACATTCCATTACACATTCCTTTAGACTCAATACCAAAATTTTGCACTCAGACAAGAATATATTGACTCCTGAAGAATTTACCGACTCCTTATTCAATTATGCTATCTCAATTCACTTTTACCTTTACATTTCCATAATCATCAACCAAATGTACATTATGTGAATAAAGAGGTCATTGAAACAATAAGAATTTACCTTTGCTTCCTGACAAAAGAGTTCCAAAGGTGCATTAGATGTTTCTCATCCTTGGTTACATCCACAAAATCATCAAGCATCTGAACATCACAATATAGTTTCTTAATTATCACCAAAGAGCATGTCAACAGATCAACAAGACAAAGAGAGCACCGATAAGGTGAACATAAATACACAAGTTGGTTACAATCACAGCTACACCCATCAATCAAGCAGCACACTTGCGATTTTAGTAATTAACAGATTAGGTAGTTCCCATTACAGGTAAAATAGGTGCGCAATCCCCATAATTTCTTGGTTCCAAGGCAGCCTGATAGGTCAAGATAAACTAAGATGAACTAGATATAGCCAAATCGTTTAGAAATAGGCTACTTCAAATTTCCTAATAATAAGAAAGCATTAGATAAAATGTAATCAATTTAAAAAATAAATAAATTATTTCTTATGCATAGTGCCAACTCAAAAGCATAAAGTGCCCAGTAATTCTATACTAAAAGTAAAGAGGTTGAGTTATGAATTTATAATCGAAAATCTCAAAACGGATTAAACTTAAACCATAATCTAGAACATTGGGTGTTACAAGAGGTAAAAATAACCCATAAATACCTTCTTAAGGACCATTATACATACCCTTCTATCTTCAAGATCAGCGATGGCGTAATCAATTTCGTCCTCGCTATCTCTGTCAGCCAAAACTTGTTCCATAGTCATTGGCTTCCAACACCAACCAAATAAGAAGAAAAGAATCAACAGTACTCAAAAACTTAGTTCATAAAAGTCAATAACAAGTCAACAAAGAAGAGATATAACAAGAGAAAACTGCATGAACAGAAAATTGATATCCATAGCCTACACAGGTGATTCATTCAACCAATTTGATCAATCATAAGACAAAGTAACATTTCCGGATCAAAAAACTTCAGCAGATTGCACTCCTTGCAAGAAGAAAAAGTCCTTTTAAGGGTAACATACATGGGAACAAAATTTCCCTTGTTTCCCATAACACAAAGGTGATATTTCATGATCGAATGACCCCCAAAGATAGGCCAAGTGAACAGCTACTGACAATATTGGAATCCAGGATTTGTGTTAATTGAGAATCCTAAACAGCAAAGAAAGATGTAACAATATGGAAAAAAAAAACTGGTACATCAGCTTTAATAATGAACCGAGACAGTATGAACATAAACAACAGCTTTGGAGTGAATGATTACCTGAGCTCTATGAGAGTGGTAGAACTGTCGCTTCTGGAGGAGTGCACCACTGGGGCAAAAAATGCAAATGTGATTTAGAATGAAAAACGATAGGCTGGGGTGCTAGAAGAATAACAAATGCTGAAATGCACTTGACAATAAATACAGATAAACTAAAAACATATAATCTCTCTTCACAGACATATTTTTGTAAGAACAAGCAACCAGTACTTGCTACTTATACTACCTCATCATCTACCAGTATTGTAATCATTCGAATGAAACACACTCATTTACTCTGGCAACATTTATAAAGGAAGCTACAATTTCAATCTGCCATACAGCTAAAGATTCTTAGATCATGCCCAGAATATATCGAAAGCAGACAAGTACATAAATAAACCTATCATATAAAAGAAGCACGTAATCAAATTGAACTGAGATTTTACAAGATGAATTTCCGTGCGCTATGATGGGAAGTACAGTCTGACATAATAATTTATCTTTACTGTAAATGATGCAAAAGTATTAACACACAAGCTCTTAAGTTTGTGATCCATATACAAAGAATTTCCAATATATCAGAATATGAAGTCATGTAGATTGAACAATGCACATCGACACCAAGTCCCTTCCTGGAAAAATTGAGTGGGAGCACAAAATTTAAATCTATATGATATAAATATAGACTATAGCAGATGCAAAGGGATGTGTCAGGAATTCTAAAAAACTCCCAGCCCAAATGATTTTCCATTTATAGAAAAATATTATGCAAAGTAAGAACATCTAGAAGCAACATGAAACGCTTCCTCACTTTAAATAGCTATAAATAACATTATGGTGGGATAAAGCCTGAAAGACCAATCGATAAAAGATATATACTTTTTAGAATCTGCTCTCTCCAACGAAACTTTTCGGCTTTTTGCATTCAGAAGTAGTGAAGGTTGGTCTGTGGACGCCATCTGTGAACATTCAGTGTCTTCAAAGGAATGAGCTCGTGCAACTGGCATGCCAACAGGATCAAGGCTGTCCAATGCAGGTTCTGCACAATTTGCACCGCGAGTTTCAAGTTGATAATGCTGTCCTCCTGACCTTGAATCTGGTACTTCTGTCTCATTGTGGGATGATCCATGTGCCTCCTCAGCTAAAGCATGAATCAAAGAACAAATCAAATATAGTACCTACTATCAACGTTAACATGTGGAAATAGGCTATCTAATTATTTGCAGACAAATAACTTCTAGACAAGCTGCCGCCAATATATGCATAAACCTGATGTCCGGATTTGATTCATAGGTCATTCGAAAACACCCTGTCCATTTTCTAGCAAAGTTCAAGTGCACGCGCACATGTTGTTATAGTCTAATTTAATATAATTTATTGTAATATAATTTATTGTACGTGTAGTGGTCTAAAATAATTAAATTACATAATTCAATTTTCCACAAAATCACTTAATACTTAAATTTCTTAGTTTGTGGATCGAAGAAAGAGGGATTTAAATTCTAGCATTGCAGATTAATATATATGTGAGAAATTGGGTGAACCTAGTTGTGAACAAATGCACACATAAAGACAAACTCCCACAAGGAAATGAGGTTTGTGCTTTTGAGTTTTTAATACCCTAATGTTGCCAGACCTTTTTTAAATGCCAATTTGTCCAAAGGGGAATTTTCATCCAATTTGTACTTTCGCTTATCAGATTATGAAAAGTTCTTCCTTGTGCACATAGACTTTCTAAATAGCCAAATCATTTACAATCCAGTGAAGATGAGGTTTCATCATCATGAAGGGAGATATTGCATATATTAATGAGCAATAGCTGTCCCATGATACTTGCATTAAGTGCCAATTTTCATAATTTTCACTTTTTCAGATATCCTACACTTACCCCACTAGTTGGGCAATGACATCCCACGTGTAATATACATGCTTTCAGCATTCGTTTACTAACAGATAAACTCAGAACATCATAGGAGAACACTTCCAGTATATGAAACACTACTAAGTACTAACCTAATGAATTATGTTATAATCTAGTTTAGAAAGATGATTAGATCAGAGAGAGAATGGACACCTTTGATGGAGCACTTGTGTGTGTTTTCACTATTATTGAGAACCCAGTCAGGCTCTACTACAAACAGATGGACATTCCTTGCATTGTCAAGTGGATTCTCTACTCTACTTCGTTTGCGAGGCTTTGACCTGTTCACAAAATTGTTTCATGTCTCTAAAGCCTTCATAACTGGTTAGAGTTTAGACTTTCTAGTCTTCTAGAGATACATGCAGTTTTCTGAAGATAAACTTACAACAAACAATATGACTGCCATTGGTGATCAATCCCATTTGTATCAACCTGTAGATCAGGGCACGCAAATAAAATTAGTGACAAAGAACACTTGAAGTGGCATTGAAACATGAGCAATATTTTAACTCAAAGTTTCAAATAACACAAAATGTGACTATTATATTTGGTACTGTTAACTCAATGAGTATCACTTGTTCTTGACTTCTTGTACCTGCAAAATTTGAAGAAGACATAAATTTCCACCGACCTAAGCAAATGAGCTCAGCTCAGGGTTTTTAAAAAGAGCAACTAGCAGAGAGGATCAAATTCAACATGGGTTTCAACTTCTTTGGAATGCCACGAGCTAAAAGTGGTGTGACTGTACAAAGTGGATCATCATCATCATTGACCCAGTGAAGCTCCGCTACAGCGGAATCTGGGGGTCAAGATGGGGGTACCCCTGCCCAAGGGAAAGGGGGTACGCCCGATAGACCCAAGAAAAACTGAAATTCAGCTATGTGACAATAATAACTGAATTTAGTTAGAATGCACCAAAATTGATATAGGGACTAAATCCATCTCAAAGGCAGTGTATAAAAGCCAATGAGCATGAGGATGCGCCCGAAGTGGATGTCTAATCAAATTTAGGTGATAGTTCTCTTTGAAATGATTTCAATCTAAAGCAGCTAGGACCGCTAAATTTATTATGCAAGGCATAATATTCTCCTGAGATGCGTGAGTTTATTTCAGATTATGAACATGTTCTGAAATAAGGAACCTTAGTAGCTAGGACCAAGTAGAAACTTGATAAAGGCTAGTAACCCATGACTCATAAACCTAGGACCATGAATGTTTTTATAACTAACGACATTAAGCTAATGACCATGACCTGCTTGTACAGAAGGTTGTTTTCTCACTTAGAAGAAATGCATTTCTCAACTTAGTGTACACTTAAATGGCTCAAGATAGTTATTCATACACTTGAACCAAAAGCTAAATACAACCATAAAATTTCTTTAAGGGGCTTTGACAGGTTGCACTTTAGTCCTTTGTGTACATATGTTAAACACATGATCATTGAAGTTCTGAAGGTCAAACAAAAGGGTTGTTGTTGTTTATGGAATTTTTTGCCTGTGCAACTGTACGTAAACTCTATAGGAAGCAATTGGCAGTTATTACCTCGGATTGTAGGTCATCAACTTTAACAGAGACATTGACAGCTTGATATTCTTCTGACACCTACAGTTGGAAGTCAGTTAGCTGTATGCTTTAAAGTTCAATAACAGTGTTTTAATTCAAAATGTAGGTGTTCTACCCAGAATTCGAATTGGAAAAGGTCATGTGTTGATGTCAAGTGATAACGAAGGCCCTGCAAAGAAAAGACAATATTGAAAAAACATAGTTAGCCAAAAGTTCAATATCAGACAATAGGACTCCAGATTGATGATATACAGTGCTAACAAAGGCCCTGGACATCTAACAAACTTAAAGGACCTCTTCATTTGCATGGGCTGCAATTAGGGTGAGTTTCAGGTTCGAACTTAGTCCGGAACCCAGATTTTAAAATTGGGTGAACCAAGGACGGACCAAATGGTAATGAACCAAACTGGTGTGAAATTGCAGTAATGAAATAAATGAATAGACATATGAATAGACACCCTTGGTATTCTTTAAGAATTATCAGTATTGTTGCATGCTTAAGGGATTTAAATCTGGATGATATACAGAGTTCAGTTGAGTACAAGTTGATCAATATACATATCAACTTTTTAGAATAAGCATGGGACAAAAATATTTCTTCCACAAATCCAATAATTATTCATTAATCTTTGAAGAAAGAAAGAAAAAACACAATCAATAATGGCACACATGCAAGTACTATGGTGTAAGAGATGTGTATGAAACCACCAAAGCTCCCTACCTTGAAGCTCGCACATCTCATCAAGCAAAAGGGGCATGAAAACTCTCTGGTCACTGCATGTAACAATTAAGCAAACAAAATCACTTCCAAAGCCAACAGACAAGTGACTACAAAAGAATCTACATGTCTCATCAAGCAAAAGGGACATGAAAGTTCTCTGGATACTGCATGTAACCATTAAGCATACAAACCATCCAAATCCAATTATTAAAACGACTATAAAACCAAAAAACATGCCCAGCTCAGAAAATGTTTAATAGTACTCATCCATTAATGACTGTTAAACCTATGTAAAACGAGATCAACCAGATAAAAGAGGAAGTTTTCCATGGACCACGTACCTTCAGACTTTTTTAATAAATTGTTCCCGTCTTTATAGTTGAAGATCACATTTCCATTTGTTGACCTAAACATAACACATCAAAGGCATTATAATAAACCCATCAGAAACATCTTTAAGAAAACATATATACTTTCCAGAACTCCAGAAGAATGCAAATGTATAAGAGTATGTATCCAATTGCATGGAAAACAATTATTTCTACACCAGAAACAAATAGCAGAAACACAATCAAGACTTTTGGTGCAAAATTTGAAATTTCACACAAAGAGGTATTGATAGGGGGCATAGAGCTCTCTTATCCAAGAAAACGTGGACATCCAAAGTTAAGAAAGACTCTTTCAAGTTTCTGCAAACTATATTTCTGACAAGAAAACATGTATCCTCAGAGGCTTAAATTATCCTACAGATATCCTTTGAAGGCATATTACGAAGGAATTGAGTTCAACCGATCACCAGCTACATGTCAAGTAGTGGAAGATGTGTGGTTGTTGTATTTGTACTACAGGGCCAAACTTCCTAAATCTTGTCATTTAATAACATCGTGAAGTTTAGAAACTTTTAATCGAATTAATTTTGGTTGTGGTTTCCTACTTTTAACAAGCACTGCATTTAGCTGCTGAATTGCATTAAAAGCACAGCAAATTACATTTGCCTGTAAACTATTCCCTCAGCTGGCATGACATTGAGAAGAGAATTGCAAATATCTTCATTTTAAGCTGCATAAATCCAGGAAAATCCTTGAAATTTTAGGCAAGCTTGCTATTTCTGGTTGGTTTTTGGCTAGTCCTTGGGGTTTTCCGCTCTGACAATCAACAGTCAAGAAGTATTAAAGGCTTGAGATTTTTTTACTAGTCACACCTCGATGAAATACATTTAGAGGATAGATAAATATCATCTAAGAGTCCAACAGAAACATTTATCTCCACCAAGATGTAGAAAATGCACAAGGTTATTCTCAATCATCTTACAAACTCATCAAACCTAGCAGGATAGAGTGAGGGATATGTTTGCAAACAAAGTCCCTTTAGGCAGAAAAGAAGAGAAACCTTCCCCTCCATTGCCTCACCGTTTCAAATTCCGAAATAAGGAAAAATTCTTTGGATTTTTCACTCCCCCCCCCCCCCCCCCCCCCCCCCCCTCCCTCTTCTAGTTGGTCCCATAATTAAGATATTGTTCAGTTAGTTAAACTTCCTTTTTTTACAAATTTTTCAATTTTGGTCTCAAGCCTGAGTTGGAAAAGCTCCCAGTTAAGGATAGTTTTGTTGCATGATATCTTTATAACCTTATGTTCTCAATCCCAAGGACATATTTTTAACCTCAAAACTCTCAAGAAAAAGAATCAGTATGTATGCTTACCTTCCTTGATAGCTACAGTGTCTGTAATATGAATTATATTAGTTATTATAGGCTCTTAGCATGTCTATTTTACTTCTTCTAGTGCCGTTTCTTATGCTTCCTCCCAATCTATCCATTAACTTCTATCTCATCTATACCACATACCAAGGGTACAAGATAATAATAGCTACTTAAGTAATGACCCAGTAAGGACTTGCCTCATCACGTTTAATATTTTTTTTTAAAATCTGTATGCAAGCTCTATCAACTCCTTCCATTTCTAAAGCCTAATCCCATGTTTCCTACGTTAGGATACAAAAGGAATTGATTGATTGTGGCACATGTGTGACTAGCAAGGATGGTGAGCTGTGCACTTGCCACTTGGGGAACCAACGAGGATTAAAATTGTGGTTTAGGTTGTGACTTGTGAGGAAGATTGTCTAAAGTCACCATGTCTTGATGTAAGATAGAATTACATATGATCAATAAGGGTATTATTCCATAGCTAGGGACTGCATGTACCATATATATTAAGGCTTGGTCCCTAAATTTGGCCCAGATAGTCTTTCTCCACCAGAGACTTCGTTTTGGCCCAGCGAGAGTTTGTTCTTATTCGGATACTCTGTAAACTGGGCCAGGGCTTATTTTAGGTGTGTTCATTTCTGTGCGTAAGTTGTGTTTGGTTGGATTTTATTTTAGGTGTGTTTATTTCTGTGCGTAAGTTGTGTTTGGTTGAATTTTACTTTTACTCCCAGCATCCTCCCGTTCACACACTCTCCAAGTTCCAAATTCAATCGTTCTTAACAGGTAAATAAAATAAGAAGATGCAACTAATGTTTACACTAACTTATTAACTTAATAGAGAATTGTCCAAATTATAGAGCTTCCCTCATACCCAAAAACATTCTTTAGTTGAGAATTTGACATAGTACTGTATCCATTTTACTCCCAGCATCATCCCGTTCACACACTCCTTCCAAATTCAATCGTTCTTAACAGGGAAATAAAATAAGAAACATGATGCAGCTAATGTTTACAATAACTTATTGACTTACAGAGAATTGTCCAAATTATAGAACTTCCCTCGTACCCAAAAACATTCTTAAGTTAAGAGTTTGACATAGTACTGTGTCCATTTTCTCCCTCTCTTCTATTGTCAAAATGATGAAAAGATTATACATGACAACGGGAAAAAAAAAAACAATGATATGTTGATACTATGGCAAGAACCGGAGACAACACATACCTTCTCTTCTTCCTTGCTTGTACTTTGTACTTCAAACATCTAGATAAAAATGACGGCTACAAATCAAAAGAAACTGAAATTAAAAGGAAAGAAGTAGAAGAAAATTTTAAAAGGGGTGCAGTTTAATAAAAGAAAATATTATGCTGATATTGTTAAATGATCTTGTCCCAATAAGGTAGTTAATTACTTCCGAAAGGGGAATGATTTACAAATGTGAAATTTGTAACCTGTAATCTAGTTGCATGTAACTTTTCACCGTTTTTT
Source organism: Fallopia convolvulus (assembly GCA_964016875.1). Classification (NCBI taxonomy): domain Eukaryota; kingdom Viridiplantae; phylum Streptophyta; class Magnoliopsida; order Caryophyllales; family Polygonaceae; genus Fallopia; species Fallopia convolvulus. The sequence continues at coordinate 35,002,775 of OZ024736.1, forward strand.
TTTATTTTGTAAAAAATATCAATGTACTGCATAGAAAACCTGTTAAAAAATTATATTTCATAGCAAAAAAAGCCAAAAATAATTTGAATGTACCATCTTGCAATCATAGAAATGCAAAGAAAGAACTTCTTAACTAAATTTTGAGTCCATGCATCATGTTGAGCACGATGTAGTTTCATTTAACTTTTGATCCTTGTCTTTTCAAAAAAAAATATAAGAGTATCAATGTAATCCATAGCAATCCTTTCAAAGAAAATAAAAAATACTTCATAGCAACCAAAAGCCCAAAATAATTTGAATATGCCATGTTGCAATCACAGGAATGCAAAGAAAGGGCTTTTAAACTACAATTTGAGACCATACATTATGTTGTGCACGACGTAGAAGAATATTATACAGCTCAACAGGCTTGCAGTATATTAAGAGGCATTCTTCAGCTGCACCAGCCTCTTCAACTGAAACAGATACACAAGAGTTCTGATGACACATTGTACCTACATCAAAGACGTTTATGATTATGCCACCAAATTCCAAAGATTATCTGAAGCAAATAATCCAGCTGAAGACAAAAGTAAGTTAATCCAGAACAGAATTTGAAGGCCTTTTTCCCTTCCTATGCATTGTCAAGAGAAGTACACAGATCCAGACTCCATACTATGTGATATAGTCATATTCTCGCAAATAATGATACATAATTAATTTTAGTTACATATATAAGAACGTGAATTGCCTATGGTTCAATTTTTTTCCCCCTCTTCAAACGGTATCAAACTAGCTTAATTCATTCAAAGTAACAAAGCAATTTACGATATTGCAATTACAATCGTGATCTAACAAACTAATGGATAAGAAGGGTGATGAATGAAAGAAAAACCTAAACGCGTTCTCCGTCACTTGGAGTCGGAGTAGATTCTTTCCGGAAACGTGACGACACGGACACGGGAAGGGGATTTGGAGCTCAGACTTCTGAATTAGGTTTAGGAGACGGAGAGAGAAGAAGAAGCAGGCACCAGCTGGCAGAGGAGTTATAATTGCTGAAGATATTAGAGCAAAAAATCGCGGGGGAGGAGAATAGAATCAGCTCCCGTCTTCGATCGCCTGAAGAGGACGAAGGAAGAAGACGATGTGTGATGTATACTGATCTGTCTCAAAACCTGAGACTTTTTTTATTTAGGTTTCTTTTTTTCTTTTTCAAACGTACAGTATTTGGCGTAATTAAGACCAGACGCGGATCGGGTTTAGCTCGGACTTAACATAAATTTTAGGACCGGACTAGGCGGAACCAAATTTACCTGATCTATTTTCTTTTCCACATCGGTTCATTTAGTATAATCATACCAAGGTTATGAGGATCATGATTCTAGGTTGAATTGTTGGAAGTCTTTTGGATCGGATCGTAAAATCGGATCACTAAATCGTAAGATCCTACTTTATAACTAAAAGTATGCAAAAATAACCTAATTGATTGTATATTTTTTTATATAAGTATGAAAATGATAAATCTTATTAATTTCATTATTAAAAATGTTGTAGGATGGACTAGTCAACTATTTTAATGGAAATTATACGTTAATCGTTAAATTACTAAAAATATATGGTTAAAAGTGTCATTCTATAGGATCGTTAGAATCGTTTGTAGGATCGTTAGAATCGTTTATAGGATCGTTAAAATCGTATGTAAAATCGGGATCGGATCAAGATTGTATTTAAAATCATTTAAGATCCTACTCCAATAAGATCCTACTTAGAATTGTGGATCGTTTCACATGTTATGGATCATAGGATCGTTAGAATCGTAGAATCGGATCGGGATTCTGATAACATTGAATCATACACATTCAAAAACAATATTTTCATTTATATAATCATGCACACTCATCTCAAAATAGACCATACACACTTACCTTGAAAATAATGGACACTCAGTTACAAAATTATACACAATCAGTTATATAATCATATATAATCATCCTTTTGACAAAAAAAAATCATATATAATCATCCAATAAAATATACATACTCATCCAAAATAAGATCCTACTTGGAATCGTGGATCGTTTCACATGTTATGGATCATATGATCGTTAGAATCGTAGAATCGGATCGGGATTCTGATAACATTGAATCATACACATTCAAAAACAATATTTTCACTTATATAATCATGCACACTCATCTCAAAATAGACCATACACACTTACCTTGAAAATAATGGACATTCAGTTACAAAATTATACACAATCAGTTATATAATCATATATAATCATCCTTCTGACAAAAAAAAAATCATATATAATCATCCAATAAAATATACATACTCATCCAAAAAAAATCATATACACTTAGTTGTCAAGAACATATGAAGTTCATACCTCGAGCCTCACGTAGGGGTGTCCATAAAAAACCAAAACCGAAAAATCGAAAGACTGGTTATTTTTTATGTTAATCAAACCAACTTTTATTGAAATTTCGGTTTGGTTAACCGAACCGAAAATATATTCTGTTTATCGGTTTCGGTTCACGACTTTACATATATTGGTTAAGTGAAAAACCGAAAATATATTATTATTTTTTTCAAGTATTAGTTCTTTTTACTTTATTTAGTAATTAACTCTATGATCTTCAAGATATTGTTCTAGTTTGAGTCTTTCCTTCTCCAATTTTAACAATTTAACACTATTTTTTCCACTTCTCATTGATATAAGACTCTTTAATACACAATGTTTGATTTCACATACTATAGTATATACTCTCGATATTTGTTTACAACAACCAAAACAATATGGTATAAGTGCATATTTAAAAAAAGTAAAGTTTGATCACTTTTTAATTCAAACTTTATCAGTTTAGTTTTAATAATTTAAGGTAAACTTACATAATTGGTTATCGGTTAACCGAGAAAACCAAACCGAAAAATTAGTTAACCGAACGGTTAGCCGAAATTAATGGTTCATGATTTTAACCAACCGAAATTATGATTAACCGAATTTTGGTTAACCGAAATCTCGGTTAACCGGGTTTGGACACCCCTAGCCCTAAGGATGCTCACTGGTCGGGTCGGGTCGACCGCGACCTGCAAAAAAAATTAATTTTGACCCGTGGGTCGCGAGTCTAACGGGTCGGGTCGCGGATCAACCCGCTTGACCCGTTTGACTAAGTCAATCGGGTAAAAAATGATTTATTTTAATTAAAATTTTTTTTTTTAACCTAACGCATGTATTTTAAAAAAAACTGTCGAGTTTGATGGTTGACCTGTAAATCCAACGATTTTTTTTATAAAAATATAGTTTATACATTAATAAAATCATAAAAATATATATTGTAAAAAAATATTGCGGGTTGACCCTCGACTCGCGACCCGCGCAGGTTTGACCCGACCCGACCCGCAAAATAAAAAAAATTGACACACGACCCGCGGGTCAGTGCTGATGACGGGCGACCCGACCCGTTAAACACCCCTACCTAGCTAGCCCTGACCGGGCCTGACGTGTCAAGAACGCAATCGAAGTTATACGTGTCCAAAAAAAAAGCACAATGAAGCTCCTACAAAAAATTGTCAAGAACTACTACTTAGGTTGATTAACTACCAAACTAAAATTGAAAGATTAACGGTCAGGTATTACTTTGATCCCCTTTTTAAACTTTCAAGCTAGTCCTTAGGAGAATAAAATTGAAGATTCGCCCAAATTTTGCATGATTAAAATAATCAATGTCACTAAACAAAAAGAAAACAGAGTCACATTCACACTTTATACTGAATGTCTGTAAAGCAGATACGAGGTACAATAACACAAAATCCCCTCAAAACAGCCAAAATAGAGATGGGTTTTTCAACCTGTGACGAAACTAAAACTCCCACAACATGCATAAGTCGAAATAGATCGGATCCAAAAACTATTTTGTCATTTGGATCGAAGTTATACCAACATTCTGCAAGAGCTAATGCCTTTTCTGGTTTGAAGAAGTCTTCTTTCCCTTCCTTCTGTCTCTTTTGTTATGAAGCTTTGGCCTTGATCTTTGGTTGACCACCTTTTTGAATGGTTTTTTCTTCACCGGAACGTTTCCCTTTTTCGTAGCTCCTGCACTAGACTCAGATGCTAATGATGTTGTTGCTGACCTTACACTGGGCTGCAGATTATCTTCTTCTTCCTGGGCTATCGCACTTGTAGTCACCGTCACTTTGTAATCTCCATTGTCATACATTCGTGTCCCTTTAGCCAAAAAGATGAAAAAAGTGTGAAATGAGATGCAAGCAATGATACACTATAGGTTGTCAGGTATCAAATAAATCAATACCTTACTTACTAGCACAACCAAGTAGTTACGAGTGAAGTAGGTGAACATGGGATACCATCATACCACTACTTTTGATGATAATATTCTAACAAGATATTCAAGATCTTACAAACCCTAATTCAAACCACAGAACCAGCTGCATTTACTGGATGTATTACTGACAATTAGGTATAAGTATAGTATAGCAAGTTCTTAATCCTTACCAAATAAATTTAAAAAAAAAACATGATCATTGAAATCAACATGATACAAGTTCTTCATACTCACCAGAAACTGAAGCAATTTGATCAATTTCTTCATCCTCCTCACTTCCTTCATCCTTCTCGTGATCTTCTTCACCATCAGATTCTCCTGTGCCTTTAGGTAGCGGTCCACCATATAAGGCAAACTCCTTTTCTAATTTCCTCTGCAGTAGATTTTAAGACGACTTTAAAAAACACACTTGCATATCATTCATAACAGAAGATGCTAAGCAATACTTTTTGAGGTAATAAAGAGAATATATTATGCAAATGCTTGTATCTCATAGCATGTAAAACCAAACATCAATACGATAAAGATTTAAAATTGGAAATGAATATGTTTATTACTTGTTATAGACCTGTTAAAAATGCCTAAACCTTAGCTTTGTGATCATTCCATGGAATATCATGTCAAGTGTCACAATGAGCAAAACTCACACAAGCTTTTTAAATTATCTATTTCCTCTCTTAGCCAAGGCAAAAGAATATAGAGAAGACAAAAGTTCTTGCAAATGCTGCTATAATACTCTAAGTACAATAAGCTAATGAGAATGCACATATTCTAGGTTAATCAAATCCAATCTAACATCAATCAAATACAAAACCAGCTAATGAGTGAAACCTTCTTGCGGCCTTCAATTCGCTTGCGGCGGTCAACTGCTTCCTGCTTCTGCCTGGCTTCCTTTCTCCTCTTCTTCTTCCTCTTATGAAATCCAGTCACATAATCCCTAACACAAACAAAGCCCTAAAGCAAATCAGCCCGTAACATGAAATTTTCCCATACAAAATCAACCGAATTCTAACGCATGAATAGAAAATAGAAATTATTTATCAGATAATCCACACAAGCATTCGACTTGCACATGAATCAATTTAGGGTTACACAAAAAATAACATAAAATATGTGGGGTAATTGAATAACAGGGCCTCACTTGAGATCCTTCTCGTTGAAAGTGATAGTGAGAGCTTTGTTCTTGAGAGACCGCTTCTTGATGTGCTTAGACCTTGTGTGAGAAGCCTGAGGGGCTTCTTCCTCCGCTACATCCATGGCGGTCGGCTGGCTGCTTTTCTTTCGCAGTTCGGCGCTTGGCGATTGATTTTGTTCGAAAGGCTTCACAAGCAGAGCGCCTGCTAGTAATAGCGGGCCGAATGGCCCAAAAAAATGGGCGGGTCGGCAGGTTTTCTTGTAACGGTCCAGCGGTGGATTCAGAAATTATGGAAAGAGTGGGGATGAGATTAAAAAACATCGACCTGACCAAAAAACATCGACATGACCAATTACTCATTTTAACATCCCATTATTGAAAGAGTCTTTTGTCAAAAATCACCCGTATAATAGGTTATATTAGAGAAAATCACCCGCACAATAATAAATTACCGCAAACCACCCTCATACCTATCTCCGTTAACAATTAAACACCCGTCCTCGAACTTCTGTTCACAAATCGTTAGATGCAATATTTTGTTTTTATTTAAATTCAAAATTAAACCAAAATTCCTAATTAATTTTATTTTAATTCAACATCAAACTAAATTTGTTTTGCTTCCATCTTACTAAAATTCCTAATTAAAACCTACCCCCTCTAGCAAAAAATTCCTAATTAAAACCTAGAAACATGAATCCCCTATCCCCTCACTGCCTCCATCTTCAATCAGCCTCCATATCCACCATCAACCTTTGTCTTTGCTTCGGCCATGAACGGGCTGCTCTGAACAAGCCCTCCCGAACCAAATCTGTTCACTCGAGCCCGCATATGACCCCAACCTCTAACCACCTCCCTCGCTCGACCCCGTTGGTTCCGGATCTGTGTTTTTGTACTCAACCCCGCCACACCACTTGCCTAGATCTGTCTGCGCGAGACCAAACCCTAATCTGCCTAGATCTACCCGCCACACCCCCGCGCGACCAAGCCCATATCTGCCCATCAGAGTGCGTGTTCCTGAGGGGCGCAAGCATCAAGCGGAGCCCCGAGATCGTCGGGCACTCGGGCGTCGCCGTCGGGCACTCGGCCTATCATGAGAAGGATGCATTCTCATCCGAAATTGCAGACTGATTCCGAATAACCTTGTTATATGCAGCAGAGCTAGGTTTGATTAATGTGCTTGTACTCAAACCAGTTAATTCATAAAAGATGTAGCCTTTTGTTCATTTTTTTATTTTTTAATTGATTAAAAGAAAATTTATTTTTTCCTCTTACAAATGAATATTAACATTATTATATTATAAAGATTAGAGGGGTAAAATTGTCATTGTATATATTTAACGATTTTTAGACGGTAAAATGAAACTGGTGGTATTTGGCAAACGGAGATCATCATTAGGGTGGTTTGCAGTAATTTGTTATTGGTCGGGTGGTTTTCTCTAATATGGCATATTATTCGGGTGATTTCTGACAAAAGACTCTATTTAAAAATGTTCGATTGATTACTTAAACTATATACATTGCGATTTATTGAACACCTATTTACTGATGTGGATAAATGTGTGCAACTCACACTCGTATGAGCGAGTGAGAGGTGCTCAATCTAGTACAATTTCTGATGATATGGAAATTCTAACTCAATTTTTCTTAAAAATTTAAAAACCATAGAAAAATAATTTAACCCAAATTAAATTTTAAACAAAAATACTAATTCAAAGAGCATATTTGCACTCAGATCCACTAATTCCAAAAGTAGTTAAGAATTTTGCCATGAAAAAAAAAAATTGGCTAGTAATTATTCCAAAAAATATTGACTATATTTGAAAGACAGATTACTTATTTACTTCTTTACTAAAGCTAAGCACTAATATTTTGTTTTGCTATTATTTTTATGTACATCTTTACATAAAAGAATCCGACTCATTTTCAGTATGAACCAAAAATTTGGATGGGAGCCGAGCAACAAGTTGTACTCCAATCCCTTTTTGAATAACCACACCTAGTCTATGGAAAAGAAAATCTCCTACCTTGACATTCGCATCATGACTAGCCATATTAATTTCTCAATCTTTCAAAGAAATCTACAGCGTCTCCACCCAACTCTCCCAAAGTAGTGAAAGCAAGAAAAATATTTTTTTAGTATTTTCAATCCTTATTATATAATATAATAATACTAGTATGTATTCATGTACCTTGTACGACGTTTTCTTAAATAAAATATTAATAATAAAATATTTTCAAATATATTTATCCCAGAAAAATAATCATTTAAATGATTAAATATGAATTTTGAATAAATAATTAAAATCAATAACCTATAAAAGTTATTTATTTAAAATAATAATATTTTATTAGTATTACGAATTAAATTAATATCCAAAACGATGTGCTACACTGCTTTTAACTGTGCAATGTATGACATTTACCTTTCAATAAAGATTGAAATAGATTAGTTAACATATCTAGAATGTCAAACATTGAAGGAAACCAGGAATAAATGTAAAGTTTAAAGTAGTAATACACCATATTATCGGCTAGAATAAAATCTGTTGAGAAAATATACATCTTATATCACTATGTTGAGAAAATGTTTTTTAATTTGATGAGTAATAAATAGTGGGGGTTATAAATGGGGCATGAGGTTTCTATTTTGTAGGTTATATAGATAGACTAGTGTGATGACTCGTGCTACGCACGGTTTTTTATTATTAATGTTAATAGTATCAACTTAGGCAAAATCATGTATGTTGGGAAATTTTATTCCGAAGGCAAGTTAGTAGGGAAAAAACCAAACCATACAGTAGGTGGAATAGTTTAGATGGCCATACCTATTGATGACATCCCGTTCGCCATAGCATAACTTCGATTCTTAAGCTTAAAACCGTAATCAATTGGTTAAGGGGTATGTTTTTGGTTTAAAATGCTGCATTTTTAAATGTTAATTGATCTGACATGTTTCCTTACAGTTAAAGAGAAGGGCAGAAGGCACCAAGAGAGGATAGAGTGATGGAGAGGAATCAAGAAAGCTATGCCGTATTTATATGTGTAATTTGGTGATATTTTTTTTTTCCAATTTTGAAATTCATCACCCGTTGAATATATATTTTAACAGATGGATTGTAATAATAATATTATAATACTAAATGTGTATATTAAACTATGGCTTAATAGGATTTGAGAATGTGTAAGGATTTCCAAGAATGTATAACGTATGAATTAATTAAGGAGTTTTAATGTAGAATAATCTATTGAATTCAATAGGATTTGTATATAGGCTATTGAGTTTCGATTTGACCGAGAGCTTTTTTTTGTCACAATTGTAGATAATGTGTACAATCAGAGGATTTCCAAGAATGTATAACGTATGAATTAATTAAGGAGCCTTAATGTAGAATAATCTTTTGAATTCAATAGGATTTGTATATGGGTTGTTGAGCTTCAATTTGACCGAGAGTTTTTTTTGTAACAGTTGTAGATAATGTGTACAATCAGAAAATTTCCAAGAATGTATAACGTATGAATTAATTAAGGGGAGTGTTAATGTAGAATAATGGATTAGAAGGAATTGATTATTAGAGTATGTGAATAACAAACGTATGAATTGCTTAGGAATAGTGTGTTTTCTCTCTTCTTTTTTTCCCTTACTATCTTAATTATACGGCTCATCATAAATGACCAAATTTTTTCAATTTTATAGGATATATAGATAGATAGATAATAGGTTATTAGAGAAAGAGTCATGTGCGAATAGGCGCCCAAGTAAGAATTAAGAATAAATCGCACGCGTTCCTTCCAAAGAATCACGTCCCTAATTAAACATTCATTAAAAAAAATAAAATATGGTACGTATGATTTTTCCTTGTATTATTCGCGTATTTTTTAATAAAAATACGGCACAGACGAATTTTACCCGTATTATTCACGTTTTTTTCTTCAAAAAATACGTTTTTATGAGACGAGCCCAATTTGTTCATCAATATTGACCAATTGTTCATCAATACTAACTAATTGTGCATCGAGTTTTTGATAACATTGTACATCGATTTCGAACTTTTTTAATTTTTAATTTTAATTGTTAACCTTATTTATGTGTATGAATACAATATTATCTAGTTGTTTATGTACATATAATTAGTTTCGATATATCATATTTGTTCATTGATATACTACTATTTGTTCATTGATATAACCTTGTTTGTTCATTGATATATCATTATTTGTTCATTGGTATACCATTATTTGTTCATTGATATACTTTTTTTTTGTTCATTGGTATATTATTGTTTGTTCATTGATATACCTTATTTGTTCATAGATATACCCCTATTTGTTCATTGATATAACCTATTTTGTTCATTGATCTAACCTTGTTTGTCCATTGTTTGTTCATTGATATACCCTATTTGTTCATGGATATACCCCTTGATGGTGCGCAAAATAGCGGAATAGGAGGTGGGACCGGGGTACGAGGAATAACGGGATTCGGCGAGATTCCCGAGGTTAAACTCAAGGCCCATTACCTTACCCATCCTAAAAAACGACAAATCCATATCTTTGCGAGGCCTCGAGACCTCGATGGCCAAAAGCTGACACCCCCGCCCCATCTAACCACTCAGCGACCACCGCTCTACCGACCAATAATCAACTGCCTCACTCTTGACCAATCAAAGAGCTTGATCTCGGACGTCCCACGTCGAGGAAACATCAAAACCCTATTCCTCAAATCTCTACAAATAGAGAAGAACCTCGTAGGTAGCAAGGGGTCGAAAAACATCTTGAACTCAAGAACTATCTTGCTGGTTGAAGATCGACGTGTTGAATCATCGTTAAAGACCGCGCTACAGCTAAGTGAAGGTCCATAAAAAGACTTCAAGTCACCCAAGGAGTCCTCGTTCCTATAAAGATCTCGTTGCACCACCTCGCAGGCAACAATCACCGCACGCTAAATCAGCTGCTCAACCTCGCTACTAGAGCTCGCTAAATAACCTGTTGGTGATAGAACCTCGTTGTAACTAGGAGATCTCGGACCTTGTTAGATCGAGATCTCGAATACTCTAAGAAAGATCTAGGGCGTAATCTCACTGATTGTAATCTCGTTACTTGTAACCTCGCAATCTGTAATTTCGTGCTAAAGATATAAATAAAAAACAAGTGTTTGCACAGTCGAATAAAAGTAATCTCGTTTCTTGTCTTCTAGCGTTGGTTTATTTCGGGTTTCATCACCCCTATTTGTTCATTGATATAACCTTATTTGTTCATTATTATACCCTTATTTGTGAATTGAAATAAACTTATGTTTATGTGTCAATGCTATCAACTTGTACATTTAGGACTATCTATTTGTGCGCATTTTTGAATTTATTTTTGTGCTTTAAGGCTATCTTGAATGCAAAGGATAATACGAATGAAGTGCTTTAAGGCTAACTTATCAATACGAATGAAGTGCTCAATATAGTACCTAAATAAGATAAGTTTGATGTAGACACTTGAATGAAAATGATAATAGATAAAGAATCTGACTTTGCAATAATATGGTTTATGCTAAAAGAACGAGAAAACATCAAACCGAAGAGGAGTGCTTGTGCCTTAGCTATGTTCAGAGCCCAAGAAGTAGCCACACGTCACATAAGCAACAATGACAAATCCGAAGGAATCAAACAAGGCAATACCGAGACTGACATCAAAACAAATTAGTTTTGTCTCACATATGAGTATATGACTAATTATGATGCACACACAATATACTAATGCATACAATTTCGTTACACATTCGTCCATTTTTTATGAACAAACAATAGTTTATTTATGCACAAAATCACAGTTTTGATAAACAAAATCACAATTCTGATGCACAAAAAAATTCAAAGTGTTGATGAACAAATTCAAAGTGTTGATGAAAAAATTCAAAGTGTTGATGAACAAATTCATAGTGTTGATGAACAAATTCACAATGTTGATGAACAAATTCACAATGTGTTGATGAACAAATTCACATTGTTGATGAACAAATTACAATATTGATGAACAAATTCACAATGTTGATGAACAATTTGCAAGCGTGTCCTATTTCCGTTTTTTTAAAATACGCGAATAATTCGCCAAAAATTCGCCGGTGCCGTTTTTCCCCTTTTTAAAGTGAAATGATTAGCGCCTTTGATTTTTCTTCATCCAACGACTCTTGTGCTTTCTTATTTCGCACTCGGGCGCCCATTCGCACCTAAACCGGTCTGTTATTACTATTGTTATTAATATACAATGATCTACTACTTATAGATGGAAAATTTTTAAATATTACTCCCTCTGTTTCACAATACATGTTTTTAGACAAAATTTCACACATATTAAGAAAATTTTGAACTTACGATATCAAATATATCTACATGTATGAATACTCCTATTAAATGCTTTATTTATTCTCTCAATTACCCATAATTGTTTTGGGAAAAGTGTAGTACTTAAATTAATGTGGGGTATACTCTAGGGGTATAAATGGATAAAAATTGTATATAAACATCTATTTTGAAACAAAAAAAAGCCTTTACGAACATGTATTGTGAAACGGAGAGAAAATATATTTTAAAGATAATATTCATATTATGACAAGTATGAAAATATCCATACATAATATCATTTAATATGACAATAGTATATTTTAAGGATAATATTCATAATATGGCTACAAAATACATAATACATAATGTCCATAAAAAAGATATAGATTGGATTTTTTTTTTCTTTGATGTTTGCGATTTGAAGACACTGTATGTAATTGTTTTGGGTCTTATTTTTGTTTATTTGTTTAATGGATTATTTCGTGCAAAGAAAGATAGCGAGGGTTGTTGGGTGGCCGAATCTTCCTCCGGAATTGCTCGCAATCATCTGTGGGGGACTTAGAAACCGCAAGGATCTCGTCCAATCTCGGTCGGGCTGTCGAAAGTGGCGATCCTCCGCCCCTCGTAATTTCCTAAATCGACTCTCCCTCTTGTTCCCTCTCCTACTCCCTTGGATCCCTGACGCGTACACCTTATTACATCCTCGACCCGACGATGTGTACGATTTCCTGTTCAAGGCCACCTGCGTTTACATTGTCCGAACTCACGATCCCGATCCTTCCAAGGCCAAGCCTTAGATGGCCTCAATACAAGAGCCCGTGCCCGGGAAGCTCGTCCTGTACGATGCCCTCTTGTACAAGGAGCTGAGCGGCGGCAGTGGAGATCCGAAACTAGACCCTGACCGGATCGTATCAACTCAAACCCTAATCTTCAGATCGTACGCTCACAATAGACGTTGTTTGACTTGCAACGAAGTCGAGTCCACAATGAAGGTGGACGTCATCCCGGACTCTGGCGCCGACTTGGTCGGTGTGTACTCGTTCCCCTACAGACTGTACGCGTTTAGGGTTGACTTGAGCAGCAACAACAGTCGCTTTGTTAGTCGATTGAATGGACATGTCTACCAGAGAGTCAACAAGAGGTTTCACGACACTGTGGTATTTAATGGACGCATCTTTGCTGTCGATAGAGAGTGCCATATCTACGATCTTGACCAAACGGATTTGGTGCTGGTTGAGATGAATAATTCCATTAGGTCCCTCGAATATGCTTTGGTCAGATTCATGGTCTCGGATGGAGATTTATATTCGGTTTGGAGATCCCTCCAACAACGAGTTCATGTCACGTCTATAAGTTTATAGTTCGGGTCACCGATGATCTAGACGATGATATATATATTAACCGAGAAAGTTGAGGATTTGGGGGATAGGGTGTTCTTCATCACACAAATAGGGTCTTTTTCAATCTCGACTCCACTTCTTCCTCGTCCTTGGCAAGGAAACCGCATTTTTTTCTCTGGTCAACCCCGTTGCTCATCAATATGTAAATGTGTTGGAAAGCCAACAGGTTTCGATCACCACCATACATTAGTTGGGCGAATAAATGATGATTCGAGGACAACAAACATCATGGGGTATTATACGACCTTGGAACTCGGACGTTCACCAAGCTTTCGTTGTTACAAGGCTATTCAGACTTGTTTTTGTTGGATCGTAAAGCGTTAGTAACAAGTCAGGTAACTAACAATGTTCCCTGAGCAGCGGAAATAAACAATAAGAACAAATAATTTAGAGAGGAAAACTTTCTATCCGATCAACAAGTCGTAGAAAGAAAAACCTCTACCCTTGAGACTCCTTCTCAGAGGATTTTCAATAGAATACTTTTATTAAGTTTCAACGGTTACAAGGCAAGTCAAGTTTCCTGGTAACTAAGGCACCAACCAAAGTTCAACCACCTAGACTTCTACAACCCTAAACGTAAACCTAAGAGAAAGTAAACTACTGACTTAGTACTCACTTACTTATGAATTCTTCACCGAAAAAGCCACACTCGTACACTTGAAAAGCTCTCTCTTCAAGTTCGTCGTTATCAACCACACACTTAACCCTATATATATATATATATATATATATATATATATATATATATATATATATATATATATAGGTTTTGGTTTAAGTGAGACCCACTCTTGTGGTGAGACCTTTAGCTTAAAGTGAGGACTAATCTCAACCATTAGATTTACATCATCACCATATATTGGATGGTCAAGAATTTTTATTTTTTAATTTTTTAATTTTTTTAATTTTAATTTTTTTAATTTTAATGTTTTTTTGGAATTTTTTCCGTATTTTTTATATTATATTCTTTGTTAAAAAAAGAATTAAAATTTTTAAGTATGACATTTCAATTTTTATATACTATGAGTTCATTTTTATACACTAGAAGTTCAATTTTTATGTGCTTTGAAATCATTTTTAAAATAATTCGATTTTCGCAAAACTAAAAAACTAGCAAAAAATAAAAAAAAAAAATTTTTTGAAAAAATCTTGACCATTCAATACATAATAAATGTGTAAATTCAATGGTTGAGATTAGTCCTCATTTTAAGCAAAGGGTCTTACCACAAGGGTGGTCCTCACTTGAACCATGCCCTATGTATATAGTATTAGGATCTAGAGAAACACCTTCTTATAGAGAAACGGAGGAAAGAAGGAGAGCCTTTAGATGGATTTGAATACACGGTCCAGATTAATTAAAAAAAGGTGCAAAAAATCTCTATTATGTGTGATGTACTTGATCATATCCAAATTCCTAAAATTACGGTAGATTATTAGGCTCTCTCTCTCTCCATATCATAAATTCTTCCAAATATTAAAACTGTTTCCAAATTAGTCTCTCTCCCATTCTGATGGATTTCAACGCCTCTCCATCATCCTCCATAACCAAGCAAATCTGAGAGCTCGAGAAAAATATCATCGTCATGGAGTTTCTCTCTCACCTCCGCTCACACTCGCATGCTACTTTCTCTCTTCATCGTCTATCTGATGTCGTTCTTTTCTTTTTTCGATAATGGATTTTTCCCGATTTATCGTCTGCCATGAAAATTATGTACATGAGTTTTTAGAACGGACTGCTATGCGACCGACCTTACCAGGTAATTTTCATCCTTCTTATTTCCGATTGCCATTCTTCCTTCTCTATATTCGTGTTCTTCGTAGTAGTATCGTGTGATTTGCGCAGATTTGAACCGACACTAAGCTTTTTGTTGAATTTATTGTGCAATTAGACATTTTTCCTCCCCGAGTTTGTCCTCTTGGCCGTCAGATCGACTTTGTTGTGATGAACATGATGACGATGGGTACAAAAGGAGCCTTTCAGTGTTTGAATTACAGATCATTTAAGAACGTAATTCAAACACCAAAAAAAATTGCGTTCTTACTAGATCCGTTGTAGTCTACAAAAGTGCAGTTGTTCCTTTCAAAATTATTTATTCTAGTGATCATCTGTATTAGTGAGGAATAGGTGGAGATCTAGCATTCTAGCTGATTGGTGATAAGAATTAATTAGTGAAACATGAGTCCTTTGTGTGTTTGGACAGGTCAATTACGTATAACATTTTCTTGGTCCAATGAAAGTAGAAGTAAATGGTCCCTCACATAAGGGGCCGACAAAGGAAACAAATGCATCTTTTTCAAATGGAAGACCATCGGCTGAAAATAATGCATGTTGATGCGGTTGATGCTCTTGTTGTGGATTCGAAGAATGGGGAAGATGATAATTTAGTTATACTGTTAATATGTTCGATATCTTTAATTACAAATTCGAGTGTATACACATGTTCAAAACTGTGAAGTCGATATTCAGATATATTTACATGTTATGTATTGTGAATTTAATATTCAGATATTTTATATACATGTTCGAGATTACGTACTTAATATTCATATATATTATACACATATTCGAGTTCTTTTATACATATGTTCAAAATTGTGAAGTTAATATTCAAATATATTGTGAATTGAATATTCAGATATTTTGTACAAATATTCAAAATTATGTTCTTACTATTCATTGACACATATTGGTTAGTTCAATATTTAATAGAATATATTCGGATATAATCATATTATCACTTCAAATGCATATTCGAGAATGTGGCATGCATATTCATGTAAACATAATAGTATATTCAATATGCAATCACGTTGCTACTACAACTAAAATGAACATACATGACAACAAACTTGAATATACATAATAACAACCTAAATATACATAATAATTAAATTAAACATATTGATACAATGACATATTCGAGTACAAAACCTAGTATGTTCAATATGTGAAATCAGATAACGACATATTCGAGAATGTGATATGCATATTCGATCACATATCAATATATCATAGTATGTTCAATATGTAGGCTCACATATTCAGTCAAATTATCATATTAGTAATATAACGACATATTCGATAACGTATTAAGCATTCAAATACAAAACATGCAATCCGAGAATGTAATCTTAAAATCCGTTTACACATATTACATTTTTAGTTTTTAAAATTATGGAAACTATCTTCTAAATTTTAGGAATAAATAAGCCTATTTAATTTTGGAAATTATGTTTGAATTTTGAAAATCATGCCAACTACATTTGCAAATCACGTGTTATTTTCCAGATTTTTTCTTTCTTTTTATAGTTCAGCTCCTTTATTTTCACACTTGCCTTTTTTATTTCAATCTAGTAAATCTCTCCCTATTTTAAATATGTTGGATCCGCAGATCCCATCCTTAAATTACTCTCATCCAACGCCTCATATTCATTCCTCCGTTCTCTACAATTGACGTTTCTCTTGAACCCTCCCCTATATATATACATATATATAAAAGAAATGTCAAGTCTGATCTCATACGTAATTCTTGCCTAATTACGCAGATTTTCCACTTAACAAATCCTACACTAATAGGAGTAAGTATTGTTTGTGATTTGGATCCTCAACCATGCCGATTCTTGCCCAAAACCGAATGATCTCGAGTTTCTTAGATAAGATCGTGAGCTTTGATCTTATCCTTCTTTTGATCTTCTCAAGCAACCACCTACAGCTGTCGTATCTTCGCAGAAGATCACTCGTAGAAGATCTAGTAACTTGCCATTGATAGAAAGTCGTGTTCCTTTCGAGACGCGCTTCCTAAATCTGTCACTCGTTCCCTCCATCGTTCCTCACAATGTTCCGTCACTCATGACTATGTACCGATTTTCCTAAAACACTTACATGTAGAAGAAAGTTATACCAACTAAGTTTGTTATCATCAAAATTAAGAGAAATCATGGAACAACGATTGTTCCAACAGTTTTCTCCCCCGCTTTCTTCGTCCACGGTCCGGAGTGGCCGTTTCACTAAGCTTCTTCTTCTCTCTACTTAATCGTGTTTCTGTTTTTTCTTTTCTGAATGAAATTGATTATCAATTAATAACGATGTTGTTAGCTGAATATTTATGTTGTGGAAAAATTGTAAACTGGTTAATTCCAGCCATGTATTTTTAAAAGTTTGTTTGTTTGTTTTCTGAGAACCTCATGACACCCATTTGATTGTGGGCTCAAGTAGCTGTTTTGGCAAGCAAAGTTTAGATTTTTTATTTAACTAGAAGAAGGCTGTGTGCCCCATCTTTCAAAGTCTCAATAATAAATTTATTGTAATCCATCATACCACTACTTTTTATAATGAGATTCTAGAATTTGGTTCAAATTAAACAAATTCTTATTATATATATAGCAAAATATGAAAAATACAATTCCAAAATTTTCAAAAATTTAACAAACACTTATAAATAAAACAATAATTCTACAAAATCCTTGTATAAGGTAGGAGACCTAACACTAGTTACAATTTTAAGACAAATACAATATAAACTATATAATATTATTTTCTTGAATATTTTTTTTTCAAAATATATTTAGGGAATTTATTAAAATAAAATAATTATTTTGTAAACCCAATTGTAACTATTGAGCTATTAATGTTGGTCTATATTTCGTCTTAAAGCCTCATGTGCATAGCACTGAACTAAGTTTTTTTTTCCACCATTTTAATGAAGCGTTTTAATAAAATATTATCTTCCAATCCAAGTCTCCATTTAGCACTAGCGTTTTGGGAGCTTATCCCCGCTAGCTGGAGCGGAATTTTGGCGATTTTCAAGAAACTCCTACACCCAAACTTTTTACTTTTCCGCTAGTGTTTCGGGGGTAGCTTATCCCGACTACTGAGTGTCGAATAGACCCCAAGTCGTCACTACTCACAACCCCCACAACTTCTTTGAATATAATTTGATGTTAATAAAATTGTAGGTTATATGCCAATCCAGATGTGTGCTTGACCCACTTGGCACTATTTACATTGCATATAAATTTATTTATTAAAGCTTACAAAAATAAATAAAAATAAAAATTTGTAAAAGTGTTCGGTGCACGTAGTTGATGAAAGTTAATTAAAGCTTAATAGAGCTAAAGTTAATTAAAATGTTACTCAAAATATTGGGTAAATATCCAAGCTTATATGAGTTTATGAAAACTTACGGAAGACATTTCCATTGATTACTCTAAATTATAAAATGAATATTTTTAAATTTATTTTAATATTTTTTGTAATTTTTATCCTTATTATTGATAAATCAACTTCAATTAACTTTGTGTACCGAACACCCAATTTTTTTACCTCCAAAATTAGTCCTAAATTTTAACTATAAAATCCGGTTAATAAATATTTTTCATCTTTAATTTAAACTCATACTAACTTCATAACGTAGACAGACCACTAATCATAACTACATAAACAACGCATAGACATTGACATTATTATAGCCCAACTCACCAATTCAAATAGATATATTTTAGTCAATATGACCCTAGTTTGAATTTTAGATCATGTAGAGCTTTTTTTCCGGATACAAGTAAAAATTCAGATTATCAAATATGTTTGGTAGTCTGAGAGGTCGTTATGAAAAACGGTAGTCGTGAACAACTAAGAGGGTAAACAAAGGAGCCACACATGGCAATTAGAAATGATTAAATGATTAAGAGAGTACAAATCCTGGAAAAGAAGAGCAAGATGAAATCGGAATCGGGGTGAATAAAGCACTAAAATGAATAGCGTTGCAAGCAATCGGTCAACCCATTATGGAATGTGTGAAATTGACAACTGATGTTCCCTCCACCGAAATGAAGGATCTTCAGAAGTCTCAGAGCACCATGTGACCTGACCTAATACAACTCGGTCCGATACGTTACGACCATAGCTCCACCTCTTCCA
This sequence comes from Fallopia convolvulus, assembly GCA_964016875.1. Classification (NCBI taxonomy): domain Eukaryota; kingdom Viridiplantae; phylum Streptophyta; class Magnoliopsida; order Caryophyllales; family Polygonaceae; genus Fallopia; species Fallopia convolvulus. The sequence continues at coordinate 35,021,885 of OZ024736.1, forward strand.
AAAATAAGTACACAAATTAAGTGTGAGCCTTCTTACAAAGGAATATTCAATCTTGTATCGCAAGTAAAAAAATACTTGCAATGCAAGTAAAGCTTGGGTTGCCTCGCAAGTAAGCCATGGACTAAGTAGTAACCATTGTTGTCTAAGTAGACCAAACTTTAAAGGTAAAGTAAGAAATGAGAAGTGATTGTGAATGAGAAAGAAGATCAAACAAAATAGCTAAAGTAGTAGAAAATCAATAGAGAAAAGCTTCTAGGGGTAAGGTTCTCCACAACAATATTTCAATAGACTTTATACAAGACCGAAGCTTGACTTTGTTGAAGGTAGTTATTTATTGTAATTACTAAGCCCTTTCGAACAATAGCAATTTGTTTAAACCCAACAAACATCTTAATTTGCAACTTGTTAATTGTAATCTAGACCCTTTAAGCACTTAGAATTTAAAATTAAATTGATTACTTGTTTTTTTTTATCAAAATTGATTACTTGTTAACCCAAATCAATCTTAAGAATTCTATGATGACTATTATTCCACAAGAGAAAACAAGACACTTTCGCAATAATGAAATCTCAAGTTCAAATCATAGGGTTCCAATAGAAAATATCACCTTCGGTCTCAACCTCTATATGTTTACCTATTAAGACTCACCTTTTGGTCTCAATCCCCAATAGAATTCTAATAACTTTTTGACAAATTAGATGAAGTACACCCAGATTGAATCAACAAAGTTGCAAATTCAAATCATGCATACAACAGATAAGTCTAGTTACACATTGTTGGGATCACTCCAATCCTAGAACAGAGAAAGTTAGCTAAACATAATTAAAAAATAATCAAATGATCCATGAAAAGTATTAACTAAATTAAAGAGAAAGAACTTAATAAGTCTCAAATCCAAATGAATAATCTCTAAAGTATTAACAACTAGGGTTCTAGCAAATCTCCCCAATCAACTCCCTAAAACTAAACAAGAAAAGAAACTATATATAGAAATAGAAGGGTAGGAAAGGGCGGAACACGGACCGACTCCAAATGGGTGCATGATGATGGTGTGTGTTATGCGGGCTAAGTGCACAACCTATGAAGGGGCGTACGACGCACGACCTTAATTTCTCAGAAACTGAAGGTGTATGATTGTGCGGCCTAACACGCACAACCTTGGCCACAACCTGAGAATTTTTGCATGATCTTGCGCCATACGACGCACGACCTAAGTCGTTATCTGAGAAACGATGCACGATCGTGCATTATTAGGTGCACGATCGAGCGGATTAAGTGCACAATCCATAACTTGTCCATTAGCGCTTACAAGATCATGCACCTTAGTGCACGATCAAGCCTTAGATTGTCTGGCTTCTTCAACTGACTCTTGAATTGTTCATTTTCGCTCTCGCCACCTTCCAAACTGAAGTCTCGATTCCGCCATGTCTATATTCGCGTCCAAAAGAACCTCAAACTTCTCCAAACATCCTAAAAATGTAAAATAAGCGTGTAGACATCTAAAATGAAAATAAGACAAGAAGAACTAGAAAACACAATGCACATCCATAAAACTTGCTAAACTGAGGTCCTTACATGTCCTAAAATATTTATAATGCATGTTATTACTTTCTAACACAACCAAATAAAATTAAAAACAAGTTTTGATATGTTTTATAAAAATATTAAATCATAATAATCAATTGTTTTTTTAAACAACTACATATATGGAAGTTCTTATAAAATTTATTCCAATTAATTAGTATATGATTATATGATCTTTTGAAACCATGCATTCACCATGTATATCAAGGTCGGTATTGTTTTGAGAATTGAATTTAAAATATGCATTAATTCAATATACGCATTCGTCGTGAACATCTTAAGATTGTAACACTTGATCACACATATACAATTTTTCATTTCTTCTTTACAAAATATTAACATAAATCACAATAAAATTGGATGCATGAATTATAATTATATCCAAATACAATTACTTGATCAAAGACATATTTGTTTCGGGTATAGATTATCAAAATCATAATACATAATATGGATGCATGAATTATAATTATATCAAATTATTTGGATAAATTAATTATTAGAAGGTGTCCATGCACACAATCTTTTAATTTTTGAATATACATGAATACATATATTAGATGTATATAATATTAACATTTTAGGAGATCGAAAAAATACCATAGAATCTTAATAATCGAAAAATACCATGTAATCTTAATAAGTTAAAAGTATGCATTCATTTTGTATAAAAAAATATTATTTAGTTTTTCATTGATTTTATTCACATACACTATAAATACAATTCGAAGGGGAATCAAGAGTATATCAATAAGCAATAAGTCCTAGAAAATTAAGCAATGACTTCCTATAAACCCATTTTCTCTATATCATTATTGATGATAACGATTTTCATCAGTTATCATCCTTACGCACTTTGTAAACCCGTTGTAATACATCTCAAAAGCAACAATCTTGACGAAAACCAACAAAAGACAATAGCGTCGCCAAGCGGCCCAAGTCAAGCTCACAATTCGCCATCAAAGCTACCATCAAAAAGCATCAATTTCAATGAAGCCCAACTAAAGATGAAAGTGTTGCCGCCTCCAAGCGGCCCGAGCCAAGGTCAAAATTCTCCATCAAAGCCACCATCAAAAAGCATCAATCTCAATGAAGCTCAGCTAAAGATGAAAGTGTTGCCGCCTCCAAGCGGCCCGAGCCAAGGTCACAATTCGCCATCAAAGCCACCATCAAAAAACATCAATCTCAATGAAGCCCAACTAAAGATGAAAGTGTTGCCGCCTCCAAGCGGCCCGAGCCAAGGTCACAATTCGCCATCAAAGCCACCATCAAAAAGCATCAATCTCAATGAAGGTCAAGTAAAGATGAAAGTGTTGCCGCCTCCAAGCGGCCCGAGCCAAGGTCACAATTCGCCATCAAAGCCACCATCAAAAAGCATCAATCTCAATGAAGCCCAACTAAAGATGAAAGTGTTGCCGCCTCCAAGTGGCCCGAGCCAAGGTCACAATTCACCATCAAAACCGCCATCACTAAGCATCAATCTCAATGAAGCCCAACTAAAGATGAGATTGTTGCCTTCTCCAAGCGGGCCGAGCAAACATCACAATTATCCATTCAAACCACCATCAATAAGCATCAATCTCAATGAAGCCCAACTAAAGATGAGAGTGTTGCCACCTCCAAGCGGCCCAAGCCAAGGTCACAATGGGCCATCGAGACCGCAATAGAGTCATATCAACCTTCAAGAGGTTAAGTGTGCAAGTTTTGCTTGATCATCCAAGTAGTAGAATAATTTCGATCTCTTAGTATGGAAGTAAAAAGACAATTTATGTAAGAAGTTGTGTCCTGGAAAATTATTTGAGAACAACCCAAGAAAAATTCGGCTTTTTTTCAAGATATTTATGTTTTTCACACATATATAACATGATTAGTTATGTTTTGCGGCAAACTTTGCAAGTTATTTTTTTTTATTATCTATTTTAACTTCTACTTAATACTTTAACATAACTACTATTCATAACATACTTTAAATAATAATAAAACACAAAATTTATCTAATTTATTAAAAGGTTCTTAACAAAAAAAAACCAACTCATTTCTTCCATCTAGGATATGTAGAGATTTCCATATTGGTTTTCATCCATGAAATTATAAATGTTTCATCAGTGAAATTGGATCATACTTTACCAATGAAGTACCTTGATAGCACAACAAAGAACCCACGTTTTATTGGTGAAATTTTGACTACATGTGTGAAGTATTCAATTCTAGACATGTCATCTACATACCAAGCCCACATGAAGCGAGATCACTTTATACAAACGTCATGTAAATTATGATATGCCATTTACGTTAGCAGAGGATATGTTCCGACAATATTTCTTAATTGTGATTAAATGTGTGGAGTGACTTCTTTTCATTGAATGTGTGAAACGTCTTCCGTTAGCAAAACTCAGATTTGAGATGTGAGGAGTGCTTCACCACCAACAAGCGAATTGAAGGTCGACGATCACATATCCGACGATGGCCACGACGTCGCTCAAGGGCATCAGTGCGAGGGCGGGGTTGAATAGTTGATATTGCAAAATCCGAACCTTCACTCGAGATCTGAACGGAGGACAATGACGACACTAGGGCTATGACGCAAAGGCGAGGATGGGTGAGGAAGCCAGTCGTTGTTAGAAGTGCCGCACAACGATAGTGTTCGTGACTACGGATGGGAACCTAGGGTTGCCTCAAAGGAGGAACAAGAAGGGTAAAAAGCACATTTTGAAAAATTAAGGGATATAGAATTGACAAAATTGCAAAATTAGGGTTCCGAGAGGTAAAGTAGGTTAGGAATTTCTTTGTGAATTAGGTATATTTTATGTTATTATTATTTTTACTGTGTTGTGAATAATATGCCTCGAATAAATCTTTTGGACTTTATACCATAAATAGCGATCTCTCTCGAAGATCAAACACGTCGAATTTCGATTAACAAGAAAAGATTTTGCCCCGTAGATGTTTTTAGGCCCTTACTTTATTCCATGCCTTCTCATATTTATAGTGCAATTACTCATGTGCATACCGCTTAATGGGCCAAGCCCATGTTTGGCTACCAACATCCAATTCTTAAGCAAGGACATAAAATAGTAATGCATTGATGATACTTTTAATTGTGGTTTTTTACTTGATTACTTTATCGGTTATTTCGCGCATCATCACTATCCATTCCAAAATATGTATGGTCTGATGTTTTAATGGATTTTATTGATGGATTGCCACACTCATTCGAGAAGTCAGTTATTTTTGTAGTAGTTGACAAATTAAGCAAATCAACTCACTTTATGGCGCTATCACATCTATATTCAGCTATTTATGTTGCTCAATGTTTCTTGAATAATGTTATTAGGTTGCACATGTTTCCTAAGAAAATTACTAGTGATAGGGATGAAATTTTTTTGAGTGAATTTTGGAAAGAATTATTCACATTTCAAGGGGTTTCTATGAATTTGTCAAGTGTCTATCATCCTCAGACGGATGGACAGACATAGGTGCTTGGAAACATATCTCTGGTGTATATGCAATGATAGGCCTCATCTGTGCAGTAAATGGTTTCCATTAGCCGAGTATTGGTACAATACCACCTTTCATTCAATTACTCAATTGACACCCTATGAAGTGGTATATGGACAACCCCTTCCAATCCATTTACCTTACTTGCTTAGGGAATCTAAGGTGGATGTTGTAAGACAGAGAGAACATGATTCAGGTTTTGAAATTTAATTTGAAACGAGCTCAGCATCGAATGGAACAGGTCGCCAATCAGCACAAAAATGACAAAAAAATTGACATTGGAGATTTAATATTTGTCAAGTTACAGCCTCATAGACAACAAATTGTTGTATTTCAAAGCAATCGATCACAAACTGGCTCTAAAGTATTTTGGGCCTTTCAAGGTGCTTGATAAGTGTGTAAAAGTTGCATACAAGTTAGAATTGTCGTTTTCATCCAGAGTACACCCCATCTTCCATGTCTCTCAATTGAAGAAGCGTGTGGGGACTGCAAGAGTTTTGAATTAGTTGGCATTTGTCCTAATGCATTTGTGAAAGAGCCTAAGTTGATTTTAGGAAGAAAAATGGTTAATAGACAAGGGAAGGTAGTAACTCAAGTTCTAGTGAAGTGGGAAAATCAGTTGATTAAGGAAGCCGCATGGGAGTATTATTGAGATTTTCTGTAAAACTATCCATCTTTTAAACCTTGAGGACAAGGTTTCTCTAGTGGGCAGGATTTTGTTACAAGGATATTGCAATATGAGCCACGTGAGATTGTATATTCTGTTACGAATAGTATTAAGTACAGGATGAGAGGAGGGAATAGGATTCACGAAAATCATTCTTGTAATTTTCTCTAAAAACTCTCTCAAATGTAACCAATTCCACTTGTCCGGTTCTTATTCCAGTTCTTGAGAGTCCGCATTTAAATTTTAGGGTTTGTTGTTTGAATGAGAACGTCAATTCCTATATTATCAATCATTTCTTGTCAATTTGTTGTTGAATTCAATCCGATTTACAGTTTATGTGTATTAGGAAATAGGTAGCCCCACATATTTTTTTTGGTAGAAGGAGAGACGGTACTCTCCGGCTTCTCAAGGGAGCATTTTATTAATAAGAAAAAAGTGCTAAGTAGTCAGCAAACGGGGCATAGTCCGACCCCTAACATCATCAGACAGTAAAGAAATAACACCCTCCGGCGGGTCAAGCAATACATGAAATCCTAAACTAAACGAAAAAGCTAACGAAGCAAGAGAGTCAGCAACACAATTAGCCTCTCTATAAATATGTCGGATCTGGACAACTCAGTTCCTATGAAGTCTTGGCATTGAGCAACCAAGCTAAACAAGGGGTGATAACGATCCATAGATTTTTTTAGAAATAAACACACAAGTTGTGAGTCTAACTCTAAAAGAACCCTCCTGTATCCCCGTTCCCAGGCAAGGCGGAGCCCTTGAAGTGCACCCCATAATTCAGCCATAGGAACCGTGCACATACCAATATAATGGACAAAACCAACCTGCCAACGACCATCGTTGTCACGAATAACTCCTCCCGCAGCAGCTGTCCCATCATTACGAACCGAGCCATCCGAGTTGATCTTGATCCATGATTCCGGCGGTTTCAACCATAGAATAAAATGCTCTTCTCTTCGTCCCGTATTCACGCCATCTAGGTCCAAAGTAAAAGCTCTAGCACTTTCTCCAGCGTATTCCAACACCCAAGTAACTCGATTGCCTGAAAAAAGAGTGTGTTCAAACACATTTTAGTTACGCCACTTCCAAATCCACCAAATAGCGGTAACAAAAATGCAATTCCAATCGCCACCGCTGCTATGCTTATTAACACAGAAAAGATTAGAACGAATCCAAAAGGCGAAATTAGACTCGAAAAAAACTTCTCTGGCAAGAGGAGGGTGAAGATTTTCCCAAAAACGCTTTGTGATATCACAATCGCGTAGAAGGTGGGTCAACGACTCCTCCTCGTTAAAACACATGGAGCACATAGCATCATCCGCAAGACGGCGTCGAACACGTTCATGATTGGTGGGAATAACTCCCTTAATAACCAACCAAGAAAAAATTCGGACTCGCTCAGGAACCGAGAGCGACCAAATTAGAGTATAAATGGGACGATCGTTGCCAAGCAAAACTCGTGCAGGCCCAGCCACCTCATAGGCGCCCCGCACAGCATATTGACCCGAAGAAGAGTTCTTCCAAGTCAAAACATCAATGGCTGCATCACTCTCAATAATAGCAACAGAAGCCAACTTTAACAAAGTACTAGGTGGAAGCAAATAGCTTAGAATTTCCCATTTCCAACCAACACCAAGCGACCAAAAATCAGCAATAACATAGTGGTGCCATGCAACCTGAATTGGAGCGGTAGCCAACTCAATTAGACATTCATCGTGCAGCCAGGGATCCAGCCAAAAACGAGCCACACGACCATTGCCCACGCACCATTTGGAGCCCGGAATAGCCACTTGATTAACCCCAGCAACAATGCTATTCCAAACATAAGATTTCGGCATAGACGTTGAACCCGAAGCGCGAATATACTTAGCCCGAAGAACGACAACCTACAATTTGTTTGATTCCGTCAAGAAGCGCCAACTCAATTTCCCCACAAGAGCTAAATTAAGCTCGCACATAGCTCGAATTCCAAGACCACTGCAATCTTTAGGCTTACTCACTTCCTCCCAGTTAACGAGATGGATCCGGCGACGTCCATCATTACCGCCCCAAATAAAGTTGCGGGTTAAAGCATCAATTTTCAAGCAAACTTCCTTGGGCAATAGGACAGTAGCCATAGTATATACAGGTAACGAAGATAAGACTGATCGAGCCAGAGTAACTCGGCCTACGAGACTGAGAAAACGGCCTTGCCATCCCTCAAGATGCTGTGTAATTTTCTCTAACAAAGGTAGCCACACATATTTCACCATACATGCGAGATGAATCACTGTTTGACACATAAGTAAAATGAATGGCGGACGACATGTATCAAAGAGAATCATTTAATAGTATATAGATAGATAGATGTGTGTATTTATTCTGTACTATATGTACATCGTTCCCTCACACATGTGCATTTATTTTGTACAATATATGTAAGTTCTCGTGTTCTCGGAGGACACATTAATATAAAATACCATACTATATTCCACATAAATGGATGTAAGACTAAATCAAGCAAAAGATTTTTCCAGGTAGAGTTTGGAAAATAACAAGGCCCCAAGTCCCTCATACAGCTCTTTTCCAGCTTATTTCTAGACTGTACATGCTTACCATTCAAAGCAAGCCTCATTTGCCCTCCCATCCACCACGTTTTAAGTCATCTTAATTATTATATAAGTAGAGTTGGCAGTGCAGTCTCCTCTCGATCGCCCTCAATCCATGGCTCCGACCCACAAGAAATCCGGTACCTCTAACGCTACCAACAAGAACCGTCGGATCCTGGGTTGTTTCGGGCTCGGGTCCAAGATGATCAAGAAAGACTCCGCAAAGGCAGAAGAAAAGGTGGTTGAAAATTGGGAAAAGAGCAACTTGAAGGTAGTTCATGTCTCTGCTACTACTGCTCATGATCATCATCAGGCTCTGCCTGTTGCTAAACTGCTGCTCATCAATCAAACAGCTTTGATCGATCATGATTGTCAAGAAGTTAATTAGTTTTTTTTTTTGTCATTTTAACTAATTGTAGTTGCTAGAGGATTGTTGCACGGAACTTGATCCAATTTTGACCTGAAATTTCCTAAAGCAGAAAAAAGATGGGATTGAAAAGTTTATCAAGCAGCTTGATCATGGAGCCAAGGACAGTTGTGGCTTCAAGTTTCTAAGGAAACTAAGCTTTGACCGACCACCCAAGTCAAACCAAATGAATGAATCCAACGACCAACCAAAACTCAAAGACCAAGGAGAGAATATTCCGGAATTACAAGAGTAGCAGCAGGAAGCCGAAGAACCGGAGGCGTTCGAGTAGGCGTAAGTTTGAGGGGGACACCATAGCGGCCATGTCCATTCTGATGGTGATTTTAATCGTCATGCTTCTTTGTGGTCGATTGTGTGCCATCTTTTGTGCTTCCATTTGGCTTTATTGCATGCCTCGCTTCATCAAGACAAGCAATAGCAACAGCAACAGCAAGAAGAGCAAATCAAATGATGCAAAGCATGAGAATTCCGAGTTCGATTCGGATGCATATCGGAAAAGAGTGGTATTGCACGGCCTTCTTGAAAGAAAAAACAAGGTCTATATGGGCATATCCTAGCTGCTAGAGATTGATTTGGATATTACTAATTCATTCATTGATCTTATTTTTCCCTCCTTTTGCTTGGGTGTATAGTGTATACAAATATGTATGTATTTTTCATTCAGGGTGCATATCTAGTGCTGTATACTCAGTTTCAACTAGAATTTTCGGTTTGAGGTACTGGGAACCGGAGATATTACAAAATTCAGTACAGTTTTGATGTAGACCTATATTTATCCTTTTTTTTATATACATCATCTGAAATCCTTTACCGATTAAATTCTAAAACTCTTGCGTGAATATATTCATACCCTTTAATTGAGAAAATACCAAATTTAAATTTGCATTGACCGCAAATTCAAGCAAGTATCAATATTTGGCATCAACCAAAACCTTGAGAAAGAAGAAGAATTAAGGATACAAAAAAACAATTCAGTAGTTCATTCCTTCCATGAGGTAGCTAACTGTTGAATCTAGGGTAAAACTCCAAAGCATTATACAAGACAAAAATCTGTTCAGCTTACATAGGGGCAATAACTTACCCAACTATTTCTACCTACATTTCGATGCACAAACAACATCTCACAATAATTTCTCCAAATCCAGTACAGGAATTCAGGAAACTAAAACCATGCAGAACCGAAAGAACTCATGTGTAAGTATGATGTCTTATGAATCCTCTGTTTCTGGGGCCAAAGCAAATCCTTTCTAAAAATGAATACACAACAGTCCGCATAATCACTCCAATGAGTGATTCTGCAAATTCAAATTAATATGCAGCTCGCATTGCCCCCCTAGCTGCCTCTTGCTTCATTTGATCTGCTTTGCCACTTCCTCTGAAATACATGTATACTTGCTGCAGGTAGAAAAGAAAATGGTTAAGATGGGAAAAGGAATTTTTCATAAGGGTTGCTGAGAATACAGAAAGGACCTGAATGACCCAGATGCTTATCAGAGACTCGAGGCAGAATAGACCGAAGCCGATGAAGTAGAAGATCTGAGCAAAAATGGATCATCAAGTATTAATTTTTGAACTGAGTAGCAACGGTGTATAGTAAATCGCATGCGTATCTCTTGTGTTTGTGAAAACATCTTTATAAAATATTGAATGGTGTACAAGAGAGAGAAACTCAAGAAGCGATAAGAGGTGAAACTTACCCCAACCAAAACATGATCACCCATGAGATCTATAGCTGGAAGAATACCTCTGGATGGTTTTTCAGAAAAGAAATAAGAGTTAGTTGGAAATGGAAGAAGATTAGCAATAGAATGCCGAAAGAGTGTCCATTAATGTACTCAACACTCAATATTAAAGATTATAGATCTACGTAGAATGGGAAAACACATATATCAGCAAAAACAATGATATACTGAAATGTATGTTAGAATGTACAGAAATTTAGGATCAGAGAGCTTACGCAAGTGATTTCCCTTTAAAGACTATAGGAGGAGCAACAGCAGCAAAGACACAAAAGCCAATGTGAAGCTGCAAAAAAATAAAGCAGTGATTAAGTAGGAGTAGGCCTTCATTATTCCATACACCATCCAGCAGAAAATGAATATACGAAAAATGAAGATTGTACCATATAGAAAATGAAAAACCATCCAAATTTCAAAGCGCTGTCAGTCCTGCAAGAAGGTTGCATACAATCATCAAGTACAGGAAGACAAAACTCACTTGCATCTCTGAATGAAATCTATGAATAAGTACCTGAATGCCCTGTAAAGAGGCTTGTACCATAACACATAACCACCAGGGACTCCAGCTATTAAGTAAATGATTGCAAGGAACCATATTGTAGCATCTGAAGGAAATTGAATACGAGACAAGCAAAGCTTTAATCTTGCACAATGATGGAAACATAAACTGGTAGTAGGGATCAAAAAGAAAAAGGCTAGAGCAACTAACCACCCCCTTTAATCCAAGCTGTAGTTACAGCTATTAAGTTCCATACAAGACATGATGTTAATCCTGCATGCAGCAAAAAAGTTGAAGGGGATTAGCATATTTACTCGGCATATGTGGAACAGATTTAAGAGGATGGCACGGTAAGTGGTATAGTAGGTGGGACAGAACTGTTTACAATTATAGCTCAAGCAGTAAGATCCAATACAATCCAGGAGCTTAATCAAATCATCCTTGAATATAGATGTGTCACATACAAAAGTTTTACTACCAGCATGGCCACTGGTGGTAAACAGCCTCATTATAGAACATATCAGTTATTGTTCTGATCATAAGTGCCATATATGAATAGATTTTCAGAAACTTGTTGCAGAATCAGCTTCAGCTGAATCAAATTATAACTCTTCATATGCGTGTCAACTCACTTAAATCTCCTCATACTTGATCAGCTGAGATATAAATAGCCAAGCTGATACATATAGCTATAGAATTGGTTAACAAACCTAACAATGTAGTGAAAGTAGTATATTGTAATCTCTGGAGATGAACTGGGATTTCATTAGCAATATCATGATGAATAATTGGGAAAAATGGGGGCCAATTCTTCTCCTCCAGAACTATTCCAGCTGCAAAGTGGCAATAACAACCAGTCAGTAAAGATTATGAACAGAGCACATAAATCATAGATGTACTACAACCTCTCCATGGCTTAAGGAAATGATAGCAACACAATCAAATTATCAATTGTTTATCAGAATGGAAGCAAATGCTGCGGAAAAACTTTGGAAGCACTTTTTTTTTTACGAATGACTATGATGTCATCATAAAGAAATGAAAATCAATGTCCAAAGGCCTTAAAATCATATCGGCCATGATTATGGACATGAGCGCATAAAAATGTACCTCGTGCTGCAGCGTCCTCTCTCTTTTTGACTTCCTGCCAAAAACAAAAAATTAAAACAGAAATTCTAAATACAAACAGATACATTTCACCATGGTGAACCAATTGTGTTATCCCAAATTGACAAATTGTGACAGGTATTCCTCTTTAAAACAGGATAATATAACAAATAATGCTTCTTTTTTCAACCATGTGAGAAGCAAAATCATATAATGAATCCTGAGGCTAAGTTGATGAAAATAATGAAATGATCTCAAAAAATTAATTACAGCATATGCAGAACAATCAACCATAGGACAGCTAATAATACACTTCACCAGATAGGTGACAGAAGACCCCAAACAGTTCCATAATTCATTTCATGCACACATAACAATGCTTACATCATCCACAAAAAAGGACTGTAAAAGGCTACCTGTTCCCTCTTCCGTAGCTCTGCCTCTTTAGCTTGGAGATCTTTCTCTTTCTTTTTCAAATCCTATATTTGATAATTGAAAGCGTAAGCAATCAAGCAAACAAAGACAATAAAGAAAATTTAACAATACCATAAGAGCACTTATTGAATTTTAACAATACCTTATTTGAATCAAGGGGTATATCAACTGTGGCAGTGGGGTTGTAGAAATCAGCTTCTTCAGGTGAAAGTCTCGAGTTTATGGCTGGAGGAACACTTCCAGGTGCCTAGAAAACCAATATAGATGGGGAGGAGGAAAATGTCGTTTCAGAAAGAAGGCTAACATGAACATGACATAACATGGGAAGTATAATGATATGAGTAGTTGAAATAGCACAAACCAAGATCTCAGAGAGAGATGAAATAGCTTAGGCAAAACCAATCCAAAACATGCCTAATATATAGCAAATAGCAACCAGACAAGAGAAATACCCAAGTAATCCAACAAGAAAATAAGTTTCACACCCACATCTAGCCTTTTTTTTTGGTCGAAACACCCACATCTAGTCTTCCTCCTTGCTTCTAGAAATTATACCACATCATTTCAATTCTGAGGGCCATAAGAATGCTACAAGGAAATACTGCTTACCGTTGTATAAAATGCACCACCACTATAGTTCGACTGCCCTGATGTCTTGCTCCTTTCTCCCGATTGCTAATAATAAAGGGAAATAATAAAAGTTCAAGAAAGGTATAACTAGAATCAATAATATATTTTTCCTTGACAAAAAATTAAATAAAACAAGTAGGTAAGGATACCAATAATTAATGACAAAATCACAAAATTGAGCAAATATTCTACATAAGCATACAAAACTAATCCCATAAGTACATAATTCAACTTCTTAGTAAATAAAGAGTTAAGGACCTTGAGGCCCATTGATGCATATTGATTCAAAATGTGCCACTAGGACCAAGAGTGAATATGATTATATGACCATATTAATTATTTATACAGACCCTTTATTAGAATCACTTTGGCTAAGTTAAATGTACAAGGTAAGTGTGAAGCCTTAAACTTATTGACATGATTTAAACATCCTTTGCCAATATTAAGGGCTAAATCCAAAATCCTATATGCTTCTCCAAAGTCGATGCTCAAATATATAATGTTTTGAGGGAAACCACTAAATGGACATTTATCAAGATGAAATGTGTATTTTATACAAACTTGTATAGAATGCATATATAATGGAGTGTTAAAATTCAAATAACTTCCAGATATCTAAAACAATCAAAGCTAGGCAAGCAATCCGAAGTCTGTAGGTAATGGGTAGCAAACCAAACATTTTGTGAGTCTATTTCTTTCATATACCAACCAGTTTAGCTCCGTGAATTAAGTTATGTGACAGATGTTTACCCAATTATCTTATGGAATATGCTTCAATTCTGAACAAAAAAAAGATAGAAGCACCACACCACAGTACCACACATCTAAGAAAGTAAAAATACCTTCCGCCAATGAACATTTTACATAGGAACCAAATCACATAACCGTCCAATACAAATATCACCATTAATTCACAAATCAACCCGCACATTTCCCTCACCAATCAATAACCCCAAGATACAAGCAGCAAGCGGCAATGATTAGAATTCCAAACACAGGAAAGTACAACACGTCAGATGCACACCAGATCTAGCAAATTCCGAATCAAACAACTCTTATCAACAATATCATTACTTCAAACAACCATTCAAATAAACTATCGATACTGCGACGGAAACAGCACACCGACGGGTGAAGTGAAGCACAAGACCAAACCAATTCTTCACAAGATACAAGACGCGACAACACAAACAAAGATAGAGATGGATGAATGGTGGGAGGAGGAGGAGGACTCACGGAGAAAGGATTAACTTCATCCTCTTCGAAAGGGTTGGGATCGTAGCGACCGGCCATCAGATTTTTCTCTCTTACTAGATTTGGGGGCAAATCTGCGTGGTCTCTGATCAGTAAAATAACAGGTTGAAGAGTGAGATTCAAACAATCTATACAGAGAGATCTGAGTATGGGTCAGCAGAGGAATATTGAAAAGACGACGTTAAGAGCAGGCAAAACGGAGAAATGTGAACAAGCATGAATTGCAAACTTCCATTTTGCCGTGCCCAAACGCACTCCTATCGCCTACCGGTTTACAGCTGTCGTTTCCTTAACTTGAAATTCTTCGGAAATACAGGGGTAAACTGTAAACTACTAAAGTGGCATATAAAATAACATTTTTTTTTTGGCTAAAAAGGCAAATTTGTATTTTTAATGACTTCTTACAAGTTTGAAAAATAAATAAAACTTTATAAATTATTTAAAATTTTATTACATGACACAAGAGTTTTAAATAATGTATAATAATACCATTTTAAAATAAAGTATAAAAGTTCAAGAGTTAATACATAACAATTTTGTTATGTAAAAACTAAATACGTCGGTCGAGGTGACCAACACTGTTGTCGTCTGTCTCGACCGACGTGCAGTGTCGGTTGTCCTAGACCGACGCACCACACGTTGAGATAACGGGTGGATTTCGATCTATATGAACGGGTATCCGGGCATAAATTGAGCACACAAACTCGATCTCAAAATTGTCCAAAAAAACTTTCTCTAAACAATATGGATTGACTTACTTCAAAATTTAATGTAAGTAATTTTTTTTTAATATAAGATGTGCAATTACATTTTTTAAGTTAAATATAATACAATACGATATTGTTTTTCCGTTAAATTTATACGATTCGATATTATTTTCTAAATATTTCGTAATTTTACGTAGTCGTTGATGGTGTGAGGGTCAAAACCACCGGCTCCATTTGATTTAAACGAGGAGTACGTTGATGACGATGATGGAGGATATGAGGTTTCAAATGAGCACAATTACGACGCCGTTTGTAATCTAGAATCAAATCTGGTATGTAAACGTCATTTTATTAAGTTTAGAAATTAAGATAAAAAATTCTAATTGTTTTTTTTTATTATTATAGGTTATTCAGTTTCCAGATTTTTCTAGTTATTTTGCAAATAATTGTGAGTGGGAGGAACGAGATCCTATGATAGAGTAGGCCCGTAAGTTAGGGATGAGGTTAAACATTGTACTCACCATCAAAAACTCATGGTCGTCAAAGATTAGTTTGGGATGTGTATTAGGCGGTGAGTACAAAGCGGGAAAAAAAGGCATACCGCGTAAAATGCTTAAGAATTTAGGTGTCGCTGATGAGCTTAAACCTCGTCCACGTACTAGAAAGAAGGATTGCCCTTTCGAGTTGATAGGTTGGAGGGACAGAAAGACCCAGAAGTGGCACTTAAGGGTGAAATGTGGTAACCACAACCATGACCTTTCCACCAGTCTAGAGGGCTATCCATTTGCGGGCCGACTGACTAAGGAGCAAAAGATTGATGCAAGAAATATGGCTTTGGCAGATATAGAACCTAGGAAATCCATGACATTCCTATTGGATAAGTATCCAGATATGACCACATCAATGAAGCAGTTGTATGATTTTCTATACAAAGTGTTTTAAAAGGAGATGAACGGAAGGGGGGTGAGCGAATTTGCGATTCATTTCTTAGAGTCTAATCAATACTATGTCAACTATCGAACTGCGAAGGGTAGCCTAAGGTACTAGACATCTTCTTTGCCCATCCGAAGTCGATCCAGTTGCTGAAGTTGTTCTCTTATGTTGTTGTGATGGACTCGACGTACAAAACAAACATACAAGTCTTTTTATTACCTATGATGTAGTAGTAGATTGAAGTACACGCATTAAATCTCATTGAATTGACATTGTAGGTACGACATGCCTTTGTGCGAAATGGTTGGATTTACATGCACCGGTAAGACTTTCTGTATTGCTTCTTCGTTTATGACAAGGGAGATTCAAGACCACTACGAATGGGTGTTATTCCAATTGAGAGAGGTCTATAAGCTGGTTGGAAGAGAGCCAGAAGCCATACTGACCGATCGGGATATGGTTGAGGTGAATGTTGTCGATACCTTATTTCCCAAAGCCAAACATATGCTTTGTTGGGTGCACATCCAACGCAATTGTAGGGCATACGCGTTGGGACATGGGTTCTCGGATAAGTCAGCGGACTTTTTTGCGAACAAAGCGTGGGAGCTATTTTGTTCGACGACCATGTGGGAGTACGAGACACGACTCCAATTGGTGAAAGAAGCCGTCGAGCCAATTTTATTTACATATCTCCAAAAAACCTAGCTCACCCCTTGGCGCGATCGGATTGTGAGGGCATTCACCGACCACCGCTTCAACCTTTTTACGAAGACCACAAATAGGTAAAAATAAGTTACTTTTGCCACTCATTCCAATTTACAAAATTGGGTTTTAATTTCCAAATTTTTGTAGGGTCGAGTCACAACACTCCACGTTGATGGATTACTTGGGATCATCTGTTATGGGGTTCAGTGCTATAGTGAGGAAGATACATAAAGCGATCAAAATCCAGATTATGACCGTACGTGGGCAGATGGAGATGGATCGCACCACTGTTCCACTTGCCATCTATCACATGGCCTAACCGCTCCGAACGGTATTCTCTCTCCTCCCAACAAAGGTATCCAACAGTTGTATAGGTCATTTGTTCGATCATATTAGTGCCCCTCTTAGTCCGGTATGCGACGATCAATGGTGGACAACTGCCAGTGGGCTCCCGTGCCCTCACCAAGTCCATCAATGCATCGCCCAATGTATGCCTATTGAGCTTTCAATGATCCATCCTTTTTGGAAGCAATTGGTATGGGAAGGCCTTCCGACGACATCGCCCGAGGACGATTGCATAGAAGATGACGATGCTGAATGGGTGAAGATGATAGCAGACTACAATGCAGGCACGATGCCCAAACGCGTGCAACGTGAGGTGATCCGCGATTATCGTAAGCTCAAGGATACTAGCACATTGGAGGAACCCGATGGTGAAAAGAAGAAGGGAAGACCTAGGAAGAAATCGAAGGTTCAGGCAAGAGGGTTGACTAGATTGGAGCATCTACAACAACAACCTCCCCAGCGCAAAAGGGCTGTAAAAGGCATCATTTTCAGGGGCACCATGAATACTCACATGTGAGATTGGGGTTCATCACCAATTGCATCACTTTTAGGGTCGGGTACGCCATCGCCTGTCTTATCAATAAATAAAGTACATCCTAACAACTCGAATAGATACCCTATTGCCAACAAAGCCGGGTTTCCTCTATTAGCCATCAGGTTTTCCATGATAGCATGCCAACGCATCATGTAAACACTTTTCCTAGAAAACAGACCATCCATCTGCTCCGGCGTCAATTGTAGGTTTCTATTATCCAATTCTTCAGCTCAATATCATCATGCGTCTTTACAGCCTTTCTCCCGTCCAGCGGCAATCCCAAAATGAAATGCACATCATGGAGAGTGATCGTTATCTCGCCCCAAGGAAAATGGAAACTATTCGTTTCCGGATGCCACCTCTCGACGAACGCCGTAATCAATGCTTCATCTGTTTCGTCAAACTTCCAATCCTGTAAGCGCATTAATCCGCTACGGTTCACAATGCCAACCCACTCTGCCATAGGGGGCATCTTACCCTCCCACCAAGAAATCCCTCCTCATTTGTGTAACTTTAACGGTTTTCGATTCAACTGAAACCATTACAAATAATAAATCATTGTAAAATAAGTTAAAAAAGGTTATTTTATTTAATATTTTCTGATCATTCTTACCTTGCTCGGGTCTTCCCATAAATCATTCGCAATATGATTGTTGAAGTCGGTCAATAGACTCATATCAATAGCTCCACCACCATATTCTTCTTGTGCAGGCTCGACTTCAGCGTCAAAAGGAGGTGTTCTGTGGTAGGAAGGCTCGGCCTCGCGGGGTGTTGAATGATAAGCCTCATGATAAGACAGATTGGCCTGATAGTGGGTGGGCTCAGGTAGAAAGTGGGGAGGTCCGGCACCTTGGTGGGAAGGTCTGACACCTTTGTAGGAAGGTCCGACATGGTGGGGGTCGAACGGGACTGAGAGAGGGGTGTATGAAATCATATTAAGGAAAAATGGGTCAGAACGTGTGTCAGTCCCTGGAGTGACGACGTTGTCAAGTTCTAATTGTAAATTTCGAGTAGGCCCGAAATCAAGAGGATTTGGTGTGGGTTGGGAACTAGATGACGCCCACAAAGTTTGGTAATCGGGGGTTGAGATTTGAGTTTGAATGGGTAGATTGATAGGATTTAGTGGATAAAGAGAGGTAGAGAAGTCAAATTGTGGTCGGGACCAATCTATGCATAAATAATTATACTTAATTGGTACATATAATATAAAATTATAAATATCACGATAAATTAAATATAGTTCTAATAGATTGTTGTATAAATAAAAATGAATAAATTGATACGCATAATTAAAATTACGGTCTAAATAAATGATAGTAAAGCGATTAAATTAACATTTCAAGACCTAAAATATAATAACTTACCTAAATCAAATCCCATCGAATGGGATAAATTGAAATCAAATTCATTTGGAGTCGTTGGTTGAACCGACATCTCCTCTTGCTCAACTTCGGTCATTTCCATATTCGCTTGATTTAGATCTATAGGATTCGATGCAGAGGATGAGATGTTTTTGAACGACTTTTTGATTTTCTTCGAAATAAATTCATTTTTTTCTCTCTTTTTTCCCTTTCCCTTTCTTTTCTTTCTTTTTCCCCTTTGCCTTGCCCGATTTTGGGCTGGAATGCCCCATTTATATGCGCGGATGGAAAGAGAATTTGCAACGTCTCGACCGACGCGGGCCCCACTTTCGCTTTCTGCAGCACTCTGCTGCAGAAGCGACTAATTTTAAAAAAAAATAATATAGTTGGCCGCCTCGACCGACATGTTGGTCCATCGGTCAAGGTGGCCGACATAAAATCTATTCGAAAAACTGCCATGGGCGTTTCGAATTGGCCTTTCAAAATCAATATCGACGCTTTCTGTCTCTGGAAAGATGTGTCGTGTTGGCTGCATAGTCACTTAGTCAGGACATGCCCCAAGTCATTTTTGAATCTGAATGCCTCCGTAAAAACTCCCCATAGAAAGGGAGCTATTCTTCTTCGGATCAGGGAGCTGTGCAACAAATTTGTGGCTTGCAAATGGGCACATGTGCGTAGAACAGCAAACCGGGCTGCCAACTTTCTAGCTTGTTCTGTTTCTGATGTTTGTTTTTAGTCCTGATCGTGTTATTTTTCCTGCTGGTTTAGAACCTTTTCTGTTGGATGATTTGGTTTGTTATTGTTAAAGTTTGGTTTTTGCGCTCAAAAAAACAGACAGAGTACCATTGGAAAAAAGATGTAGAAAAAATGAATGAAGTGGCAATAACATACAACAATTTATCCAATAACAGATTTTACAAGGCCATTTATCAACTTACAAATGAATAAAATTACTCGCTTTTTACATTCCACAACTGTGTCAACGTAGAGAATCACACAAACCCAAAGAATAAATTAATACAACTGGGCATGCCCATCAGTAAAATGAGCATCAAACCAGCAGTTCCATCATCAGCTACTAAAACAAACCCTAGGGACCTAACTATCACATGGCTTCCATTTTGAAGCCATCGCAATGGATTTGGAATCTGGAACCTTCCATGCCAACACTGAAGTGTGATCATTCAAGCATTTTGTCAAGGATCCCTTCTAGACTTGCATACTCAAGAGGCGCTGCACGATCTCCGACATTGGAGGCCTGAATTCCGGCTCAGCCTGCAAAGTTCAAAACAAGAATCATAGTGCAATTCAAGCCAGACAAATATTTCACTGGAGTTTGTGAAGCTCATATCATTTTTTACATACCTGAAGACAGAGAGAGATTATGTCTGCAAAGCGTGATAATGACTTGGATGGATAAGCTCCATTTAGTGAAGGATCCACCATCTTCGACAACAAGTCTATATCATGAAGCCGAGGAATTGCCCATGTGACGAGGAATTGATCTCCTCGAGGACGTGTTCTGCAGTTTCAATTGCCCATTAATTAAGCAATATCAAAAGGGCAAACTGGAAAATAAAAAAAATTGCATAATATAGCTGATTGTACCTATCAAAGGACTTTCTTCCAGTCAAGAGTTCAAGCATCACTACACCGAAGCTGAAAACGTCACTTTGGTAAGTATAACTTCCCAACTCCAGCTCTGGAGCGCCATAACCATTAGAAGAAAGTTGTGCCAACTGCAAGCAAATTACATTTTTATATATAATACATGTGTCAATTCAATCATGCGCATCTTTACCAGGGCATATTTTCAAGCAAACTGAACATGGCGTTGATATTTTACATGAATATGATTTGTTATTCCATGAAAGTTCATGTACCTGATTTCTCAAGCCATCTGAAAAGAGAGATGCCAAACCACAGTCTGATATTTGTGGGGTCAAATGCTCATCAAGGAGAATATTGATAGCCTTGAAATTTTTATGGATAACAGGAGGTTGGCAGACCTCATGCAAGTACCTTCACCAAAGACGACAAGGTAAAATCACATTTCAAACTTCATGTTCATTTGATTGTTAAGAAAGGTCATTCAATACATTACTTACTCAAGGGCTCTTGCAGCTCCAAGAGCGATCTTGATCCGTGCATTCCAAGAGAACCTCTTATGGATCTCATCATCATAATGCAATGCATCAAAAAGCGTTCCATTGCTGCAGTATTCATAAATTAGCAGCCTCTGCCCATACTCAGCACAATATCCAATAAGCTTGATAATGTTATCATGCTGTAGTTTTGCAAGGGCAGAAACGAGCTCAACAAACTCCTCATCACTCAGTTGCCTTGAAATAGCAGCATTCAGCTTCTTCACTGCCACAATCTGAAAACACTATATCACAAGACTGACCAAAAAAAGGTAACCACTAGACTAGGGTAATTTTAGGAGGACAATTTAGATCTTACTTTTGTGTCTGGAAGGTTAGCCCTATAAACACTACCTAGTATGCCTTCTCCAATACGATTTTCTTGGGAAAAACTATTAGTACATTCTTGAAGCAAAGCTACAGTGAAAGACTTCACAGAGCTCAGAGATCTGACTTTGGGGAGATTTAATTGTTTTATTTGCTCCTTTTCAGTAGAATATTGCCTGGGCGGTGGCAGTGGTTGTGAGATAGCCCCGGTAATATCGATAGCATGATCATCTTTTCTCCTTGTACTAGTAGTGGCCCCCACGATATTCGTGGCCTTCATGGAATCAACTTTACCATCATTAGATGATTTTGTAATTGCGTCTTCAGAAGCTGTCAGAAAATACACCAAAGTATCTCAGTTAGGGAAAAAACATTTATCAGGCCTGAATGGCAACTTGGGAAATTTGGTTTGTTTGCAGTCTAAGGAATTTATGCATAATTGAGCATTATAATTCAGAATGCAGTATTTGATCTAAAATGCATTATGTTTCATGACCTATAATACATTCTATGAATCATAATGCTATGACCCATAATACATCATATCAATGAATCATAAGGCATTATATATTGGGTTTACCAAACAACACTTAAATTTCTGGGCTTTATAATGCATAAAACATGCTATTTATGCATGTGTTAAGCATCCACACAGGCACTTACCCGTCTGTTTATATGTTCGTGGGAGAGATTCAGAAACATTCTTTTCATGCCCAAAATTAAGTGTTTCATCCCCTTGTCTTTTCTTGCAGCGTCTTGACAAACAAAGCAAGAACACCAAACCGATACCAGCAAGGATTAATACCGCAATGATAGCACTCCAAATGATCGTTTTTGTTGTCAAAGGCTTTGACTTTGTTGAGTTTTGAGTGTTAAGTGGCTCAGACACAGAAGGTCCAGTTGAAGGCTGCTGCTCAGGTGTTTCTCGGGGAGATGGTTTGACTGGAAGTGATGAATTGGGACTCGGAGCAGGTGCACCAGCTGGCGGCGATGGGAGAACAGTAGTGTTAAATGGATTTCCTGAACTCCTGTTGAAGAAATCAGAATGGACATTAAATTAAGAAGTATATAAAAGTCAAGAAAACTTGAAATAATGTGACCAATACTTACATAAACAAGAATTTCAGATATGAAATATCATATAAGAAGATAAGTGAGTAGGATAAATTCATATATCCACCAAGATATAACGAAATATGACCTGAAATTTGGAATAGTAAGCAATTTAGGAGGTATCGGCCCTGAGAATTCATTGCCTTCAATATTTCTGTGCAAGGCAAAAAAGTAGTTAGGTCCGGACTTTCACAAATGGGTGCTCAATCGAAGAAAACATATATGAGGGAGACATACAAGTCAATGAGGGGAAGATCTTGTATGAAATCTAGTGTCCCTGTAAGTTCATTTTCCTGCAAATGACTGGATAAGAGCAGCAACACTCATCATTAAGAGATCAAGAAAGAAGACGTGAAGTCTCTGAGGAGTAAGGATAGATGCTCACAGCGTAGTAAGAGAAGACAAATTTGACATTGATGGTGGTAGTGGACCACTCAGATTGTTCCCAGACAGATCCCTGTAAGCGTGCACATAAACTTGATCAAAACTGAAAGAATCTAAGGGAACCAAGAATGAAAAGAAAAATTAATAAATCAAAAGTTGAGTGATGAGTGCGTACAAGTTTATCAAACCAGCAAGTAGTTGGAAGGAATCGGGAATTAGTCCGGTTAAGTTGTTGTTGTTCAGTGATCTGCAAACATCATCAATATTCTTTTCACTTGCAACTCTGTTCAAAATATAATACTGCTGCAGTTGAATGCTAGAAGAGTTGAGCAAAGCTTACATGTCCGTCAACTGACTTAACATGGATAATCCATCTGGGAGGCTTCCAGTAAATTGGTTACCTGAGAGAAAGCTGCACAGGCAGAACTTAACATTAGCAACTGGCTAAGGTCATTTCAGTTAGTAGTTATCTAGCAAACTCCATATATAAATAAATAAAGTAATAAAAGTATTAGAAAGTGACAGAATTGTACGTACAAGGTCTTTATGGTGGGAGGTAGATTGGATGGAATGGTCCCTCCAATGTGGTTGTTGCTCAAATCTCTGCTCAAAATAAATTAATAAAGATAGAAAAAATATAACATCCCATTGATAGTTAAATGTATAATGACAATATGACATGCCATTGCTTTAACTAAAAAAGTTAAACTTTTAACATTGAAATGCAAGTGAAGTTTCGGGAATCAGCCGTATTATCCATCAGAAGTTAAAGCACAAAGAAAAAACACAAACATGCATATTATATATAAGCTCTTTACTGATAAGCCGTAACATGACATTGACATGATAAGAATAGACTAGCAGAAGGAGAATGTATCTTTACCCTGAATACTTTTCTATCAGGACCAAGTTCAAACTTTCAGGATTAACTTACATTGATATAATGGACCTGAATGAGTCCAAATTCGTGCCCAACTCTCCTCCCAAATTCGCAGCATTAAGCGATCTGTCAGCCAAGAGAGCCCAAATGATCAGAAATAACTCAAATAAGTAGAGCAGAAAAGAGAATTAAAGAAGTTAGACTAAATACAGAAGAGATGTAGCCTAACACACATTCCCGTGATATTTGAATTGACACAGAGAACTCCTTGCCAAGCCTCCATGCAAGGATCTCCGCCAATCTGGACCCACCCAGGAAGAGGTGGTGAACCCATAGCAGCATACAAGCTGTTTATTGCAAAAACTGCAGAAAACAAAGAACACCCGAATTAACCATTCACAGAATTTAACATAAATCCCTTTCTTATCTATCGTCACTTTTTTCCTCCTCTCATACTAAAACAGGTGAGGACCTATAATTTTGGATATGTCATTTCAGAATTTGATCTTCCGGCAGGAAAAGGCAAAAAAATGTTGTTCAGAACTCTCAAATGCACGAGATTTGGCTAACAAAGGGTAAATTGTCAAAAAATTCAAAATTAAGGTAGAAACTAGGAAGCTAATGAACTTACCATCAAGAGGGTCAGTAACGCCGTTTGAGGGGGAAGCTGTAAGCATCAAAATAAACCCAACAACCCACCAGCAACCCTTCAAATCACCCATTTGAAACACAGGACAACCAAGCTACAACTGTAAATTGATCAAGTACTAGAGAAATTCAACAATTGGGGTCAATAACCCAGAAAGCTTTCACCTTGAAGAAACCAAGGGACGCATTCAACGAAGTTCAAAAACAATACAAAAATATACAAGGGAAGGAGGAACATACAAAGACAACTCGGAAAGAACAGCGATAGGTAGAGCAAGGCAGAGGAGCCTACAAAGAACACATTGTGTGCCAGAAAGAGAGTAAATCACGGAATCTATGTAAAACCCTAAAAATCTTTCCTTTGAGGATGCAACCCAAAAAGCTAAGTGGGTCAATTATGAAAAGCTGATTTCTTCTGCTCGCTATCAAGCCAGCTCCGCCTCTTACTCGCTTTTTTCCTTTGTTCTTTATTAACCATTCATCTTGTAGAATGAAGACACCAAACGGCTAGCAGAGCGTAACATTTTTTTTAAGTATGGATTTTTAATTATGATTTTGAGCTTTGAAGATATTGAATAAATTGAAGATTGCCACTGAGCCAGTACAACTTGCACATGGCAGTATACTTTATTTTCTTATATTTAGTGAATTGCTGATGTGTGATACAGGCTCCTCCTAGTCATGGGACTGGGTGTTGCGTAACGTCTGCGTATGAAATTGATCAATTTCTTATCAGATAGTTTGTTAGGTTGATCAAAAACTGTTTTAAACGTCGAATTCAATGATATTTCGGCGACAACGAGTTTCACTGTTCTCGTGAATTTGTGATATCATGAAAAGGACTAGTGTTTCAACCAAACCCAAAAAATTTCCTCAAATGGAAGGATGGAATATATGGTATTATTAGCCAATAAAAAGAAAATTATATCTGGTTATAATATATGCAAGTGATTGCTTAAAAGGATATTTATTGGACAAGATTACCCAAGCAACTTGTTATAAAATATATAAAAAAAAAGTGGGTAAAAGTGGAGAATATCATGCTCAATGGTAAAGTCATGATTATTCGGAGGGAGGTGGACATCAGTCTTGTAAAAAGTAATGGTTGTTACGTTGAGCCCATCGCTACCTTGTCGGTAGTTGAAATTTAGAGAGTTTGAGAGAAACAACAAGTCTTTGCTAAAGGAGATTCCACCATCTCTTAGTCTCTTCTCTCCTAATATAGGTTTTGTACTCGCTCGAACATGATCTTCGATCAAGTTCGACATTTGTAATGGAAGATGGGGATCTTTGGGTGGATGTTCTCAAGAAGAAGTATGTTGAGAATGCGATGGATAATACCGGGCGGTTTCGCATATATGGAGAGGCATAAGGACGAGAATTTCTGAGGTAATCATCCATGGCTCTGATGGTTGATTAGGGATGGGCGATCGACGCGTTTCTGGGCTGATATTTGGCTTATTGATGAGCCCCTTTGTAATGTGGAAATCGCTTTTATAAATAATGTTTAGATGCACTTCGTTGTTAGGGATTATTAGAATGATGATGGAGGTTGGGATTGGAGTTCGCTCTCGCAAATACTCCCTAGTTCGGTGCTTATTAGGTTAGCGATTGTTATGGTTCTTGTTGTAACGATAGATATAACGAGAACAATAAACAAAATCAACACAGAGATTTACATGGTTCGGTAATAGTGTGTTACCTACATCCACGGGCAGAGAAAGAGTATATTATTACAAAGGTTGATTACAGAGTACAGAATATTAGGTATTTCGAGAATTTATATAGTGACTCAAGAAACCATATTACAGATTATGGGTCGTAGGCCCAAACAGACCACGAGAGGCCCAAACATAATTAATATTTTATACCGTTTGGGTGGGTGGGCGTTGCCCCCCCCCCTCGCCAGGAGGTGTCACCCCTTGGACCCCTGAGTCGCTGACCGGTTAGCGTGACCACCGCCGAGGGGCGCTGCCCCTTGGACTCCCTGGCGGGCTCCGGTCAACGACTGATTCAAGGCATATCAACAGTTCTTCCGGAGGGTGCTGGTGAGAGCAATGAGATGAGTTGGAGACATTCTGTCGATGGTGCTTATTCGGTCTCCTCGGGTTATGATCTGGTCCACAATAATTTTGAGAGAAATGAGATTGATGGGTCGTTCTACAAGCAATTATGGAGGTTGACGGCCCCGGAGAGAGTCCTCGGTTTTGCTTGGCTTGCTAGCTAAGGCGGTGTCATGACGAACTTTGAGAGGTGTCGACGTCATATCGCCTCGAGTGGTTGTTTCCCTCATGGATGCAACTCGGACGATTCCTACGAGCATATGTTTCGCGATTGCCGACAGGTTAGACATATTTAGATTAAATTGAGTGTTACTAATTTTTACCCTTCCTTCTTTCAAGATCCGTTTACTCCTTGGATCAGACTTAATATTTTGGACGAGCTAGTGGTAGAGAATGTGGATTGGAACTCGCTATTCGCAACCTCTCTTTGGTGGTGCTAAAAATGGAGGAATGCAAAGGTCTTCAACGATGAGATTGTGGTAGTTGACAAGCTGTCGTTCGTGATCGGCTAGGCGAGAGAGGCTTGGAATGTCGCGAGTAACCTCGTCAAATCTCGTAGTCCTAGGATAAAAACATGCTTGCAACCATGAGAGGAGTGATAAGGAATGATAGAGGGGATTGGATTGGCGGATTTGTTCATCGTATCGAAGTTTGTACCGTGCCTATGGCGAAGCTATGGAGAGTCTTCAACGGTCTCAAGTTGGCTTGAGAGAAGAGATACCGGAAGGTGCTTTTGGAGTCCGACTCTCAATTAGTTATTTGCCTTATTGAGGCTAAGGTGACCAAAAGTCACCCGCTCTTCAGCCTGGTACCTCTCAATGTAAAGGCTTAATTAGTAAGGATTGGATTATCCAATTCCGACATGTCTAATGCGATGCTAACATTGTTGCGGATCACATCACGTCCCTCGCGTTTCTTTTTCCTGTTGGTTTACATGTATTGTCTGCCCTGCTGGAGGGGATTATGAACTCTTTGCTTGATGATATTAGGGGTTGGGATATCCCCCATTTGTTGACTATTTAGTCTTTTTTTCTCATTATTAATAAATCTCCCTTCGAGGGGACGGATAGTACGACCTTTCCTACAACCAAAAAAATCAAGAGAAAAATAAAATAAAAGTAGATTTGGTGAGAGAGAAATCTCATCTTAGCCATTGATATTTCATGTAACGGTTGAGATATCTCTAACTCTACCATAGAGTTTTTTTTTATAACTCCACTAGAACTAAATCCATTTTGGGATAATTTGGGTAAAATGTAAGAGTGTATGGGTAATTTTAATATATCTAAAAAAATGTAGAAGTAGGAAGAACATTTTGAGAGGACTTAAAAAAAAGTGGGAAGATCAAATTAGAACGATTGAAGTATAATTGATGATATAATAGGAATTTGTCTTTATTACCGTTTAGACCCGCGAGAGTTAGTTATTTCCCTTATAAGAACTCTTTCCCTAAAAATTTCCGGTTTACTACCGATTTGCATCTTTATGTTTAATTGATCAACCGGTTTGTTCCGGCTAGAACATTTGTATTTAAAGCCCAAAGTGGCTTGTTCGAGAATCAATCAGAATATCAATCTTCTTCTTCATCTCTGAATTCTCTCAATCCTCCAAATCTGAATATAGTCATTGGATTCCAGATCTTCGAGTTAGCTTCTCTTCCTTTCTAAAGCCGACTTCTAGACTAGTATTCACCTAATTTCGAGTTCTAATTTGAACTTCTAATTGGGATTTCTATCTTACTGTTACATTGGTATCAGAGCTTACTCCTTTAACCATGGTGGAAACCCGCAAGGAAACGATCTTGGATCTGGCCAGCAAGGCTAAGAAACATGAGATGGTGCTCAAGAAACTCATGACATCACAGGGGGAGCTGCAAGCTAACCTAACCGAGATGAAGGAGGCAATCATGATACTCGCTCACAACGTCAACCAACCAGCTTCGACGGAACTGAGGTCAATGGAACCTGGTAATTCCTCCGCATTTGGAGCTAATTTGTAGGTCAGGCCACCCGATCCTCCATATTTGACTAGCGGCATGCTGAATCGTCAACCAATCATCAATTTTTGTGGTTCCGGTTACCTTGGAGGCTTAGCAACATGAATTGCTAAAGTCGAATTCCCTAAATTTGACGGATCTATGCTAAATGAATGGATCTATAGGTGTGAGCAATTTGTTATGCTCGACGGAACTGCACCAAAAATGAAGGTGCGACTGGCTTCACTTCACCTCGAAGGGAAAGCACTCCAATGGCACCATAATTACCTCTGGAGCAGGTATAATCAATTTCCTCTTTTGCCAGACTATGTAATTGCTATTACTGTCATATTTGGGTTGTTGTTTCACGATCCTTTGTCGGAGCAGGTGAATTTGAAGCAACAAATGAATTCTGTTGATGAATATTTAGATAAATTTGAGTGTGCACTTACTAGGTTGGAATTGCCCACCCAACACGCCCTTAGCATATTTTTGGCCAACATGAGCCCCCATTTACAGATGCGCACTAGGCAGTTTAATCCTACTAGTTTGGGAGAAGCTGCAAGGCTGGACAAATTACATGAACCTCCCTCGCCCTCACACCACAAAAATATCCTAAACCATCAAACACTTACCACAACATTTCCAAACCTCATACTCCAACCCCAACCCTGACACACCCCCTCTGTGGCCAACCCCAACCACTAATAAACCCCCATCCAACCAACTTGCTCTACCATCACCAAAACTAAACAATGACAAGTTTACCAGAAAATATACCTATAAGGAGATGTAAGAGAGACAAAACAAGGGGTTGTGCATGTTCTGTGATGATTCTTATACTTCTGGTCACAATTGCAAAAGGAGGAGATCTCAGTTCTATATGATGGAATGCGAAGAAGAACTGAGTGATGAGCACATTGAACAGTTGGGGCAGATATTGACACTCCACTAGCTGAAGAAGACAATGCCACTCCTCAACTATCAATCAATGCTATTAATGGTCCAGCCAATTTCAACTGTATGAGGGTGGTTGGTTTCTGTTAGGGGTGAGCAAAAATGCCCGATCCGTTAATCCGATCCGCCGATCCGGCCTATCCGATCCGAAAAAACCGGATCCGAATGGATCACAAATTTTTTTATCCGTATCCAATCCGATCCGGGATTTTTTTCCGGATATTCGGACCGGATACGGATCGGGGTTTTCAAGCAACCGGATATCCGGTATATCCGGTACTATATATATTTTTTTTTAAATATACATTAATACTAAGTAGAATAGATGTTTAAATGACTATTTTGTAAAATTTCAACTATCAAGTGTTCAATTCTCCTAACCATGTAAACTTTTAATTAAAATTTAAACAGATCGACGGATATCCGGTTCCGATATCCGTCAATCATGCGTATTAATTGAGCCTAAATAAAAAATAGTGGAAATATTTTTCAAAATGGATAGTTCGGATATCCGCTACCGGATATCCGCTCCAAACGGATATTTCTTACCAGATATCCAGCAATTAACGGATCGGATACGGATCGAGGTTTTAAGGGAAAAAATTACCGGATATCCGGTATACCGGACCGGATCGGATCGGATATATCCATTTGCTCACCCCTGGTTTCTGTGGCAAAAAGAAGATCCACATTCTCATAGATCCAGGGAGCACTCATAACTTCCTCGACATGAGAATGGCTCAAGAAATAGGGTGCAAACTTGAAGCTGTCAAGACCCTCTTTGTTTCGGTGGCCAATGGGCAGAAAATGGCTTCCAACTACAAATGTAATCAATTCTCATGGCTCTGCAGGGCTACGACTTTGTTACAGAAATTAGAACCTTACCACTAGATTGTTGTGATTTAGTCCTAAGAATCCAATAGCTCACCACCATGGGACCTGTGCTATGGGACTTTGTCAAAATGAGGATGGAATTTACACTCAATGTCACAAAACATGTCATTCAAGGAGTAAGAAATTCAAGGTGCAAGGTAATTAAGGAGAACAACCTCAACAAAATCATGCTAGGCCATACACAACTTGCTCTAATCCAGGCCTGTTCCATAGATGACACAGATGAGGAGCCCAAACCCTAGCTTCTCCACATTGCCACCACTGGAAGAGACTCCACTGATGACTCTGATGTTCAGAAATTGCTGGTTGCCTACACTAATCTGTTCCAAGAGCCCACATGCCTACCTTCTTTGAGGGATGGATTCACCCATAGTATTCCATTGTTACCAGGTTCTGAACTAGTAAATAAGAGGCCCTATAGGTATGCTACATTTCAAAAGAACTTGATAGAAGGTATGATCCAAGAAATGCTTGACCAAGGAATCATACAAGATAGCTCCAGCCCTTATGCTTCTCTGATAGTACTTGTAAAGAAGAAGGACGGCTCTTGGAGACCCTGTGTGGATTATAGAGGGGTAAATAGCCAAACCATCAAAGACAAATACCCCATTCCCCTCTTGGATGACTAGTTAGATGAGTTGGGAGGTTCTAAATACTTTTCCAAACCCGATTTAAGAGCAGGGTTTCACCAGATGCGAATAGATCCTAGTGATATATACAAAAATGCATTCAAAACTCACTCGGGGCACTACGAATACTTGGTAATGCCCTTCGGTCTCTCTAATGCACCATGCACATTTCAAGGGCTCATGAATCAGGTGTTTAGGGAGGTGGCAAGGAGATTCGTCCTAGTCTTCTTCGACAACATTTTGGTTTATAGTAAATGTTGGGAGGACATTTAAATCATCTACTAGTTGTGTTCACCATCCTCAGAAACCATCAGCTTTACCTTAAACCCTCTAAGTGCACATTTGGAGCTACATCAATCGATTATTTAAGGCACTTTATCTCACATGAAGGGGTAAGCACAGACCCTAGTAAGATCAAAGCCATCCATGACTGGCCCATACCTACATCTAAAAACAGTTGAGAAGCTTCCTCGGATTGGCCAACTACTATAGAAGGTTCATTCGTGCTTACAACATCATTGCTCGACCCCTAACAGTGCTATTCAAGAAGGAGGGGTTCGACTGGGATAATGAGGCCTCACGTGCATTCACAATTCTGAAACAAGCTCTGACTACGGCGGCTGTTTTAGCCTTACTAGACTTCGAGAAACCATTTGTGGTCGAAACAGATGCCTCCAATACGGGTATATGGGTGATGTTCGTGTTTTTAGTATAGTTTTAGTTGTTTTTCTTAATTTGTTTAGTGTAGTTTTAGTGCTAGTTTTGTGTGTTTTTGGATAAGTTTACATATTTTGTAAAAAGTATGGAAGCTACTCCGTTTTTGTGTTTTTTTATAGGTTTTCGAAGAGAAGGGAGCATTTTGAGAGAGCTAGAGTTAAGTGGTGGATGGTGGAGAGTGTATAGGACAAAGAGGAGGGAATATGTTTTGAAGATCCCGTTGAATCCAAGAAGAAGCTATGAAGAGTGTACAAAAATCCAAAACAGAGAGCTCGTTACCAACCTGTGAGGGTCGATACCGAACTGTGCAACAGAGTTTTACTTAGAGAATTCAGCAAGAGTCTACCGACCCTGTGTAGGTCGTTACCGAGGCGACCTGTGTTGGTAGGCGGCGCCGACTTTCAGCAAATCTATCTTTTATCTCATAATCTTTTTAGTTAGGAAAGTTTTTATCTTTTAGGACCCTAGTTAGATAGTTTCTCTTAGTATAAATACCCTTGTTCTAGTCTAGTTTTTAGGGGGGTTTTCGTTCGTAGTTTTGGGAAGAACGATTGTCTGGAGAACATGTTTGAGTCGAGAGAGAGAGAATCGAGTTTGAGCCTTGTTTCTTTTGTCCTTCGATTTCGAGTGTGGTTGTATTCAAAGACAAGATTTTTATAATTCAAGTAAGCTTTTATTTCAAAGTTTTCATTCAATTTAGTTGTTTGTTTTGTTTCGATCATGAGTGAGTAGTTACTTTTCTAGGATCGGGGTTATTAACGCGGCATAGTTATGCATGATTGAATGTGTGTGTTGAACTTTTAATTGCCTTTTATCCTTTAACTACTTGTTTTGTGCTTATTGATGTTCATGTTTTTAGTCTAGTTTTTGGTGTGTTTCTTAGTTTGTTTAGTTTAGTTTTAGTAGGTTTTAGAGTTAGTTTTGTGTGTTTTTGGATGAGTTTGCATATTTTGTGAAAAGTATGGAAGCTACTTCATTTTGTGTCTTTTTTAGGTTTTTGAGTAGGAAGGAGCGCTTTTTGAGCTGAGTTGAGGTCTTATGGTGGAGGATGGAAAACATGGAAGATAAGGGAGAAGATTTGCATGAGAAGATCAAGTTAGAGTCCAAGTTAAAGAGGAAAGAAGTTCAAGAAAAGTCAAAACAGAGGCTCGTTAACGATCCTGTGAAGGATCGTTAACGAGGCTAAAAGATAGAATTTTTCAGGAGGGAATTGGTAATCTCTACCGATCTTGAGCGAGGTCGTTAACGAGGGTCCCGTGTCGGTAGAGGCGTAACCGACTTTAGGTTGTTATATCTTTTATCTTGTTATCTTTAAGTAGAGTAAGTTTTTATCTTTTAGTATTTTTAATAGATAGTTTCTTAGTATAAATACCCTTGTTCTAAGCTTAGGCAGGGGGGTGTCATATTAGTTTAAGGAGAAGTCGAGTAAGGAGAAGATATCAGACTGGGTTCGATCGATTGAGAGAACTTAGGGTCGGTAATTGGATTTTTGCTTGGTGTTCTTAAGTGTTTTCGGATTCAATGAAGTTTGTAAGACAATATTTTCTTATCAATTTCAAGTAAGTTTAGTTTTGTTTTTAATGTCTTATTTGATTAAAGTTGTTTGCTTTATTTCCATGAGTAGTGAGTAGTCTTCTTATCTAGGGTCGGGGTTGAAACCCGACATATTTATGCATGTTTGAATGAGTAAGTTGATGTTTTGATTGCCATTTATCTTTTTAAATTGCTTGTTGTGCTTATGCTTAGACGATAGTCGAAGTAATTTGAGCTTTCAACTTGATCGAAAGAGAAAGTTATGAACTTGAATGTTGATATTGTTCGTTAACGAAAATTTCGAGCTTTGGATTCAAAACAAGTGATAGAGTGAATTGATTTATGAAAATTGTTTGATTTGCTTGCTGGTCAGTGAAAGTTGATATAATTTATCTTTATAGGCATGATCTTTATCTTCATATGAGTTTTTATACATAGCTATGTCGTGGTAACCCTTGTCCAAGATCTTTTATTTCATTGAATTAGTTTGTTTGCTTTCGAATCATTCGTTATCGAGTTAACTGACCCTCGGTACCGAACTTGCGTTTTAGGTCATTAGTTGTTTTGTGTTCGTAGGTTTTTCAGGTTCGTTAACGACCCTGACAAGGTCGTTAACGAGGTTGGTCGTAACTGTTTTAGCTTGTTTTGCTTTGTTTTCTTGTTTTAGTAGTTGATAGACAAACAAATGTGCTTCCCGTGGAACGATCCTGACTTCGCTATACTCAGCGGGGTCTTGACTTATAAATTTATTTTTTGTCAAGAAACCCTCTTTCAACACACTTATACTTGGACGAAAGTCGAAGTAATTTGAGTTTATCGTTTGATGGAAAGAGAAAGTTGTAATCTTGAATGTTGATATTGTTCGGTAACAAAAGTTTCGAGCTTTGGATTCAAAAATAAGTAGAAAGTGAATTGATTTATGAAAATTGATTGATTTACTTGCTTAGGCCAACGAAAGTTGATAACTTTATTTTTAAGGTATTCATATTTATCCTTCACACTATTTCGTATGCATGATTATGTCGTGGTAACCCTTATCCTAGTTGTTTTCGCATTTGAATTACTTTCGTTTTACCTTCGTTCAGACTCGTTACCGAGGTACACAGGTCGGTGCCGAGCATGCAGTTGACTGTGTCTAGTTGCCTAGTTTGTGTTGAAAACTAGCATCGTTACCGACCCTGACAAGGTCGGTACCGAGGGCTGTCGTAGCGTTGTTTCCTTCTTTTGTTCCTGTTTTGCTTTGTTGTTGTGCTTTCTTGCTTTATAGTTTAGTAATCAAACAACCTTGCTTCTCGTGGACGATCCTGACTTCGCTATACTCAACGGGGTCTTGACTATAAATTTATTTGTTGTCGAGTAAATCACCCATCAACAAGGGGCAATATTCATGCAAGAGAAGCACCCTATTTGCTTCATCAATAGAGCATTGGGACTTCGACACCGGAAACTTTCAGTCTACGAGAAAGAATTGATAGTTGTCGTACATGCTGTGCAAACATGGAATGCTTACCTGGCGCATAGGCCTTTCATCATTCGTACAGACCAGAAGAGCTTAAAATATTTGCTTGACCAAAGGGTATCTACCCCGTTTCAGCATATGTGGTTGTCCAAACTTATGGGGTACACCTTTGAAATCCAGTACAAGCATGGAAGAGAAAATGTTGTCGCATATTCCCTCTCAAGAGTGACTGGTTCTCAGTTAGTTCAAATTACACTATCTCAAGCACATCAATCTCTCTATGACGATATCAAAGCATTGTGGAGCCAAGATCCCATCCTCCAGAAAATTATTACAGAAATGCAAGCTGATGCTACAGCACATCCTAAGTTCAGTTATGTGAATGGTGAACTGAGGCGAAAAGGGAAATTGGTCCTAGGAGATAATCCTAATTTGAAGCTCCAAATCTTCAATTGGCTCCATAATTCAGCAGTGGGGGGTCACTCAGGCAGAGACGCCACATTACACAGGGTCAAATCACTATTCTTCTGGTCTGGCATGAGCAAGGAAGACAAAATCAACCCTGTAGCTTACAAACTGAAGCTTCCCCCTACAATTGCCATTCACGATGTCTTTCATGTAAGTCAACTCAAACTGTGCCCCAATCCATCTATTACTGGTTCGCCTCTACCTCAATTTCTTCTGGATACTGGCAAGCTTAAAGAACCAGATGCCATACTTGATCGAAAGATGGTTAAGAGACAAAACGCAGTTGCAACGAAGGGATATCCTGAAGACCAAGCTTCGTGGGAGTTTTACTCGGATTTCTTGGCCAAATTTCCTGAATTTGAACCTTTAGGACAAGGTTCTCTTCGAGGGGGAAGTGATGTAACAAGAATCTGTCTTTATTACCGTTTAGATCTACGAGAGTTAGTTATTTCCCTTTTAAGAACTCTTTCCCTAAAAATATCCGGTTTAGTACCGGTTTGCGTCTTTATGTTTAATTGAACCGGTTTGTTCCGGCTAGAAGTCTAGAACGTTTGTATTTAAAGCCCAAAGTGACTTGTTCAAGAATTAATCAGAATATCAATCTTCTTCTTCATCTCTGAATTCTCTCAATCCTCCAAATCTGAATATTATCATCGGATTCCAGATCTTTGAGTTAGCTTCTCTTCCTTTTTAAAACCGACTTCTAGACAAGTATTGACCTAATTTTTGAGTTCTAATTTAAACTTTTAATTTGGATTTCTATCTTAGTGTTACAAATGATCAAAATTTAAAATTAAATAGCCGGTCAAATGGTCAATCACGAGCGTATTCGGCCTGTCTTTAAACAGGCCCAAGTTCATTCAACAGATAGCCCTAAGATTTCGAAAAAAAAAAACAGATAGCCCTAAGAAGGATCCGGAGAGAGGAGAATCAGGACTGAACGACGGACTCGGGAGAAAGAATTCGAATCTTCGCCGCCGGCGTATCTTCTCTGACTCGTCAAGTCTACAATTTCGTCTCCAAAATTGATCGGTTTGAACTCGCCGTTCTCAGTTAATTTTTGTTTCATAATGTCTATATGTCAACCGTGGTTCTTATTTCTCAATCGAGAAAGATCCAAGTTTTCACTTGTTTTTGCCGCTGGCGCCTGGCTGATAATTCCCGGCCGCCGGCCACCTGCCTCCGCCACTGTTCATACATATTCACTTTTCTGGACCATTTCTTCCATGTCATTGTGTACTACATGTTAAATCGAGGGTGAAATTTTGATTCTTTAATGAAAGGTATAATCTCATCTTAGTT
Source organism: Fallopia convolvulus (assembly GCA_964016875.1). Taxonomy (NCBI): domain Eukaryota; kingdom Viridiplantae; phylum Streptophyta; class Magnoliopsida; order Caryophyllales; family Polygonaceae; genus Fallopia; species Fallopia convolvulus. The sequence continues at coordinate 35,058,399 of OZ024736.1, forward strand.
TTGTTCATAATGACAAGTGGTAGATTCAGAAAGAAGTTGATTCTCTTGTTTGAACGGATTTGGAAGGTGTCACAAGTTTTCCTATGAGCTGAAGACCTAGCAAATACTCCTAGTTCTTTGAGATGTTTATATCCTCTTTCAAACATTAGTATGCCTCATTTGATCCAAATAACTCATCTTTTGCCTAAATTTTACGGTGCTTACTTTTCTCTTTGCACTTGTGCTTGCTCAGCAAATGCATCACTGAGTAAAAAGCTCGAGTTGAGCCGCAACCACTGCCATGGGAGCTCCACGGCTTTCTGGGATGCAGAAACAAGTACTGAGCTTATACAGAGGCTTTCTCCGAGCAGCTCGTTCAAAGTCACCTGAAGAGCGACACCGAATTGAATCAATCGTTCAAGTTGAGTTTCGGCACAATGCAAAGGAAGTTGACAGGAAGAACTTCCTCTACATTGAGTATTTGTTGAGGCTTGGTAAGAAGCAGCTAGATCAACTTAGAAAGCCTGATATTGTCAGCTTGTCATCTTGGAAGGTCAGAAACCGTGGATCATAATCAAGATCTATATAGTTTATACAATCAATCCCTTTCTTATAAAGCTCTGATATGGTTGTAATACAATTTTTCTCTAGATTTTATGTTATATTTGATTTTTCTAGTCCAAAAACATGGATTGGCATGAAAAATTGATGACTAGGCCAGCTAGTGAAAAGACGAATAATTTGTTGTTATTCCTAACACCATTTTTAACAACTTGTACTCAGTTCGGGCTGTTTAGCCACATTTATGAAGTATTATATTGGCATACGAAGATGGTTGTATGAATAAACCTAAAGCACTATCAAAGAATCCCTCTTAAGGATTTTGATATTCATCTGCTGATTCTGGGTTAGATTATTCTTTGCTCCTTCTAGACTCATCGCCCACAACCAAGAATGGTTTAAAAGTTAATATTAATCCCACAAGCACTGTGACATTGAGCACGAAATAGATGGTCTGACTACCTGCAAGCATTATATGGAATTCAGGGTTCCTTGGTGAGAACAAATCCAGTGACATAAAGCAATGTTGCTAATTTATATGAGTAAGTGTCTTGCAGGATCCTTGTGACTATGTCAGTAATTTGTAGCTTCTATCTTCCGGAGAAGACACGCTATCTTTTTAAGGTCAGTTAGTCAGCTAAATCTCACATTTCATTTCTACTGTGGTATAATTGCCTGTTCTAAAGATAAAACTTGTCTGATGCATTGGAACAAACCACATGAAGGCATGAAGCAGCATAAAATAAGGGTACATTAGTACATTGCAAGCATGATGAGTATAGAGTAGTGTTATGACATTGAATGGATTGAGAAACTTTATAAAATCTGTTGTTTGAAATCTACCTGGGAGGAAGGATGCATCTTGATGCTTCTCTGCCCATGAAAGTCTGTATCTGTAAAAGATTGACAGTTACGAGTAGCATGCTGATTAGATTTGTGTCTGTTAGGCTTGCCTAGTAGATTGATACTTGAGTTACATCTGTTTTTTGCATGAACTTACAATGTACCTCAACAAGCTGGACCAATAGTTTTAGTAATAGCCATGAAAGTCATAGCAATTCCATTAGCAGCTCCTCTCTGGTCTTGGTCCTGTAGTTTTAGAGATGGCCATAAAAGATTTGTAATGGTAAGACATAGAAAAATGTTCATGCTAAAAAAGACAGGGAATTGAGAGATTACCACAGCCCTGTTTTGAAGAATGAACAAACTGGTGATAACTGGTAGTACCTGTTCATAGCAAAAAAGCCAGAAATGAGAAGAAGAGAAATTGACAGTGTGATTTACTATTTACAATCACTTTAAAGCAAATTATATCATGTAGAAAAGAAGACATACACCAAAAGTATTCAATATGACACGCAAATTAGCAGTGCTATAATAGGGTAACTCTACAACAAAGGTATTGACAAAACCTGCAAAAATTGAAAATTTTGTTACACAAGTGAGTTCAACAATACTAATAACTGAAATATGACATTGACAGGATCTTGAAAGACTGACACTAGGTATCCGGATTGTCATGACAGGTCCGAGGATTCTCTGTATATATGCATAAGCAAAAAACTGGGAGAGCAATAACCCAAAACCAGAAGTTTGGCATGAAAAATCGTCTTTGCTTTTGTATCTTCTTACCTGTGACAGAAAGAATTTCATCCACATCCTCAGTTGAATAGCCTAGTCCTCCAAAATTCTTGGGACTAACAACCCATAATGAGAATATCTGCAAAACAGATCCTCACTTAGACGAGTTGAATGAAGTATTTCAGGACATTTTTCTAGAATAACATACACATAGTGTGAAGTTTACATCAGAATAAGCCATGTCATGAAAAGAGAAAATGCAATACAGGAAAGGTTGACATGAGTTGCCAATTCTTTAGTATGCTTCCTTTAGAAGTGGCACTATTATTTTTATTTTTTTGGCTTCTTGTGAGCTTTCTATTGGACATGGTCCACAAGTTGCAGACTCCAGGGCCTTGTATGAATTATCCTCTGATGCGGTTTCCTCGTGCTTATGCAATGTTTCCTGCAAAATTAAGTTCCATTAACAACTCTCAAGTGTTTTCTACATTTTGCTCTTGTATGTCTAGAATTAGAAGTTACCAGCAAAGAGACAATAAGCATCAAAGAAAGGTTGGCTTTTGTAGAAGATAACATAAGCTAGAAAACTAACATCAAGACAAAATGTGAAGATACTTGCTCCCATGTTAATAAGTGAAATCCAAAGGGAAGGCAAGAAGCATGGGAACCTGCAAGGTAAAAGATCTAAGGGCCCGTTTGGTATAAAAGTACGGAAATGAAAGGGAAATGAAACAAAATTGTACGGTGATCCTCTTTTTTCTTGAGTCTAGGGAAGGGATATGGTTAGAGGAGAATGAATGATATATCTCATGTAAAAATTAGTCCTATGAATGGAGAATTTGCTCAAGTTTTGCTTGAAAAATGGGAGAAGAGAGGTAATGATTGTAATTTTGATCAATAAACTATAAATTAAAAATAAACTATATTCATTTCCTAAATCATTTCCTTTCCACACTTAATAATAAACGAGCCCTAAATCTAAATCCAAAGCTCCAAATAATTAACTTCAGAGCATCATCATTATAGTTTAAAAAAATATCTAAATCTAGGAATAACCACAAACTAACCTTCCAAAGAGTGAATCTTTCGAAAACATGTTGGGATCCTTCTCTGTAGATTGAAAAGAAGAAATTTCATAACATTAGTAAATCACTCCTCCAGGCCAAACATGTTCAAGCAAAATATGGGCGAGCAAACCACCAATTGTTGGCCCAATAATCAATCCTATGCTCCAAGTTGTAGATATCTGAAACAACCATATATACGTACATAGATCTTTTCGTCACACATTTAAAACATTTTTTTTTGAAAAAAACTAAGAATTCGGTAACTAGACAAATTCGATAGACCGAGAGGCCGCATAAGGCGACAGTTGAGACCGGCTAAGAAAAGACACAGACTAAAAGAAGCTAAAGATCGAACCAAATAAACAAACAACAAAGAAGAAAGACTGAAAGCGAATTTAGGCTCGGGGTGAGTAAGGCACAATAAGAAATGCTTGGCAAAACAACCAACCTAACTTGGGGTGTGCGAAAAGGACAACTGATGTTCCCTCCACCTAGATGAAAGATCTTCAAATGCCACGACGCACACAAAACGACCAAGCCCTAAATGAATGTCCAACACCCAAACTCAAGTTCCACTCTTTTGAGAAGTTCTAACACACTCGATCAAAACAATTCAGCCAACCTGCAAACAAACAAACACCAAAAGACAATATACATATGGCCTTAAATTGTACATGCTTTTGGAGTTTTACAATCTTGATTTGTTATAGTTTGAAAACCTGCACTTGGTTTGAATATACAAAAAATTGGGAAGATTAGGAAAACCTCTATTATATTGCACAATATGATAGTCGAAGACGAACGAGATAAATACACTTAGTATGATGTGACTCCATTCCAAGAAGTAGATGACAATGATAGCACACTGGTGGAATCTATGTTCTCTACACATGAACTTATCAACATGCCACATATCTTAATAATCGGGTTACAATTCTTGATACGAATGTGCACCATCAATTGAAAGTTGATTTGATTGAGAACATATGGCAAAAGTTTGGTACCATAACTAGTGAAGATTAAAGTAGTGTTATTTTATGATTAATTGTATCTTATGTATATTTTTTTGTTTTCTAAGTATTTTGATGTATTTCATAGAGTTTGGTTCAAATGAAACAAACTCTTATCCTAAAATGTGAAACGAATGCACTTTTCCTAGTTAGTAGTGCATTTTTCATACAAAAGTGCATTGAAAAATACAAAAAGTGCACTACGAAAAAGTGCATTATAAAAAGTATGAAAAGTGCACTAAAAAGTACGAAAAGTGCAAATGCGAAAAAGTGCACTCTGAAGTAGAAAAAGTGCACTACTAACGACAAAAAGTGCATTCGTTTCAGGATAAGAGTTCGTTTCAGGATAAGAGTTTGTTTCATTTGAACCAAACTCGTATTTCATATATGAATTATCTTGTGTTATTTTAGACTTAATTATGTTGTGTTATTTATTTTGGTGTATTTTATTTATGAATTATATTGTGTGATTTTATTCTCAAATATGTTGCATAAGTAAACAAAAAATTTCTATTGTCTTTTCTTAATGTTATAATATGCTTTATTAGAAAATTGTTATATTATATTGATATTATTTAAGATACAAAGTAATATTATAATATTATTTGAGAGTATATATATAATTTAATATAAAATTTTAAATTTTTTAAAAACTATGATCAAGTCTCTACTCTCTACTAATACGGGTATCAAGTTATGGCAATAACTTGTAGAGGGATAGGTAGAAAATCCTTTTGGCCAGAACTTGACTCATTTTGTAAAATTCAAAAAGTGCAAGTTATGGCAATAGCGGAGACTAAAACGGATACTTTGCCTAGTGACCAGGTGTGGAGGCGAGCAGGATTTGATAATGTTGTGTGGTCTCCTGCCTCGGGTCGAGCGGGAGGAATTGCAGTCTTTTGGAAGTCACATCAACTCGTTAATGAGGAAGTAACGATCCTAGTCCAAGAGCCTAGGTATGTAATACTAAAATACCACCATCTAGTTACAAAATATATGATAGCAATCTGTTGCACTTATGCCCCCCATAATGCGGGGGACAAAGAGGAATTTTGGAACCAATTAACAATAACATTACAAAACCTAAACCTCCATACCCTTGTGATTGGGGACCTTAATGAAATACAAGAATCTAGTGACAAAAAAGGCGGTGTCTTTCCGGACAATAGCAGATTTGAAAGATTATTAAATTTTAAAAACGATTGTCTCCTGGAAGACATTCCGACTACAGGTAATGCTTATACGTGGAGAAAAAATAAAACTGAAATTGATAACATCTATGAAAAACTTGATAGAGTCCTAGTAAGTAATATTATCTTACAAAATTTTCCGAACATTAGTACCCAGAATCATGCTTTCACGAGCTCAGATCATTGTAAAGTGACAGTTGAATTAAAGAATGAGGAAATAATCAAAGCACAACCATTTAAAGTGGAAAAAATATGGATGTACAGGAAAGATTTTAGAAACGTGGTTAAACAAGCTTGGAGAGTGCAGTTTCAGGGGTCAAATATGTTTAACCTAGTTAAGAAAACGCAACTTTTTAAACAACATGCCAAAAAATGGAATAAGCATACATTAGGCAATACGTTTGAACAATTAAAAGAAATAGAAGATCAACTAGTGGAGCTCCAAAGAGAAATTCTAAGTTCTCCCCAACCAAGAACCATCCAGAAACAGCTTCGACTATTGAATAAAAAGGAATGCATATTAAAATTCCACAAAACGTATTGGAAACAAAGAGCTAAGACAAAACATATAAAACTGTCAGATGCAAACACAGGTTACTTCCACAAGATTGCTAGTGGCAAACGCAATAGGAAAATAATTAAGGAAATCATTACAACGGAAGGAACACAAATTCTAGGCACAGATAATATTAGAGAAGAAATAAGGAATGACTTTAAAAAGAGATTTACTAAACAACCAACTCATCTGAATAATGCTAATGAATATCTCAACCTGATCACCAAGGAGATAACGGACCAAGATAACATTATGTTAACTAGAGCTGTCACTAATGAAGAAATCAAGTCTACAGTAATGAAGCTGGGCTCTGATAAATCCCCGGCCCCGGATGGAATCACTGCGGAATTCTACAAGAGATACTGGGATATTGTGGGCCCGACAATAATCAAAGCTGTGAAAAGTTTTTTCCACTCAGGGAAAATTTTACGACAAACTAACCATACGTTTATCACCCTCATACCTAAGATAGAAAATCCAAAATCGACTAATCATTACCGACCCATAAGTCTATGCTCAACCATTTATAAAATTATCTCGAAAATCATAACAGAAGGAATCAAAACAGTTATAACCAAAATTATTCATCCACTCCAAGGCGCATTTATAGCAAACCGTGCCATTCAAGATAATATACTTATAGCCCATGAAATATTTCACTCGTTTAGAAATACAAAAAATAAAGATGGTTGGATAGCAATAAAGCTAGATATGGAAAAGGCGTATGACCGGGTTGATTGGGAATATCTTTTAGACGTGATGCAAAGATTTGGATTCGATAGAAAAGTTATAGGATGGATAAGGGAATGCATGTGTACTGTGTCATTGTCGATACTAGTAAACAATGGACCCACAGACCCATTCAACCCAGCAAGGGGTCTTAGACAAGGTGACCCTCTTTCGCCTTTCTTGTTTGTTATTGCATCAGAAATCCTAGCAAGAAAATTACAGCTAACTAGCGAACTAGATAAAAACACAATTGGATTCCCTATCGCCCGTGGTGGGACGAGAATCCCGTTCTTAGCCTTTGCAGATGACATAATAATATTTGCTAAGGCGTCACAGAGATCATGCGAAAAAGTAAAAACTATTATTGATGAATTCTGTAAGCTTTCGGGTCAAAAAGTTAATTATAACAAGTCGGCCTTTCACACCTCAAAAAACACAACTGCTCAACAAAAAAGTATAGCACAACAGGCATTGGGGATCACCACAATGACAAATCTAGAGAAGTATTTAGGTTGCCCAATTATAAATGGTAAAGTTAATAAGGACACCTTTAAAGACTCTATAGGAAATGCACAAAAGCAGCTTACAAAATGGAAAGCAAACGCGCTATCTCAAGAAGGTAGGACGACTCTGATTAGAGCTAACTTAGCTACAAAACCAAATTATGTAATGCAAAGCTTTATGCTCCCAACGAATGTGCACGCCGAGATGGATAGGTTAAACAGAGGCTTCTTCTGGAACAAAGATAGGAATTATAAACCATTGGTGGGATGGGATAAGATATGTAAGCCCAAGGAGGTAGGAGGACTAGGAATTAGGAAAACAGAACATATGAACAAAGCACTCCAAATGAAACTTTTATGGAAATTCTGGCAGAACCAAATAATATCTGGGTCAAGATAGTCTCACAAAAATACCTCAGAAATGATAATTTATTTTCATATAAACAAAAAACAAACACCTCATGGCAATGGAAAAAGCTAATGCATCTTAGAGATGAATTCTATAAGGGTTTAATATGGCAAATTGGGGATGGGAAAACGGTCAACTTTTGGAATGATAAGTGGCTCGTTCAAGGCCCCCTTCGACCACATGCTAAAGACCCGACAAATGTAGACGAAACTAAAACAGTTAACGAGTGGATCACTAGTGATCATAAATGGAAAATAGATGAACTAAAGCAAATTCTCCCGGATAACATTGTTGAGCAAATTAAAAATACGCCAATCCCGGATAACTATATTCAAGATAGACTGTACTGGGCCCCTAGCAAAAATGGTTGGTTCTCCACCTCGTCTGCAGTTAACTTAATCACAAATCAAGAAAGTCAATCACCGCATATAAACAACTGGTTGTGGAAGCTGGATACCTACTCAAAGGTGAAAAACTTTCTATGGAAAGTGGATAACAATGGACTTCCTACGAAAGCTAGACTTAGAGAAAAACACATCATCACTCCGGGAGGTTGTGTGTTGTGTGATTGCACTAATGAAGACACAACTCACCTACTGACAAGATGCCCATATATGATGTACATAATTAGCAAAGTCAATCCAAACATATCAAATTCTATCAAGGGGTACGATCCTCTAAATAAAACACCGAGAATAATCCTAAGTGAACTGTACCAACTCCTAGGAAAAAAGGATTTCACGTGTTTAGCTGTGGCTTGGTGGAGTCTCTGGCATCAGCGAAATTCATTGATTTTCCAACAACACCAAGACGAAGGAATACCAGACTTGGCAGCATATATAAGAAACCAAATAGGGAACTGGGAGAAAGCGAGGAATTGGAAAGAGGATGAAGAAAAAATAATAACGCCTGAAAAGGAAAAAAGAAATACTGGAAAAAGAATCCTAAGGAAGTGGAGTAAGCCTAAACCAGGATACATAAAAATCAACGTCGATGCTTCGAGATTGTCCAATGGAAACACTTCTGGAGGAATCGTTTTTCGAAATCACCTTGGCCAGGTAACTGACATTTTGACGGTTAACTTTGGGAAAGTTTCAATATTAAAGGCTGAAGCACTTGTCCTCAGAGAAGCAATCAGGCATATACGAGGTAGAATGCTAGGAAAAGTGGTAATTGAAGGGGATAATCTCGAAGTTATAAATGCCATTAAAGGGAAAACTCAGTGCCCTTGGGAGATCGAACTCATTATCGTTGATATCCTTGTTTCCATTCATGGAAACCAGGATGTAGCGATTAACCATATCTTTAGGGAAGGTAACGCTGTGGCCGACAAAATTGCTAATTTGGGCCATAGTCTCCCTGTTGAGTGTATCAAGACTCATCCAGAACTGATGGTTCTCATCCGCAAGGATGCTCTAGGGCGCCCTCCGTAAGGAGTGTACCCTAATTTTTACCTAATCAAAAAAAAATAAAAAAATACGGGTATCAAAACTCAATTTGTTTCTAAAAATAAAAAATAAAAAATATTTTATTGGTGGGAAGGGAGATGCCCTTGTAGAGTTTCATATTCTACCCGCATATTACGCAAGACTTTCACCAACTAGCTAAGCTTCATCGTAATTACGTAAGCATTCCACCTCAAAATAGTATATGTAGCAGTTAAATTTTGAAACTTATCCTACGCCACCACCACCTCGTATGGCCGGTATGGGCCCATGTTTTTTTTCCCAAAGACCACAAAAAGCGCATTCAAGATTTAAAACAAGTTGAAAAACATGAAAATTGAAATAAACGACACTTATTCGGAAGAGCCCGAGCGGGACACGTCTCCTAGTGAAAAGACAACAATACCCCTCCCTTTGTTATCTATTAATACTAGTTTTAATAAAAAAGAAAATTATAAAAGGAGAGATTCTTCTACGGGCTCGGCCTTTGTATGGATCTATCAAAAAATTCAAGGACAATCCCAATTGGGCGTGACTCACACCAGAAAAAGTCGCCGATCTTCGCACCCTCTTCACATGGAAACCGCAACGAACTTTCCATTTATTGGTTTCTTCTGCGGGTTAACGTCTAGAGGACGCAAACCCTAAAACCCCGATTTCTCCCACTTTTCTCTGTCTTTGCTTTCTATTGTCTTGCTTTTTTTTTCGGGAAATATTTCCGATTCATCTCGAGTCCGTATCTGTATAGTGCATCATACGTAGGAGCATAATTTTGATCGGACTAAGCGGCGGACTGGGCAGCGAATTGGGGTTATTCTGAATTTTGGCGAAGTCGAATCTCAACTTTGGTTGTTTGATCGTTTTTTGCCCGTCCATCTTCTAGTTTGAATGATTTGATTGTCGCGATGTTGATAGCGCCGCAGAACTCGAATTCTGGTTTAAATGGTGATGTCGGTGGTGGATTTGATGGTTTTTTTGAAGAATATGACGACGGCGGTGACGTTTCCATGGATGTGGAATCGTTCTACCAAATTTTGAAGGAGGAGACGCCGTATCCTTCGCAGGTAAGGGTTTCTGCTTGCGATTTACCGAAGGTTCATTTCTGATTCGGTTTTGATATCTTTTTCTCATGTTTGGGGATTTTGAGGGCAACTTTGGGAGGTGCTTCCAAGTTGAGATTTTTAGGTTTAAAATAGAGGGAAACAAGCCCTGGTTGGTAACTTTCTTTAGTTGAAGTGTGTGGACAAAGGTATATAGTTGAATGTTGGTGAAAATCACTTGATTTGGAATTGCGAGTCCATTGTGAAGAGTGTATCGCAGAAAATTCTGTGGAGCATTGAATTCTATTTTGAATAGGTCCCAGTATCAGGAATGATTATGTTGTGGTTAAGTGTGGAAGTTATCTGTTGAAGGGAAAGGGCAAGAAGTTAGAGACGTGGGCTTATGTTTAAGCTTAAATTTGTCTGGTATAGTATTCTTAGGAACGTCTTAACAGTTTCTGTATTCTTGTAACTAGGTTTCCGTCAATGTTAGTAGCATCATTGTGAGTTTCAGGCTACAAGTATGTAATATTAAATTGTTTACAACATCTCTTGAGAGATGTGTTCAAAATACTCGTCCCATTTCGTAACCATGCTGGTCTTTTAAACATAGGATTTACCCTCAGTTTTAAGTACATAGTCATAAAAAACCTACAGGACGGATTGTTTTCTTCATGCCAATGTTTAATTAATGTAGCTATTGGATTTGTAAATACAAGTGTCTGACGATTAAAAGAGCTGAATACTTTAAGGATAAGATGATTGACAACACATTCAATTTGTATGTAGCATCAGCAAATAGTTAAGAGCTGCGTTTATACACAGTGGTAAAAATGTTCATAGGAGATTAAGCAGTTGCCTACACCATGGATTCTGATGGCATTTCCATGCTGGATGATGTGGTTCTTACCTCTAGGAATGTGAAAATCCCTAGAAGAATAGGAACATGATTGCTGCATTATCATCATTATTTTGTCTTGTTCTATCCCCTACGGGTAGTAATTGTGCATATATTTGTTTTTAATTAAGGACTTTTCTGCTTCTATCATGGTAAATGCTGTATTCTTGTTCTGTTTTCTGTGTGATTTTGGCATACTTCTATTAGCTTCTGTAATTGGGCAGTCTATCCTTGTGTTTTAAATCTATGTTTTCTGCTCTAGAGTAACTCACTTTATCAATCAACGGAAGTTAAGCATGAAGCTGGATCACCTATGGGTGTTGAAGAATGTGACAAGTCTAATTGGCAGAGAGGTAAATTTTTGCCCCTATTTTGTCGCTAGTTTCTTTTCCACTCCATTGACAGGAATATAACCATGTGAAATTGAATAGACATAAGTATACACTTGGAAGTGGCCTTTTTACCTTAGCATTTTAAGTAACATTGATACTAGTAAGACAATGGAAAAACTTATATTAGCCTCAATATAGAAGCTATAATATTCCATAGGAGTTTTTTCAGAATCTCTTTTCTCTTGTAATTAGTACTTCTAAAACCTTCTTATTTTCTTCATTGTCACATTCTTCTGATGTTCAAATGCAAAGCTAACTCTCTTCCTTTATACTTCAGATACTCTATGTTTCCCTCCTACAGATGAGTTAAGTCTTTCTTTTTCTGTTGGGACAAGTGAAAATAGCAGTGAGGCTATTGAAGGTTTCAGAAAACATCCATGCACTTCTCCAGCAGAGATCTCCTTAGTTGAAGCAAACAAGGTTTCACCGAGTGGAAATGGCTCTGGGTCTGGTGCATCCCATGTCCCTGAGCCGGAATACATTGATATGGATAGTTATGCTGTTATGGTTCAAAGTTGGAAAGAAGGCCACGACATTGATGATTTCACGATCCAGACACTCCCACCCTATGGGAATATGTTGAGTTATGAGAATAATGAAATAGACAATCTTCAACCCTTACTTTCTTGTCTGGCTCAGGATGTTATGCCCGAAATTAAATTGCAGAGTATGGATAATTCCATGTCAAATGTTCCAACAATCGATTTTCTTGGTCAAAAGGCAGTTGCGCAGGATTCTAAAAATGGATACTTCGTTGATCCAGTTGGGATAGACTTCATCCGTGGGACTTCTGCTTCCACTACTGATGCGGTATCAGAGTATTTTATGCTCCCAACCCAGATAGTAAAAAATGATGAATCTGGTGGAGAATCTAGTGCCATGAATTACCAACTTTTTGAAGAGGCAGAGAATAAAGATTTCAACCTGAATTCTTCTTTTGCTTATGCTGATGGAAATTCATCCGATAATAGGTTGACTATGTTCCCAGGGAGTCAAAGTTTGGTAGTAACTAAAAAGGAAGAAGATGTTGTGCACACATCTGATAGATTGCATCCCTCTTTGGATCTGAATCATAACTGCATGAATCCGAATCTCGGACCTGCTGGAACTTATTTCCCTGTTTTCAAAGGACTTGATTCGCATGATCCAAGTTCTGTTAATAAAGAAGAATTGGCCACAAACTTTGTTCCAATGGCAATGAACTCGTCTTCTCCGTTGCCTGAAGGATGCCAGGTTAGCTCTCCAAATTATAGGACTGATGCTGATGATTTATGTATTCTCGACGATTTCAGTCAACCTGGACAAATGTTTCCCTTCTTATGCCCACAATCACGTACAACAACTTTGAATCAGCTCAATCCTAGAACACCTGAAAACGAGGCCAGTGTTGAAGGCCCAAGGCTGAAGGCCCGTAATGAACGACCAATCCGTCGAGTAGCTTTGCAGGTAACTCATGAATAATCAATCCATCATATGGACGCTTATGTTGTCTGTGCATGTGTGTATATATATGTATATATTCTGCACCCATTTAGGCATTTACACTTTAGGATAGGATTTGTATTCTATATAAATTTACTTTCTTACCCTTTTATGTATAATGTGTGTGATTAAGCGTAGTACAAGTGCGTCTAGGCGTAGAAAACTTTGTAAAGAGCTTCGGTCATATGAGATGTTGATGTGGGTATATGAGGTTTATATTTGTTGACTGTAATGTCTGGGCATTATCAAAGGTTCAGTATCTTAAAGATGCCATATAAAATTAGGATTCTTTAAGTACGTGCAAACTATAGACCGATTCTGTTATGTGTTATTATCATTTTTACGCTAGCCATTCTTGTAAACTCTGGTGTGGGTATGTGAGTTTTGTGTGCTCTTGTGCTCTTTTGCTCTGGATGTGCTTTTCATGTCTATCTTATTCCGTTTGACTATGTTTTCTCTGGGTCTATCGGAGACATCCTCTCAACTTGCTCGACATGCAGGATTCACTGGGTTGATGTTGTTGTTGTTGTCGTTGTTGTATGCTAGCCAATCTTGTTTCAGTTTTCAGATTGGCTGTAGTAGTTGAAAGTGATGGAGAATGTTTTAAGTGATGAAACATGATATGTTCTTACATGATAGATATTATTTACGCACATGCTCCTGTGGTAACCCCTTGTGTCATCTTATACACACTACTTCTATTCAACCATTTATATTCAAATCCTTTTTTAGAATGGGGACTTCAAAATTTTGAATTTCATCATCTGCACATCTGGATCTGACTCTGAGACAATTTTCTCCTTTGGTAGGATCTTTCTCAGCCTACAACAGAAGCTCATCCACCTCATGGATCTTTGGCCGTGCCTCTGTTAAGACATCAGGTGAATAATTGTGGCAGTCATGTGACTTTAATAAGTGAAAAAGCTTTAGTGGTAGATTTTTTTATTTATATCTTTACACACAATTGTGATGCTTATAGTTAATAAACAATTTTTGTTTTCAACAAGCTACAGTCTAGATCCGCCATATGGGTCCGTATATGGATGTTTGTACTTCGTACTCTACATAAATCTTGAGGATTTTTTACTGAATATGTGTTTTTCTACATTTTCCGTGGCTTGTTTGTTACTTTTCCACCTATGTCAAACTTCATTTATATACAATGCCATCATGGTTCATTTTTTCAATTTCATACCTGTGTTATGGTTTTATTTCAAAGCCTAAAATTGTGTTACCTAAATGGATTAAATATTTACTGTGTATCCTACTTGCTGTAGGTTTGGAATATCATCTGTGTCATAACCCTGTAGATTGAGACCTTCCTGTATCAAGCATTAGGGTGTCTTTTTGGTAATTTAGTGGGATCTAGAATATGGTGCATTCTATAGTGTCAATTGGTTAAGATGATTGAACAATGGGTATGGACGATTTGCAATTAGTATGCTATTTTTTTCCCCCATTCACGTGTTTGTATGACTTACTTATGATGAAAAATTAGCGGATTGCATTGCATTGGATGGTGCAAAAGGAAACAGCTGGAGGGCCCTGCTCTGGTGGAATTTTGGCAGATGATCAGGTATCTAGTGTTTACTTGCTCAGTATCTTCCCGCCTCAGAATCTCAGCTTTATGGTTTCTGGGCTTAATTGAATGGTTATGGCAGGGTTTGGGAAAGACCATTTCGACAATTGCTCTTATTGTGACAGAGAAACCTTCTTCTAGAAAAACCCCAGTTGATATAGATAAAGTTGAACTTGAAACATTGGATGTGGATGAAGACGAATCCAAGTCAGACATACTGAAGAAGAACGGTATTGTTAGAAATGGAGTTCAAATGAAGAGCAACAATGATTCTTCTCTATCAAGGGGGAGACCAGCTGCTGGAACCCTTGTTGTGTGCCCTACTAGTGTTATTAGGCAATGGGCTGAAGAGCTGTGCAGCAAGGTGACCAGTGAGGCTAATTTCTCTGTGTTGTTATACCATGGAAGTCATAGGGCGAAGGATCCTGAGGAATTGGCTAAATATGATGTTGTTCTTACTACTTATTCTATTGTGAGCATGGAGGTCCCCAAGCAGACTCTTAAAGAAAAAGATGATGATAAAAGGAATCTGGAACCAGGCAGTGTTCCTCATCCTCCTCCTAGTAAGAAAAGAAAACATCCTCCAAGTTCGGATAAAAGACATTTGAAAAGGGGAATGGGTGATGTGTTGCCTGAATCTACAGCAGGCCCTCTTGCAAGGGTTAGATGGTTTAGGGTTGTACTTGATGAGGCCCAAAGCATTAAAAATCATAAAACTCGTGTGGCACAAGCCTGTTGGGGTCTTCGTGCCAAACGTCGTTGGTGCTTGTCAGGGACACCCATACAAAATGCAGTGGATGATCTTTATAGTTACTTCAGATTTCTGAAGTATGACCCTTATGATGTGTACCAATCATTCTGCTCTATTCTCAAGGCACCGATTGGGAAAAGCCCTGCTAAAGGGTATAGGAGACTGCAAGCTGTTTTAAAGACGGTAATGTTACGCCGCACAAAAGGTAATTTGGAGTTTGACAATTTTTTTTTCCACGTGATATTTGATGCAGCTGGGCTACCTTTGCTGCTGAGTGAGAGCTGCCTTTTTTACTTGATAGTGCATATATATTATAGACATCATCTATGTTGTATTAAGCATTAGCTAACACTTAGATACGGGCATGTTATTTTGATGAGCTTTTATTCATAAAACAATTTTGTGCATGCTACGAGGTTATTAATGAGTAAGACTCTAATTTTATCCTTGTGTAAGGAGATTAAAGAATCTTGTGTGGAATTTTAGCCAACATTGTTTTGGCAACAGACAATAGAGTTGCTTCTGGGAAAGATAAAACATAAGTCCCATCATGACATGTGTCTATATAACAAGCAACTTTATAACATAAATTTAAGCTCATTGCATGGATTGGACAATGAGATGCTACATAGATGTAAATGTAAGCTCCATCCATTTTGCTTTCATGAAGTTACACACTAGCAGTGCATTGTCCTTATTACAATGAGATGCTACCTTTGCTACTAATGTCTCTGTATGCCTAATGGACATGTAACATCAAATGGTCTCTTTAGGCACACTTCTGGATGGCGAACCTATTATTTCTCTGCCCCCTAAAACTATTGAGTTGATGAAAGTGGAGTTTTCTTTGGAGGAGAGGGATTTCTACGCAAAGCTGGAGGCTGATTCACGTGCTCAATTTCAAGTATGACTTGTTGAAGTCTCTCTGTTAACATTAGCTTTTAATTTTTTATAAAATAAAGTTTCATCACTAATAGATTTACGATTATCCTGCACTATACTTTTTTTTAGTAGATTAGGATGGAAAAAATAGCGTGTTTAATCATATTTGTAAGACTTGTGCATCTCTGAGTTTTGTTTTATCTTCTTTCTGAAAGGATTATGCAGCCTCTGGAACCGTCCAACAAAATTATGTCAATATATTGCTGTTGTTGTTGCGGCTTCGTCAAGCATGTGATCATCCACTTCTTGTTCATGGATATGATTCTAGCACTGTCTGGAAATCATCTGTCAATGAAGCAAAAAAGCTTTCTCTGGAGAAACTTCATTCCCTTCTAAGCTGCTTGGAAGCTTCTTTGGCACTTTGCGGTAGATGCAACGTATGTTCTAATTTTTTGGTGGTTGGATCCCCCCCCCCCCTCTATACATATGCTTGCGATGAGTTGGATGGTATTTTTATTGTGAGTTAGTTTTAATTGAAACTATTCATTTTATTCTAGAATATCTATGACATCAAATAAACAACAGATTCTCACTTTTTCTGCTTGTTCTTAATTTGTATCATGTTTTTATCATATGATGCTTGTTCTTTTGTAGACAGATTATTCTAAAGGAGACAAGCAGTAGGATTATTAAATTAAGCGTGTTAGATTTCTGTGACATCTGAAACCGTATCCATATTAATTGTTTTTTTGCTTTACTTTGTGTAATCTATTTTCTTATTGGCATCACCATGTTGGTCCTCTCTTTCATTTTACTCGAGGTGTTGGACACTTTTAATTACTTAATCAAGGATTTAATTTAAATTTTTATTTTGTAATTTCATCCAACTGATGAATTTTGCAGGATCCTCCAGAAGATGCTGTGGTTAGTATCTGCGGCCACGTATTCTGCAGTCAGTGTATCTCTGAGCATCTTTCAGGGGACAAAAACCACTGCCCTGCATCGAACTGCAAAGCTCAGCTGACTTCATCTTCAGTCTTTTCAGGAGATGTGCTGAATTGTTGTCTCTCAGATCATACCAGTTTGTCTGGTTCCCACCAGTCCAACTCAATAGAGGTTGCCAAGCCTAGCTTAGGAGGTGGATTATCTGATTCTTCCAAAATTAGGGCTGCTATGAGGATCCTGCATTCCCTAGCTAAGCCTCAAGATTGTATGCGAAACATTTGCTCCACAGAGCATAATGATACTGGACCCAGTTGTTCAGAATCATCTCAAAGCCGTGGGGAAATTCCTGATTCCTCAGATGATAAAATACTTGCTTTTAAAGCAGAAGCTAAAAGTACTGTTTCAATTGTAAGTGAGAAGGCTATTGTCTTCTCTCAGTGGACCAGGATGTTGGATCTGCTTGAAGGTGGCTTGAAGAAATCTACCATTCAGTACAGGCGATTAGATGGGACAATGACTGTTGCAGCTCGTGACAAGGCCGTTAGAGATTTTAATACACTTCCCGAGGTATATTATTTGCATTTATCTTTGGTCATTTGTCTTTTGCCTTCCCCATTACACCTTCCCATTCAGAAGGGAAAAATCAGGTGGATGTTTGTATACTTCTAAGGGCATAGGTTAAGATTCCTAGTTTAGGAAACTATTACCCTAATTGAAAAAGATAAACCCTACAGAAAAGCTTAAAAATTCCAAAATGTTGAATCGTTCCAAATCTGTCTTCTTAGTTCCTGTAACCTATGCCCCTTTAGGGTCTAAGTCAGAAAAAATGTTCATATATCTGATGAGTTTCTTTGCAGGTAACGGTGATGATAATGTCATTAAAAGCTGCAAGTCTTGGACTGAATATGGTTGCTGCTTGCCGTGTCCTTCTCCTGGACCCTTGGTGGAATCCTACGACTGAGGATCAGGCAATTGATAGAGCTCATCGCATTGGACAGACTCGTCCTGTTACGGTTTTCCGTTTGACTGTTAAGGATACAGTTGAAGATCGCATCTTAGCTTTACAGGTATTTTTACCGCGTGTCTAACTCAAACCAAGTTGTTAAATATTTGTCTGTGCTTGAGCTCTGGCCGGCCGCGTTACTTTTTATGGGTATCTGCAGGAAAAAAAGAGGGAGATGGTTGCATCTGCTTTTGGAGAAGATAAAACAGGCAGCCGTCAAACTCGCCTGACCGTGGAAGACTTGAACTACCTTTTTATGGTATAACAAACTCAACTAACCTAGAGGCAGAAGAAGAATAGTAGTAATCAGTTAGTTCCCTCTCTAGAGCAGCACAAGTCTCTCGCTCAAGGACTGACATACAAACGTTTTTCCATTGAAAGGTAAAATTCTTTCTCCTAGAAGATTTGCACAGGATTGATCTTTTACAGAGTTGGGATACAAAATTCTTTTCTAAAATTACTATGATAGTAGCGGGCCTTGCTTCTTGCTAGAACAAGGTTTATGCCGTATAGTCTGCATAGAGGAAGTTTATTAGTCGGATTTCATTTTTTCCTCGTGTATAAAATTTCTAGTTTCTGTACAAAGGCTGGGATCTATATGCTCTATTTGGATTTTGAGGCGACAGAATCTGTGTAAATACTCTGTTGACACATTTCTGCAATATATTAGCCCTAGAGGAGACGAATTTCTATGTCAATGGAGAGTCGATCGCTCATTTCTTCTTTGCTTTCAGTTTCAAGTAAAATGGTATGAATCCAGTTTCAATAATCAAGTTGATCTTACAATATAAACAACGCTACAAAGCCTACAATGAAATCGTGCTTCAATTCAACACCTTTCATTCAACCATGCCAATAAATCCTTCCTCACCATCTCAACGTTCTCATCGGTCTCCCCAAACAAGAGGGAATGCAACATTCCGGGGAAGATCTTGAGCGTCTTGTCTCGGCTGGCGGCTTCCTCGTACAGCGCCCGGCTGACGTTCGGATCCGTCACCACGTCGTCGCTCCCGTGCACCACGATGAACGGGATATCCACCTCCTGCAGCCTCTGGCTCAGGTACTCCGTCACCCTCAGAAGCTCGATCACTGTCCCCAGCCTCGGTCTTCCGTTGTACCTCATAGGATTCTGTACTGCTATCACCTGAATTCGATCGAGTGCAAGAGTGTAATTTCATCATCGTGAACGAACACCGAAAAAAAACGAACACACAATTGCAAAGTGCAAACCCTACCTTTTTCTCCGGCACCTTTACGGACTTGTCGAGTAGATCGGCGGAAGGAACAATTGGCAGCGTCGGGAGAAACCTGCCGACGAAGGTCAGAATCTGAGGAATAGGCCACCGAGGCTTCACTTTCTCCGATATTCTACACATCGGAGCAATCAGCACTGCTCCTTTCAAACCTAAATCCTCTTTCTTCTGCTGCTTCGTCTTGAGATGGATCAGTAGGCAGATCGCCCCTCCCATCGACTCCCCGAAGAGGAACCGAGGGACGCCTTGATACTCCGGCAAGCTCCCGATGGATTCGAAGTACGCGATGCAGTCATCGACGACGGCGTCGATGCTTGGGACGAACGCGCGGAGGCCGCCGGAGCGGCCGTGGCCGGGGAGATCGAGGCCGAAGCAGGCGAATCCTTGTTGCGCGAGGAAGATGGTGGTTGATTGGAAGGTCCAGCCGGTGTCGTTGCCGTATCCGTGGACCATGAAGAACAGGGCACGCGGTGGCGATGCGGTGGCGGTGAGCGGGATCCATGAGCGGGTGAAGAGGGAGAGGCCGGTGGTGGGAGAGGTGAAGTAGGACTGGTCGCCTTTGATCCCTTGTTGAGCGTAGAATTCTTTCTCCGGCGTGTCTCCCCAGTAGTGGAGGAGAGGGGCCTGGTGGTTTTCGTCCATTTGTTTTTTTTTTTGGGAAAAAGGGTTTTTGGATGGGTTGAAGGCAAATCTACTTGTCTGACGTTAACAGGTGTGGTGGTATGTGTGCATGGAAAGGCTCTCTTCTGATTGGTTGGACCCTTGAAGAAAAGGAATAAACCCCGTTCCGGCCGTTAGGTTAGAAAAAACACTGGGCCGGGTTCAGGCAAACAAGTGGGATATTCGGGTATTTTGGTTGAACCGGTCTCTACATCTTAGTTGTCTTGGACGGTTTGGGTTTGTTGCATGTCACATCTGCTATTATTCCTTAGAAAACTTTCATGTGACCCACACGTGACATCATTTGGTGTTGGTATGCTAGCTGGGAAAGGCCTCGCCTAGGGGTACATACAAGCTGATTATTAATGGCAAAATAAATCGATAGACCCTCGAACTTGTACACTTTTACCAACCAACACCCTATACTTTGAAATGTTCAAATTAACACTCAAACTTGATTAAATTTGTTTTTTTAAACACTAAGTGCTGATATGGCACAGTGCGTGAAATCCACTCTCTTAATATGCAAGTGATGAACTTATTAAATACTGATTTGAATTTTTTTTAAAATATAAAATATGACAAATTTCCTTTTTAAATAAAAAAATATTTCTTGATAAAGGTTCCACCTTTTCTTTATTTTCTAATATGTAAATTTTTTTATATTTTTTTTCCTTTTTTTGGGTCGTCTTTCTCCTCTTCTCCTTACAAGAATCAGGCCGCTCGACACCTCGACGGAACAAGATCTGGTCAAAGGTTGCAATCTTCTTCACCGCCGGGTTAAATTTGTCGTTCTCAATTGAAAGAGGAGGGGCGGGGGTTGTAGGTAGGTGGAGGAGGATGGGTGGGATCTTGCGCAGATCTGGTCGACTTTTCCGGCATAGCGACAACCAGATCTGGTTGACTTTTCCGATTCTTCCGACGATTGGAGGTGGGGGAGGCCAGATCCAAGTGAATGGTGGCCTGGCAGATCCAAGGCGCCCATTCCCCGTCCAGAGGAGCCGTCGGAGCCGCTCACCGGGTTCACCGTCCAGCCTCTGCGCTCATCTTCGACCCCGGACCGACACCCCCTCTCTTACCCTCCTGGTTCATTTTTCTTCAATAAAGAAGATAAACATGTTGCAAACCAAATGCCCAATTATTCAATTTCACTTGTAAAGACTAAATTTTCCCAGTAAACCAAGAAGTTGATGGAGATAGAAGAGGCAATGAGAGAGAATCTGCTGTTGAAAGTGGAACTGTGGAAGTTGATGAAAATGGCTCCTCTATTACGCATTTTTAATTTAATTTTTCTATTCTGTTTTTTTTCTTTTGTAGCAAAAAAGAGAATAAAATATTTTGGGGCTTACGTGGCAAAAATTCTAGATATATGTGGCACTTATGTGTAATAAGATGGGATTATGTGGCACTTAGATAGCAAATTTTAGGGCCACATAAACGCGCGTTGATTTCACGAAAATGAGGTGTGTTTTGTTGAACCAAATATTTATAGTTTAGGTATTTATTTGAACATTTCAAAGTATAGGGGGTTAGTTGAATAAAGTGTACAAGTTCGAGGGTCTATCGATGTATTTTGCCGATTATTAATGTGCTATGTGCATCAACATTCATCTAAGACCATCTCCAACAGCTTCTCCAAACTGTTGAAAATTGTGCATTTAGAAAATTTTATCCATTTTTTTGCCCCAACAACTTTCCTATCTAATTCTCTATAATGAAAAATTCTTCAAGAGATTGAAGTGTTTTTCCTATATTTAGAGAATTATCCAAATTTATTTGGAGAATGTATTAATAAAAAATGTATACATGAAAACTTGTGATTGGCCAAATGAAATTTTATAAAAGAAATTATGTATAAATAGAACTAATAAATGTAAAATTTTTTAAAATGAAAAAACTATTGGAGTTAAAGTAAATTTTATTTAAAAAATATGACTTTTGATTTTTCATTTTAGAAAAAATTATAAAAAAAACTATTGGAGATGGTCTAATAGTGCATATATACTTTGTCTTCAACGTGCATTTGTCTATTCCCAAATAGCACGCGTGCACCTGTGAGATTCTTCTAAAAATGTGTATTTTTCTAATATGATTTGAGTGTGCCAATTTTTTTTCATTTAATTAAAGGATAATCTAGGCCTTTGATTTTTTTTTGATATGATTGATGAGACGATGACCCATTTTTATTTACCATTCACACAACAAGGCAACCCAATCTCCATCCTATATTTTACACTGATAGTGACATTCCAAGCTTAAGTTATTTCTAAATTCTTTTATTTATTGTAAATAAAATTTAAAAAAAAATGGTAATTTACTTTACTTAACGGAGAAAATGACGTTTTCGTTAAAATGGGTGATTAAATGCACATAATTACAAATAAGAGGTGATTAAGTATAAAAAAAAATATAAAGGGTGATTAATTGTAACAAGTGTAAAATAAAGGATGATTAAATATAATTTTCCTCTTTTTTTTCTAGTGAAAAGACCCTATACTATAATTAGTATAGCATTAATATAGAAAAATATATAAAATCATATTGAAGCCACTATATATAATCTTTAAAAATTTAATATGTAGATTTTCTATCATTAATATATTCTTTGAAAATAAACTTTACAGAGACTAATATATTTTCAACCCTTAAAAATATTTAAAATTTTCTTTTGTTGATTAACTTAAAGTTTATATCTCAATACTTTTATAGTATCACGCTAATTAATTTGATAAAATTCAAAATTTACTCTTTTAGAGTTGATTATACCTAAGTTTGTAATTTCCTAAGTTTGGACATTTAGGCTTGTATGTAATATCTAGTACGTGTGTGTGGTTTGTCAGACTGGACCTATTCTCGCAGGAGCTGGTATTGGGCCAAAACGGCCCAATATTGGCACACCCGAGCTAACCCAAATCTGATGCTCCTTGCTCATTTACTGGAACAGTTTTAGGGTTAAAACGTGCCATTTATAAGGCTAGACTTCTCCTTCTTGCCGCTTGTGGATGGTTCGGAGAAGCTTTAGGGTTTTAGTCTTGAGAGCTTTTACTCGGCCTTGCTTACCTGAGATCGAAGCCGACGACCTTAGAGCTCCCTCTGAGATCCAAACTAAGGAAGAGAGAAAGAGAGTGTACCTAAGAGACCTTTGTGGCTGTTCGATTTGTTCGAGGTGTGCATTTCTCACTTTGCTTCTCTCTCCGATTGCTTGCTTTGTGTTTTTTTAGTTCACTTTGCCCTATGTTGTTCCCCTTGTGATCTTGACATTCCGATTGAGGCTCAAAGCCAAATAAAACTTCATTTGATTTATCTTTGTTCTTCGTTTGTGTTTGTTTGGATCTACTTTGTTATTCCGCATTTCAACATTTCTAAGGGAAAAATTAACATTCTGTATTGCGACCAATTACCATTGATGGAACAATTTTCAACAGTGAAGTTGCACGATTAGGGCAATGGTTGCTGATCCAGGCTGGATGGTGCAAGTTAATTTGATTAGAAGGAATGCCAACACTACAGCAGATTGATTGGCTAGGGCTGGGAGAAATTTTATGGGGTTTTTTATTTTGTTTAATGAGCCCCCAGAAGAGTTACTGACTTTACGTGAGACGGAAATGTTATATCCTACTATGTAATTTTATTATTATTGAATAAAACGGGTCTATAGCCCTCCGTTCTAATAAAAAAAACAGTGAAGTTGCACGATTGATTTTTATAACACAAGAAAACGAATCAAAGGATAGAAACAAAACCTAACCTTTTTGCTAGTTCATGATAATGGCGAATTTAGCACATAATATTGCAATGTCGTAAATGCAGTGCAATATCAATACTCTCGATCTAGAAGCATCTGATTCGCCAAAAAGGAAGCCAGCTTAGCCAATGCCCAATGGCTTGCATGACCTCATTGAAAAAGGAAGGAATTAATGATGATTTGCAAGATTAAAGTGACCACATCGACTTTATGTGGAGACCCAACACAGCAAAAAGTGTCTCCAAATTACAACATTACAACCTCAACTAATCTCTTCTCCCATTGGTTCTGTGCATCAACTATATTAATGGTTGTGTTGTTGGATGATTGGTCAGCCAAGAGGATAGAGCCAACACCATAACCAGAAACAAAAGGAATATATTAAAAGGATTGATTGTTTTACTATTCCAAAGTCTTAAAGTCTGTACATATTCATGGCTATTGTTGATAGGTAGTATATATAGGTATAGTTTGAGGTGACAATCGAGTGTTCAGTCGATCAGATATAAGATCATTTCGAGTTTGAGATGCACGAGGCTGGTTCAATTCCTTTCGGATAACTATGGTTTTCTTTATTTACTTTAGTGGTTCTTAGGTCATTTGGGGTTATGATTATTTCATATCCGTTTAAGTCGGATTATAAACTGTTCCAAAGTCTAAAGTTAGTGCATATATACATGCATGGATTATTGTATTGTTGACAAAAAGTTTGTACGCACACATGCCGTGCATGGGTTTTTATTGTATTGTTGATGTATATAGAGGTGATTGGTTGATTATAATTAAGTACGTTATAAGTTGCTAGAAGAAAATTGTTAATTAGGTCAATATCAAACATGTTTTGTTCACGATATTGATTTATGTATTGTTCTCATGGCTTAGCTTTAGGGTATTTGACAAGGTCTTTGTTTAGCTTGAAATAAGAGTTATAGGAAGATTTGCTTAGAAATAGACTCTCAATTGGTGGTTCTGTTTCTTAGTAGACCTGTGGATCGTTATCACCCTCACAATTGACTGTTGTTGTGCTTTCCATGAAATGCAGTTGCCAGCCCAAGTAAAGAAGTAGGAAGTGGTAGACTTCCTATTATCCTTATTGCTAGCATAATCAGAGTCAACATAGCCTGCTAAATCAGTATTAGGCTTATGCTCAGAGTACTTTAGGCCAATCTTTCTTGACCCAGATATGTATTTCAAACAGTATTTCATAGCTGCCCAATGAGTCTCACCAGGGTTGGACATGTATCTGCTAAGAACACTTATTGCAAAGGAAAGGTCAGGCCTAGTACATAGCATAACATACATTAATGATCCAACAACAACATCATAAGGTATGTTTTTCATTTTATCAATCTCAGAAGAAGTAGTAGGGCAACCCTTTTTAGATAGTTCTAGGTGCCCTCCTAAAGGTATGGGAGCAGATTTGGCATTCAACATAGAGAACCTTTCTAGGACTTTATGCAAATAGTCAACATGAGACAACCACATCACCTTTTTCTTTCTATCTCTTATGATTTTTACCCCCAAGATTCTCTGAGTAGGGCCAAGATCTTTCATATCAAAATGTTTTTCTAAATCCGGCTTGACACCAGTAATCTCAATCATAGAGGGACTCATTAAGAGAATGTCATCAACATATAACAATACATACACATGATTTTTGGTCTTGGCATGCTTGTAATATAGGCAAGTATCATATTTGCTTTGAATGAAGCTCAGAGATATCATACAGGAATTGAACTTCTTATTCCATTGCCTAGGAGATTGTTTTAAACCATAAATAGATTTTTTCAAAAGACATGCATGATTTGGTTTTTCTTTGTCTACAAACCCCTTAGGTTGTCTATATAGATGGTTTCATTTAAATCTCCATGCAAAAAGGCAGTTTTTACATCAATTTGTTCAACTTCCCAATTGTACACATTAGCCATAACAAGAAGCAGACGCATGGTTTTATACTTGACCACAGGGGCAAATATATCATTATAGTCTATGCCTTCTTTCTGAGTGAAACCCTTTGCTACAAGCCTAGCTTTATACCTGGGTGGGTCTAAGTCAGTAGCACCCTCCTTAACCTTGTAAATCCATTTACAATCAACTAGCTTAGCTTTTTCAGGTTTAGGCACTAAGGTCCAAGCTTTATTCACAGTCATGCTTTGTATCTCTTCATGCATAGCTTTAAGCCAATCATTAGAATTTTTACTTTTCATGGCTTCTTCATAGGTTTCAGGGTTAACATAAGCAACTACCTCAGTAACAAGCAGGGCAAACTCAACAATATTAGAAGTGAATTTGTTATTTGGAATGATAACTCTAGGAACTCTATCTCTGACCAACTGATAATTTGCCAAGTCATGCACATGCTCAAGTTCATTTTGCACATCGTCATTATCAATGTCATTTTCATGCATAGCAAGCACATGATCATTATCAATGTCATTTTGCACAGAATTATCAAAATTATGCTCATGCTCATGCATAGTAGAGTTTTTAGAGTTAGAATTTTCACTTACTACCCCACCTAATTGGTGGGTTTGCTGGTTGTTGTCACTGGTGCCCTCTTGATTTGTGTTGCTTGTAGTGTCATCAAGTGAATGGCCTTGAGAATCTTCCCCAGTTTTTTCTGCTGAGGAGTTTGTTTGATTGGATAAGGCATAGCATATATCAAATTCTTCTAGCTCATCTGCCCCACCTTGATTGTCATAAGGATGGAAGAAGTACCCTCTTGGGGTTTCTGTGTCTTTTTCCTGTGTATTTCTCCCTGCATTCTCAAAGGCAGAAGTCAATCTTTGTTTAAAATAGAACTCTTTTTCATTGAAGGTAACATCTCTAGACACAGTTACCTTGTAACCTCCAGGTTGGATCACAAGTAACTTATATCCTTTTATACCTTCTAGTTAACCAAGCATGACTGCCTTTTGAGCCCTTGGTTGTAGCTTACCTTCAGATGAATGAAAAATAAGCTATATAACCAAAGGGTTTAAGGTATGCAATGCTTGGTTTCCTGTTAGTCCACATTTCCTGTGGTGTTTTAAATTGCACCACAGAAGAGGGGATCTATTAATGAGGTAGGCTGCAATCAATATAGCTTCTCCCCAAAGGGAAGATTTCATGCCAACACTAATTAACATGCACCTAGCCTTTTCTAATAGGGTTCTATTCATTCTTTCAGCTGTTTCATTCCTTTGTGGAGTATAAGGAAGAGTAAGATGCCTTTTAATACCATTTTTTGTACAAAACTCATTAAAGGCATGGCTGCAAAACTCTAAGCCATTGTTAGTTTTTAAGCACTTTAATTTTAATCCTGTTTGTCTTTCAGTTTGGATTAACCAATTTTTAAAGGCTTCAAAAGCTTCAATTTTTATGCTTGAGTAAGTAAACCCATACATTTCTGGAGTAATGATCAACTAGGGAAATAAAATACCTTCTTCCCCCAATTGTTTCTACCTGTGCAGGGCCCTAGAGGTCACAATGTACATACTCCAGGGGTTGAGATGCTTTGTATGAAGATCTAGGAAAAGAGTGCTTAGTCTTCTTACCAAAGATACAGTTCTCATAGAAATCAATATCAGTGACCTTCTCATGAATTAAGCCAGTCTTATGCAAGTGCATTAAACCATTATTCCCAATTTGACCCAACCTTTCATGCCATATTTTTTATTTTTGACCACTGTCATCATTATAACCTTTTGAGGTTACATTGATTTCAGGTGAACTTGCTATAACATGATAGACGCCACCCTTTTTAATGCTTTTAATCAGGACAAAGTTATCTCTAGTGACTTCCCTGATCCCTTGGTGAGTCACTATCTTACAGTTAAGGTCATCAAACATGGATTCAGACATCAGGTTTCTTCTAAGACTTGGTACCCATCTTACATTCTAGATAGTTCTTATCTTTCCATCATACATAACCAGAGGAACATTCCCAATCCCTTTAATAGCAAGGGTGGTGTGATCACCTAACATGACCTCACCACCATTATGTTCAGTTAAGGTACTAAAGGCATGTTTAAAAGGTGTAGCATGCATGGTACATCCAGAATCAAGAATCCAATCTTTAGAAAGAGAGGGATAGGTCACAACAAGTAATTCATGAGAGTATATAGGACACTGTTCAAACACAAAGACAAACTCTTTTTCCTTTTTCTTATTCTTCTCATCCCTTTTCTTTTTATTACAGTCTCTAGAGTAATGTCCTATTACATCACAATAGTAACATTTGACTCCAGACATATCTTTTTCATGTTTCTCCCCAAAACCCTTGTCATTCTTCTTTTGGAATTTCTTCCCTTTACCCTTCATTATCATGACTTCATTCTTAGAGTCATATTTATCAGTTTTATCAGTGCCTCTAGAGTTTCCATTGGTATGTTTAATTTTAAAGACTTTTAGAGACTCATTTTTCTGTATGATATACTCAGAAAATCTAGCAGCAATTAACTCATCTCTACCAAACTGGCAAACATCTTTAAGCACATCAAACTGAGAAGGCAAGGCATTCATAAGAAGAATTATTTGATGCTTATCTTTAATTTTATCTCCACATCTATCCAGATCTTGGATGAGTCTCAAGAATATGTCGAAGTTCTCTTCTATTGATTGATTTAGGTCTATTCTGAACCCAAATAATCTTGATAGAAGGGAAACTTCACAGGGCAGAGAATTTTTTAGATATTTAACATCAAGAGCATCCCATAAGGGTTTAGGTTCAGTGATACTCACAAGCTATCGAGCCACTTCATCAGACAATCGTAGCATGATTTCTGCATGAGCCAAATCCTGAGCTTGCTTCTTCTGAAACTCAGTAGTTATGGCGTCCCAAGTATCTGTAACAGTATGATACAATTTTTCCTTGGTCAAAATGGCCTTCATTTTGACTTTCCACATTGCAAAGTCGGTCTGCCCATCGTAGGGCTTGATTCTATACGCATCCCCCATTCTTTTTCACCCGTAGCAATCAAGAAATGATTAGAATAGGCAATGAACCAAGAAAAGATGCAAGAAAACAATAGAAGTAACACAGAGAAGTCCTAGACGTCTACTATATGACCCGATAGAAGGAAGTAAACGACACAAGTTGCAACCCGTTCTATCAAGGTTCCCCTGCTTCTCCAAGAAAAAATCCTTTTCCTTGGATTACAGTGACAACACACAAGTACAAAGCAAATAAGAACACACAGAAAGGCAACGGAAGTGAAGCCAAGCTCTCATACCACTTTGTTATCGATCGTATGAGCTAACAGATCCGATCGATCTCAAACTACAAACGCAAAAGTAAACAACAAATCAACAGTAAAGAACACAGAGAATTGGTGACCCGGTTCGAGCACTAAGACTCTACATCCGGGGGATCTCAAAGGAGGAGACCCGACTCAAATATGCTGTAACACCCCCTTCCTACCCTAGAGGTATTACCGCCAGTAACCGCGATTAAGACTAAATCGAAGCTACCCAAGGCCTTAAACTGACTGAACAAACTAAAAATCCAAAACTTGGATTCAATTAAATCATAACCAGAAAATAATAAAATGTTGTAAAAGAACTTAATCTTTATTACTTCAACCTTACAAAGTTTAAGAAGACATTACAACGGAATAAATACAAATGGTCTTAAAACAACATTAGCTTTTATGACAAGATGATAGAACAATCTTCTATCTGAACAAAACCTTTAGTATGTAAACTCTTAGCTTCTTCTTTCCCAACATAACTTTATAGTGGCCCATCCATAAATTTCGCTCAAATACAACTTCTGGAAACTTTTCTTCAACTTCTTGATCCACTTCTCAAAACAACTTCCAAGAAATACCTGATGTGTCGTATACAATGGTGGACACCAGCCGACCATGCAATTGAATAAGGTGGTCGGGTTAGTCTAATGAAAGACTAAGCAAGCAGAGAAATTGACTGGTTCTTATGGTAGTGACTAAACAACAACATATCATATTTTATTAATCATACAAGTTGATCCCAATGCAAATATTAAATGTGATTCAATTCCTCATTTAATAACAATAATGCAAGAGAGAACCGTCCACTTGCCTTAGAAGGCGTGCTCTACGTCCTTAGAAATTCAACAATAATCTTTATCACCCTTCTGTCAAATATAACAAAAGATTTCTCAACAACGAGCTCATGGATACACTTCTTAGTTGTATTCTCAACTCCTACAACTTCCTAATCGATAAACGATCTGATTTCCGAATATCGATTCATAAAAAAATCCTTAGTTATCATGCTTTAAGGAGCCATCTTGGCGGATTTATAACTAATTATCCGCTTCACTTTTGAAACAATTTTCTAAATAAAAATTGTTCATTAGCAACAGTTTTTAAAGGTGATTAAATATCGGATCATACTGATTAACAACGAATCCCGAGTCATTATCCGAAGTCCTTTACTTGCCAATCGGTATAAAAAATTGTATTCGCTATAACTGAAGATCCGGACGTCCGTCAAGATCTTAAAAACTTCGAAATTAATTAGCAAAGCGGAACCGAAAGGTCCTTACGGTGGCTTCGCAACTAAACCGCTAATTAATTAAGCTCAACCTTTACCTTTACTTGAGCCCATGGCTCGTTTGGCTCGATAGTGGCTCGATCCCCGAGCTCGAGGGTGGTTGAGTATTGCCCGGAGGCAGCCCTCGCAGTGGGTGGTGGTCAGATGGGCTGGTGATCGCCGACGACGTCGCAGCGATCCAAGAAGATGACCGACGATGTGAATTCTTTCTCCCGATTACGTCGCTCTTCCTAATTCCCTTTCTCTGGCTTGGTTTTGCAATAGCAACAAACCCAAACCAAAACATAAAGAGGAAGAAGAAGATGAGGTGGAGTAGATGGAGGAGGATGGGGAGGAGAAGATGGACGGCGGTGTAGAAGTCCTTTCCCCGGTCCGTCGTTCTGACTTGTTTGATCTCGCTCTCCCTTCCTCTGATTTATCTACTTTGTTCGAGCCCCTTCCTTGAACGAGGTAGCAGGATCTGGTGATGGAAGCATGGGCGAGGCAGAGAAGGCGACCGAAGGTGACAAACTCCGTCCCGAGTCCATCGTACCGTCCTGATTGGTCTCTCTGGTTCGTAGCTTTTATGAGGAAGATAAAGATATGCCAGTGGAGAAAGAATTCTTTTACCCAAAACTATCGTTCCATACTAATATCATTCTCTTTCGGTTCCTTCCTTATTAAGAAAGAAAATATATGATTTTAAAACTCAAAACCCGTCTCGGAACGGGACTCGCATTAAAGGGGTAAAATTATGTACCTTGGGTGGAAAAACTTACTAAATACAAAACGTGCCGTAAAATATGTAGACCAATAAAACCAATTTTTCATGATTTTATCTTGCTACCTTCAATTTTTAGGGCTTCCGTTTCGTATTTTAAAACCTTTACAATACATAATTAAAAGGACAACTTATGCAATAAATATTCTTTTTCCACTGAAAAATCCTAGAATTCACCCCGATCCAAAAAATCATTTCTTTATGATTTTAGGATATCACCAACAATTTTCTAGGATTTAAATTTCGACAAAAATATTGGATTAAGCGTTAAAACGGACAAAGAGGTTAAAAAGGATATCCGAGAAAAATTCAAAAAAAAAAATATCCTCAAAAACCACAGTTACTACATTAGTACCCCCTTAAAAATGTGTTCGTCTCGAAACCAAGGAGAACTCGGATCACAAGGAAGGATAGCATAAGCACACATACACACAACCACTACAAACCTATACAGAAGTTTGTAGAACCTCCTTAAAAACATGTTGTTACTTCTGCAAAAAGCACAAAACAACCACTGCTTAGTTACCAAACTTCTTCTTTACAACGTTCATTAACTTTGGAAAATGACTCAACATTTCTTGCCTGGTTCCTAAAGTCTTTTCTTTACCTCCATATTTAGACCAAGGCAACCTAACCAAAGGTATTTTCTCATTCACGATTCAACTAGCCTTCCTTCATAGGTGTCATTTTGTTGAATTTCCATCTTATTATTGTTGAGTACAAGAGATATATTGAACGCATACTATCTTAGAAGAAACACAAGGATGACATTATAGATAGAATGCACTGAAGGTGGCAATGCCAACCGATAAACAAGCTTACCAGTTCTTTCCAATATCTCAAAAGATCCAACATAGCGAGCATTTACGTTGTCTCGCATTCCCCAGCGGAATATGCCTTTCAAGGCGGATATTAGAACAAAAACGTCGTTCTTTACAATGAACTTAACATGCTCTCGCTTTAAAACAACACACGACTGTTGTTGCTTTTGAGCATGTTAGTGCGATATCAGTTGTTGTTCTCTTGGCCAAGTCTAGCCCATGAAGAACCTTGTCAGCATTGTCATTCCAACAAATTGACAACCAACACTTCCGGCCTTATAAAGCCTTAAAAGAGTCATTTCTTTATCGTGTGATCAAAATTCTTGTATGTGAAATCACTCAAACTCAAGCTAACATTCA
This sequence comes from Fallopia convolvulus, assembly GCA_964016875.1. Classification (NCBI taxonomy): domain Eukaryota; kingdom Viridiplantae; phylum Streptophyta; class Magnoliopsida; order Caryophyllales; family Polygonaceae; genus Fallopia; species Fallopia convolvulus. The sequence goes on from OZ024736.1 coordinate 35,090,519, forward strand.
GTTCACTCCATAAAGCTTGTTGTCACTCCCTTCAAAACTTTGGCATGAACCATCCATCTCAATCAGAGCTAATAGTCTTTGGAGTTTTATGAAGATGAAATACTTCATACATGAACACCTCAGCTAACTTCTATACTCTGTAAGTCATCTTAAATGCATTAAAAAGAACACTCTGTGTGAGTTTCTTAACAACCTTCATATTGCATTTTTCTTTCATTAAGTCTTGAACGACTAATGACAAGAATCCATTGTGACATCTTCCCACTTCCATTCTGAAACAGGAAGGGACTATAACATTTTGTTTGGTTTTCTATGCTCAATCAAGACTTCTAGACAAACCAAACATATCAAAACGAACTCGGTGACATTTCGCTTTATGTCAGTCCATCAAAAGTTTTATCTTAAATCCTTAAATATTTTCTGGTTCCAGGATGAACTAATTAAGCAAACAACTATGCTTCCTTTGAAATAAGCTTTCAAAGCTCATCAACAACAAATACACATGAACAATTTCAACACCAAGCAATCCATAATCTTGAATAACAAATCCCGGTGTCTTACCTTCTTGATCTTCTCTGTTGATCTTAAATAATATTACTTTCCCATACTACTTTTCCTTGATCTGGTCAACAGATTTTTGAATAACATCCTATGGGATTCATACAATCTTGTTGTCATACAAACTAAACCTTTAGTCCTTCACAAATTAGTTTCTTTACAAGGATTACTTAAAATGCTTACTCAATTTACTTTTTGAGATAAAATCTCAGTATTACTTTAACTTAAGAATATGAGATTTATCCAACACATGACAAGATAATAACCTATCTTGTCAATCCTTTACATCCTTTTCTCAACCAAAACTCAGCTTGGGCATACTGACATTCAAAAGTAGTTATCTCTCTCAACTACTTCAAACTACACTCTTATGCATAACTATACCAACATATTGGACAATAATACCTTTAGTCCAATAATTTCCAACAAAATTCTCTCCATTGACAATTGTTAGTCTTTTTCATCAAAGAACTGTTTAGACTTCACTTAACATTCTGACTTGTTGAGCAACCTAACTCTTAGGATTAAAAACATATCCCCACGTGTCCACTCTCTATATCCAACAACTTATCAGGCTGAGATTGAAAATCAATACTAATTTACATATCCAAACTCCAGACCCATTGGAGTTCTGAAAAAAATATTGGATTAAGCGTTAAAACAGACAAAGAGGTTAAAAAGGATATTCGAGAAAAATTCAAAAAAAATATCCTCAAAAACCACAATTATTACATATGCACTAAGATCAATTCCCATGACGTTCAAGTACAAGTAAAGACACAGGTAGGCAAAGCACAAGATCAGAAAAATGGAAACAAGAAGATCGAAGAACAGTAAGCTAGAACAGAGAGAAGGATCTAGAAAGGAAAGGGATTTGGCCCCCTTTCCCAGCTGCAAGCTTGAACAGAACGCTTTCAAGCTTCAAGGACCACCGGAGATGAGCGTCGCCCGCGAAGCTTCTTCTTCTTCCTCTCTTCCTCTCTTCTTTCTCTCTTCTCTCTCTCTTTTCTGAAAGCTAGGGTTTGCGCCGTGAGCTCCTCCGAAGAGAAGCTAGCTATTTAAAGCTAGGTCATGAGCAAAACGCTGCGTTCTACTCAAGTTGGCTTCAAGAGGGACATAGGGCTTCAGAATAGGGATTGGGCTTAGCCAACAAAACAAGCCCAAACATTCTAACCGGACAAGGCCCATCTTCCAAGTTCACCAAACCGAACTACCTCCAACCGGGTTTATCCGGGGTGGATTGATCGACCGGTTCACCTAGAACATTAGGTCCTAAAATCCAACTAAACCCGGTTCCCAATTCCCAATCCAATACTCTACCATTACATATGTCATTTACATATTTGTACATTGAACTTGATATCTAATGAGGATTAACACATTACAACAAATAAGGGTTACAAGAGGGTTTGCTTAGAAATAGACTCCCACTAATTGGTGGTTATATTTCTTAGTAAATTTGTGGATCGTTATCACCCTCTCTTTAGCTTGGTATTTCTTTGCCAAACCTTACTTAGAAGGTCGACAGGTCCACTTCCAACATATTTATAGGGAGACTCATTGACGGACCTAGGGGTGGGCATGGGTGGGCCTGTGCCCCTCCTTCGCTCGGACTTGTTAATAATATGTATGTAAATTTTAGATTTGAATATGGATAAATTTAAAATAATTTATATTAAAAAAATGAAAATTAACTAGTTAAAATGGTTTATTACTCAACTTTATATGTAATCCACCAAGGTTCAATTCACATTTTAATACTTTCCTCAATAAAATAAAATTTTATTATTAAATAAGTATAACATTCTCATATTTAAGAATATGACTAACTAAACTCGTCGACAATTCTCAAATTATAGTTCTATTTTAGTTTTTTTTTCCATTCACATTTAATACTTTACTCCCTTTTATAATTAAATAAGTATAAAATTTTCATATTTAAGAATATTGACTAACTAAACTAGTCGATCATTCCCGAATTATTAACTTCATAGGAGAAATCGTGCCCCTCCTTGAAATTTATTCTGCGTCCGTCACTGGGGAGACTAATATAGTTGCTGACTATTTAGCTTCTTGTTGCCTTTTCTTTTGAACTTAAAATTTATGTATTGCTTAACCATCCTGATCGAAGGTGTGCATGAATTTATAATTGAGTGTGCATGATCAAACATTAAAAAAAAGTATGGAAAAGAGTCTTCTATAAGAACACCTTAGCTGGTAAACAAAGTACAAATCAATTCAAGGACACAAACTCAAGTGTGTGGAAGGAATCCGAAGGTGACTGAGTTTACAAGGAAGGATATATGAACTGCTAACTAGTGGAGAACAAACCTAGTAGTTGGAATGGTGACAAGCCCAAGCATCACTAACTAGTGGATAAAAAACCTTATAGTTGGTGGCAAAATGAATTAACATAGAGTTTTTAAAATTTATTCGTGTTGGAGTTTAAGATGGAGGAAGATGTAACACCTTGGATTAGAGATCCTTTATAAAGGATCGAAGTGTTATTCATGTCAACAAGACCTTTATCTTTATAAGATTTGAGTGAGGACAAAAAACTTTGAAATTTTGCGTATAGGGGTGAGAGCACTACCAGAATAAGTGACCTCTTGAAAATTCTATGAGTTGGTCCTTCTAAGGCCTCGGGCCCTATAAATGGTAATCATAGCCGACTCTAGGTTACAAGTGTGCTTGTCCTGGAGGGAGGTGACTCAACCTAGAGGGTGGTTCTTGGGCCTTGACAAAGGCGTCAAGTGTTTAACTGGGGAGATTCTAACACCTTGGATTTGAAATCCTTTATAAAGGATTGAAGTACTACCCATGTCAACAACAAGGGCTCTTCTTTTTCAAAGTTTGAGTGAGGAAAAAAAACTCTAAAGTTAAGTATGCAGAGGCAAAATCACTACTGAGATGGGTGACATCCTAATAAGTCTATATGTTGGCATGAGTTGACCCTTCTAAGGCCTCATGCCCTAAAGAAGATCTGGTAAAAATTCTAGAAGCCGGATCATTTCTCCTAGGGGGTGTGAAGCCACTAGTGTTAAGAAGATGGTTATAAGGGATGAAACTAAAATGGTAGTGCTTAGGGAAATTCTATCACCCTCAATTAGGTCATGCTTAACCAACAGATGTTTTCCATTTCCAGGATGCTTGTTAAGGTCTCAGCCAATAAGACTCTTCATAATGAAATTTTATTCAAGGGAAGGGCGGCTAGATTTGCAATCAACACATTCACTATTTTTAATGCAAAAAACTTCGTCTTCAATGCACTAATTGATTGCTCCTTATTTACATTCCGTTCCAACTACTCTTTAATCTAGAACCTGCAAAACAATGGACAAAGGAGGCGGGGACCTCCTAATCCACCTCCGATGCCTAATTCAAAAGAGCAGTCGTCAATCGAGCGTCAAGGTAAAAACAAGAAAAGATAGAGAACTCAACGAGTATGAGTATATTTGAACACGTAAGCTAAGCGAATATTAGCATGTTCAATGTGTGAATGTGTGCTCTTCATACACAACGATGACATGCATTTATAATGGAAGAGAGAGGGTGGGGACCGAAAATCAACTCCTTAGGGCCGGCCCAATGCCTTGTCACCCTAGCAAGCGATATCTTGTTCCCTACTCCAAGCGAAAGTTCTATCTTTTCGCTAAGATAAAATCTTCCATTATGTCGAATAACCACCATATTTAATTTTATATAAAAAATATTTAAGGATATAAAAAGCATAATAAAAAATATTTTTTAGAAATACTGCGGGTTGTGGGTCGACCCGCGACCCGCGCGGTTTAATTTGACCCTACCCGCAAAACAAAAAAAAATTGACCCGCGACCCGTAAATTGCGGGTCGGATCAATGCGTATCGCGGGTGACCCGACCCGTTGAACATGCCTAATCACTAGGTTTTCCCCTTGAGGTTTTCTCGGTGAATGGTTTTAACGAGGCCTAAGTTTTTAGCTTTCGGTTTTTTGCTTTTATTGGGTGTATCGTTGATGCTAAGTACGATTTGAGCACTCCAAAATTTGGATGTTATAACAATGGAATATGAATGATGCATGAATGCAAGTACAAAGTGGATGCAAATGAAATCTCTACTTGCAATCGGATCATTTACAAATAAATGAGCGAGCGGTTTCGTGGATATAAGCGAAATCTTGCAATTGAACCATTTATGAATAAATAATGAGTGGTCTAGTGGATGTAAACGAAATCTTGCAATCGAACCATTTACAAATAAATAATGAGCGGTATCGTGGATGTAAACAAAATCTTGCAATCGGACCATTTATGAATGAATGAACGAGTGGTCTCGTGGATGTAAACGAAATCTTGTAACCAAACCATTTATGAATGAATGAACGAGCAGTCCCCTGGATGTACACGAATGACGATAGGACCATTCACAAATTAATGAACAAGCAAGCCACGATATACGACGCGTTTATGATATACAATGCGATTACGATATGCGAATGCGATTATATTATATGAAGCGTTTATGTTTATGTTTGCGCGTATATGTTTGTGATTGTTTTGGCAATTGGGTTTGTTTTCTTGCGATAATGAATTCAATTGTGAATGTGAAAGGGAATCTAAGTGTGCTAACTGAGTGACGATAGCGTGAGAGTACTGCGTGAGTACAAGTCGAAAGTGTTGAAGCGCGAAAAACTGTCAAAATGTCGAATGTCAGAATTTACGCGCGCAATTACGTGACATTCGAGGGGCACTTTGTAAACGATTTTTAACCCCATTTAATTATAATATATTAAATGCATTATATAATTAATGGCATACCTAATTAATAAACTCAAAATTGAATGAGCCAGATGCCTATTAGGTTAGAAACCCTAGCTTCTTTTTTCCCTCTGTTTAAACCCTGCCTTAGATGAATGAGAGATCAAATTATTTTCCCTTCCACATTACTCTTGTTATGAGTTTTCTTTAACATTTGTATTCTTTTTTTTCCCTAATATTTTGTGCAGAAACAGGTAACAAATCAAGTTCTTAGTTCTTACATGATTTGCGGGAGATTATTAACTGTATTGACAATAAAGTTTGAATTTTTAAAGGGACATTAAAAAAGAAGAATTATGCATTTACGAATCCCCTCGGATATTACATTTCTTATTCTTGCATCCTAATTAATTTACAAGAAAATTAACTGTATGATTACTTTTGTCTATGCCTCGAACTTCATGGAGTATAACAACTTCATGGGACTCTAACGTTGTTAAAGACAAGGTCATATAAAGATTATTTGGAATATTTCGTACCACAATAGTGACAAATTTGTGTGCAAATTAATTTTGAATGTGAGAGACAAAATTTTTCCCAATTGAATGTAAGTGAAATTTACTTGGCCGAGTCTGAAAATGGAGGAAAATACAACACGAAGGCTATTTACAGTATCATTAGGACACCCATCCAACCAGTGAATTGTGACAATATCATTTTGGAGACCCTAAATATTTAGAACTTGGGGCACATCCTCATCCTCATTGGCTTTTATACATTGCCTTGGGTAGGGGTACCCCATCTTGACCCCCAGATTCCGCTGTAGCGAAACCTTACTGGAACAATGATGTTGACGACGATACTTTTGTAAGTTTTCACAAGAGGGCTACTCATTCTTGATAAACTCAAATTTTCAATCGCACTTTTTGAGAGAAAAAACAACGGAACCAAACACATGTTACTTGGAGCTTCGTAGACCTTGATCGATGGATCAATTGGATGATTGGTAATCAAGAATAACAAGTATTCAATTTCATATATACTTGAAGCTCATTTCTTGTGACACCTTTATACCCTATGATACTTTGTAAAACATATCTCTTATATAAAAAGATAATTCACACATAAGAATTATTCACATAAGCACATAACAGACATTAACAACCATAAAAGGTTGCACACACACATCTATGTTGTTACTTCTCATACTAAAACATCTGTCACTCTTAACTTATATTACAACTCATATGTCTAAGATGCAAAAATGAGGAGGAGAAGGTTGCTTAGAGCTTCAGTCGGCCGACCTGTATGAATGTGACCTCTAAAAGAGACACACGTCAAAAAGTTTTAGCTGAACCTAAAAAATTATTTTGCGATTTACGTGAGTCGCATACTCAGTGAATATGCATCATCAATTATTTCACACAGAGTCAAACATTTAATCCATGTACATATATATATATATACACGTATTATACATATGTCATATAGGAATTTATCATGAAAATACAAATGCTGATGTATCCGATTCATTATTCTATGAAGTGTTCAAGCTTGAATCTGCCCCGGGTTTACTATACATGGACTCTTATGGTCCCTTTAGCAAAGAAATCCGAAGATCTCCTGAATATTGACTCTTGTGGTCGCTGTAAGAAAGAAATCCGAAGATCTCCTCATTGACCCGTAGGTCCTGTATGATCCGAAGATCCTGTATGATCCGAAGATCTTGTATGACCCGTAGGTCGCTTTAACACAGAAATCCGAAGATTTCCTGAATTACAGTTCAGGGCAAGACAGTCACAAGTCCTTTTAATCTCATTGCAATATGCTATGCAATCAAATGCATCCTGTAACCATATATCATATGCCATCTATTAACATACTTTCTATGCAAACAACTCTGAAAATTTCAGAGCTATCACATATATCAATATAACTCATATAGCACATATATCCATATAGCACATATATTCATATTTCACATATAACACATATGGTTGAATCTCGGGTATATACTCACATATATTCATATAACACATATAACACATAGGGTTGAATCTCCGGTATATACTCACATATATCCATATAGCACATATAACACATAGGGTTGAATCTCCGGTCTATACTCACATGTTCAAAACGGATACTATATCTCTTCCCTTTCTCTTTGACCACGATCTATGACTTGTGCTCCTATATATAAGCCAATGAAAATTAAGCTATTTACTCTTATAAACTCTAACCCCAAATGCAATGAAATACCAGTATGCATTATAACTTTTTGTGCATAATTTTAAATCCTTTAAAACTTGACAACAATAAACTATATATATAGAAGAACATTTTTCTAGTTCAAGCCTTTCTGTAAAACTTGATCAAAGGTCCCCATAATATCATTACAAAGCAAAACCTTAAGATTACTCTGAAATCTTTTACCGAATATAAATCCGATATCGAAAACACCCTCTGAAAACTATAAATCAACTGATTTCTGAATCAAAAGCAACTGTAGATCTAGATTTGGAAAAATCAGTGAAATCCAAATAAACCATTAACTAATTAAAACTTACCAAATCACGCTTGTACTTCGAGATTAAAACCCGATAGAAGAAATCTTGTACCAAATGCAACAAAAATACAACCGAAATCAAACTCTTTTAATTTTTCTCTCAAAAACTCTTTGCATATTGTTTTCTTTATGTATCTTGATATGAATAAGAACACCATATAAATATACACATAAGTCAGTTTCAAAGGAAGTCGGCAAATATTTTCCAAAATTGCGATTTCCACCCTCAAATCTTGTTTACTACAAACTTTACCCTGAAATAATTATTAATTAACTTTTAGTTAAAAACTTTTTAAAATATAATAAACTTAATTCGAAAATAAATATGACTTTTAAAAACTCATTGTATATCATGTCAATATGCTATGCATATGCTATTAATATTATACGAATGCAAAATGATGTATGCACTTTGGTCGTGGATGTTACAATCCTCCCCTGTATAAGAATTTTGTCTTCAAAATTCGTTATCTATTCATATGACTTTCTCATCTTATCCCCAGTTTCCGAAGTTTTTCCCTTTATACCATGATTTTTCTAAATTACTTTCAGAATCTCCCTCTGTAACTGTTTGATATTGTAATCTGCTATCACAATCGGTCCTCTATGTAGCTCAGATTTTCTTCAAGTTGTACTTATGAATCTATTAACACATGTGATGGATCTAATCAATATCGTTGTAACATACTAACATGGAAAGCATTATCAATCTGGGCAAACATCAATGTGTCCTCCTGAATGTCAAATGGCGTACCTCTACCCTGTCGAACAAGTTCTATAATTTCTACCAACTTTCCATCTCTTACTTGTGCATCTTAGCTTTCTGTCTCAGCATTGGCCGAATCTCCAAAGTAGCAATCAATACTTTATCTCTGTCAAACTATAGTCTAGCATTTAAACCTCGCAAAGCAATCAAATCTGACAATGAAGTTATGTGCATATTTGTCATCATACCACTAGACTTTCGACTCAAAGCATCTGCTACAACATTGGCCTTTTCTGCATGATACTCGATTGTACAATCATAATCTTTCAGTAGTTCTATCCAGCGTCGTTGTCTCATGTTCAACTGCTTTTAGCTCATCAAATACATCAAACTCTTATGATCTGTAAATATTTGAAATGTTTCTCCACATAGATAATGTTGCTAAAAATTTAGGGGAAATACTACTACTGCCAACTCTAAATCATGTACACGATAAGAAATTTCATATGGTCGTAAGTCGTAACTGTCATGATGCATAGGCAATTACTTTCCATCCAGCATAAAGACACAACCATGACCCTGATATGAAGCATCAGTGTAAACAACAAATCCTCTTGTACCTGTAAGAATTCTCAGTATTGATGTTGTAGTCAGACGGTGCTTTAACTTATCAAAGTTCTGTTAGCACGCAGAATTTCTTATGACACCCTTATACCTTATGATACTTTGTAAAACTTATCTCTTATATAAAGAGATAATTCACATATAAGAATTATTCACATAAGCACATACCGGACATTAACAACCATAAAAGGTTGCACACACACACATCTATGTTGTTACTTCTCATACTAAAACATCTGTCACTCTTAACTTATATTACAACTCATATGTCTAAGATGCAAAAATGAGGAGGAGTTAGAGCTTCAACCAACCGGCCTGTATGAATGTGACCTCTAAAAGAGACACACGTCAGAAAGTTTTAGCTGAACCTGACAAATTGTTTTGCGATTTACGTGAGTCTCATACTTAGTGAATATAAACCATCATCAATTATTTCACACAGAGTCAAACATTTAATCCATGTACATATATATATACATATTATACATATGTCATATAGGAATTTACTATGCAAATACAAATGCCGATGTATCCGATTCATTATTTTGTGAACTGTTCAAGCCTGAATCTGCCCCGGGTTTACTATATATGGATTTTTATGGTCCCTTTAGCAAAGAAATCCGAAGATCTCTTGAATATTGACTCTTATGGTCACTTTAAGAAAGAAATTCGAAGATCTCCTCATTGACCCGTAGGTCCTGTATGATCCGAAGATCCTGTATGACCTGTAGGTCGCTTTAACAAAGAAATCCGAAGATTTCCTGAATTACAGTTCAGGGCAAGACAGTCACAGGTGCTTTTAATCTCATTGCAATATGCTATGCAATCATGCATCTTGTAACCATATATCATATGCCATCTATTAACATACTTTCTGTGCAAACAACTCTGAAATATTCAAATCTATCACATATATCCATATAAATCATATAGCACATATATTCATATTTCACATATAGAACATATGGTTGAATCTCCGGTATATACTCACATATATTCATATAGCACATATAACACATAGGGTTGAATCTCCTGTCTATACTCACATGTTCAAAACAGATACTATATCTCTTCCCTTTCTCTTTGACCACGATATATGACTTGTGCTCCTATATATAACCCAATGCAAATTAAGCTATTTACTCTTATAAACTCTAACCCAAATGCAATGAAATGCCAATATGCATTATAACATTTTGTGCATAATTTCAAATCTTTTAAAACTTGACAACAATAAACTATATATATAGAAGAACATTTTTCTAGTTCAAGCCTTTTTATAAAACTTGATCAAAGGTCCCCATAATATCAATACAAAGCAAAACCTTAATATTACTCTGAAATCTTTTACCGAATATAAATCCGATATCGAAAACACCCTCTAAAAACTATAAATCGACTGATTTCTGAATCAAAAGCAACTGTAGATCTAGATCTGGAAAAATTAACGAAATCCAAATAAACCATTAACTAATTAAAACTTACCAAATCACGCTTGTACTTCGAGATTAAAACCCGATAGAAGAAATCTTGTACCAGATCCAACAAAAATACAACCGAAATCAAACTCTTTTAATTTTTCTCTCAAAAACTCTTTGCATATTGTTTTGTTTACGTATCTTGATATGAATAAGAACAACATATAAATATACACATAAGTCTGTTTCAAAGGAAGTCGGCAAATATTTTCCAAAATTGCGATTTCCACCCTCAAATCTCGTTTACTACAAATTTTACCCTGAAATAATTATTAATTAACTTTTAGTTACAAACTTTTTAAAATATAATTCGAAAAGAAATATTACTTTTAAAAATTCACTGTATTTCATGTCAATATGCTATGCATATGCTATTAATATTATACGAATGCAAAATGATGTATGCACTTTGGTCGGGGATGTTACATTTCTTGAATGCCTGAATTATGTACCCAAAAAAATAAAAGAATTGCACGTAGTGCATGAGTTTCAAAATGCGACAAATTTGTTGGTGTTTCAGCAAAACAGTTCAACCCCAGACCTAAAGGAATGCACCCAAAAAGTGAAATGCATGTTGAGACCTAGATATTGATGAATCCCTTCAATTGTTCGGAAAAATGAGTTTGAAAAGCTTTGAATTCAAAAATACAGGTGAACACAACGGTTTGTTGATGCAGTTAAGAACTAAGTTATACTCCATGGAGCTTCAAGAAGGGAGATTCACCCAATCCACTAGGTAACGAAGGCCAACACAACACCCACGTTTACGATTTACAAAGCAAGCACGCACATATAGATAAGGCTAGAAATGAGGTCAAAGAACAGAAAACAAGCAAAAAGCAGGAATGTTGGATCGTAAACGTTAGCAAAGAGCTTGGGAACTGGCAGTTAAGCTGTTCCCAACGTAAACGTTAGCAAAGAGCTTGGATCAATCGGACCGTTGGATGAAGCGTGGCAGTCTGATCCTCAAACTGTTCCTTCGGGCTATCTGAGACAGAATCCCGCGATCTGCGCTGAACGGTCGTTGTCCTCACATGTGAGTTCCCATGTCATGGGAACTGTCTTCTTCAGAGTTCCCTTGATGGAAAATCTTCATCGTTGTAAGCTTGTGTTCTCTTGATTGTTTCTGGGAGTTCCCACTTCATGGGAACTTTCCTCTTCAGAGTTCCCTTGATGGAAACTCTTCATTGTGGCCTGCAGTGGCTTTTGGTCATTCATAGGAGTTCTTGGCTGTACCTGTGTTCCTTAGAAATACTTGAACAAACCACATTAGTTCCCTATGGTGTTTGTCATTATCAAAACTGAAGAGAATTACATCGTTGATCCGTTGTTTAGAACCAGAGGTCCCAACAACGTCCCAATAATTTCCCCGTTTTTGATGATGACAAACCCATCACAAAAATGCAAGTATTTCAATGAATGATATGTTGATGAGTTCCTAAAGGAAGTCACTTTTAGTGAAACACTTAGATTTAGGGAACCATTTCTGATGAGACACATAGTTCTTATTAAGCTTTTTATGCAATTGTTCCCCCTTAGCTTATGCGTGGTCTGTGATAACATAAACTTTTAACTCATCTCGCATTTTTTGTCTTTCCCCCTTTTGACATCATCGAAAACAAGCAAAGCAATAATAGGAAAGAAGGGAACACACAATCAAAATAAAGACCATTTCATTACTTAAGATAATATATACAATGGGAACCCAAGTACAATTTTGTGGTCATTTTTGGATTAAAGGGGAGAAGAAGGGAGAGATCATGGGTCTTGAGGGAACAGTGCGTCACAGAGGCGCGTAAGGACTTGTGTAAGCTTTTCTTGTCCTCTGGCCAACGCTGCTTGGTCCCTGGCAATCTGGTCGAGGGTGTTGGCAATGCGGAGCAACACTGGAGAGTTCCCCTCTTGTGGACCAGATTCTAGTGGAGCCGCCTCCTCTACGGGCTCAGAGTGCCTCATCTTCTGGACAACTGAAATGTCCAGTTCCCTTCCAAGCTCGATTTCGTCTTTAGAGGCGTCGTAGAGATCCTCTTTTTGTAGAAGCTTCTTGATCAGCCCAGAATAGGGAAGGGAGTGGGACTTGGAAGCCATGCACTTCTCCATGTGCCCAAGGATGATTCTGGGAAGGTTTATGGGCTTTTTGAGGAGGAAGTGGTAGAGGATGATGGCATCAGGGATGTTGACGACCAGACGCTTCTCTTGGCGCGGGATCACCACGTTGATGATGAATTGGTGAGTGAGCTTGGCGACCAAGGACAGATGATGCGTCGAGAGCACTTAAGAGGGAACCCTACCCTCAAAGATTGTGTTGCACACCTCGACGCTATTGAAGTCGCCCCAGAGCTTGCTGGGCAACTCATTGAGCCTTTGTCCGGGGACCTGGAGTTGAAGGCGAGTTGTCGACGTTGTAAAAATGAACTCGTCGCCTTCATGGGAGAGAGTTCCCTGAGTGCAGTCGTTGGTGATACTGAAGTTGTTGTAAAACTGATGCACTCTTGAGGGATCTACGCTCACAGTCTCTTTGCAGAGATTCTCCCAGCCCTGGGCCTTGATCAGGTCCCACAGTTCCCCTAGGCCATTTTCATTGAGCACGTCTTCTGAAACGATGAGTGGAGGAAGGAGCTTCCTGCGCTCATCCACATGGTGCTTTGTGGAAGAGGTCCCCTTCCCCTTCTTTGTAGTGCTCTTGGACGTGTTCCCCCTAGAGACCATGCGAGATCCTTTCTGCTGAGGGGGTGCAGCCGCTTCAATCATAAGCACGCGGTCCCTTGGCGGTTGGGAACTTGTGGACACCACCATTTGGTGTCCAGGTGTTGGGATCCGTGCTTGCTCCTTAGCAGCTGGAGCTTCTTCTTCTTCGTCGACCTCATCCTGGGAGGTCCCTTCTTCCTCAGAGGAGCTCGAACTTGAGCCTTCCGCGTCATCTTCAGGATGACTTGTTGTTGCCTCAGCACCTCCAGCTGGTGCGAGGTCCCTTCTCTCCGTGGGCTCTTCAGGAGCGACCTTTTCTGGGGACTTTGTCCCTTGGGAGACTGTGTGCTCAGAGGGGTCCCGGTTGAGCTCTTCCTCGATTGCCTTGAGATGGGCTTCCTCCTCTAGAGTTCCCATGATGATAGGAGGAGGGTCCTTGGTCATTTTGCCGATGACCACGGAGAGAGGAAGATCGTCGTCGTCTGAGGTGAGAGCGACGGTACTTTTGGATGGTGAGGGAGAGGGGAGTTTGGTGGTGGTGGGGGATGTGATGGAAGAGGGGAGAGTAGAAGAAGGAAGAGGGGTGGAGAGTTGTGTGGATGGGGGAGGAAGGGATGTGGTGACTTGGGGAGTGGAGATCCCCGAAGTAGAAATGGGAGAGGTGGAGATGTGTTTTAGTGAAGAGGGAGGAGAAGGAGTTTTGTGAGGTGGAGGTGGAGTTTGAGATCCCGTAGTTATGGGAACGGGAGGAAGTGAAGAAGGTTGGGGAGGTGGAGTTCCCCTCGAGGTGGGAACTGGAGAAGGTGGTGGAGGAGGAGTCGGTTGTTTTGTGAGAGTTCCCTTGGAGGTGGGAACTGAGGGAGGTAGTGGAGGGGGAGTTGGTCGTTTTGTGGGAGGAGTTTTGGGAGGTCCCTTGATTAGAAGAGGATGGATGGATGAGGAAGAGGGGAGTAGACTCTGGGGTTCAGAGGTCCCATCGTCGGAAGGGAAAGGAGGTTTGGGAGCACAGGAACTCTCCTTGGAGCAGTTCAGGTATTCCTCAAACTTGTAGAAAGGCTTCTTTCTGGGCTCCGAGAATTCAGAGGCCTCAGAGTGTTTACACTTTTTGGATTTGGAGGGGTCGTGGGAATGTTTGGATTTTTTGGGTTTTGAGGGGTCTTTTGAGGAGTGACGGCGTTTGGATGAATGGCGGTGTTTGGATTTGTGGGGTTTCTCGTTGATGGAAGGGCGAGCGTCTCCGAAGTTGTCAACGATGACAACTCCGGAGGAGGTGTTGGTGTTTGAAGGTGGGAGAGGAAGAGATTCGGAAGAGGAAGAAGTCCAGGCGACAGACTCGTCGGCCGGAGGAGGAGGCAAGAAGGGACTTACTTGGTTGTAAAGCCCTTGGATAAGAACATCCTTCATGATTGGGTCTTGTTCTTTCTCAATCTCGTTCAATTGAGATATGAAGAGGATGCGAGGATTGGCAAGGACCCACGCTTTGATCTGGGCGAAGGTGTGTTGAGGGGCCATTTTGTAAAAATTTGGGAGGTTTCTTGAAAAAGAGAGTGAAAGGGATGTGGAGAAGACGAAAGACAGAGGTGGAAGATGGAATAAGGGTCCAAAAATGGCAAAGAAGGGTTTTAAAGGAGAGAGGAAGTGGAGGGTAGAAAGGGAAGTGGAATAACCTCGATAATCGTTGCCCAATGAACGTGGGGCGTCGTTTCAACCTCTCGAGCACGCCTCTGGACACGCGTCACGATCTCTTGGGAAGTCCTTTTCAAAATTTGAATACTTGGCCCTCGGCGTTTCAGAGCCTCTGACACAAAAGTCCGCTTCCCAAGTGACGGTTTTTCTTTGTAGATGAGTCAGCGTTCCCTTTGTAGATGCATCAGTTCCCATGATCTTATCAAGGTCAGGGAGAGTGAAGTGGTTAAGGGAACTTCACGCTCATCCTTTTGTGGGGCTAGGGAACTCAAAGGGAACCAGACAATTTTCGGATCGATAATGGAAATAGTTTGGCTCATGAGAAGCATTTGTCTGGTCCCTAGCTTAGGGTGGGTCGTATGATCAACCATCATGGTGGCTTGTAAAGAGGGATAAAAGGAACTCTGGTTGATCATTTATGGCCGAAAGAAATAAGGTTCCCTTGTACACATTTTTCTCTAGACTAGTAATCATGGCATAGTGAAAGCAATAAATCCAAGTTCCCTATCATGCAATCTTAGATAAACTAGTCAGGCATTGAGAGAGAGACAAACAAGGACTTGTTTAGTTTAGAGTTATCATCTTTAGAAGCATTCGAAAACGCTGGTAGGGACGTTTGTCTAAAGCTTTGGTAAGAATGTCCGCAATTTGCTCTTCAATTCTACAGTGTTCCATCGAGATGTTCCCACTTTCAACATTGTCACGTAGAAAGTGATGCCTTATATCAATATGCTTAGTTCTAGAGTGATGCACAAGATTTTTGGAGATGTTTATGGCACTAGTGTTATCACAAAGTATGGGAACTGGGCCAAAAGACATACCGTAATCCTAAAGTTGTGACTTAAGCCATAGAACTTGGGAACAACATGATGCGACAGCCACATATTCGGCTTCAGCTGTGGAGAGTGCCACTGAATTTTGCTTTTTAGATCCCCACGAGACTAAGCATGACCCTAGGAACTGGGCCATTCCCGATGTGCTCTTTCTATCAACCAAGTGCCCTGCAAAATCTGCGTCTGTGTATGCAATGAGCTTAAGGGAACTGTTCCTTGGATACCATAGGCACAAGTTATCGTTCCCTTTGAGATACCTGAAAATTCTCTTCACCTCTTTCAGGTGTGATTCCTTAGGGTTAGCTTGAAAGCGAGCACAAAGACATACGGAGAACATGATATCAGGTCTACTAGCTGTTAAGTAGAGAAGGGACCCGATCATACCTCGATAGTTCCTTTGGTCCACACTAATACCTGTTTCATCCGCATTGAGCCTTGAATTTGGTGAGATGGGAGTGTCAATGGGCTTGGAGTGTTCCATCCCATACTTCACGAGCATTTCCTTGATGTATTTTTGTTGATGAATCTTTGTTCCCTCCTTGGTTTGGGATATTTGAAGTCCCAGGAAGAACGTGAGTTCCCCAATGAGACTCATTTCAAACTCACTACTCATGAGGTCCTTAAATTTCTCTACAAGAGTTTCGTTAGTTGCTCCAAACACAATGTCATCAACATATACTTGCACAATCAAAATGTCTTTAGACTCTTTCTTTAAAAACAAAGTCTTGTCTATGGAACCGTGAAGGTATCCATGGGACAAGAGGAATTGAGCAAACCTGTCATACCAAGCTCGGGGAGCTTGTTTGAGTCCGTAGAGGGCCCTCTCCAGAAAATAGACATGGTTGGGCAGTTTCTCATCTTTGAATCATGGAGGTTGGGCCACATACACTTATTCCTTGAGATGTCCATTGAGGAAGGCTGTTTTCACATCCATTTGATAAAGCTTGAATCCCTTGTGCGCGGCATAGGCGATTAGGAGTCTGATGGCCTCGATCCTGGCAACCGGTGCGAAGGTCTCATCGTAGTCAATTCCTTCTTCTTGCCTGTAGCCTTGTGCCACTAGCCTAGCCTTGTTCCTTGCTACAGCCCCAATATCATCGAGCTTGTTCCTAAAGACCCATCGAGTTCCTATGATGTTCTTGTTTTTGGGCCTAGGAACTAGCTTCCAAACTTTGTTCCTCTCAAATTGGTGGAGTTCCTCTTGCATGGCTTGAATCCAATCTGGGTCCTTTAAAGCTTCTTTGATATTTTTGGGTTCCACCATTGAAACAAACGCGTTAAAAGCACAAAAGTTATTGAGAGAGGAACGAGTTTGTACACCTTTATCATAAGGGGAGATGATGTTCTCAATGGGTTGGTCCTTCCTTTGTTGAAAGGTTCTTGTATGAGTGAGTTCCCTTGCATGTGTGTCATCTTCAGTTGGTGTTTCTTTGTCATGGGAACTCTCATCTTCAGCTTCTTCATTTGATGTTTCTTCAGAGATTTCTGGCAGGTTTCCCTCTTTGTTCCCCTTGAATACTTGATTCTGGCAGAGTATTGTCTTGGGGGACAGTAGAGTTGTTTCTTGAAGAGGGAACCTCGAGAGAGTTTGAGGTGTCTTGTAGTTCTTCGGAGGAGGGAGCCTCGAGGGAGGTTTGATCAGTGAGAGTTGGACCTTCGTCGTTGTTCCCTGGTTGTGGGATGTTGCTTGCACTTGGATAGTCTTCATCCCTTTTTCTTGGCTCATCATCGTCATCATCATCGTCTTCATGTCTGACTAGCTTGAACAGAGTTTCCTTCCCTTGGGCCTCGGTTGCCATCTTTACAGACTTTTCGTTGAAGACGACATGAATGCTTTCCTCTATCTTCTTGGTCCTTTTATTGTAGACCCTGTAAGCCTTGCTTTGTGATGAGTATCCCAGGAAGATCCCTTCGTCGCTTCTGGGGTCGAATTTGCCAAGATTGTCTTTGCCGTTATTGTGAACAAAGCATGTGCAACCAAATGTTCTCAAGTGTGAGATGTTTGGTTTTCTCCCTTTGATGAGCTCATAGGACGTCTTGTTGATCAGGGGCCTTGTCATGGCTCGGTTCAGGATGTACGTAGTTGTGGAGATGGCTTCAGTCCAGAAGTACTCAGGAACTCCACTTTCAATCATCATAGTTCTAGCCATGTCCTCCAGAGTTCTGTTATTTCTCTCGACCACTCCATTTTGCTGAGGAGTGCGAGGAGCTGAGAAGTTGTGAGAGATACCATTTTTCTCACAGAAGTTTAGGAACTCTGAGTTTTGAAACTCAGTTCCGTGATCAGATCTGATTGCTTTCAGTTTTAGCCCCAAGCTTACTTTTGTTCTTTTGATGTAGGGCTCAAATTCTTCAAATGCTTGTGATTTTGCCTTCAAGAAAATAACCCATGTGAATCTTGAAAAATCGTCAATTAAAACATACATGTACCTTTTTCCACCGTAGCTAGCCGTTCTCATGGGACCACAGAGATCCATGTGAATTAGCTCCAGGGACCTGGTTGTGCTCACCACCTTCTTGGGTTTAAAGGAGTTCCTGGTCTGTTTCCCTCGAACACATGCTTCACACATTTTGACTCCTTCGAGATTGATCCGTGGAAGACCAATGACCAGATCCTGTAGATAAAGCTTCAGGATTTGATTTACACCAGCATGTCCCAGTCTTCGATGCCAGAGTTCCGTGTCATCTTGGGAACTCGCAAGGCACAGCTTCATTGGTGGTTCAAAGTTGGTATCCACCACATACACATTGTTGTATCTTCTTCCTCTCAGAATTACTTTGTTGGTCTTCTTGTTGACGACGAGACATTCATCTGAGTCGAAAGTGACGATGTTGTTCCCTTGATCACACATCTGGGAGACACTCAATAGATTGTATCCCAGATCCTTTACCAGATTTACGTTGCTAACTTTGATAGATCTATTGAGCAACACTTCTCCTTTTCCAATAACTTCTCCCTTGTTCTTGTTGCCAAATGAGACGTGGCCTCCTTCGGCATGAGTGTGGAGTGAGATGAGGATATCCTTGTTTCCTGTCATATGGTTCGAGCATCCGCTATCTATGAACCATGTACTGTTCCCTCTCACTTCCACTTACAAGGAAAAGTTAGTGTTTTGAGACCCAAGCAAGATGACTCTTGCCCGGTCCCTTGCAAGGGAAAACATTATCCTTTAAGATATAGTCAGAAATGTTGATGTCTTGAGAGTTTTGAGAGTTGGAGTTCCTTTGGTGATTAGCATGACGTTTTTGTTTGTTTGGGAACTCACGGTTTCTAAAGGTTTGGTCTCTCTTCTTGGGACATGCATCCTTGTAGTGTCCATGAGCACCACTGTGCCAACACGTCTTATAGTATTCTCCCAAGTAGTATTTTGGGTGTGGTCTCTGGATCCGGTTCCTATCCAAGGTTTCCTTGTTGTACACACGAGACCCGTTCCCCTTAGCAATTTTGACATAGATTCTATGTCCGGAGTTCCCAGTATAATAATCTCTCTCACCACTGTTTCCACTCTCTAGGACCCTGATTTTCTCCTCGAGATGAGCATTCTTCTGTTTCTCACACTGGAGTTCTAAGGCCCTACACTCATGGATCTCATGTTCGCTCAGGGGTGACTTTCCGTTCTTGGAGCACTCACCTTTGTATCCTATGCCATGTCTGGCTGGGACAAACTTAAATTGGGAACTAGAGGCTTCAAGATGTTCGGGAGTCTTACTCAGGTTTTGCAAGAGGGTGTTCTCATCTTTCTCTAGAGTTTTGATTTCTCTTTCTAGATCTACAATGTGAGACACATGAGACTTGAGTTTTTCTAGAAGGGATATGCAGTCGGGACAGGGCTCAAGACCAACTAATTGAGAATTTATGTGTTCCTGTTTTTCCAACTTGTTTTGCAGTTTTATGTTATCTTTGACAAGACTTGAAAGAATTTTCAACAACTCAGGTTTTTCATAGTTACTTAAAGAACCAAGAACAGTTTCAGTGGTTACCTCACTGAGTTGTTCCCCAGTGGTTTCTCCTATGGCCATGCCACACATGTTTGGGAGTGCCCATGACTCGGGATCTTCGTCTTCATCATCGCTCCAGGTAGCGATGTAGGCCTTCTTTCCTTGCTTCCGGCCATCAGTTCCCTGTGGGCATTCCTTCGCAAAATGTCCTTTCCTGTTGCACTTGTAGCAGGTCACATCTGAGAGATCCTTCTCTGCGGGATTTCTTTGGGAACTCTGTCCCTTTCCCCAGTTCCCACTGTTCCGTTGAGACTTCCCTTTGTAGAAATTTCGAAGAGCCTTTGTCACGAGAACTAGCTCCTCATCCTATTCTTCTTCGGAGTCTTCGTGTTGTTCTTGGGTTGATTTGAGCATTTTCTCGATCTTGAGTGCGATCCCTCGATGAGCTCGAGTTTGTTCCTTATCATCGATCTTTCTCTTCTCGTGTCCCACTAGCTTTCCAAACACTTGATGGAGCATGAGTGTTCGATTTTCTGGATTTTTCTTGAACATCGTTCTCTCGTTTGCCCATTCTCCAGTCAATCCGTTGAAGAGCTGTTGGACCTTCATTTTGTGGGTGATTTCTTCTTTGGTGATCCCCAATCCCTCCATTTTGGTGCAAAGTCCTTCAAATCGGGATTGGTAGTTATCGACGGACTCTCCCATCTCCATTTGGAAGTTGTAGAACTCCCTTTTTGCATTCATCTGAAGATCTTCTCTGAGATCTGAGTTCCCAACGTGCATTTGTTGGATGGCTTCCCACATTTCCTTAGCTGTGTCAAGGTTTGCAACCCTGTCACAATCTTGTACGCACATGGACCTCTTTAGGTACTGTTTGGCTTTGTAGTTTACCTCCATACACTTGTACTCGTTGGGTCCCCACTTTGAGAGGTCGTTAACTATAGCTGGATCGATTTCGAAGTTGCCTCTCTCAATGACACACCAGGCTTGGTAGTCTTGGCCACGCATCCAATCCTTCATGTCGCGTTGCCAGCTTTCAAATCTTCCTATAATAAGCCTTGGCGTCTTACTAGTGTTGTTCCCCATCTGAGTAAGTTCCTGAGCCATTTGATACCTGCGATGCTAACACAAATCTAGAGCGCAGGCTCTGATACCAATTGTTGGATCGTAAACGTTAGCAAAGAGCTTGGGAACTGGCAGTTAAGCTGTTCCCAATGCAGCGGAAGTAAACAGTTCGCAAGTAATAAAAACAGTAAAGAACACAATTCCCTTATAGAGGAACCCCACCACAACAAACTAGTTGTATGGGTAAACCTCTACCTCCGCTTGGAGGATTTTGAATGACTTACTTATATTAATTGCTTTGTTCCTTAGTTACACAGCCGAATTCACACTTCTCTGTTCCTACGAGTTCTTCCTAACTCTAGCAACACTAGCAAATCCTCTCAACTGAGTTCTTAAGCTCACAACAGCAAAAAAACACAAGTAAATCAAACCTTACACTGACTTCTCAGTTCCCTTGCTCCTGGGAACTTCAGCTTCACCGTCGTCGAGATCACACACTCGCCGGCGGGGACTTCTCTTCCTTTTCTTTCTTTTCTCTGGTGTGGGTGTTTGTGAGTTCTGGGAGAAGTACTCAATCCGAGTACTATTCATTTGGCTTTATAGTCCAAGTGAGCTTGGGCAGTCGCATCTTTCGTTTGTGTCCAAAATGCCCTTTGCTTGATGCCCAAGTCGTACTTTCTTCACATGTGACATTGGTTTGATCTAGGTCAACTTCTTGGATCAATCGGACCGTTGGATGAAGCGTGGCAGTCTGATCCTCAGACTGTTCATTCGGGCTGTCTGAGACAGAATCCCGCGATCTGCGCTGAACGGTCGTTGTCCTCACATGTGAGTTCCCATGTCATGGGAACTGTCTTCTTCAGAGTTCCCTTGATGGAAACTCTTCATCGTTGTAAGCTTGTGTTCTCTTGATTGTTTCTGGGAGTTCCCACTTCATGGGAACTTTCCTCTTCAGAGTTCCCTTGATGGAAACTCTTCATTGTGGCCTGCAGTGGCTTTTGGTCATTCATAGGAGTTCTTGGCTGTACCTGTGTTCCTTAGAAATACTTGAACAAACCACATTAGTTCCCTATGGTGTTTGTCATTATCAAAATTGAAGAGAATTACATCGTTGATCCGTTGTTTAGAACCAGAGGTCCCAACAACGTCTCAACAAGGAAGAACAGAGAGTGGAGCAAACAAGCTCGTGAAGAACTCAATCCACCAAGGTACCGATCTCCCTCATCTCTCTTTTCTATTTTCCCCTCTCTCTCTTCTTCAGCCTTGGCACAACTCCTATGAGCAACAGTGGAACCGCCAGGCACAAGCTAAAAGAGAGTGCAAACCCTAGAAATTCCAAAGCAGTGCTGAGAAATGAGCAAGACAAGCAAGTAGGGTTTCGCTCAGCCCTTTTATGCTAACCCTAAAGCTTCAATGATATCGTTCCACCTCAAAGGCGTCTCATTAAGCCAAACGTTGCGTTTAGTGCAAGAGACAATCATCGAAGATCAGAAGCGACCGAAAATATATAGGCCCGTTAAGACTTTAAACAAGCTAATTAATGCCATAAGTCGCACAAGGAACCGACCCAATTCAATCAAATCACAAATACAAGAGTCATACTTGATCATGGCTTGATCAAGCGGCTCAAATGTTGAGTCAAGGTTCGAACCAGGTGGTTCCATGGCATCTTAAGTACAAGTCCAGTCTCTGTCCTAACCTCTGTCTCAATTTATACATGCATCACTTAGTAATATAGTGTGTGTGTATGTGTTACATATTACAACATAGGATTAATAAAACATTACAATACATATCAAAAACTGCTTGAAAGTGAAATGGATTAGACCCAACCGTGAAGCTCGTAGGTGGCCAATGAAACTTAGAGCTATTGAAAGCTACTCCCTCCGTTACTTGAAACTTGTCCTTTTAACAACTTACACATTAATTAAGAAAACTATCAAAAATACTATTATACCCTCATTTATTACTTATTTTTCTACTGTAACACCCCTATTTTACAATACTGGGTATTACCGCCAGTGACCTCAGACTTTACCGTCTAAAGTCACCCAAGGCTTTTAGAATGATATAGAACAATTAAAATGCGGAATAAAACATAATACATAATGGGAAAAAGGTGCTCCCGAGGGAGACTTGGTTCTTACAAAACATCTTACATCGTTTTCAAATATAAAGTTGTTCGGAAATTTAAATGCGAAACCAGCTTGTCCTTAAAACATCTTGAAACTAAAGCAAAATGATGTAGGAAGTACATCTTGAAAATCCTTGTCTTCCTTCATCTTCACTTCACTTCACGCCTTGTGGGGATTCCTAGATTCTGACATAATTCGCGAGGGGCGATAGAATGTCAGGCAAACATGCAGAAAAGAAGAATTAGTCTAAGAGACTAAGCAAGTGGGAATGAAACTTCCCGCGGGTAATTTTGGTAACTTCAAATTATTGTCGAAAGAGATAATCGGGTTGTGTTTACGATGAGGCTATACGATAAGGCTTGTTTATGTGGAGCTTTAATGGTTCAAAGAAGAGTATATCTTAGGCAAAGATAACTCGAAAAGCGATAGAAGAACTACTAGATTGTAGACTTCTATAGGATTTCAATAGAATGTTGGGAACATTTATTAATTCATACAAGTGAAAACCTCTCACGCCCTAAGCGGACTAAGAGCCGGATCGATCATTTGAGACCGGTCCGGTTTTGGTATCTTAAATGTGCATTCGCACTTATCTTATATAGTGACGAAAGATATTCGACTTTGTTAATGGTTTTTAATATAGAGTGGTGGGACACGGATAATCCGAGCCACCCGAAGGAGAACTTCAATTCCCCGACACTTAGCTAGAGTGCGCACAAACCCTCCTTGCAATCGGAGCGGATGGAGATCATGATCCCGAAAGTCGTATGGACGTACGACTTAGTAAGGTTATATAGAGGCGTTGGCTAACCCGCACCCCTTTCTAGTTTATTCAAAGCAAATCTCTGAACGAGATTGTAATCAATCAAGATAACAACACACTAGCATATATAATCCTAACAAAGGAATATAAAACATACTATGCTAACAATTGTCGTTATTCCTAGCAATCGATATTTCCTAGGTTCATTTTTATTTAAGCATACAAGTTGTTCCCAACAACGAGAATTTCCACGGAGACGAAAAGTAAAAGGTCACAAGGGAAATTCCACTTGCCTTAGCGTAACGAGTTCTAGCAAACGAACTTTGACGAAACTTATGCGATTCCTTGCTACGAACGAGGATTCCGACCTATTGATAAGGGATTTATGAAAAGGCTCAAAACACGATTTTCCAACTAGAGTTCGGATTACCTCTTATAATGTTTTTATAAGAGGATTTGAATTTCTAGATTATTATAATAATAATTAGAAAGTTATTTTCTTTAAAATAATAATATTCCTTTATTATTATTTTGATTTTGTAATATCCTTATTATTCCGAAAATCTCTATTAAAAATAATTATTAAATAATCCTTTTTATTAGGAAGTTTCCTTAATTAGAAATCTCTACTTTTCCTTACAAGGTAACTTGCGTAAACTACTATTAATTTAGATTAATCTTATTTATTCTATTTCTATAACCTCCTTTT
Organism: Fallopia convolvulus; assembly: GCA_964016875.1. Classification (NCBI taxonomy): domain Eukaryota; kingdom Viridiplantae; phylum Streptophyta; class Magnoliopsida; order Caryophyllales; family Polygonaceae; genus Fallopia; species Fallopia convolvulus. The sequence continues at coordinate 35,115,009 of OZ024736.1, forward strand.
ATATAATAAGGCTCATAAAAAATATCTTTGATCATATTTATATATTATGATATTGTACTTCCTAACATAGAATCTTTTCTATATTTAATTGCTTTCTTTTCAAGCAAGTTAACTTTATGCTATACCACCTACTAGGTTTATTATAATATCATACTTGATATATTAAATCTTGAACTTAGGTCTTTTAATAATTCTCTACACTTGGAAGTTCATTAACAAACTTATATTTTTTATATAGATGACTCTAGTAGTATTTTGTTTAGTAGTAGCATATTTTCATGAGATCATTGTCTAAGTCAAACTATAGTTTTTAGATCTCCAACATATTCTATAGCTTAGACTCATATGCTAATGATATAATATTTTATTATATCCTACATGATAGCTAACATCTTGTAATATTCTTCATATAAAAAGATATGCTAAGTTCATATTGAATAAATATTTTTATTTTAATTCCTTATATTCACTCATCTTTATAAATTCTATATCTTTTATAGATTAGGTCATGCAATGATTTTTTTCTTTACTAGAAACTTTGTAAAAACAAGTATATAAAGATGATATTGATTTTAATTAATAAACTTTTTATTTTTAAGGTCATAATATGATATCATCCTTTTGTATAAGACATGCATAAAATTTCTAGATTCTTATTTGATCTAAGGTGGAATAATACTAAATATAGACCTTGCATATTATATTTATTTTATAACATCTATTTATATCTTGTAAGAGCATGCATGTAATAAAACCATGAATATATCTACTTATTTTTATTTAGCTTAAGTTACCATAGTAAAACAATTTGTTTCTAGCTTTCCAACTAACAAGATATCCCTCACAAATATTTTTATTCCATTATTTCCTAAATATATTCTAACAATTTATAAACATCTTTTAATAAAAGAAATACATAAAGGGATAATAAAAATTTAGGATAGAAATTATACTATGGGTGTTCTGTAAAATACAGAACAATGGAAGAGAACAGAGGAGGAGTCCGGCGGGCAGGGGCGGCGCGGCCAGGAGTCCGACGAGGGCAGGCGGCGGCGCGAGGAGGGCTCCGGCGGCTCGGCGTGGCCTGGGCGGTCCGGATGGGCTCCAAGGTGATCCGGCGAGGGCTCCAAAAGGAAGAAAGGAGAAGTTTTGTGGTGTTTGAATGGAGAAAAATACTTGGAGAGTGGCTGATTTTTCTTGAAGATTTAGAGTGAAATTGCTAGAAGAGAGCAAAAGCTTGAATGGGTGCTTGAGAGAGGGTTTTTATAGACATCTTGGTGAGGTCCTCAATCCATGGTTCAAGGTATGGACCAATGGAGGAAGAGGAGAAGGTCATGCATAGGTCAAGAGTGTGCTTCTTCCATGGTGATGAGATGTGAGGTCACAAGTTTGGTCAAGCAAGCAAGGAGGAGGTGGAAATGGCATGCAATGGCTGCCTTTCCAATCAACGTAACTTCATCAGACTAGAGTCTGATGTTCAAATGGGAAGAAGGGGCTTAATTGTTATAAGAGGAATATGTTAGGTTGAATGAACAAGAAATTAAAATTGGTCTAGCGGAAATGGGAGAGGGGCGTGTGAGGGTAGAGTGCAAGAGGTCTCGGGTTCAAATCCCGACTCTTGCATTCTTTTTACAAGGCTTGTATCTAGTTTTCTAGGTTTTTATGTAATTTAATTTATGGAATAAATTCAATTTCTAAAAGACATTATTTTTTATCTAATGCTCTTTTTATTAATTTACCTCACTTTATTAATCTATGTCCCTCAAGTTATTTTATTAAATTTTTAACTATTTTAACTTTCTTGATAATCTTTTTCAAAAGAAAATAATAGAGGTTAATTTGATATTTAGAAATTTCTCCTATTTAATAATTGATAATAAATTTTATATTATAAAAAGCTTGGAATATCGCGGATATTACAATAGTACCCCCTTAAATAAGTTTCGTCCCCGAAACTTAGAGAAAATAGGGCGGTACCAGGATGTAGAGACAAAAACAATTACAAGATTCATAACTCGAGAGGGAACTACGGGGTCTAGTACCCCCTTAAAAGGATTATACTAATGACGTTCAAGAAGACATTAACTCTGGGAAACGCCTTTGCATGTCTTGCTCGGTTTCCCAGGTTTCCCAAGTTGTACCCTCGTTGCCATCCTTGGACCAAAGTACACGAACTAGAGGTACTTCCTTGTTGCTTAATTGTTTGACTCGGTGCTCTACAATCTTGATTGGTCTCTCCTCATAGGTGCCATCCGACTGGATTTCGACATTGTCGAAGTTAATCACGTGGGATTCGTCGGGGACATACTTCCTTAAGAGTGACACATGGAACACATTGTGCACAGGGTGAGCAGATGGCGGTAAAGCAACTCGATAGGCCAGATTACCGACTCTTTCCAAGATTTCGAAGGGTCCTACGTAGTGAGGGTTAAGCTTGCCTCGCTTCCCGAAGCGGAATACGCCCTTTGAAGGAGATACTTTGACGAAAACCCTATCTCCTACAGCAAATTCGACGTCTCGTCTCTTCAGATCTGCATAAGACTTCTGTCGACTCTGAGCGGTCAACATTCTTTGACGGATGAGGGCGACTTCGGAGGCAGTTTGCTCTATTAGGTCTGGGCCTAGAAGAATCTTGTCGGCGTTGTCGTCCCAACAGAGTAGAGAGCGACACTTCCGGCCGTACAAGGCTTCAAAGGGAGCCATCTTGATAGAGGAATGCCAGCTATTGTTGTAGGTGAATTCTACGAGGTGTAAGCTGTCATCCCAACTTGTTGTGCGGTCTAGCACGCAAGCTCATAGCATATCCTCGAGAGTTTGGATGGTTCTTTCTGACTGACCATCGGTTTGAGGATGAAAAGCTGTGCTGAATTTCAATTTTGTGCCCATGACCGTGTGTAGTCCTTGCCAGAAAGAGGCCATGAAGCGACCGTCTCGATCGGAGATGATCGTCTTAGGGGTCCCGTGGAGGCGGACTATTTCCTTGACGAAAACTGTTGCTAGCTTTGGAGCCTTCCACTTCTTTTGAATGGGAATGAAGTGGGCGCTCTTGGTGAGTCGATCCACGATAACCCAGATAGAATCCTTCTGCTTTTGGGTCTTGGGCAGATCGGTCACAAAATCCATTGCAATATCTTCCCATTTCCATTCTGGCACGGAAAGGGATTGCAACTTTCCTCCAGGTCTTCGATGTTCAATCTTTACTTTCTGGCAGACCAAGCATTTAGATATGAACTCTGCGACATCTTGTTTTAGGTTTGGCCACCAGAAATTTCTGCGTACATCCCTGTACATTTTACTTGCTCCTGGGTGTACTGAGTAGGCAGATGAGTGGGCTTCCTTTAAAATGATCTTTCGGAGCTCGTCCTATGCTGGCACACAAATTCGGTTTTGAAACCATAGGGAACCGTCATCTTGAATGACAAACCCCGGTGCCTTGCCTTCTTGTACCTCGCCGCTTATCCTGATCAGCATGATGTCCTCAGTCTGCTTCTCTTTAATCTCTGTCAGCAAATCGGATTGGATTTCTAAAGTGTTGAGACAACCTTGTTGTCTTTCGAACCAGACCTCGATGCCTTCCCTGATGAGTTCTTGCTGTAACTTTGGCTGGGCGGTTAACATTGCTACTATTCCCTCTTGCTGCGTCTTTCGACTGAGAGCGTCTGCTACGATGTTAGCTTTGCCTGGATGGTAGAGTAGCTCTATGTCGTAGTCTTTCAATAATTCCATCCATCTTCTCTGTCTCATGTTCAGTTCCTTCTGCGTGAACACATACTTCAAACTCTTGTGATCGGTGTAGATCTGACACTTAACCACGTACAAGTAGTGTCGCGAAATCTTTAATGCGAATACTACCGCTGCCAGTTCGAGGTCGTGCGTCGGATAATTTACTTCATAGACTTTGAGCTGTCGAGATGCGTAGGCAATCACCTTCCCATTCTGCATGAGTACGCATCCCAACCCTTGCTTTGAGGCATCACTGTAGACCACGTAATTGTCGTGTCCATTGGGCAATGTTAGCACTGGCGCACTGGTGAGGCGCTTCTTGAGTTCTTGGAAACTTTCTTCACACTTCTCATCCCATACAAACTTCTTATGAGTCTTTCGGAGTAGCTTCGTCATGGGAAGGGCAATCTTTGAAAACCCTTCGACGAACCTTCGGTAGTACCCGACGAGTCCTAGGAAGCTGCGAATTCCCTTTACATTCTTTGGTTGCTTCCATTCTGAGACCGCCTCAATCTTCTTTGGGTCCACCAGTACTCCGTCTTGATTAATGACGTGGCCTAAGAAAGCTACTTCTCTAAGCCATAGGTCGCACTTGGACAGCTTGGCGTAAAGTTGGTTGTGCCTTAGGATCTGCAGCACGGTTCGGAGGTGTTCTTCATGGTCTGCTTGATTTCCGGAGTATATCAGTATGTCCTCGATGAAGACGATGACGACCTTGTCGAGGTATTCATGGAAGCATCGGTGCATTAGATCCATGAATACTGCAGGTGCATTGGTCAACCCGAATGGCATCACCACAAACTCGTAGTGGCCATAACGGGTACGGAAGGCGGTCTTCGGAATGTCTTCCTCGCGGATCCGAAGTTGGTGATAGCCTGAACTCAGGTCGATCTTTGAGAAAACTTTTGCACCTCTGAGTTGATCTAAGAGATCGTCTATCCTTGGAAGAGGATACTTGTTCTTGATGGTGACCTTGTTCACTTCTCTGTAGTCAATACACAAACGGAAGGTTCCGTCCTTCTTCTTCACAAATAGCACGAGCGCTCCCCAGGGCGAAACACTCAGTCGAATGTAACCCTTCTCAAGCAGTTCTTCGAGCTGACTCTTGAGTTCTTTCATCTCTAGCGGGGCCATTCTGTAGGGCGCTTTAGAGATTGGGGCGGTACCAGGCTCGAGGCTTATCGAAAACTCGACTTCTCGTCGAGGAGGTAACCCGGGGAGTTCGTTTGGGAAGACGTCGGGAAACTCCCTGGCCATAGGGATCTCTTGTACGCTTACGACCTTCTTCTCTGTTGACTCGAGATAGCAGAGATATCCAACGCAGCCTTGTCTTAGCAGTTTCCTGGCTTTCATGGCGTTGATCACCTTTCCATTTTCTTCTTCCCGTTTCCCCTTGAACTTGCAGACGTGCTTTCCTCCCGAGTTGATGGTCACAGTTCGGGTGTAGAAGTCAATTATTGCTCCATGCTGAGACAACCAATCTCTTCCGAGAATGATGTCGTAGGGATCCATCGGGATGCATATCAAGTTGGAGCGGAAGTTTACTCCCTGAATGCATAGGGGAAATTTGCCTAATTGCCTTGCTCCTAATATCTTTTCTCCATTTGGAAGGTTCACTACGAACGGCTCACACTCCTCGAGGTTATCTAATCCTAGAAGTTCTATGCATTTTTCGGATATGAAAGAATGTGACGCACCGGAATCGAAGAGTATAAACACGTCTTTAGAACGGATATGGAGAGTACCTTGGCAGATGGGTTCTTCTGGCTTGTTAGTGGTGCACATCTCATACAATCTATGTCCTTGTCCCTGTGAGTTCACAGGCCCCTTGACTTTCTGGTTAGCCGTGGACTGAACTGAAGCGGTTCCTGTTGGCTTGTTTGACGCCTGAGGTCGCTGGGATACCGTGTTCGAGCGGGTCTGGCCTGTTGAATTTGCTGGTTGCCTGCAGAATTGCCGGAGGTGTCCGTCCTTGTTGCAGTTGTAACATCTTCTTGGGGGCTTGGGACACTTCCGATTTATGTGCCCGGGTTCAGCATAGTTGTGGCAGACGATTGGGGTCTTTGTGGATTCCACCCCATGGCTTGGTCTTGTACCAACCGACGAAGCCTTGTGCTTGCTTTTCTTTGACCACTGAGATCCTTGCGACGATGCTGGCCTCTTGAACCCACTGTGACTGGAGTGGTGAGGCTTTCCTCCACCGAACTTCTTGCGCTCGGGAACCTTCAGAGTCGACTCCATTTTATGCGCATGATCCACATACTCTTCCAGGGTTGTGAAGGAGCGGTTTGCCATCCAAGGGTTAATGTGGTCGCTCATACAACGATGAAAGTGTTTGATCTTCTGCTTTTCCGTGGTGATCTCTTCATCAACATACTGTAGCAGGTGGTTAAACTTCTTAGGACTTGTTTCACTTGTGTATTGAAAGGAGTTTTTGAGTGAAAAGTGATATTTAGTGTCTTGAAAAATGTAAAAAATAGAGAGAGTTGCACGGATTTCAAGACTTTTAAAAATAATTTTTAGGTAGAAAGAGCTTTTGTAGTGTAAGTGAAACAAGGCCTTAGCCTTTCTAGTACGTTCAACCCATGCAACTTCGGGGAGTGGAACTCATCCAGCTTTTCATCTCGCATTGATTCCGTGAAGAATCTGCACATCATCTTGTTCTTGAACATTGCCCAGCTTAAATCTGGGCGGCTGGAAAGACTAGAACTTTCCCACCACTCGCCTGCTTCATCTTTCAATTTAAGTGCTGCCATGTGCACCTTATCCGTTTCCGAGCATGGTATGTTGCTTAGGAGTCGCTCCATATGAGAGAACCAGTATTGCACTCCTGACAGATCCCCGGTTCCGTCGTACGAATCAGGCTTCATGGCGTTGAAAGCCCTGATTCCCTTAGTGAAGCTGACCAGATTTTGTTTCACGGGAACCACTTCTGCCATTTGACCTACTTCTTCTTGCACTTCTTCTGGCACCACGTTTGGTGCTTCGGGGTCCACGGGTTTAGGAATCGCAGCAGGAATCTCCTCTCGTATCAACTGTTGTACAAGAGTGCGTAGTGCATTCACAGTTTCTGCGTTGAACACAATTGGCGCTGCTGGTGCAGGAGGTGGGTTCACTCGTGGCCCTCTTCGGGCTTCGGACGCACGTGAAGGTGAGGCAACCTCCATTCTCAGCATGACTCTCTGGACTTCGATCATAGGGGGCATAGGGGCCGGAGGAATGTATTCCCACTCGGGACTCGCTGGCGGTGGTGGTGGTGGTGGTGTTTCTGGGTCGATTACCACCCCGTCTTCATCTTCTTCTTCCTGCGCTTGCCACAGCAGCTCTAACTCCTCATCATCAAACTCATCCTCTTCCCCATGCTCAAAATCATGCTCGGGTACGATCCCTTCTGGTTGGTACTCGGGTACCAACTCCTCGTTCTCCTCGTCTGAGAAATCTTCGGGTTCATAACCCGGTGCCATCTCCTCATCTTCCGAGGGGTAGTCCTCGGGCTCGTACACGGGTGATGGGGGCAAATCGACGGGTGCTGGATCATCTTCCAATAGCTCTATGGGAAGGTTAGGATCTTCCTCGAGATCTTCTTCCGACTCCTCTCACGGCTCCCCGACTTGGTCAATTTCCATATTGACCCCGAGGTGATCGTCTTCGTCATGATAGGGAAAGTACGGGTTCGGGGCTTGCATCCCGAAGTTGGCTCCGTTGACATGGTTTCCAAGGTGGTTGTTGTTCGGGCTAGCCATGGTTTTTCTGAGGAAAGAAAAAGGGAAAGGCGTTATTATAGAACCTCCTTAGTTTCTATGGAAGGAAGACGTAGTGAACGAAGTCAACATCTTGAAAAAAAAAACTATATCAAAACTTTACTTTATGTTTTTCATTTTCTTGACCCTATTTAGGAATCCTAATGTTTTCTTGTTTAGCACGTATGATTTTTAGGAAATAAGTGTTTGAGGTTACTAAGCAAGTTTTCTAATGTGAGAGTATAAGTTTCTAAAGAAACATTTGTATTACCTACAAATTGAAAAAGTTCTTACTATCTCAAGTTCTTCGAAAGGTATAAAAGGTTTTGAGAAAAGGTTAGTTCTAGAACTAGATATTTGCTATGTAAGGTTTTGAGAAAAGGTACACCTCAGAAGTGGAAAGATATTACCGGAGAGAGCTCAAGCTGAAGAGAAGGAGGAACAAGACCTCACAAAACGGCTCGTTAACGAGCCAACGAGAGCAAATACCGAGCCTACAAACCAGGATGACGAGGCTCCAAGGGTTCCTAACGACCCTACCACAGGTAAGTTCTCTAAACCGAGCCTCCCTCTCAATTCCAGGGTAGTTAACGACCTCACCAAGGTCGGTAACGACCCGCCGAGGACATCAATCGACCCCAGTGTCGACCCGGTACTCTCACCTCTCGAGCTTAACTTGGTTCCGAGAATGGTGAAATCTCTTCCATTTCCAACTAAGAAATCTATGGACTCTACTGAGAGTAAGTTCAATCGTTTCGTTAAGATTCTTCAGGGCATTAATATTCTTAGCAGGAAAAGATCCATTACAGAGCTACAGGATGAAGTCAGATTAATCGCTCTACCAGAAAAGCTAGGAGATCCAGGAAGGTTTGCAATCACAATCGGCATAGGCAACCACAACTTCAAGGCTTTATGCGATCTAGGTGTCAGTGCTAGTCTCGTTCCGCTCTCAATCTGGTCTAAAGCCAATATGGGACCACTAGAGCCCATCAACATGCGGCTTTATATGGCAAACGGATCTTGCATCAAACCAACAGGGCTGATAGAAGATTTCCCAGTTCAAGTAGGCAAATTCTTTGTTCCTAACGACTTCATCGTTATGACAATGCCTGAAGATCCGGTGGTGCCTATTATTTTGGGAAGACCATTCCTTGCCACAGCAGGAGCTATAATCGATGTTAGGAAAGGACTCCTAACTTTTGAAATTGGAGACGAGGTGACGGAATTCCGATTCAAACAATCCAACAAGGAGTCCGAAAAGGCCGAAGTCAAGATGCTTTACACTCACAAAGAGATCATTGAATGTGGAGACCCTATAGGAAGATCAGATTAAGTGATGAAATTTCAGGGCAAAGATGGGTAGAAATAACCACTGCAGTTTCAGTAACGAGTCCTCCAGCATCGTTACCGATTCTTCTGGCAGAAGACGCAGGCTCGTTAACGACCACTCCAGGTTCGTTAACGACCCTAGCCGAAGATAGCGAAATTTCAGCCTTTGAATGCTTTGAGGAAGTGTTGAAGACGGAACCAGAAGAACCGATTCTAATCCCTGCTGAACCATCCCCAACACTCAAACCGCTGCCAGATTCCCTCAGGTATGAATTCCTCGGTCCTAATTCTACTCTACCTGTCATCATTAATGCTGAATTAAAAGATGAGGAAGTAGGAAAACTCCTGAATGTGCTTAGGATGCATAGAAAAAGCCATAGGCTACTCCCTAGATGATATAACTGGCATATCCCCTTCTCTTTCCATGCATAGGATTTACATGGAGGACAATCATAAACCCACCATAGAGCATCAACGTAGATTAAATCCTAATATGAAGGATGTAGTTAAAAAGGAAATTATTAAATTACTTGATGCTGGGATCATATTTCCTATTTCGGACAACCAATGGGTGAGTTCGGTCCATGTAGTCCCAAAGAAAGGGGGTGATGACTGTGATAGAAAATGAAAAGGGAGAGCTTATTCTGACTAGAACCACCACTAGTTGGAGGATGTGCATCGATTATAGGAAGCTTAATAGTGCTACTAGAAAAGATCATTTTCCGCTTCCTTTCATAGATCAGGTGTTAGAACGCTTAGCCTAGCATGATTATTTATGTTATCTAGATGGCTATAGCGGTTTTTGGCAGATTCCTATTCACCCTGATGATCAGGAGAAAACAACCTTTACATGTCCCTATGGAACCTTTGCTTATACGAGAATGCCATTTGGGCTTTGCAATGCCCCTGCTACCTTTCAGAGATGTATGATGGTCATTTTTTCGGATATGATAGAGGATATTGTAGATGTTTTCATGGATGACTTTTCTGTTTATGGTTCTTCATTTGATTCTTGTCTTGCTAACCTTGCACGAGTGCTTAAGAGATGTGAAGAAACCAATCTTATGCTAAACTGGGAAAAGTGTCATTTCATGGTTCAAGAGGGGATAGTACTAGGACACCTTGTCTCTAAAAGAGGGACAGAAGTAGATAGAGCAAAAATTGAGCTTATTGAAAAACTACCTCCTCCTTCTTCTGTAAGAGACATTAGGAGTTTTTTAGGGCATGCTGACTTTTACAGACGATTTATTCAGGATTTTTCTAAGATAGCTAAACCTTTGACTAACCTACTAATGAAAGATGTAGAGTTTGAGCTGTCTCCAGAATGTCTTGAAGCATTTTACAGGTTAAGAGCTGCCCTCGTGTCTGCCCCCATTATGTAGTCTCCAGATTGGACACTACCCTTTGAGATTATGTGTGATGCCAGTGACTATGCAGTTGGCGCAGTCTTAGGGCAACGGAAGGACAAAAAACTCCACACCATCTATTACGCCAGTAAGACGCTGGATGAGGCGCAGAGTAAGTATACCACAACGGAGAAGGAATTCCTTGCTGTGGTATTTGCCTTTGAGAAATTCCGGTCCTTCCTTGTTGGATCCAAAGTGATTGTTTATACTGACCATGAAGCTGTTAGATACCTAATGGATAAAAAAGATGCCAAACCTAGATTGCTTCGTTGGATGCTCTTACTGCGTCTAACAATGAGATTGCTTCGTTGGATGCTCTTACTGCGTCTAACAAGGGAGCAGAAAATCTAGTGGCAGATCACTTGTCCAGGTTGCCAGTAGAGCATATCACCGCGTCTAACAATGAGGTGCCGATAAATGATTCCAGACCCGACGAACACCTCCTGTTGAACGAGGTCGAACTCCACAAGACCCTCGTCACCGACCCCTTCAGGGTCGTTAACGAGGTGCCGAGGGTGGAAGACACAAATAACGAGGGAAAATTTTCAGATTGGGTCGGCATACCAGTCAATCAGGTCGTTACTGAGCCACGGGAGGTCGGTACCGAGGTCAAAATAATAATTCCTAGCTCGTTAACGACCCATCCAGGTAAGATTTCTAAAACTGAGCCTTCTCGAATCAATTTTACTCCTTCTCCTTCTTCCATTTCTTCTTCCTCAATATCAATCCATGCTATTAGAGGGTCAAAAGCCCCTTGGTTTGCGGATTTTGCTAACTATCTTGTAGGAGGCATAATTCCCGAGGGCCTTACCCCACAAAAGAAGAAGAAATTTCTCCATGATGTGAAACAATACTATTGGGATGACCCCTACTTGTTTAAACAAGGGAGCGATCACCTCTTTAGGCGTTGTGTTCCAGAAGAGGAGATTGAAAATATGATCCGTCAATGTCACACACTTCCAACTGGAGGTCATGCAAAAGGATTCAAGACTACTGCGAAGATTCTTCAAAGTGGTCTCTATTGGCCAACCATGTTCAAAGATGTGCAAGCTTATATGACAGCATGTGATGGATGTCAACGCTCAGGCAACATAACTTGGAGACATGAAAATCCACTAACTGGGATATTATAAGTTGAGCTATTTGATGTGTGGGGCATTGATTTCATGGGACCGTTTCCCGCCTCAGGACCCTACAAGTACATCCTAGTTGCGGTTGATTATGTCTCTAAGTGGGTGGAAGCTGTTTCTACAAGGACTAACGACGCCAAGATTGTGGCTAAATTCATCAAAACCAATATTTTCCCCAGGTTCGGCGTTCCAAGAGTCCTTATCAGCGATGGTGGTTCCCATTTCATTGAGCGGAGTTTTGAAGCACTGTTGGCTAAGTATGGAGTATCTCATCGGGTGGCAACACCCTATCATCCCTAAACGAGTGGCCAGGTTGAAGTTTCAAACAGGCAAATAAAGAGCATATTAGAGAAGACATTTTCCCGTTCTAGAAAGGATTGGTCCTCCAAATTGGATGACGCTCTGTGGGCATATAGGACAGCATACAAGACACCTCTCCGCACCACCCCCTATAATCTAGTGTATGGCAAGGCATGTCATTTACCGGTCGAGATGGAGCATAAGGAATTATGGGCTCTTAAGGAGCTCAACATGAACCTCGACGTGGCAGGAGCAAAACGATTCATGGACTTGCAAGCATTAGAAGAATTGAGGCTGAAGGCGTACGAAAATGCTGAAATCTACAAGGAGCGCACCAAAAGGTGGCATGATCGGAAATTAGTGCCCAAAACTTACCACGTCGGTGATAAGGTATTTCTCTTCAATTCTAGACTCCGATTATTCCCAGGAAAGCTCAGGACACGATGGAGTGGGCCATTTGTGGTTCATCACATTTATCCTCACGGAGTAGTAGAGTTGACCGATAACCGAGGTGTAATCTTCAAAGTTAATGGACACCGGCTGAAGAAATTCCATGAGCAAACGGACTCGGACGAAGAGATAAGAGTCACCATGGCTCTCACATCATTAGACTAGCAAGGGAGCTCGTCGGGCTAACGACGTTAAAAATAGCGCTTACGGGAGGCAACCCGCTTTTAGAATAGGTTTAGTTTTTCTTTTCTTTTCTTTTTCTTTTTAGATTATTTCTTAGCTTTCTTTTGTTTTTCTATTTAGTTTTAGTTAGGATAGAAATTAGAATTTTTGAGCTAATAAGATTTCAGGAGAAGGGATCGAAAAATCACTCCAAGAAGGTTACGGTGGCTCGTTAACGACCCACCCAGGGTCGTTAACGACCCGGATTCGAAGACCCGACTCGTCAAGAAACGGGGCAGGTAAGAATTTTAACCTAATCTATCCTATCTTTTACCCTAGCCGCCGCCCACCTCTACCCCTTCCCCTCCTATAAAAACCCCTTTTACCCCCTTCCACAAATCTACCACTACCCTCTCAAACCCAAAAAGCTCTAAATCCCTCTCCCTTCTCTCCCACCGGTTCGGAATCCCCCACTCCACCTACCACCGAGAGGCCATCGTTACCGGAGCCCGGAAACTGATCACCGACGAGACACAAGCTCGTTAACCACCCCGATTCCGACCCTTGTTCTTCAATTTCTCGATTCTCCGGTATGATTTCTAAACCCTTGCTCGAAATTGCATGATTGATTATCTATAGGGTCGAAATTTCATGTCTTGAATCGTGTTCTTAGAAAGGTCGATTTGCATGCTTGATTTTTGTGCATAAAAATTCTTGATTGTGCTTAGTTGTTCATGTTTTAGGAAGAATTATTCATGTTAGATTATTTATTGCAACACTCTAGTTAGGAAAGCAGAATTTTTCTTGTTCTAAATCTTAAAGTTCGAACTTTGCATGTCAAAATTTTAGGTAATTTTAGCATGTTCGGGATGGGTAATCGAGTAAGTATGGGGTGCTTATACCCGTTTTTGGGATTGGTGGAAGAATATAGAAGATTGCATGCTTGACTTGTACTGTAATTTAAGGTAGATTAAAATCGGAAATTATGGTTTTCGTTCTCGGCGGCTCGTTAACGACCCACCCAGGCTCGTTAATGACCCTGCAATGCTTCATCGATCAATCCGAGCCCAGAATCGTAAACGACCCAATTGGGTAGTTAACGAATAATTCCGAGGTTAATTCGAGACCAAGTATGGGGTCTCTTAACTATCTATTTTTGAGTGGATCTTATCTTGGAAAAGTCTTGATTATTTTGTAGGATCCATGGCAAGTTCAAGCAGACCCGCTACCCGAGCTCAGAAGAAGAGGAGGAACCATAGGTCCCCATCTCATCCTCGAGTGGATGATGTGATTTTGAGCACTCAAAGCCAAGTACGGCGTTACCGAGATTTTCTAGAAAAGGACCACTACACCCGATGGTTCTCAAAGTCAAGCGCTGTCAACACGGGGATCTACACGGATGTCAAAGACGCTTTCATCATCCTTGGGGCCGCCCATCTTTTGAAGCAAGAGAGCTTGCCACATTATCCGGCACTCACATCCGAGTTCTTGGCCACCTTGGAGACCAACTTCTCGTCGAAGACCTCGGCGGGACGGATCTGGTTTCGGCTCGATAACGAGGACCGTGAGTTCACAATGGCGGAGTTCAATGCAATCTTAGAGCTCCCAAACCCATCGAGAGACTATAGCTTGAAGGACTACCGAGTGACCCGCACTTGGAGCTACATCACCGGGGAGGTTCAATCCTCCACCGCGGCACTATCCGGGGCAACCATCATCAACCTCATCTTCAGGATTATTCTTAGAGTCCTCGCCGCGACGTTTTGGCCGAAGAGAGAGTTGAACCGGCCTACAAGGACGGAAGTTGCTTGTTTCCGCACCATTCTTTTTGAGGAGCCCGGCCCCTTGAATTTGGGGTACGAATGGCTTTATTACATTGGAAAATCTACCAAGTCCAAGGAGGTTTGGTGTGGCAATTTGGTTAGCCTCTTGGCTAAGAATCTTGGAGTCGATCTCACCCGCTACACACCGGCTCACGCCCAACTCCTCAACAAAAACTATTGGTATAGCTCCGGTGTCTTCATTCAAGCCAAGGGAGGATTCAAGGTGAAGGTTCAAGATCGCATAGTTACACCCACCTTCGACAAGTTCGAGCTTCTCTACGTACCGAATTGGTACGAGGCGTGGACGGGACACGCCTACCCATTGGAGCCTAAACCGGAGGATGAGCTTTCGCTTAGGCCTTGCGAATCCCAGTTTGAGCGGGAAGACATGGATGAAGATGAAGATGAAGATGATGAAGAGGACACCGAGGTAGTAGGCAACGACACTGAAGAAGCCGACACCGAGGGCGGCACTGAGGAGCTCAATTTCGAGGAAGAAGACATCGACACAGAGGTCTTAGGGAGCAACATCTTCGTTGACGAGCCCACCAGGCTCGTTAACGACCATTTCCAGCCCCATCACAACACTGTTAACGAGGCACCCAGCTTCGTTAACGAGGTGCCGAGAGCTCCTGTCGACCCACCACCAGCTCCTGTCGACCCTCATGCTTATGGACTCATGCCTTACAACCCGGTGATGTATCAAGACCATTTCCAGCCTCACTACCCACCACCTCCTCAGCCCGAGTACACAAGATCGAGTATACCACCACCATGGGCCGAGGATCTTTCTGTACGGATGCAGCAGCTTCACCTCCAGCATGATCACATTCATCGGAGGATGGATAGATGGGAAACTGTCTATTCAGCTCGCATGTCGATGGAGGATTAGAGGCAGCGTCAGAGAGAGGCGGAGGATGCTGAGCGTTGGAGGACGATGTACGACTTCATGGGGAACTTTGAGCACTACTTTCCTCCACCAAACCGTTGATTCAGCCTGAAGATGAAGTTTTTCCTTGTTTCCACTTTTAGAACTTTGTAAGTTTTTTATGTCTTTCTTTTTCTTTTTAATTTTTTGCTTTCTTTTCTATTTCTTTTCCTTCTTCTTATTTTTCTTACAGTGGGGACACTGTAATTTTAAGTATGGGGTGGGAGAAAGTAGAAAACTTATGTCCTAGGTGTTTATTTGTTTTATGTAGTTTCTATTTCCTTTAAGTTGCAAATCGAAAAAAAAATCAAAAAAAATGAAAAATTTTGAAAAATCTAAAAAAGAGTTTTAGAATTGATAGATATCCTTTCTTAAGTTCTATGATAGCAATCGCTAACTTAATCATATAATTCCTTGCAAGCATGTCTTTAAAAGTATAGCTGGATTCTCAACTTGAAATTATTGATTTTAGAAGAAGATAGCATTTGATGAAATTGAGCACATATACTTTATAGCATAGATGATGCAATCCAACAAAATTTACCTTGTGAGTTATTTTTGGCCTTAAAGGGAGAACATTTATAAATCCCTCTTCTTTTCTTGTGTGATTTACTCTCTTTATGCATATTATCTCTTGGAATTGTGATGGTTATCTATTTCTTGAGACCCTTATAAGATTTTTAGTTTATTACTTGTAAAGATCATATGATGGAGAACTTATTTTCATAAGCCTTATTATTCCCTATCTACCTTTACATTATTCCTTCTTTTTGATAACCAATTCTAGCCTGAAACCTTTTATTTTTAGCTCCACAAAAAAGTATACCCTAGCCGAGATAAGCTTGACCCTATCCGGGAATTAGGACTTAGATTGGAAAGGTAAGTTTTGTGATGTGTTAAAAAGAGAGGATTGCTTATATTTTGCTTTAATTGAAGGGTATTTGGGAAGGGTAGATTGGAAGTCTCTTGCTTTTACATGTAATAAGAAAGATCTCTTGATAGAAAAATGCACAAAATAAAGTTTTTGAAGGAAGTGAAAAGAAGAGAAAGAAAGTGTACGGAAGCTCGTTAACGACCCTGATATGGGTTCGTTAACGAGGCAGCGAGAAAGAAAGAAAAAAAGAGAAAAAAAAAGAGAAGGAGAATGATAAAAAGAGGTGAAGAGTCGAAGTGCATCTGTGTTTATAGATAATATCAGAGATTCTTTTAATTTGTTATGAGACTTTCTAGGATGATAAAGGGTGAGTGAAAATGAGTGTGCATAATGAGAGTGAGTTTGGTATGATCATTTATGAGAGTTTTGGTGAAGTGTGAGTTTTTAGGAGTCTTTGATTCCCGGATATTATTAGCACTACATGACCAAATATTTTCCGCGCCCTATTGTTATTACCAAGCCCCATTACAACCCGGCCGAATGGAAACTTCTATGAAGTTTTTCATTGAGCCCCCTAAGTTCTCTTGATGATTCTTTGCTTGTTTTGACAAATCTTGGGTGGAGAGTATTGGTGATATAAGTTCCAATTTCTATGAGTAGTTGTATATAAGATGAGTTGAGAGATTGAATTTATAAGCCTAAACACTTGAGAGTTGAGTGAAACACATTATATCCCTTGAGAGGTTGGATTGTATTATCTTATGTCTATTTAAGTGTATATATGTGTGAGGATGTTAATAGTCTTTTGCTATATTTTTCTCATGTGTAGATGTTGCTTTTTAGAAGATGGCTATGTCTTGATGAGCATGATTTGTTTTGGTTTTGGTTAGTGTCTTGTTTATTGCTTGAGGACAAGCAAGTCTAAGTATGGGATATTTTGATGTTCGCATTTTTAGTATAGTTTTTAGTAGGTTTTCTTTGCTTATTAGGTTTAGTTTTGTTAAGTTTAGGATTAGTTTTGAGTGTTTTTAGATAATTTTGCATATTTCTATGAAAAGAGTGGAAGCTACGTTATTTTGTGTATTTTGTAGGTTTTAGCGAGGAAAAGAGCTATATGGAGTTGAATTTGGAGCATTACAGCAAAAGACGGAGGAGTGCAAGATTGAAGAAATCAAAGCTCAAGATTACGAGAGGAAGTGTGGAAGAAAACGAAGCCCAGGCTCGTTAACGAGGTTGTGAGGGCTCGTTAACGAGGCCACGAAGAAGAAGATTTGAAGATTTATTTTATAATTCACCGATCCTGAGCGGGAATTTATTTCCGTGTCGGTTGAGTATCTTTTTAGAATCTTTTGGGGTTATTAGAATATGTATTTTAGGTCTTAATATCTTTATAGATTTTATTTCTATCTTTTAGGGTTTGTTTCTATCTTTTTAGGAAAGTTTATATCTTTTAGCCGTTTTAGTTTTTAGCTTTTTAGTATAAATACCCTTCTATCTAGCATAGAAAGGGGGAGGTTTTTTATAGGGAAGTTTTTTAGAAGAGAATTTTTAGGGAGAGAATTCCGAAGGGCCGAGAGAGAGAGAGAGTCGGATCGGAGTCGGATCGAGGAGGCTCGGTAGACGATAGTCACCGGGGTCATTAGTTGCGATTGTGATTCGGTATTTTGATGTTTTTCGGGTTCTTCTGAATTTCTGTAAGACGATATTTTCTTATTAATTTGAGTTTTGTTTTGTTCCAATGTTTCCCTTGATTGAAGTTATTAGTTTCTTAGTTATGATTAGTGAG
Source organism: Fallopia convolvulus (assembly GCA_964016875.1). Lineage (NCBI taxonomy): Eukaryota > Viridiplantae > Streptophyta > Magnoliopsida > Caryophyllales > Polygonaceae > Fallopia > Fallopia convolvulus. The sequence goes on from OZ024736.1 coordinate 35,132,660, forward strand.
TAGTTTTCTTTTCTAGGATCGGGGTTAAGCCCGGCATAGTTGAGCATGTTTGATGAGTAAGATTGTGTTGTGAATGCCTTTTATCTTTGATTGAGAATTGTTTGTTGTGCTTATACCGAAACGAAAGTTGAGGTAGTTTGGTGTTTAACTTGATTGAAAGAGAAAGTTAGTAACTTGAAGGTTGATATTGTTTGAATACGAAAGTTTCAAGCTTTAGATCCAAAACAAGCAATTAAGTGAATTAGGATACGAAAGTTTGTTAATTTACTTGTTAAGTCAACGAAAGTTGATGACTCTATCTGTTTAAAGGCATGATCTTATCTTCTTACGAGTTTTTATGCTTGGCTATGTTGTGGTGTCCCTAAATCCTAGATCTTTGTTTTATTTGAATTATTTCTAGTGAATTTTCGTTGTTGAGTACTTGCCTCGGTTCCGAATTTAATTAGAATTTAATTAGGTCGTTAGTTGAAGTGTTTTTGTGTTCGGTGGTTCATTAACGACCCTGACAACGTCGTTAACGAGGCTGCTTGTGAATGTTTTTATTTGTTTTTGTTTGCTTTTTAGTAGATTGATAAACGAACAACCTTGCTTCCTGTGGAACGATCCTGACCTCCCTATACTCAGCGGGGTCTTGATTATAAATTTATTTGTTGTCAAGAAACCCTCTCAACAGCAATCGGTATTTCCTAGGTTCATTTTTATTTAAGCATACAAGTTGTTCCCAACAACGAGAATTTCCACGGAGACGAAAAGTAAAAGGTCACAAGGGAAATTCCACTTGCCTTAGCGTAACGAGTTCTAGCAAACGAACTTTGACGAAACTTATGCGATTCCTTGCTATGAACGAGGATTCCGACCTATTGATAAGGGATTTATGAAAAGGCTCAAAACACGATTTTCCAACTAGAGTTCGGATTACCTCTTATAATGTTTTTATAAGAGGATTTGAATTTCTAAATTATTATAATAATAATTTAGAAAGTTATTTTCTTTAAAATAATAATATTCCTTTATTATTATTTTGATTTTGTAATATCCTTATTATTCCGAAAATCTCTATTAAAAATAATTATTAAATAATCCTTTTTACTAGGAAGTTTCATTAATTAGAAATCTCAACTTTTCCTTACAAGGTAACTTGCCTAAACTACTATTAATTTAGATTAATCTTATTTATTCTATTTCCATAACCCCCTTTTATATAATAAGGCTCATAAAAAAATATAGCTTAAGTTCCCGTGCCTTGCACGGATTTATAAAATTATTGTATTATTTGTTTGTAAATTTGATTAAATTGATATTAAAAAAAATTATATGTATCTTATTAAAAAACTATCATTTATAAAAATAATTATTGATATAAGTAAGGTTTTTTAAGAAACGATACGTATCTTATCGTATAAACTACCCTGTCGAAAAATAAAACTAATATATTAAAAATAATTTAGTATATTAGTAATATTATTATATTTAAAAAAAATTATTTCATTATAAAGATTATGTTTTTTTCACTTGCCAAATTTTAAGATCTCTAAATATAATTGTATATTAGTAATATTAGTAACATTTTTATATTTAATAAAAACTTTCCATAATGGATTAGGCTCCAAAATCAACTTGCCAAAGTTTAAGATATCTAAATATAATTGTACTTCCTAACATAGAATCTTTTCTATATTTAATTGCTTTCTTTTCAAGCAAGTTAACTTTATGCTATACCACCTACTAGGTTTATTATAATATCATACTTGATATATTAAATCTTGAACTTAGGTCTTTTAATAATTCTCTACACTTGGAAGTTCATTAACAAACTTATATTTTTTTATAGATGACTCTAGTAGTATTTTTTTTAGTAGTAGCATATTTTCATGAGATCATTGTCTAAGTCAAACTATAGTTTTTAGATCTCCAACATATTCTATAGCTTAGACTCATGCTAATGATATAATATTTTATTATATCCTACATGATAGCTAACATCTTGTAATATTCTTCATATAAAAAGATATGCTAAGTTCATATTGAATAAATATTTTTATTCTTAATTCCTTATATTCACTCATCTTTATAAATTCTATATCTTTTATAGATTAGGTCATGCAATGATTTTTTTCTTTACTAGAAACTTTGTAAAAACAAGTATATAAAGATGATATTGATTTTAATTAATAAACTTTTGATTTTTAAGGTCATAATATGATATCATCCTTTTGTATAAGACATGCATAAAATTTCTAGATTCTTATTTGATCTAAGGTGGAATAATACTAAATATAGACCTTGCATATTATATTTATTTTATAACATCTATTTATATCTTGTAAGAGCATGCATGTAATAAAACCATGAATATATCTACTTATTTTTATTTAGCTTAAGTTACCATAGTAAAACAATTTGTTTCTAGCTTTCCAACTAACAAGATCTCCCTCACAAATATTTTTATTCCATTATTTCCTAAATATATTCTAACAATTTATAAACATCTTTTAATAAAAGAAATACGTAAAGGGATAATAAAAATTTAGGATAGAAATTATACTATGGGTGTTTTGTAAAATACAGAACAATGGAAGAGAACAGAGGAGGAGTCCGGCGGGCAGGGGCGGCGCGGCCATGAGTCCGGCGAGGGCAGGCGGCGGCGCAAGGAGGGCTCCGGCGGCTCGGCGTGGCCTGGGCGGTCCGGTTGGGCTCCAAGGTGGTCCGACGAGGGCTCCAAAAGGAAGAAAGGAGAAGTTTTGTGGTGTTTGAATGGAGAAAAATACTTGGAGAGTGGCTGATTTTTCTTGAAGATTTAGAGTGAAATTGCTAGAAGAGAGCAAAAGCTTGAATGGGTGCTTGAGAGAGGGTTTTTATAGACATCTTGGTGAGGTCCTCAATCCATGGCTCAAGGTATGGACCAATGGAGGAAGAGGAGAAGGCCATGCATAGGTCAAGAGTGTGCTTCTTCCATGGTGATGAGAAGTGAGGTCACAAGTTTGGTCAAGCAAGCAAGGAGGAGGTGGAAATGGCATGCAATGGCTGCCTTTCCAATCAACGTAACTTCATCAGACTAGAGTCTGATGTTCAAATGGGAAGAAGGGGCTTAATTGTTATAAGAGGAATATGTTAGGTTGAATGAACAAGAAATTACAATTGGTCTAGCGGAAAAGGGAGAGGGGCGTGTGAGGGTAGAGTGCAAGAGGTCTCAGGTTTAAATCCCGGCTTTTGCATTCTTTTTACAAGGCTTGTATCTAGTTTTCTAGGTTTTTATATAATTTAATTTATGGAATAAATTCAATTTCTAAAAGACATTATTTTTTATCTAATGCTCTTTTTATTAATTTACCTCACTTTATTAATCTATGTCCCTCAAGTTATTTTATTAAGTTTTTAACTATTTTAACTTTCTTGATAATCTCTTTCAAAAAAAATAATAGAGGTTAATTTGATATTTAGAAATTTCTCCAATTTAATAATTGATAATAAATTTTATATTATAAAAAGCTTGAAATATCGCAGATATTACATCTACTTTATTGAAAACCACTACTAATAAAATATCAATAATTATAAGGGGTAAATATGTAAAGTAGAGATCAAAATAGCTAAAAAAAACATATTCTATAAAATAAAACAATAAAACTAAAAAGACAAGTTTCACGAAACGGAAGAAGTATATAATAAGAATACCTAGGAAATCCTAGGAAAATTTTGTAATTCTTTATAGTATCGAATATCAATGAATGATTCACCTTTCATTAGAAAAAAATTGTACTCCAACATGTAAAATATGTAAATTAAATATGGGGTATGATGTGAAAAATTCCTCAAATTCTTGGGATATGATTAGTATTACCTATTATAAATAGAAATCATTAGACAACCACTATTACACGTACTCATTGTTTAGAGGCCGACTTTAGTTGAATGACTATGCATGTGCACTCAGCAAACGGATTTGGCCAGCAGGATGTCTTCATTTTTAGTAGCAAATTATTACTACGATTTATATACTATATTTGCATATTTTAGCACATGCAAATATAAATAAATGAATATTATACTATGAATCCACTATGATCATCACCATTAAGGGACAAGAGCACAAAACCCTCATTGATTACCTCATTTATCACCAAAGTCAAAAATCAGCGACGAGTTGGTCATAGAAATGTTTGTTGTAAAGTTTAATTTACTAACTAATATAATCCACTATCTGGTAATAGATAGCATCCACGATTCACTAACTAATTGTCAAATGAAGCCTTAACGAGATATTGAGAGGATTAACACGTCAAAAGTGAAGAGTTAATATCACACAATGATCATAAACACACACGAGTTCTACAGTTGGTTCAAACATACACCGTTAAAGAATTTTTTGAATCAATACAGTTGCACTCTTCTATATTGAGTTTTTTTCATTATCAGAAGATTAACCACGTACATTACATCCACCAGTTACATATATATACTAATAACAAACTAACTGTCTAACTATAATTAACTATATAGGGGCGGAGTCCCCTTAATCCACCTCTAATGTCTAAGTCAATTGGCTAGCCAGAATGACCTTGCTAATAGGAGGAATCACACTCTCATTAGAGCAGTTTGCCGATTGAACGTCGAGATAAAAGGTAAGACTTGCTAGCGAGTTCAACCAATATGAATATGCTTACCGTACATGGCGAAAACATATATTTATAGTAGAAGAAAGGGAGTAGGGGTGTCAAAAATCCTCCCCTAGGTCCGACCCATATGCCTTGTCGCCCAAGCAAGCGATCTCTTGCTCCCCAATCTACGCGGAAATTCTTTCTTTCGACTAAGATAGAATCTTCCACTATATCGATTTAATTACCAAAATAAAGAAGACAAAGCTTACTATATATAATAAATACCATATTTAAAGAAACAGATATCATAATAAATAAAAATATCTTTTTAGCGGAAAATAGGTAGTTATTAAAATTTATCCACTTACAGAAGTTATTCAACTTTTTCGTTTATAAAATAAGAGGTAGTTTTAAGTGTATATATATACTAGCAAGACCCGGTCGTGCCATACTCGACAATGAATTGAATTTTTTTTTATGTAGAAACGGTACTTGTCGATTGAATTTTGCATAAACTTATTTGATAAAATAAAATAATTTCCTCAATAAATCTTTCAAGCGAGAATTATTATAATACTTATTATTACTTAGGGAATGTATAAAAATAAATAATATTTTTATTTATAATTGGAATGTGATTTAATTTTTGAATGGAACAATATTTTAATAATATATATGTAAATTAATATTAAAATTTTGAAAAATATTTCCATACTCATTAATTGAATATGTTAAGTATTTCATACTCATTAGTTAATTATGAATGTAATAGTAATGAATGACGTAATATTATTACAATAGGTATAAAATGCTTATTAATAACATAGATTATTGAATTTTTTTAATTGAATATGGTAAGTAATAATGATAAATGAGATAATATTATTAGAATATGTAGAGAGTGTAAATTTTCTAAAAAATATCAAGGATAAAGCAGTAAATGAACATTTAAATATATCTATGTGGCATAGTTAAATGGACGACACATAAGAGAGAAGGATTCGACTTTAATAATAGTATATTGATATTGGTTATTGTAAATTAGAGACAAATTAGAGACAAACTATAGCTATTAATTTAGGAGGATGAGGACTAGGATTAGAAGAGACACATGTTGAATGTTTTTTTTTTCCGTTCATATATAAGATACATGTATTTATAAATTATTATTATAAGGTTTTTGTTATAGTGATTTATGTTTTGAATTAAGGGGTTCATGTTTAAGCTGTATATTTACACTTTCAAAGATGTTAAAGTTCATATTTTTGAACAATCACTAGTTGGTCTTGCGGGATGAGACGCTAAGTTCCCTTATGCGTTTGTGTTTAGAGATCAAGTTCGAATCTCTTTGACGGTGTGTATGGAGAGATTGAGTTAGAAGAGTCACTCCCATTAAGGACCTCTGTAGTACCCGGTTCAGACGTAGAACGGCTTCACAAAACGCTTAAAAAAGTTCAAAAGTTTATATGGTGGAGAGACATTTTCATTTGATCCTATAAAATAGTTTATATTCTTTTATTTTGATAAAGGTAAGAATTCAGTAACCATACGAACCTAATAAACTAAGATGTCACACAACACGGCAATCAAAAAACGACTAGGTAAAGAACTTATTATCCGAAATAAAAAGTTGAATAATAAAACTTTTAAATCAATATTTTTTTTGTATTTGGTTTTATATCAAATTTCTTTTTTTTTTGGTAGAATAAGAGGCGACATTCTCTGTCCCCTCAAGGGGGAATTTTATTAATAAAGTAAAAGGGATAAATAGTCGGCAAACAAGGGATAACCCGACCCCAAACATCAAGAGACAATAAAGAAATAACACCCTCCGGCGGGTCAATCAATACATGAGTACCTAAACTGAAATCAAAAGCATAAGAAGCTATAAAGTCAGCCACACAGTTGGCTTCTCTAAACACATGTCGGAATTGAAGAATCCAATCCCTTCTAATTAAGTCTTGACACTAAGATACCAGACTGAATAACGGGTGATGACGCTCCACGGGGTTGCCTAGAACTTGAACCACCAATTAAGAATCAATCTCTAGACAAACCCTCTTGAAACCCTCTCCCAAGATAAATTGAGGCTAATCATGACACCCCAAAGTTCAGCCATCAGAACCGTACACGTCCCAATACTACGCACCACTCCTGCTAACCAACGTCCATCGCTTATCGTGAATAACACCAACAGGCGTTGCTAACCCCTCTCTAGAAACACCTCCATCGATATTTAATTTAATCCAACCTTCCAAAGGGCGCGACCAAGCAATATACTCCTCCCGAGTGCGCTCGTTCCTATCAATCTCTTGAATCGGAAGTGTCGACCACCAATACTCCCCCACCTGGCGTCGAATGAAGTCAGCTTTGCTTCTCAAAAACTCCTCTTGACCAAATACAAAGGCATTTCGCCATTTCCACACCCACCAAATGGTAGTTGCAAAAACGGAAACCCAAGCAATATTATTACCAACAGAATATGAAATATTAAATCGAATCCAAAAGGCAAAATCCGATAAGAAGAAATCTTCCCTAGAAAGAGGAGGGCGTAGATCATCCCAAATACGTGTTGTAGATTCACAATCACGTAAGAGATGAAGCAACGACTCCTCCTCGGTAGAGCACCTAGGGCAAGACGCGTCCAAAGAAAAGTGGAGTCGAATCCTTTCTTGATTAGTTAAGGGAACACCCTTCAAGGCTAGCCAAAGAAACACTTTAACCCGCTCCGGAACTTGATCTTCCAAATAACCTGAAAAACACCACGATCAGTACAAAAATCTAATCAAACCCGTTGAATAAGATCATAGGCGGAGGAGAGTACATGAGTAGGCTCCACAAGAAGATGGGCGCCAACTCAACACATCAGTCGCAGCCTCATCTTCGACAACAACAACAACGGTGATCCGGAGAAGAATTCTCGATGGCAGAAACTGGGAGAAAAGCTGCTATCTCCACCCAACCGCTGGCTCCCAGATATCATACACAGGAAGGTAAAGACTATCCTGGTTGATGGGCATTAAGGCGACATCGCAAAGCCGGTCCTCATCAAGACAAATATCAGTTCAAAATCAGACTTGCTTGCCATTCAGACGCACCAACTGAAACCCTTTAACACAACCTCCTACACACCCTTCTTAATGCTACACCATAAACATAACTCCATTTTGCTCTCGTTTAGAAGATGAATAGGTGTGGTGCAAGGGTGGTTAACTCCCCTAGCCAAATTCATACTAGCTTAATTTTTTTTGCAGAACATATATAGGTGCTACAAGCCTACAATGTACATATAAGTTTGAATCTTACGTGGAATAAATATTCTGTGTGAATATGCGACAAGTAAAAATATATCGTAAAACATTAAAAATGCATCGTAAAGTCTAAAAAGTGTATTTCTAAATGGCACTATTACGAGATATCGTAAAACATCAAAAATGTATCTTAAAGCATCATAATTGTATTTCTAATTTGAATGTATTTTTGACATTTTATGATGCACTTTTAATAAGAACGGTAGATGGAGTACATCCAACAGGTAGTAATGAGCCTCATATTACAAATACCTTTTATACCCCATATGATTTACACTCATCAATGTAGTGCTAACTTAGCTTTTTTCAATTTAGGAAACATATATAGAGATTAATATCCTATTAAATTATACCTATGTCCGTCGTGCCTCAAGTAAGTGGCAAATCTTGGTATAAAAATATACTTAAGAAGAAAAGTCGTGGATTTATAAATATAGGTTGATAAGCAAAAGTTAATTAATCAAGTTGTTTATATATAGTGGGGATATTTATTTGGCTTTCAAAATAGTGTTGTGGTGTGTGCGCGCACAAAATCGATGGTGAATTAGTGGATGATATACGTTCCCATATGGGGAACAAATTAAATATGCCTGAAGGCCCCGGCTCTCCATGCCAAACATATGAACCTTGGAAATATTTAATTAATCTTGAAAGTTGATAAGTCGATCATAGTGATGATGATTCATTCGATCGTTTTAAAAAAAGACCCAAAAGCGCTTCGGCCTTTCAAATACGACCACCATTATACTTTTTGTTCCAACGATTATCATATTAAGAATGCTGGCTGTTAGGCTAATTCAAAAGCTAGGCCGGTCGATTTAACCAATTAATTTTGCCTCAAATGAGGTGCCTAATGGGGTTAGAGGCAATAATGGTAGATTGGTAGACCAATATTCAATTGGTCTTAAGTGTTGCTCGAATCTCCCTAACGATATGTATGAAGAAATTGATATTTGAAAGGTCTCTTTCAAAATGGGACTACAAAGTATTCGTTCCGGACGTAGAGTGGTGTTCACTGATCGAATCGTGTGACCAAAAGGCAAGGCCAAAAAAAAGACACTAATGGTAGAAAGTATAGGGGTATTGGGAGGTTTTAAGTCCGATTCCTGCATTCGTCCCTTCACTTAGGTAAAACAATCAGGTGTCACTAATCCTTCTTTTGTTGGGTTGAGTTAGTCAATACAAGACGATTTATCTGATTTGTGGTCCTTATTAACTAGATCACGAGCCCAAAATTGATACCGAAGGTGAGTTTCTCGTCATAAAAATCTCGGTTGGTCGATGTGTGTAAATTAATGCATTTTTTTTGCAATAAATAGAAACTTATATAGAAGGCCTACATGTAAGATTGTTAGGGTTGTAGGGTGAGTGCAAAAGACAAGGAGAACATGATCTTACCATTTATTAAGGAAGAAGTTAAGAAGGTGGTTTGGGATGTTGATAGAAACAAGACTCCAGGCCCAGATGAATTCAACTCAAGATTCATTCAAAAGGTATGAGCAATGGTTGAAGATGATATCATAGAAGCAATCCTTGACTTTTTTAAGCATGGGAGGTTCCTTAGGAAGATTGGTAGCATTGTCATTGCACTGGTTCCAAAAAAAGATCATCCAGAAACAATCCATGACTATATACCTATTTCATGCTGCTTAGTCCTCAACAAAATTATTTCCAAGCTACTGGTGACGAGGATTCAAGAAGTGCTTCCAAAGCTGGTGGAGAGAAATCAAGGTGCATTTATCAAAGGGAGGAGCATAAAATTTAATGTTGTAGTGTGCTAAGAGCTGGTAAAGTGTTATGCTAGGAAATATATAAGCCCCAGATGTGTCTTGAAAATTGATTGAAAGAAGGCATATGACATGGTAAATTGGGACTTCCTCTTCCAAGTTCTTAATAGCCTATGATTTCATCCTATCATGGTACACTAGATAAAGGAGTGAATGAATGTATAACAAACTACTTTTCTATAAATATTGGGGAGAACGTTGTGGTTATTTTAAAGAAAAAATGGAATAAGACAAGAAGATCCCCTCTCCACACATGTTTGTGTTATGATTGGCTGAAAGTCGTCGTGCCAAATCAAAACACAAATCCCTAATTACATAACTAGTATAGTTGGTAAGTCGGATTCGTACCCAAGAGACACTTGTATCCCAAGTAGTTATTATTATAAACTTAGAAAGTAACAAAGGGGGGATTTTGGAATTTTAATTCTAAAACTAGAGAAATTTAAGCAAGTAAAGCAATTAAACAAAGCAAAGGTTGGATTTTTATCAATTAAGGAAAAACAATCTTATTCTAATATCCACTTTCTCCCTCAAGTTATTGATCATAGATTCAAACAAGTTATTTCTTTTGATTATTCCTATCATGATCAGAAATATAACATGGCAACGAGACATGCAAACTTAACATCCAAACAACTCATGAAACGATCATAAATCATATGGATATTAGCAATGAGAACAAGGATAAACAAGATACATGCAATTGAATTTCAACCAGTCAAACAATCAACATACATTCAAATCTCTTTCTCAATTGTTTTAGTCCAACGAGTCCTAAACCAATTGAGTTGCTACAAAGATTATGTTTTACTACAAGAAAACCTAGATCTAGCAATAGAGAGTATCAATTCCAACAAGGTGATCAATCAAGCAGAAATCAATACAATCAATAATAATTATGTACAAGAGAATTGAAATAACATGTAGAAATAAACCTAAAAAGAATAATCTCACAACAAACTTGAGTCTGAAAAGCTTCAACTTGAATAAGATCTAAGAGTTTAGTTCTCCATGAAAACAGAGAATACAAAAGTCTGGAATAATAGAAATTAGGTCTAAGAGAGGTCCCTAACAAAGGTCTAAAAAAAGGTTTATGTAGTCCCTAAAGAACACAAAATAATAAAATAAAAGGAAACAAAGATAATAAATATATAGATAGATAAAACGCCGCCTCAGATCTTCGCTGAAGTGTAAAACCGCGGGCACGGTGAGTAAACTCCACGATCGCGAAGCTGATAAATCTGAATCCCCGAGTCAACGTTGACCGCGACCGCGGCCTTGTACGACCATGATCGCGTAGCTGCAGCTTGGCTCCACCACCGTTGCTCTAAATCCGCGACCTTCTTGTCTTGTTCTTCCAATTCCGTCTTCAAGTCTTCTTTTAAATGAAATTCTTCAACTATTCTGTCTTCTCCTAATTTGTCATTACAAGCTCTAAAAAGACCTAAACCTATACATAAAATGTACTATCTAGTCCTAGTTATGCTATATAAATTACAGCATATCATGTTACTCATAGAAGTGATCAATTGAGCAATGACGAAAATGAGTAGGAATAGAAGCTTCAAATTCCATCCAAATTGTGCTAGAAAGAGATTGAATAGTCTGTGCTTTGTTGATGATCTGTTTATTTTTTCTCATGGTAGTGAAGGGTATTTTCAAGCAGTTAAAACAACCTTATATGTTGATGATCTGTTTAAGTGACATGTCAGGGCTCAACATCAATACTAGCAAATCTAAATTAAATTGAACATAAAGGGTGGCAATCTAGAAAAGCTAACGACTTTGATTTTGATGGTTCCAAATGTCATCACGTGGCCGACCTCGAGTCTACGAACATAGTCGCCAACTTCAGTCAGGTCGCCGACGTGAGTTGAAGGTAAACATAGAAGATCTTGAAGACGCGTGTGATATTGAAGATTTGATCAAGATATTTTGGTTTTAAGAAAGATCTTTCTATGTATGGATAACAAGTCGACGATTGCCTTTGCCCTAAGAGATATCTTATTGTGTCTTATTTTATGCTTAGGATAATACTTGTAAAGATAGAAAAATATTAAGGTAATATCTTTTCTATTCTGACCTCGTTTTCATGTTTGTAAACCTAGGCATTAGGTTGGAATAAGCACGAGCTCACACTCTACTTGTGAAACAAAAGAAACAGGTTGTTTGAGAGTTCGAAAGAAAAGAAGAGAGACATAGGCTTGTTAGTTGGTTGATAGTAGTGTTGAATCGGTTCATAAGAGTTCTAGCATACTTGGGAAGTAGGCTAGTTCTGGGGTATTCTTGTAATCACATTCAAAAGTATCAATAAGAGCAAGCTACGACTTTTAATCCTTTCAAGCGAGAACTTGGAAGGATGTGGTTTTCACACTTGATTAACTAGGTTTGTTGATCAACTGTTTCCACTATAAAACATCCTTGTGTCGAGTAAGTCTTTCTTGTTGTTTAATTTCCGTTGCATTTACTTGAGAGGTCGACGACTTAGTTGAGGTCGGTCACCTAGACGTACTAACGATCCTACAATTGGTATCAGAGCCTTGACTCTAGATCTGTTTTAGTACTTCATATTTACAAGAAAGATGACTTTGACAAACATAACTATCAATGATTCATTTTCGAAGCCACCAGTGCTCAAGGCTAGTGAGTATGATTGGTGGGTCGAGCAAATGGAGACTCACATATGCTCTCTCGATGGACAACTCTGGAAGGGTTATCGAGATGAGTCTTGAAACCTTCCTTACATATGATCGAAAGGAAGAGAAAAAGGAGGACTACAATGATGCTGACTTTAAGAAGTTAGAGAAGAATGCCCGTGCTAAGAAGGTTCTCCAGCATGCTCTATCTCTTGGAGACTTGAAGAAAGTCGTTCAACACAAAACGACCAAAGAAATTTGGGATGCTCTCACACGGCTTCACCGAAGAAACGATGACGTGAAGAAGGACCGCATTATAACACTGGAAAGGGAGTATAAATGAATGAGTCAAGAGAAGAATGAAGCCTTTGGTGACTATTACTCGAGATTTCAGGTAGGGATGGACATGGGGGCGGGACGGGGCGGGGAATGCATTCCCCGTCCCCGTCCCCGGATACAATTATGACCCCCATCCCCGCCACGTTCCCATTTAATTCCCACGGGGAACGGGGCGGGGAATCCCCGTCGGTTATCAGGTTGTTAACGGGGCTCCGTTTATTATAAAAAATATTTTGAACTTTAAAAAATTACAGATATCAAATTTAATAACATAAATTTTAAAATTTATTATATAATTTTTAGATATATATAAACTTTTAAATTAAAAATTACAATTATATTTAAAATCTATTTTTATTCCATGTTTTATAAATTAAAAAAAAAACATATCGAGTATATATAGCGGGGATTCGGGGCGGATAATACATTCCCCGTCCCCGCCTCGTTTAAAATCAGGGATACGAAAATGATCCCTGTCCCCGCCCCGTTCCCCACTAAGTCGGGGAATTCTCGCCCCATTAGGGGCGGGTCCCCGTACCCACGGATTTTTTGTGCATCCCTAATTTCATGTCGTGGTTAGCTAACTTGAGTTTCTTGTTGAGAAACTTTCTCAATGGAAGCAAGTTAATAAACTGATCCAAGGGCTCAACTCAAAATGGAATAAAGTTACTGCTGCGTTGCTAACCAGACCAAATTACTCACCTTAGAGGATGTCATTGGAAAGTTGTCTATGCATGAAGGAGAAATCAAGCAAAGGCGAGACGATCGCTTTGAAATTGACAAGGTAAATAACATTGCCTTAAAAATGGAAAGAGCGGTTGATTAAATCAAATAACAAAATATTGTTATTTTAAAGATTTTAACTTGTGTTTAAAAATATAAGTTAGAAAAACCGTATATAAAAATTGTATTTATCTGGTGTGATTAAATCAAATATAGATCAATATGAAAACATTGACTTAAATTCATTTTTGTGATGATGGCATGATGCCGCTAAATTTTGGAAATCCATGTCATAATTCACTTACAAATTTTTGTAGATAAACTCGAAGTTTCGCCACATAAGTGTGGACTTTCATATTCTATGATTTCATCATAATATTCTATGATTTAGCCACATAACTAGTGTGATCTTCGTGTACATGACTTTCAGGACAAAGTAATAGCTATAAGTTTATAATATTATTACAAGAATACAGGCAATGAAAATATCACGTGTGTATCTCCCATATTTATTTTTTTATTTTTTTATTTTTTATTTTTTTGAAAAGGTAAGAATTCGGATACCAAACAGACTTGATAAACCGAGAGTCCGTTAAAAACGGCAGCCGAAAACGGCTAAGAAGATCATAGCAAGCAGGAAAAGCTATAAGAGGTACAAATCTTCGAAAATAAGAGCTAAGAAGAGTTTGATATCGGGATGAGTAAGGCACTAAAAGAAAGCGCCACCGGCAGCAGGTCGACCCCTTTTGGGCGTGCGAAACGGACATCTGACGTTCCCTCCACCGAGATGAAGGATCTTCAAACGCCTCATAGCACCAAGCGACCTGGCCTAATACAACTCGGTCCAATCCAAACTCAGCTCCAACTCCTCGAAAAGTACATAAATAAGCTTCGAGCTATCCTGCAAGAAAAGAAGTCGAACTTGCTTCGCAAGAAAACTATAAAAGTTTAGCTTGCAACGCAAGTAGACACAAGAGAACCGAAACCTTACCTAGTAAGGCCTTAAATTATTTAAATAATATATTAGTAATATTATCTAACCTTAAATTTTAAGTGGTGGACAAAACTCATTCTTGTCAAGCAAGAATTTATTTTAAATTATATAGTATTTTTTTTTCTTTTTCCCTTTTCTTTTATCTTACTACTAAACTTGTACCCCAAGCACATATTTTTTTCCATTTTTTTTTTTTTTTTTCTAATCTCTCTATTCAAGACAACCGGCAACAGAAACTTGGGAAAGATCGGCGACCCACCCGACATCAGAAGGTCGAATAAATCGACAAAACCGACGAAGGTTAGGCGACGAGAGTCTTTAACAGTTCTAAGTATCTTTCAAATCTGTAATTCCTTAAAGTACCAATACTTAAGGCTTTCTCAGCCATATTGGTGCAGGGTTCAAATGTCACAAATTGGCTCAAATTTCCAATTTAATCAAGGTAAAGATTTCAATCAGCCCATTGAAATAGAAACAAATCCCACACAATGTTCAAATTGACAAGCAAAAGAAGTCCAAAAAAACCATGGTTCAAACACTCAGTCATGTAAAAAATGAGTTCGATGTGCAGATTCTAATGGAGAAAAAACCTTTACAAAGGCCTTTCTCCAGAGACAACATGACCAACATCACCGGCCACACCGAGGCTCAAGCAACAGATGTGCCTTTGGGCTCGCACGTCTAGCAAGTCGCGGTCCTAGCGCAGGCTCCAGATCGGAATCGGGATCTCACACCGGAGAGGTGAGAATCGAAAGGGCCAGGAGTTAACGGAGAATAGTATGGGTTCAGATTCAGGCTCTAAAGAGGATTCAACATATCACACCGAGGCATGGTTGAGGAATGGAGGAAGAGGGAGGGCGAACGATCGGAGTTTTCATCGGATGTTGTGGTCAGATTGGGTTTTTTGATGGTGGCGGCGGCTGAGCATTTTAGGTTTTCATCGGGAGTGTGTTTCTTTCATTGGGAGCGTTTTCTCCAGAAAGTCAGAATTTACGATGTTTATTTATCCGTGTGTATCTCTCATATAATATAACTATCATCGACTACCTATTTGTAGGCTATAAAAAAAAAATTCTCCTAGTGAATATATGTATTTATTTTTTTATCCCCTTTTTTTTGTATCAGATTTGAGTTTTCGAGTGACTGTATGTAAGTGGACATCGATATTTCTCCCTTGCGTTTGTTTATCCCTCGGTAAAAACCCCTCGTGAAATCGAGGAAAGTTGGAAGATTTCATGGGGTTGGCTATTTTGGCTCGGTGAAATTATGGGGCTTTGACAAAATGCCCTTGTTTTTAACTCTATCATAAACTTCTTCATCCTAAACTTCTTCATCCTAAACAAGTTGAGCGGTGCTCCATTCTATTTGTGCATATCAACTGTTCGACTAAATGCCCTTGTTTTTAACTCTATCATAAATTGTTTGTTTTTGAACGATGGGGGAGTCTAGATTATTTTATTTCAGAATTCTATCTGGATTGTTGGATGTTACAATGCTCTATAGCTAATAAAACCGTGGATATTGAGGTTCCACATTTTTTTTTGGCAATTCAGGTGATGTCGTATGAGGGTTGAAAGCTTATTCTTCTGTTTGGTGATATCATCAAGGAGACTGTAATTTTTTGTTCTTCAAAATTAGTTTTATACAAATACTACACTTGTCATTATGTTTGTCTCAAAATCATTTAGTTTCATATAACAAATCGATCTGGTGTTTCAAGTATTATTCAACTTTACTACATTTTTTCACCTAAAGCAACTAAAAGTTGAGTTCATGTGTTAGTTTGGCAAATTTATTAAATGCAACTAAATAATAGTTCCATAAAATAAATTTTTCTAAACTGTGTACCTCTGAAAACTTTAGCACAACTGATGGATCAATAAGAACATAATTACATATTAAGCTGCATTTTATCAATGTTTACAATCATTGTTTATATTTGGCTTGCCTATTTTGTTTTCCATAAAGAGTAATGCATTTAGCCAAGTACACGACAAACCTTAAAACTGTGACTAGAAGGCAATAATCACTCAGATTTTTCTTCTAAGGTAATTTCCATGTCTCTCAGCTGTTGTTTTTACATGAATTTTTACACTTATCTCCCATTTCACCCAAGACAAATGATTTGTTAGATATCACCAGCTCCTGCAAATTGATGCAGTAGTGGTCCTCGCTGTTGACACAGCAGTGGGGTGGGAGATCACCTGTTGCTGTAGTACTCCCTCCGCCCCTAAATGTTTGTCCTCTTTCCGTTTTCGTCGTCCCTAAATGTTTGTCCTTCTTCCCCTTCTTTCCTTTTATATCTATATTTTTCTTACAATATTACCCTCATTCATTATATCTCTATCCATATTATCCAATCAAAAATCAACTACAATACCCCTTTTAGTCATTTCCTTTCTTTTCTCTTTCTTCTCACCTTTATCCATCAACATCACACCATCTCCCCTCTTCCCATTGGCTACTTTTCCTCTCTTTTCTTCTTCTTAATTTGTGTGAAATTGTACTTTTAGGACAAACATTTAGGGACGGAGGGAGTACTATTTATTAGGGTAGAGAGAGAGAACTTTGAAGAATGCCCACGTGGCAAATTTTGCTACAATGAATTCCTAGATGTTGACTTGTTTCTGGATGGTGAAATTGGTCAAACGTGAATGAAATTGAGAAAGGAACTGCTGATTGTTCTCATGGCCAAGTGGGTGCACCATTCACCATGTTGTTTGAGGTTTAGTCACAGGGACCATCTCCTGCCAAGATATTTCTCTTTAAATGCACCAGCAGTGCTGTCAATTATCTTCTGTAGACCAACCAATTACTATGCAAATAAAATCAATATTCTTGTTGTGGTTTTTTTTTGACAGAATTTGATCACAAGTCTATGAAATAGGGTATTTGGATGTAGCACAGTTTGTTTTTTGCTTCAGTTGTAACTCTTAGGTGCATGGTTGTTCATTTTGGCTGCAAGGATACCTTTTTCTAGAATGCTTGACTAACTTAATGTCAGCTTAATTTGGTTGACCATTTACTACCTCTTTCTGTTGCTTTTTCGATGATTCAAGATATAACTTATATGAGTAAATTGAAATGAAATAAATCAGTTGTTGGCTTGTTGTTGTGTTAATTGTTCTTGTGATTGTTTATCATTTAAGGAAAAAACAAAAACAGAAGACCCACTTAGGCTCAGCTACTGTGAAGCCATAAAAGCTCATTTAAGCTGGCCTAACTGGAATTAATCCGTGTCAGATGCCATCCTTGTCAATGATCCCATTAGTGGAAGCAAAAATGCAAATGGCCACATTACTCCTTAACCAATATTATAATATTCATATTCCTCTTTGTCTCTCTCATTGGCTTTCTTTCTAGCTCACTATGGTCTATTCTGTCTATATATACCATTGGTAACCTTACACTTCTGCTTCATCCAGTTTTTGTGAGCAATCATGGAGTCTGTATCCAACCTGATTGTCTTTCTCAATTTGGTTACGCTGTCGTTACTGGTCTTGCAGCTAAAAACTGTAGTTTGTATTAGGAACCAATATCAAGCTCCTAAAATTGAGCAGAGATTTTATTCCTTGACGAAGGAGGACCATTTGGTGTCTAAACTGCCAGGACAGCCAGAAGTAAGCTTTCAACACTATGCTGGATATGTCCCAGTAAATGAAACCAATGGAAGGACACTCTTTTATTGGTTTTATGAGGCCTTTTCTCTGCCTGAGCAGAAGCCCTTAGTCCTTTGGCTTAATGGCGGTAAGCCCTTACAAAATCTGATCTTACTTAACTATATATAAGCTTCGTTCATGTAGCATGTTGTTTCCCTATTCCCATTGTTTGCGTTATATGCTGCTCGTACTCTGAACAAATGACACTAAGTTGCTGTCGTATTTTTCTTTTCTTTTTTTTTTTTAATGTTGCAACTGTATTTCTGCTCTGCTTCTCTTTTACCTATAAATTCAACCTGCTTTTAATTCATCCCTTTTTGATAGTTATCTTGATCATAAACGAAGTTGTTCAAACAAATATGCTAAAATCGACATGATATATTGTAAAGCAGACACTAGAGGGAATATTTTCCTTATCCAAGAAAAAAAGAGGAACAATTTGGATTTTTGTATCATTCTTTTCCACTTCTTTTTTCTGATTCCATCCATGATGTAAGCCTCTAGTGGGTTAGGACTCCATTGAACAAAATGTATGGTTGTAAACCAAAGTAGATTTTTAAATTCAAGGGTGCCTCAGCTTTACCTGGATGCTTCCATTTAAGATCGTTGAAGTCTATGGGATTTCATATTCCTTGGGCTGGCAGTTTCGTTGAATCTAGACAATCCTCCTCTTCAATCAAGCTTGAAACTTATTTGTCATGTAAACATAAGGTTTACTGCTGTGAAACCACAAGTTTAATGCTCTTGCTTTTCCAAATGGTTTTATAGGTCCTGGATGCTCCTCAGTTGGATATGGAGCTACACAGGAAATAGGACCCTTCATCGTGGACAACAATGGCCAGCAACTCAAATTCAATCAATATGCATGGAATAGAGGTGACCTAATTCTGACATAATTTGCCATTTTCATAATTTAAGCTCTCCTTGATTTCTATGCTCTCATGATCTGTGAAGCTTTCATTGATGTTCAACTTTGATGATGTTGCAGAAGCTAATATGCTGTTTTTGGAATCCCCGGTTGGAGTTGGATTTTCATACACAAACACTAGCACTGACTATGATGTTCTTGGAGATGACTTTGCAGGTTATTTTTTGGGCTTGTTCTTGACGTTTGTGTGTCAACGTTGATCTTGGGATAATTATATGGGATTCCTCTTGATTATTTTCAGCAAATGATGCTTATGCATTCCTGCATAACTGGTTTCTCAAGTTTCCGTCGTATAGAAGCCGGGCCTTCTACATTGCAGGGGAGAGCTACGCAGGAAAATACGTACCCGAGTTAGCTGATCTCATCTATGACAAGAACAAAGATCAATCTCTTTATATCAATCTCAAGGGTATTTTGGTATGTTATCTCTCGCTTGCCCTGTACAATTAATTTTAAAATGGACTGGATTTGCATCTTTCATTTTCTGATGGAATTGTTTGTATAATATGGTCAGCTGGGTAACCCGGAAACATCCGACTCAGATGACTGGAGAGGCTTAGTAGACTATGCCTGGAGCCATGCTGTAGTTTCTGATGAGACTCACACAATCATCAATGAGACTTGTGATTTTGACAGTAACGATACGTGGAGCAATGTTGAGTGCAGCCAAGCTGTGGATGAAGTGCTAAAACAGTACAAAGAAATTGACATCTACAGCTTGTACACTTCACTTTGCATTGGCAATTATACAAAATCTGAAGATGGATCATCATCACAAGTCATGTTCAAGAGCTCCTCTAAAATGGTCAGTTTTCCTTTTTTTGTTTTGTTTTAAGCCTCCTTTTAATCCAATTTAGTAGATTTTATCGTACAATTAAAACCTATGTGCATGTACAGATGCCAAGAGTCATGGGCGGCTATGACCCGTGCCTTGATGATTATGCCAAATCTTTCTACAACAGACCCGATGTTCAAAGGGCTCTTCATGTCAGTGATGGGCTTCAGCTTAGAAATTGGAGCATTTGCAAGTACTCAATCAATGTTCATAAACTTCCATCACCCTCTATCTTTGCATTATCACCATTTTCTTGATTATATGGTTTCACCTTGCCAGCTTCACGATATTTGCCAACTGGAACGACACCAAGCCGTCGGTTCTTCCCATCTACCGAAAACTGATTGATGCAGGACTCAGAATATGGGTTTACAGGTACAAAGGGCACTTCCTGTATAAGTTTTGAATCTCTCACTAGTATCTTGTGTTGATCTTCAACTATCTTTTTCTGGACCAAAATCACAGTGGAGATACAGATGGAAGAGTTCCTGTTCTATCCACTCGGTACAGCATAAACGCGCTTGGTCTCCCTATAACAAAATCTTGGAGGCCATGGTACCATGACTCACAGGTAACTCACCTAAAAAGCCTTGGTCGAAGCAGATAAAGCATTTAGCTTGCATTGTGTTGCATTACATTTTATTTCATTGTATTGCAAAATAATGCTTTGTGATGTAAGATAATGCTTGGTTGGAGTTTTGTATGATCTTAACATGGTATATACTATATACACAGGTGAGTGGGTGGTATCAAGAATATAAAGGGCTAACGTTTGCAACGTTTAGAGGAGCAGGGCACGCGGTGCCTATCTTCAAACCGAGTGATTCGCTTGCACTCTTTGCCTCATTCCTGCAAGGAGAATCTCTGCCTTCTGCTAGGTACACAAATATCTGATGATTTCTGGATATGTCCAGGCGGATTTTGAGGCCATAGTATTAAAACTAGTGAGGATCGGTCTATTGGTCGCGCTGGTAATTAGAGATAAGAGAGGAGTTGTCCTAATTCCTTTTGTCTTAATCAAATATCAGTTTGGAATGCCTAATGAAATCCTTAGCCAGAGTGATCGAGAACTGCAAGAGATGCATACCAAGGTATATGAAATGCATTCACACAAATAAAGAATGGTCAGATAATTTTGCAGGATGTACTGATCTCGTGTAATGCTGGTACATATGTAATTCTATATCTTGAGCTAGTTTTGGTGACCAATGTATTCGTATGATTCTTGCTCATCAAGTATGCTAGCTAACTACTATACTGACATGTGACAAGCCATACTTCCACTTCTTATGCTCCAAAATCCATGTCCAAACAAACGTTCCTACTTGTCCAAACTAAATGATTTAGATTGCCACGACAGATTAATACTGTTTTTTGAGATATGTTCTTTTAGGTCATTTTTCATTTATCATAAAACATGTTCTTTTAATATATTTTTTTTATTTTTTTCAAATTTATCCCTACTTTATAAGAGTAATAATTACTCTTTAAGAGTATACAATATTTGTCAAATGTAAAGGTAATTTGACTAAAAAACTCATTCTTTAATAATTATATAGTGTTTTAAAAGGATAACTTTTGAGGAACGAAGAGAGTAATAAATAAAAATTTTAGCTGAAAAATTAGTAATCAGATTTACTTATAATCGATTTCTTAAGTTTTTCTCAATTAGCTGAAAAATGTTATACGATCCAAAACGAAATTTCCTTTTCCTTCTTTTTTAACAAGTAAGCTAGTTTTTGTTGTGGATCGTCGTCGTCTTTGTCGCTCGCTGTAAATACTATAAATTAGGTGTCATGTCCCAAATTCAAAACCCTTTCCCTTCCTCACCCAAACGAGCTAGTTGGGGGAATTGCAATTCTCCAATAGCCGTTAGGAACGCTGAACGGGAAAGAGAGGCTTTTCCTCTTCGCCGATCGAGAACGCCACCGGCACCAACAACGACGTGCTCTAATTTCTATCCCTTCAAAACTGTATCCCTCCCAAAGGGAGCCATTAAGAAAAAAGTGCATGTAATTTTGCCCTCTCGAAGGCAACTTACTTACCCAAACTCTACCATGATTCGAATTGATAATCATTTGATATCACATTTTGGTTTTGGCTGCAAATTTGTTTTTAGCTTTCCTTGCTTTTGCTATTCTGAGTACCCAGATTGATTGATTATTCCACCTCGTTGTGGTGCCTGCTTGTGATTATATTTGATTGATTACAACGATTCAATTGGCAATCAAAAGATTGTGATTAGTATTTCCTTTAGAGGAGAAATTTTTGATCTTTTCCTCTTCACGAAGAAGAAGAGGGAGACCATATAAGAGCATCGTCCATGCGGTTTACAGCCAGCAAACCCGTCTCCTTTTTCTCTAAGCTCTTCCGTCCCAACACATCAAAGGTATGGTTTCTTCTTTGCCTCTTTTTTTTATTATGTAAGATTTATGCTTCCGTTGGAAATTTTAGCTATTTAATCCCATTATCAATATTGTGTTCTTTCGGATTTGATTATGCATTCACATTCTAGCATTTCTTGGGGTTTCCAGATTGTTTCTGGTTGTAATCATGAATGTTGTAAAAATTATGTTGGTAAGGAATTAAAAATACAAACAGGCTGAAACCTTAAGGAAAGAAGACATTGCGTCAAAATAAATTTTTATGATTTCTTGTTGTTAATTTGTTGCATCATCATGAGTAAATTCCATCCAAGAATCTATGTCCCAAACGATACACTGTTTTCCTTGAATTGGTTGGCTTTCATTATCTTTAATCAAGATTTAACAAGGTTGAGGATTGGTGAATAACTAGGAAAAAGAAAAAAAAAACACTGCCAACAACAATAAGAACCTGTACCTATCTGAATATAAAAGTGGACTGAAACTTTGGTGATGGTATTGTTTTTAGAGGCGTACGTTTGGGAAGGCTACTAGTGAAGGAAGGAAGAATGACAAGAAAACCATACGAACCTTCTTGAACAGGACACACAGCGTCGACAGCAATGGAGGATCAGAAAGTGGAGGAGGCACCTTCTTAGAGTTTATGCGCCTGAGGAAGAAGATCCTCATCTTCCGTGACATTTTTGACTTTCCTCCTATCAATGGCTCTGTCTCTATTCATGAGGTATGTAGTTTTATTTCACCTCTATGGATAATGATTAGGGGCTTATGCAGTTATGCTAATCAGTGAGTCGGCTGATTGGTCTGGCTGGATTTGGATGACAAATTGGATTTCCTTTGCAGCTGGTGATGGAAACAATAGATGATTTGAACAGGATGTACCCGGACTTGATTCCTGGCAATCCTATTTTGAAGATGAAGGAGAAGAACACTCATCAGGTGTCGTTTTGCTAATAGACAACTTTTCTGGTATCTAAAAAAGAAGCTTGAAATGGTTATATGTTATTGTAACTGGCCTGAAACATTCTCATTTCATAGGGTTTGATTTGTCTCTATTATGTTCTTGAATGCATGGCGGATTCTTGGGTTGAGGATAGGAGTATGAGGGACAAGTTCAAGAAGCCTCATATTGATACTAGTCCCCTGGATGAACTTGGTAATAATTTATAATGCTTTTAATTACTACGATCCTTCTTGGACGAAGTTTATATCAAAGTAATAAAGATGGGAGATTACGTACAGCAGTCAGCAGTTGAGATGCTAATGAAAGTTTCTTATTTTTTTTATAATTATTAGTTGAACTGGTGCTGGAAATGTTAGACTGCATCAACAAGTCTGCAAAGGAAAGGTTTGAGTTGATGGATGTGGAGCGAAAACACGGATACCCGGGTCCCATCAAAGTAAAGCCAAATCCAAAACTGCTGGTGGACTGCAGCTCAGAATATAGCAGATCTTCGTCTTCTCGGTCTCCACATACCCCTACTTCTGTGCTTTCAGATTCTCCCAAATTTGCAGATCTATTGGGAGCCATGCTGGGGTCTTACTCTTCTCCTCAGCTACTGAACTTGAGAGTTCAGGCTGTGGAGGAGCTTAGCCCCATGGATCTCAAGCGCCTGGTTTCCCATGTAATGCCTCATTTTAAAGCCAACGGTAACTGCCAACAGAACCTAAAGTTGGCTTCCATTGAGGAGGCTAAAATAGAGGCCAGCGTTAATAATGTTGGAGAGAAGAAAGATAGTGGTAGAAAAATCACTGAGGAAGAGAAGAGTGAGAAAATTGACAATGAAGCGAAGGAGACAAAAAACGGTACTCCAACTGAATATGGAGATGAAGTTTCAGACGTAGTACAGCCACCACCATTACTGGAAAAAGCAGTTTCGTCACGACGTCGTTCTTCTCCTCACCCTCCACCACCCCCGCCATCTCCTTCTTATAGCCCTCCACGCCCACCACTACCAGTACCACTACCGCTACCACTACCTCCCTCTGCTGCCGCCCCACCACCTCCACCACCGCTTGGAATTGCACTCCCGCCACCTCCACCAACAGTAATGAGAAAGGAAGGAAGTCTAACACCATCAGGGCAAATGATGAAAAGAGGAGTTGCGCCACCTCCACCTGGTGGCATGAGAACCATTGTTTTTCCTAAGTATAGAACAAAGCTAAAGAGGTCAACCCACATGGGGAATCTCTACAGGATTCTTAGGGGAAAAGTGGAAGGCTCTTGCATTCCTGTCGGAAGATCGTCTCCAGGGCACAAGAACGCTACCAATGGCGGTAGCACAGGAGGAGGAGGCATAAGCATGGCTGATGCATTGGCCGAGATGACAAAGAGGTAATGTTTAAATGACATTGTTAGGGTTTGTTTGGATTTCATGCAGTAAAAGAACAGTATCGTGTATTAAAAAAATGTGGCATTGAATTTTAGATTTATTCTTATTAAAAAGCCAAAATTCTGTATTTTTTGGGGATATCTAAACAACCATTTCTATAGTAGACATTATAATGCAGAATATATTTCATACCACATGTCTTATGCATCCAAAATGGGGTTTGATTTACCAAAAATTGACATATTTTAAAGTTGCTTTGTTCTACTGTTTGGTATTCAGATCAGCATACTTCCAACAAATAGAAGAGGACATGGAGAAGTATGGGGAGGCGATCAAAGAATTGCAACGCGACTTGAATTTATTCAGGACAAAAGATATGGATGAGCTGCTCAAATTCCACAATCATGTTGAATCACTTCTTGAAGTCCTCACAGATGAGACCCAGGCTAGTATCTGCACTTGAGAAAAAATTCAATCAATAGTATTTTTAGCAGATCATATTGCTAGATGGATGTTTTTATATTCATAGTGCTCTTCAGATTTTGTCAAGGTTTGAAGGCTTCCCTATGAATAAGCTGGAGACACTAAGGATGGCAGCAGCTCTGTCCACAAAGCTAAATGGCATCGTCTCAGACATCCAGAACTGGAAGGTCGAACCTCCTCTTGCTGAGAATCTTGATAAAGTGGAGAAGTTCTTCATCAAGGTCAGAACATTCCTCTTGCTGATGCCCCACATATTTTTAATGCTGTAAACAAGCTGAAATCTTTACCAAAAGAGCTCAAGAAAAGTTGCCTTGATTTCCCTCGTATTCTCTTTGCAGATTAAAGCAGAACTTGAAGGATTAGAGCGTACCAAAGATGAAGAATCAAGGAAGTTCCAGAGCCAAAACATCCATTTTGACTTCAGCACCTTTACAAAGATTAAGGAGTCCATGGTGGATCTTTCATCAGGATTCATTGAATTGGCACTGAAAGTATGCACATCCCCAACTTCATATAAAAAAAAAACTTCTTTTCGTTCCTGTCAACATCCTTTTCATTTCCATTTTTCTCATTCTGGTGTTGCAGGAGAAGCGAGAAGAGAAAGAAGATTCAACTGATAACACGTCATCAAAAACAGACGGGAAACATACATCAAGTGTGAAAATGCTGTGGAGGGCATTTCAATTTGCGTTCAAAGTCTACTCATTTGCAGGTGGGCAAGACGAGCGTGCTGATTCCTTGACAAGAGAGCTTGCCAAAGAAATTGAAACACATCCAACGCAAGAGTAACCCAGAGAGAAACTTAGGAAGTTGACCCAAAAAGAAAATCTCATGCATCCAGTGAAGTTTTCTGCCCTGGAAAAATCATGTTTAGTTGTGAGGCTTGGTGTAGTACTTTTGATGCTCTGCACTTCTGGTTCAGCAGGATCATGCATTAAAAGAAGGGGGAAAGAAAGATAAACAGACAGAGTGGTTAAGTTTTGGCTGAGGATAATTGTTTCCTTGTCCCCGTCTTGGATCTGTAAAGCTACAAGTGTAGTTAGTATGGCCCATTTGACTTAGCAGTATACATGTAAAATGCATTAACATATGACGATGTGTATCATAACCATGTATATATTGACGGCTTGACGCTGTTGATCAATTGTCTGATTTGAGTTCTTTCTTGGGGAGAATCATAAAATGGTGGGCAGAACTTATTGTTCTTTCCATTATCGAATCAAATCTGGACAAAAAAAAAAATCTTAAACAAACGTTTTGTTTTACCATTGCATGTTTGATGATAAATTGATAACCACTTTCACATGCATTAGGGTTGTGCATATGGTCCGACCCGGTGGACTGTAAATATGAAAGAAGGTAAGATCGTGCTTAGGTGGCTGTCCAAAACTGGTGTCCGTTCAGTCTTAAACTGTAAAGACCGGATTGCCTTTTTATTTATTTTTAAAAATCTTAAAATATCTATAACTATATAAGCTGTGCCTTTTCAAGCCACCAGAACGATTCTGGCCCCACCCTATATTTAAAAAATCTTATTTTTCATTCTTATTATTTTTTTATTTCTATCTTATTCCAATAATCTCTATGATCTGTACACTCAAAAAATATTGTTCCAATAATATTGTTTCTCAAAATCGGATATCTATCTACTATATATCTTTTATAGATATTTTTCTTATTTTTTTCAGTAGAAATCTATCAAAATCTTATAAGATAGGAAAATTATAATATCTATCTCATATTTAAAAAATTAATTTTTATTTCTATTAAATTCTCTTTAACTATTCAAATTTATCTCTAACATCAAACAAATATCTATTTAGTATAATAATATCTTTTAAAAGTTTCCTTATACAACTATATCTATAACTATATATTAAAGTTGTCCCTTTTCGAGCCACCAGAATAATTCTGGCCCCACCTCATATTTACAAAATTAATTTTTATTTCTAATATTTTAACTTTATCCTATTATAGTCTTCTTTAAATATTTAAATCTATCTTTAACATCAAACAAATATCTATTTAGTATAACAATATCTTTTGAAAACTTCCGTATACAAATATTTTAAATTAAAGATAACACATTTAAAATATTTTTAAATAAGTATAAATATCTTTTACCTTTTAGCATAATATCTTTTATGGAATTATTTATAGGTATATTTTTTCTTTTATAATAAAAAAATTGATCATAAATATTTATAATGTTTATAAATAAAAAAATAGGTAATATCTATAACTATATATTAAAGTTGTACCTTTTCGAGTCACCAGAATGATTCTATCCCCACCTTATATTTAAAAAATTAATTTTTATTTCTATTATTATAACTTCTTTCTATTAAATTCTTTTTAACTATTTTAATTTATCTCTAACATCAAAAAAATATCTATTTAGTATAACAATATTTTTTGAAAGCTTTCTTATACAAGTATTTAAAATTAAAGATAAAATATTTAAATATTTAAAAATAAATATAAATATTTTATCATATATCTTTTGACGAATTTATTGATAAAAATATAGTGATTTTCTTTTATAAAAAATCAATGAATAAATAGTTAAAATTTTTAAAATTAATAACAAAAGATAATAAAATATTTAATAGATATTGAAATATTTGATAAACTCTAAATTTACGTACATAAAAAGTAATAAAATAGGAAGAATATAATATTTGATTAAAAATTTATATAAACATTCTACGAACAATAAATTACTTATATTAAAGTTTATATTATATTTTTATTTACATATTAATATCTTATTTATAATAATTATAAAATATCGAATCGTAGTCGTACATAGTAGTACGATGGGTAAAACTAGTTCACATTAAAAACATTCAATTTGGGTCTGGTTCGTTTTGGATCAAGAATGGACATGAAATTGGGGATCGAGTTGTGATAAGATATCTTATAATTAAATTTATGTATCAAAAGATAAAAGAAATTAGTCTAGATCTCCTAGATCTATCTAGACTATCGACTGTCGAGTTTGCCGGGTGGGGCACAAATCTCAATTTAGAAAATTGAAGGGCAGCCATCAAAATACAGAGTACTAAATATTAGATTTTCTAATTAAGTTAATTGGACTTTTGATAAGCATCAAGTATATAGTACTAATAATTTTGGATTAGCTTATCTGACCGGCATCAACTGAAACTTTCCAGCTGATATTTTGGGTCTTTAGGACCTCCTAACAACTTCTCTATATTATTAAAAAGTGTGAATTTAAAACATTTAGTACAAGTTTTAGTTTCAATAGTTTTTTATCACATTCTCTATAATAGAAAAGGATGAGAGAAAATGAACTATCTTTCTTATATATATGAAATGTATTAATTACACATGCTATCACAACAACTTTCAATTAAATATATTACATTTTATAATATTTTGGTGAATATTTATATTTATAATAAATACGGAGTATAAGATTCTCCATAATAGGGAAATTGTTGAAGTTGAAGTAAAATTATTTTGAAAAATATAGCATTTAATTCTTCATTTTAGAGAAAGTTATAGAGAATTTGTTAGAGCATCTCCAACAGATGCTCTAAATTCTTAGATCTTGTACTTTTAGAGATTATGGGCTTATTTTAAGGTCCAACAGTTTCTCTATTGTAATCTCTATTTTAGAGAAAATCCCTAAAAATTGATGTCTCTTCCCTATATTTAGGGAATCCCCTAAAAAACTTTGGGTAATCCATTAAATGTATCTAATAAATTATGGTTTATTCTATTGGTCAAATTAGATTTTATAATATAATATTTTCATACATAAAATAATAATTATAATATATGTTGGATTTTATCAAAAAGAATGTTGGAGTTGCAAAAAAAAATAGAGAATATAGGTTTTAGTATTTTATTTTGGAAAAAAATAGAGAATTTGTTATACATGCCCTAAGATTCTAGAATATTTTTTTTTATAGTCAAATAAAAAATAATTTATCATTTATTAGGTTAATATTTTATAATAATTTTATTATCATTCAATTCAAATAACAAATAATTTATTATTTATTAGATTAAAATTTTGGGGTCCTTTTATTTTCATAAGATAATATTTAATTAATTATTAAATATGAATTGTAGAATATTTTATATAGTACAAATAAAAGCATTAAATACATTGTTCTTCAAAATAGAAAATTTGTTGGAGTTGGAGTTAATTTTTTTAAGAGAATATGATAGTTAGTTTTCCATTTTGGAAAAACTTTAAAAGCATCTCCAAAAGATGCTCTTAGAGATGCTCTCACAAGGCATAATCCACTATAGTCATTGACTAATTAACTAGGTTTAGGCTCTAGAGAAACACCTTCTTATAGAGAAACGGGGGAAAGAAGAAGAGCCTTTAGATGGATCTGAATACACGGTTCGGATTAATTTAAAAAAGGTGCAAAAAATCTCTATGATATGTGATGTACGTGATCACATCCAAATTCCTATAATTATGCTAGAATATTAGACTCTCTCTCCATATCATAAATTCTACAAAATATTAAAACTGTTTCCAAATTAGTCTCTCTCCCATATGGATTTCAACGCCTTTCCATCATCCTCCATAGCCAAGGAAACCTGAGAGCTCGAGAAAAATATCGTCTTCATGAAGTCTCTCTCACCTCCGCTCACACTCGCATGCGATTTTCTCTTTTCACTGTCTATCTGATTTCGTTCTTTTTTCGATAATGGATTTTTCCTGATTTATTGTCTTCCATGAAAATTATCTCCATGAGTTTTTTAGAACGGATTGCCATGTGATCGGCTTTACCAGGTAATTTTCATCCTTCTTATTTCCGATTGCCATTATTTCTTCTCTCTATTCGTGTTCTTCGTAGTAGTAGCGTGTGATTTGCACATATTTGAATCGGCGTTAAGCTTTTTGTTGAATTTATTGTGCAATTAGTTGTTTTTCCTCCCCGAGTTTGTCCACTTGGCCGTCAGATCGACTTTGTTGTAATGAACATGATGACGATGTAGGGGTTGGAGTGGGCACATTCAAGTTCTCAGTTTCAATACTTTTTCACGAAGTTAGGGTTTTTTTGCTATTTCAATTTATTATTATTGTGTTGTTTCGTTTTGTGTAGGTAATTCGTGTCTCCCAAGAGCAACGATTAGAGAAAGCTCCTGCTGTGAATTCGGAGAATGGGAAAGATGATAATTCAGTTACAATGTTAATATGTTCGATATCTTCAATTACATATTCGAGTTCTTGTATACACATGTTCATATTCACCGTATTAGTCAGTAATACTCATGTATCTAGGTGGTTGTAAATTGATATTCACAATTTTATATAGCAATATTCATTGAAGTTTATATGATTGTCTAAATTATAATGAGATTTTATAACATCATATTCGAGAATATGTTATGTATGTTCGAGTACATATATTTGTATGTTCAATATTTAAATGAACATATTCAGATATAATCATACTATTACTTCAACGACATATTCGAGAATATATTTTATATATTCGATTCCATATATTGGTTTGTTCAATATTTAATAGAACATATTCAGATATAATCATACTATTATTAAAACGGCATATTCGAGAATGTGTTACGCATATTCATGTAAACATACTAGCATGTTCAATGTGTAATCATACATATTCAAATGTAATCACATTAGTACTATAACTAACTTGAACATATGTGGCAATTAACTTGAATATACATGATAACAACGTGAATATACATAATAATTAAACCGAACATGCGTATTGATACAACGCCATATTCGATAATGTCTTATGCATATTCGATAATATTACATTTTATATTTTATTTGTTCAATTTTTGAACAAATGTAGTACTGTTATGTTCGAAATAATATCGCAAGTGTAGTGGTTTTTCGAAAAATACTACGTAATATTTAATATATAATTCACTAATTCAGGATTTGAATGAACATATTTAAAAATAATCATTCTAGACAATATTCAATTATATAGTTTACTAATTCAGGATCCGAATTAATATATTTAAAAATAACCATACAAGGTAATAATAATCTAAATTAACGTACATGTTCAAAACTACTACGTAATATGCGAGATCTGATATTCAATCTATGCATCGTCTTCGATATTCAAGTTATTAATTTTGCTAAACCTACCTTCTATAATCATGCAAGGCAATATTTTTTTAATTTAAAAAATCACAATTTCCTTACTTGCAGATCTGATATCTCCAATAATCACACGCTTAAACCCCCAACTCCTATAATCACGCAACTCAATATTTTTTAATTTAAAAAATTGGAATTTTCTTTATTGGACGATCTCATATCTCCTCATGTCCATATTTGTTAGTGTGGTCTATCAATCTTAACCACTAATATTATTAAATTCTACGCTTCTAATGCATTCTCCCGTTTCTCTGTAACTTCTGTTTCTCTGTAACTTCCGTTTCTCTTGATCCCTCCCCAATTAACTAAATGCAAAATAATTTTAAACAATCAATTTGATACATCTATTAATATATAATTTCTATAAAAAATGACTTAAATCTAACATTTTAGTGTGTTGGGTTCTGAAGTCTGAATTGGTAGTGGTTGGATGCTTTGAATTTAACCAGGGGACATGCTTATGGGTTTGTTATTTGACTTGCTAGTTTTTATTATACTCCGTATTAAGCTTTTTTGTGTGAGTGAACGTACCCAAAAAGATGTGACCCATTCAAAATATTTTTCCATCAATGGAATTTTGCAAATAAGTTAGAACCTAAAATTATCCATTGATACTTGGTTACTTACCAACGCCAAAGCCCAAACTAGACCTTGAAAAATTCGTCCCAACATTGCAA
Organism: Fallopia convolvulus; assembly: GCA_964016875.1. Lineage (NCBI taxonomy): Eukaryota > Viridiplantae > Streptophyta > Magnoliopsida > Caryophyllales > Polygonaceae > Fallopia > Fallopia convolvulus. The sequence goes on from OZ024736.1 coordinate 35,164,495, forward strand.
CATATGAAAATCCATGTTTTTTTAGTAGGAAAACATTAGATTGTATCATGATCAACCTATGGTATCATTACGGATAAGGACTTAAAGCCCTGAATAGGTCTGGATTTGTTGATGACTACACGAGTGGCGTAGGCCTGCAATCAAATCAGCCACTTTGTTGCAGTCACGGGGTATATGAGTCAATTTAACTACCTAAACGACTGCAAAATAACCTACGAGTCTGAAATTAACATCTCAATCTGCCATAGGCAGGATTTGCTTCCTTTCAACGCATTTATGACAATAAGACTGTCTCCTTCATTTTCAACCTTTTCTAATTTTCTGCGTTTTGCCTCGCATATCGCCACATACATTCCTCTTGCTTCTGCTTGATTGACGTTCTAGAACTCGCTTGCGTACGAATTCATCGAAATTCTATTTCCCTTATGGTCCCGGATGATGTATCTTGTGGTCGCCATGTCATTCCTCTTTTTTGATCCATCAAAATTAATCTTGACAAATCCATCCTCTGTTTTGCTCCATTTCTTGTTTTTCCTCTTTGAGCCTCCTCCTATTTGTTTTGTCGTGTGTATATTCCAACTATTGTCTATAGTCTTGGTTCTATGCCTGACTTGATTTTAGTGTTAATGAATTCATCTATTGTTCTAACCGATCTCTCCATTGGTTGGTTGAAAACTGTTTTGTTTCTGTAATACCAGATACTCCACCAGACAATAATTAATTTACAAAATTTCTAATTGGCCATTTTTTCCTTTAATTTCTATATCATGGTCAAAATGCCTTGGTTAGTCCATAGCATTGTTGTTATGGATTCAACAAACATCCGATCAGCCTTTTGTAGAGCATGTAGAGTAAAAGGACATTCAAATAATAAATGCTTCATTGCTATGTTTGATTATGTACACAGCGGGCATTTTGCAGTCACTAGGACATGCCTCTGAATCAGTGTTTCTTTTGTCGGAAGTCCATTTGCATATATTTTCCAAAGAAACGTTTTACATTTAAGCTGACTTCTAATTTCCAAATCCAATTGTATTCGCAATCTTGTATGTCAGTCTCATCCGCCACGAACGACGTTGTCGGCTGCGTATAAAACCATCCATTTTTACTTGAGAGCCAATATAATCTATCTCGAATTTGATTTGTCGGAATCATTATAGACGTAATTCGTTCCACCAACTAGGGTGGGATGAGACGATTCAGGTCTTGAATTCTCCATTTTTTTATTTGCGTCAATGAACTATGACACGGTGACATCCGTGTCAATATTTGAGATCATGGGAAACTCCATAAGTGGTTTGTTTGTTAGCCAGTTATCTTTCCAAAACTGAACTGTGTGACCGTCACCACCAATCTGCCAGATTAGGCCTTTGATAAATTCATTTTTTAGTCATATTAACTTATTCCATTGCCATGAGATATTCTTGGGCGTATTATATTCTAGCAAGTTCGTATTTTTCAAATATTTTTCTAAAATAACAGGTACACATATGTTCTGAGGTTTTGCTAATATTTTCCATAACAATCGCACTTGTAGAGCCTTTTTCATTTGCATCTTTTACCTTTTGAAGTCCTAAATCTCCTTTTTTCTTAGGTCGACATATTAAATCCCAACCTAAAAGTGGGATATGACCACTAGCTAGGCTTATTCCAGAAGAATTCGTGGTTTTGGTTATCTAATTTGTTCAGGGTTCCATCTAGCAATAGGAAGTTTTGCATTAAATAATATTTTTTGTTGCTACCACCGATTTGATCTGGGTCCTTCATCCCGCTTGAGATAAAGCGTTCACCTTCCATTTGGACAGTTGTTGTTCTGTTGACTGGAGCATAGGTTCAAATGTTCTATTTGTCAATATTGAGTTTATAATTAATAGGGCATCCTAAGTATTTTTCTAATGAGTTTGTATGTGATATGTTCACTTCTTGTTGAAGATCTCTTTTATCTGTAATAACTGCGGTTTTTAAGGATATTTTTGAATTTTTTTCGGATATCCTTTTAACCTCTTTGTCCGTTTTAACGCTTAATCCGATATTTTTGTTGGAGATTAAATCCTAGAAAATTCTTGGTGATATCCTAAAATCACAAAGAAATGATTTTATGGATCGGTGTGAATTCTAGGATTTTTCATTGGAAAAAGAATATTTATTGGATAAGCCGTCTTTTTAATTATGTACTGTAAAGGTTTTAAAATACGAAACGGAAGCCTTAAAAATTAAAGGTAGCAAGATAAAATCATGAAAAATTGGTTTTATTGGTCTACATAATTACGGGACGTTTTGTATTTAGTAAGTTTTTCCATCCGAGGTACATAATTTTACCGCTTTGACGCGAGTCCCGTTCCGAGACGGGAAATCATTTTTCAGCCGACTTCTCTTGCATAATGATGGAGGAAAGTCATCTCTTTTGTGCATATTGGATAACAACAGAGGAAGAGAGAACTGGAGAAAGAGAAAAAAGGACGACGGACTCGGCGAATTCAAGCGTCTTCACCGTCGGCTGCTCCCTTCATCTTCCGCCTCCTCTGCCCAGCTCACCTCCCACTCTTCCACCTCCATCTTCACCTTCATCCCATATTTTTCCTTGTTGTAACGTTGGGCTCGTTGCTGCTGCTAGGAGAAAAAAGAACCGAGAAAGAATCAAGAAGAACGACAGACTTGGAGAGCTTCTTCACCGTCGGCTGGTTTCTCTGCCCCGTCCACCACTCTCCTGGGCCAGCCAACAACAGGCGTCTAACCGGACCATCACGGCTCGAGCCAGGGTGAGCTCAACTATGCCGAGCCTACTGCTTCGAACCGCGTGAGCTCCCTCGCCCTCTCGTGTTGTGTAGACTCCGACGAATCTTTCGGGCCGTTGTCGACCACTCCTTTAGCCACTGCTGGACCACCCACCGTGAGGACTGCCACCAGGCAACACCCAGTCACCCTTGGGCTCGAGGATCGAGCCAAACGAGCCATGGGCTCAAGTGAAGGTATATACGATCGAAATTAATTAGCGGGTTGGTTGCGGAGCCACCGTAAGGGCTTTTCGGTTCCTCTTTGCTAATTAAATTTATGGTTTTTATAATCTTGACGTTGATACGGTCCTACAGGTTCAAACCGCTAGGGAAACGGACGTCCGGATCTTCAATTATAAAAAGGCCGAACGACCGAAAACCACCCTTATAATATGCCATATTGCTCTAAACTACCCTTTTAATATCAATTTACCGAAAACCACCCTAATAAGGGCTTCCGTTAATAAATGACCACCCGCCCCCAACTCCCGTCAAAAAATCCGTCAGTAGTGTATGCACATGCCCCATTATTAATTTTTAATGTGAAATAAAAGTACAAAAAAAGGAAATGGGTCAAAAAAATGAAGATCAAACCCTAAAGTCGAGTTCAAAGAAAATGAATCTCAAGATCAAACCCAAAAATTTAACGATTGGTGCGCTTAACCCTAAAAAAAGGCGAGATTTGGGAACGGAGGGAGTTGACGGCGAGGTCACCAGTGGCAATGAAATCATTCGAGTTCAAAGAAAGGGTTAAATCGTGTTGGAATTTTGCTTGGTAGACGTCGAGGCTGTCAGTTGGGTTTAGGGAACCCTAAAAATTTTAGTGGCTAATTGATTCAAATCTCCATAGTATTGAGAAATTTAATGCTCGAATCTTTTTGCATACAGATTGAATTTGAGTTTTTTAGATTAATTCATATTTTTGTGGTGGGTTTTGGCAACTGATTTTGTCTTGTATGTATGATTGGGTATTGGTGTTTGTGGTATTTGTTGAATGGTGGTGGTCAAGGTTGTTTCTTGGTGGCGAGCATGGCTGATACGTGGTGTAGGAGATGGAAGAGGAAGACAGGAGAAGTTGCAGGTAGAAGACGCAGAAAGAGGATTGAGGAAGAAGATGATAGATCTTTTTTTGTGCAATAATTAGTTTTAATTTATTAGGTATATTTATAATAATATAATATAATGAAAAATAAAGGGTGGATTTGTAATTTCATACTTTAGACAGATTTTTTTGACGGGGGTTGGGGACGGGTGGTCATTTGTTAACGGAAGCCCTTATGAGGGTGGTTTTCGGTAAATTGATATTAAAAGGGTGGTTTAGAGCAATATGGCTTTTATAAGGGTGGTTTTCGGTCGTTCGGCCTTATAACAAATACAAGTTTTGACACCGATTGGCAGGTAAAGGACTTCGGATAATTACTCGAAATTCGTTGTTAATTCGTTTGATCCGAGATTTTGTCACCTTTAAGAACTGTTGTTAATGAACAATTTTTATTTAGAAAATTATTTCAGAAGTGAAGTGGATAATTAGTTATAATTCCACCAAGATGGCTCCTTAAAGCATGATAACTAAGGATTTGTTATATATCGATATTCAGAAATTAAATCATTTATCGAGGAATTGAACTCCATTTGATCCTCATGATGGAAATAATTTGTATGTTGAATAAAGTTTGATAGGTTGTTATTTTGTTAGAAATAACGACCATGTCGTTATTGCAATTTTTGCACTAGAACTGGATTTAGGTCTGTTATGTATATGTTGTCTCATACTGAGACATTGTTGTGAAGTAGAGTAGATCAAGGATAGATGATCATGGATGAAACAGGCCCTCTGATCTCGGTTGTTGGCCAAATTTCAATGTTGGTCGAGCTCATTTAAGGATCATGGATGAAATAGGCCCTCTGATCTCGGTTGTTGGCCGAATCTCGGTTGTTGGCTGAGCAGTTGTAAATGATCATGGATGAAAGAGGCCCTCTGATCTTAGTTGTTGGCCGAACTACGTAAAAACTATTAAATGGTGGGAGTGCACAGTTTGAAAGTAATGAAAGATTGGTGCGTTAGGCACATTAATGTACCAAAATGGTTAGTCCATTTGATAACCATTCTTGCTCCTGATTAGGAATGATTCTTAATCAAACTTTGATTAAGTTAAGCTATTTAGTCGTTGAAGACGATGGTGAATTTTGAGTGGTTAGTATAAGTTTCCATTAATCGTTTATGCTTCTTAAAGAAACCACAAGCGGTGGTGTTCTCTCTCTTGATTATGCGAGTCTCCTTCTTATCCTCTATAAGACTACTAACTGTTGGATCATAATCCGAGTCTATTCTTATTTGGATGCCAATATGTTTAGTTACAACAATAAGAACCAAGTTAGTTTCTCCGCTTATTTAGTCTTTCATTAGACTAACCCGTCCATCTTCTTTTCTTTTATATGGTCGGCTGGTGTCCACCGTTGGTTTGCGGCACATCAGGTTCTTCTTGGAAGTTGATTCAAGAGGCGGATTCAGAGGTTTGAAGAACATGAGGTAATAAGTTTGTAATAGCTTATGTGAAAAAGTTCCTATGGTGGACATTTGATTCCCTGGAGATGGGAAGGGATTCCGAGAAGGATCCATAGTAAGATCAGGTGAAGATTCCTAAAGTTGAACCGGTTCGAGACCAAGTTCTCAATAAATTCCTATTCTTGAGAGTCTGAATTAGGTGTACCCTCGTCGCTTCTTCCATATTAGGAAACTTCTTGTGAGATTTTGAAGTTAAGTATTCTACTTCATAAAGATTTTCTATTTTGAAGGTTTCCTATTTTAAGTTCGTATGATGGAAGATTTCAAGTTAAGAGTTTTTGTTAAAAAGTTCATGATTGAATGTTATGTGAAGGTTCAAGTGTTGTCTTTAAAAAGGAAATTTTAAAGTGAGTTTCTTTGACGTTGAAGTCATAAGATTAAGAGTTTTCACGAGTATATTCTTATAGGAATTTCTGAATTTTGAAACTCGAGTATCAATAGAAGTTTGGAGTTGGAACCTCTACTTCTCAATGGTAAGATTTGGTGAATCTTATAAGTCTTGAGTAATTCTAAAAGATCAATATGGATCATGAAGTGAGGTAAAAGAATCATGAATAGAAAAGGGATTACCTTTGGAAACTTTCTTCAACAACTGTGTTTGTGACTCTATAGTATAGAATCATGGATATTCTGTATTTTTCTTTGCCCAGTGGGAAGTTAAAGAGCTTTGAAGTACTTAAGTGTTGGATCGATTGAATTGTTAATCTATTGGAAAATGCAATTCAATTTTTAACCTGATATTGTTCAAACTCGGATTTTCATATATGTGATATCCTTTGAGTTAAGAGGATTGAGAATCCTAAATGGAATGGGAATTTCTTATGATTATAGTAAGAAAGGAAGGAAGAATGTTGGTTCAGTTTAAGTTGTGAACAAGTGGTTAATCATCAAGGTTGTTGTGAATAAGGTAGATTGGTTAAAAAGGATTAAACAGGTAAAAGTTCATCAGTAATGTGTTTATGTTCAATTAACTACTTAGCACAAGTGTTAATTGATTACATGAGTTGTTGATATCCAGATGACTAACCTATGTGACAACGTTATCGGAGTTTCGTTGTATGATACCCAACTTGGGATATTGAGAAAAGACTTGAGGTCTATAATGGACTAGTAATGGAATCAACATTGAGATGCTCTAATTTGCCAATGGTATTGGCTTATGTTTCTTCAAGGATGGAAATGATAAAGTTCAGTTTTGAGAAGATCAATCAAGGAATGATCTTAGCATAATTGTTTTTGATATTTGAAACAATTGGGAGAAAAATAGCAATCATCTATCGTCAATAAGGCTTAGACCTTATTGTTGAAAGGATAATTCCATTTGTGGTTGGGTATTGAAGATTTTATATCAGTCAAATCTAATACCTAAGATGGTACTGGTAAAACTATAAAGTTGTTGTAAAGTCTCCTAACCACAAGCTCTACCTTTGCAATGTGGTTTGAATTTAAGTTGATGAAAAGGTACATGTTATCTTTTTTATAGTTAGTAAGAAGACAAGAGAATGATGAAGAAGTAATTGGGATAGGTTTAAGAATACCTTGTTTGGTCATGTGAATTCTTCTGTTAGAAGAAATTGAAAATTAAAGAACTTTCCTTATATGTGGAGAGATATAAGGATTGGCTGTATTGAATTAGATGTGGAGTTTGACAGTTTACTTTTCATATTAAGTTCGACATCACTATAAAGTAATATGTCAAGATGACACAGAAGTTGAGAGCGACCTTGGAAAAAGTTGTTATGAGTATGAAGATGTTGGAATTACATTTTCCCTAAGGTTTGCAAGTAAGTGGATTGGAGTGATCAACTCTTTTATTGAGCTTGTGAAGTTAAGTTGGGCTAGGACCGAGTTAAATCAGGTAGAGATTACTCAATACTATGGATTATAGAAGAGTCTAGCAGTATGTCTAATTAAGAAAAGTCAAGGTATGTCATCAGGTTCTACCTTAAAAAGGGAAGGAAGTGTCACATTCGAAGAGAAATGTGGGGCTCAGGAGTGAATCAGAGTATATTAGCTCCTTTGAGGCTCAGTTTTAATCTGAAATTTTGGCCAAGTTGGTAAGGTCAGCTAATGTGCAAGTATCATCACAAAATTAGAACAAAGTGTTAGTAGCATCATTAAGATAAAGTCAGCAATTTTATTTGATGCATTGTCTTGACGCGACCATTTCTTCATAAAGTAGCTAATCTTTGTTTCAGCGACATTCAAAGTTAAAGCATGTATGCTTGTATACTATGTCGAGTTCCTGTCAAGTTGTTATGATTTAAGAGATATTTGAAATTGTTTTGTGATTTTCTCTTTTGAGAAAAATCTTATGACTTTGTAGAATTCTGGTAGGAATTTTTTTAAAAGAAATGTTGATTTGATATACGGAATTCAGGCGTCTCACCGGACCATCACGGCTAGAGCCAGGGTGAGCTCAACCGTGTCGAGCTTGCTGCTTCGAACCGCGTGAGCTCCCTCGCCCTCTCGTGATGTGTAGACTCCGACGAGTCTTTCGGGCCACTGTCGACCACTCCTTTAGCCACTTCTGGACAACCCACCATGAGGGCTGCCACCGGGAAACACCCAGTCACCCTTGGGTTCGGGGATCGATCCACTATCGAGCCAAACGAGCCATGGGATCAAGTGAAGGTATATACGATCGAAATTAATTAGCGGGTTGGTTGCGGAGCCACCGTAAGGGCTTTTCGGTTCCGCTTTGCTAATTAAATTTATGGTTTTTATAATCTTGACGTTGATACGGTCCTACACGTTCAAACCGCTCGGGAAACGGACGTCCGGATCTTCAGTTATAATAAATACAAGTTTTGACACCGATTGGCAGGTAAAGGACTTCGAATAATTACTCGGGATTCGTTTTTAATCCGTTTGATCCGAGATTTGGTCACCTTTAAGAACTGTTGCTAATGAAAAGTTTTTATTTAGAAAATTGTTTTAGAAGTGAAGCGGATAATTAGTTATAATTCCGCCAAGATGGCTCCTTAAAGCATGATAACTAAGGATTTGTTATATATCGATATTCGGAAATTAAATCGTTTATCAATTAGGAAGTTGTAGAATTTGAGTATACAACTAACAAGTGTTTCGTGAGCTCGTTGTTGAGAAATCCTTTTGTTATATTTGACAGAAGGGTGATAAAGATTATTGTTGGAATTGCTAAGGACGTTGAGCACGCCTTCTAAGGCAAGTGGACGATTCTCTCTTGCGTTATGGTTATTAATGAGGAATTGAACTCCATTTGATCCTCATGATGGAAATAATTTGTATGTTGAATAAATTTTGATAGATTGTTATTTTGTTAGAAATAACGACCATGTCGTTATTGCAGTTTTTGCGCTAGAACTGGATTTAGGTCCGTTATGTATATGTTGTCTCATACTGAGACATTGTTGTGAAGTAGAGTAGATCAAGGATAGATGATCATGGATGAAACAGGCCCTCTGATCTCGGTTGTTGGTCGAATCTCAATTGTTGGTCGAGCTCATTTAAGGATCTTGGATGAAATAGGCCCTCTGATCTCGGTTGTTGGCCGAGCAGTTGTAAATGATCATGGATGAAAGAGGCCCTCTTATCTCGGTTGTTGGCCAAACTACGTAAAAACTATTAAATGGTGCGAGTGCACAGTTTGAAAGTAATGAAAGATTGGTGTGTTAGGCACATTAAAGTACCAAAATGGTTAGTCCATATGATAACCTTTCTTGCTCCTGATTAAGAATGATTCTTAATCAAACTTTGATTAAGTTAAGTTGTTTAGTCGTTGAAGACGATGGTGAATGTTGAGTGATTAGTATAAGTTTTCATTAATCGTTTATGCTTCTTAAAGAAACCACAAGCGGTGGTGTTCTCTCTCTTGATTATGCGAGTCTCCTTCTTATCCTCTATAAGACTGCTAACTGTTGGATCATAATTTGAGTCTATTCGGATTTGGGTGCCAATATGTTTAGTTACAACCATAAGAACCAAGTTAGTTTCTCCGCTTGCTTAGTCTTTCATTAGACTAACTCGTCCATCTTCTTTTCTTTTATATGGTCGGCTGGTGTCCACTGTTGGTTTGTGACACATCAGGTTCTTCTTGGAAGTTGATTCAAGAGGCGGATTCAGAGGTTTGAAGCTCCAGAAGTTGAAAAAAGGTTTCCAATGGCTATACTTGAGTGAAGATCATGGTTGAACTACTTCAAAGCGAAGCTGTGTTTCAGAAATAAGAACTTAAGAAAGGCTTGATAAAGATTTTGTTTAAAAAAGGTTGTTCTATTTATTTACTAATTCTTTTTAAGTTAAGGCTTGTATAAGACCTTTTATTCTCTTTTCCGCTGTAAAGTTTTACTTAATTTTGTTAGGTTATAAATGGTTTCATTTACCTTGTTCTAGTAAGTTCTGTCAGGTTAAAGCCTTGGGTAACTCTGGTTTAGTCCTAATCGGGGTTACTGGTGGTAATACCTCCAGGGTAAGGAAGGGGGTGCTACATTATCGATGTCATAACGTCCTTTGTTGTCTGAAAAGCTAATTTATGGAAATGGACTTTTTGTCCCGAGATTTCACAGTAGTCATCCAGAATGGTCTTTATGTTTCGAAAAGCCAATTTTGTTATCGGACAAAAAATTAATATGTCATCTGCAAACGACAAGAATGGGATTCTAGTTCCTCCTCGTACCAGTTGAAACCCAACATTTTTAGGCATTTCAATACATTCCTTATGTAGTCTACGAGCTAGTGTTTCTACACCTAGAATAAACAATAGTAGAGATAATGGGTCTCCCTGCCTTAACCCTCGCTTTGGAATAAATACATCTGTTGGGTCATAGGATAGAAAAAGTCATTGTACATTTGTGCATATACGTTGCATTGTCCATTTAATGAATTGTTTATGAAAGCCAAATCCTTGTACCACTAGTGGTACACAACCGTTTCATTATAATTAACCGTTTTTCATTGGCCGTTTCATTAGGACACAACCGTTTCATAAATGTGTTTCAATAAGCCTTAATTATGGTAGTGACTCTTTGAAGGAACTCCCATGCTACTCGATCATATACTTTTTCCATGTCCAGTTTAATTGCCTCCCATCCCATCTTTCATTTTCTTTGACGAAACGTATGAAAATTTTGATGGGCTATAAGGACATTATTCTAGATTGCTCTGTTTGTGACGAAAGCACCCTGAAGGGGGTGAATTAATTTGGGCAAAATCATTTTTAGTCTTTCGATCAGCTAGTATTTTTGCTATTATCTTATAAACTGTTGAGCATAGGCTTATGGGTCTATATTGATTGATCACATTCGGGTTGTCGCATTTTGGAATTAGAGTAATAAATGTGTGGTTGATTTCTTTGAGTATAAATCCTGATGAGAAAAATGCCTTAATTGCTCTTATAACCGACGGGCCAACAATATTCCAATATTTTTTGTAGAATTCAACAATCATGCCATCTGGACCTGGGGATTTGTTTTTGCCTAAACTAAACACCACATTCTTAATTTCAACATTGTCACTTCCTAGATGAGTACGTCATTTTCCTTTTATGAGATTTCGTTCTTGATCAACTATAGATATTTCTCTAATTTGTTATGATTTATTTGTTGTTTTTGGAATCGTCGTTGAAAGTCAGCTCTTATTTCATGCTTTACATTATCTTCTCCTATAATAAATGTACCGTCATTTTTTCGTACTGATTTTATGCGTCTGAAATTTCATCTTCTTGTAGCATATTTATGGAAATATGCATTATTCGAGTCACATATTTAATATGTTTTCTCTTAGCTCTTTGCGCCCAGTAGGTTTTATGAAAGTTTAGTAATTTTTCTTTCTTTTCTAGTAGTCGGTCTTGACGGTTACTGTCATTATTCGTTTTAATTCTTCTAGGATCTTGTTGTAGTTCCAATAATTTTAAGTCGACCTCCTCAAGTTGTCTGAATATATTATCAAAAGTATTTTTATTCCAATTTTTTTATTTTTGTTTTAAGTAGCAGGTTTTTTTGTACTAGGTTAAACATGTGCGAGCGTGCACTATGCATCCTCCAAGCTTGTCTGGCTACGTTTCCAAACTCTTGTTTGTGCATCCAAATTTTCTCAACTTTAAATGGTCGTCCTTTGTATGTTTTCTGACCGTCAATATCAATTGTAATTGGGCATTGATCCGAAATCGTAAACGCGTGATTTTGTGTAACTAAATCTGGATACCATTGTGTGATGTCATATGATACGAAAACTCTATCCAACTTTTCATATGTATTATCAATGCAATGTCCGTCTTCCTTTTCTTCCATATAAACTCATTTCTTGTCAATCTTAAGTCTATGAAATCTCCTTTTGCTATAAAAAATTTAAGTATATTGAACCTAGAGGGACAAGGGTCAAGTCCACCATATTTTTCGGTTGGGATCAGGATATTATTAAAGTCCCCTATAATTATTTAAGGTATTGAATTATGAGAAATGTACTTTGTCAGACAGTCCTAAAATTCAGATTTGTCTATCTCCCTTGGAGGAGCATAAATAAATATTAATATCATATCCCGTCCTTTTCATGGTACTGAGTACAAGAAAGAGATGAATATGTCATATCGGTCTAGTAGAATAAAAGATTCGTTGGTTTGAAACTGACCTTCTTTCCAAAGTACACAAATTCCACCTGCCCTAACCTTAGATGGAGACGCAATAACATGATCAAAACCTGCTTTTCACCAATACGTTTCTGATGGTGCTTGTGGGTCCAAAAATTTCTCCGACCTATACCACATACATTCCAAGCCACTATCTTCATGTATCACTAATATTAACCCAAAGGGACCTTCTCCCATGTTCTAAAATATTATTTATTGTGATATAGTTCCGAGTGGACCTTTTTTGCAACGTTATCTTTTTAGCATTAATATATATGTTATAATTTTCGTAATATTAATTATTTCTGTCAATACACATTCCATTTGTCTTGTTGGGCCTTGTTCTTTTTTTTTCTTGCAGATTGATGACTCCGTAAGCCTTATTGCAATAACATAATGCCACTCCATAATCTACCCGACCCATATTTTTCTTTCACATAAGCCTAGAGATATATGTAGTTCAGTCAATTGACTGATTTCATACCAATTGTGCCAAGACTTGCCTAAAGTGTTCTTAAATTTGTTGTTCAAAGTTTGTAGTATGATCATGCACCATGTTCAATACAAAAAATGGCGCCATAAAAACATCCACTTATTGCTAGGATCAAATTCCAAGTTTCCAAAAATTCCATTCAATTGTGCTGCTATCCAAAGTATGCAACAGAAGACACATCGTAAATTAATAGATATTGCTTCATTCATTAGGACCCCATAATTTAAAGGGAAATTCCTTTTGATACCCTTCAGTTTTTGACTTTTTCTTTTGGTGTCCTGAAAAAATAATTATTCCTTTTGGTACCCTTCAAGTTTATAATAAATTCTTTTCATAGCCTAAACCTTCCCAAATTTCACTTCCATCCATTTATCTTTCTTACCCAGCCAGGAGAAGCTAATTTGAACACCTCAGAGTGACATGAATCGATCAATTGTTTCATTCAAATGGCAAAAGGGACAATAATAGGTTAGATTTGCATAGTTTGATGTGATTTTGATTCTTCTGCAAAAAAAACCAATTGCTCTGTTCTTATACATATGATGTTGTTTTTTCCACTGAAGGTAAAATGGCGTATCAAGAAGCAATTAAGAAGATAACAAGAATCAATTATGTACTAAAACTTGAATCTATTTACATAAATAAGGAATTTACGTTGCTGATGAGGACAATTGGTAAAAGGAATGAACCACCCCTGAAATAGTCTGGATACGAAATTCATGATAATTAAATAAATATATAGAGAATAAATTAAGAAGATTACAAGAAACAATTATATAGGAACTTGAATCTAGCTAAACTATAAATTGAAAATGGCAAAAAGATGGAAACTTGTTCAGATACTATCTTACTGGAGAAGATGGAATAGGGCTCATGGTTTTTCTAGAAGGAGAAAGTGTCGATCTTGGGACAAATTAAATGCTCTGAAAAGATAATTCCCAACAATTTCAAGTGTTCGAAATGGCTTGTCTTGGTTGGATGAGAAAGAGAAATGGATGAAAGTGAGATTTGGAAAGGTTTAGGCTATGAAGAGAATTTATTATAAACTTGAGGGGTACCAAAAGGAATAAGTTTTTTTTTCAGGGCACCAAAAGAAAAAGTCAAAAATTGAAGGGTATCAAAAAAAATTTCCCTAATTTAAATTGATCTTACACCAGTATCCTATTACAAAGGACTACATTATATATGCATTAATATTCAGCTTCTTGCCTTTAGCAAAATGACAAGAAAGCATGCCACTACATACATGCACAATAGCTACATCACAATACGCAAAATATTGATTTAAGAGGATTCTTAGTTTCAAGACCAAGTGTACTCCGTACACTAACTTAGCTTCTGCGACACTTAGGAAAAAATATAGAAAGCATATAACCATACACATAACCATACCTAGCCAATCAATGGCCCACTTCGGCCTAAAACTAAGGATCATGAAATGCTTGTCATGGGTTTTTCGTTTTGGGCCTCTTCAATCCCAAAGAGGCCGTATCTTCATTAGTATCTCCATTCTTTCTTTTGTCGGAATCCATCATCGACTGGTCCTCCTTTTGAACTTTCATATTCCCGAGCTTTTGGATCATGGATGACCGGGAATGAGTGCTTTTAAAGGAGTTGTCGGTGTCTTCATCAACCTAAATTGTCTGAGATTCTGGCACCTTGGTGCAATGGAGACCTTTGACAATGTCTTGAAGCAAATAACCCGTAGCGTCCTCTTGTATGGTTCCTACTAGTAAGTTGCCAAAAAAGTTGAAAATGGACTGATCAAAACTAGCCATCTTAGCCGCAGCTAGAGGAAAATTCAGCCTATTTACATCTTTTGAAATCGGTGGCACTACAACATTACTCTCAGCCGGCTCTTGTGCTTTTCGTTTTCCCTTCAGCGTGACATCTCCAACCTTTCTACTAGGATTGGTCTATGATGAGGTATTTTCGCAGTCGTTATACCTATCAAAGAAACCTTAACTTTACCAAAATGAGTAGAGCGGTAAGTAAGGGTCGATGCCACAAAGACTCGTGTATATGTGTTTTACTTGCGTGTGAAGTAATAATGAAAGGGGGTGAATTGATAGTTGATTTGTAAGAATATGAGTGAAATATGTTCAACTAGTTAAATCCATCATAGATATACTTATTGATCATTGATTCTCACTTCACTTGAATAATTTATCGTAGATTATGATCCAAAGTTTAGATTTAGTAGATAGAACTAACAATCTAACAACCTAGAAGAACTTCTAGATTCAATTAAACAACAACTTTACAATTTAAGTATCGATAGAAGCAAACACTTAGAGCAAACAGATATCTAAGTGGCAATTGTAGACTCTACTTTATCTAAATAATCCCAAATGGGAAGTAATTAGATTAGTTGTAAATTAATCTAGAAATATTATTATGTGATCAATCTTACAAAACCCTAGATAAACTTTGATTCAATTAAACATAGGGAATAAAACCTATTCAAGTTTGTTGAGAATCAATCAAACCTCACAATAGTATGCAATATATAATTTCAATGAATTAGTCAAACATAAAGGAAATTAGCAATGCATAATTAAATTAAAACAAACTTACAATAAGGTTCAAAGGTCTCCTCTCGAGAAAAACTCTCTAGAATACCCTAGCCTCCAAATTATAATTAAAATTAGAATTGTCCAAAGAGAGAGAAAACTAAAGTTCTTTATCTCACACATTTAAAGATAGAATATCCCAAAGCCACAATATCCAAAAATACATAAGATCAGCCCAAATACGCCCCTCAAGTCGGTTGTGATCCTTATTCGACACAAAGAAAAACATTGGCAAACACCATAAAGCGCAGCCGCACTTTTCTTCCTATGCTCACGCTTTGTGTCTCTGCTGGAATTGCACGGGATGGACTTAAATTGCGTGGCCGCGTTTTTCTTCCTCTGCCCTCACTTTTCCTCTTTGTTCAGGACTCGAGTGTCATTTTAGAATTTGTTTTGCCCCCCTTTGAGTTGGAATTTGGATTCGAAGTAAAAACATGAATTGTACCTCTTTGAATTATCTATCCAATGCAAAACCAACTTCATTGGATGACTAGCTGAAAATCATTGATGCCAAATTATAAATAAATCCCTACTTACAAGTATAAATGGTAAGTCGGGGTCGTATCCAAGTAGTTATTCTTATCAACTCAAATTAGTAACAAAGAGAGGGATTAGGAATTGTAATTATAAAACTAGGGAAATTAAAGCAAAGCAATCAATCAAGCCAAGCAAAGGTTGAATTTTTTATCAATTTGGGAAAAGCAATCCTATTCAAGCATTCACGTTCATCATCAAGTTATTGATCATTGATTCAAAAAAATGATTCCCTTTAGTTATTCCTATCCTGATCAGATATAAAACATGACAACGAGACATGCAAACTTAATTAATATCCAAATAACACATGAAATGAAAATGAATTACATGGACATTAGCAATAAGAACAAGGATATGCAAGATGCATTACATGCAATTGAATTCCAATGAGTCAAACAATTAAATGTGCATTCAAATCTCTTTCTTAATTGTTTTAGTCCAACGAGTCCTAAATCAATTGAGTTGCTACAAAGATCGGGTTTTACTACGAGAAAACTTAAATCTAGCAATAGAGAGTATTAATTCCAACAAGGTGATCAATCAAGTAGAAATCAACACAATCAATACAAATTCAGCCCAAGAGAATGGAAATAACCTGTAAGGAATAGAAACTTGAATATAAAAGCTTTAACTTGAATAGAATTAGGAATTTTAGTTCTCCATGAGAATAGAGAATACAAAAGTCTCAATAGAATACTAGATGATAAAAAGTCTAAGAGTTAGATAGAAAACTAGATAGAAGAAAGGTCTAAGAGATATCTAACAAAGTCTGAAGCTAGGCTTAAATAGTCAACTCAAAACACAAGCTTAAAAGAAAGGAAACAAGATAATAAAAGATAGATAGAATCTTCCGCCTCGAATCATGTTGATGTATAAATCTGCGGGCGCGGAAAGTGGTTCCGCAATAGCGGATCTGATTGTTCTTGACTTCCCGATTCGGTGACTTCCGCGGTAGTGAAATTGGGATTCTCGATCGCGGATCTTCTCTTGACAGCATTCCAAAACTCAATATAACCCGACCCAATAATGATCTGAATTCAACAACACTTAACCCAACGAGGACACTAGCTTCAAAGCAACCCAAACTCTAAATAATGAGCACAAACACAGCCTAGCTAAACTAGCTTACCCGATCGATTGACAAAGACGATCCGAACTCATTTTTCAAGATCCACCGTCTCGATCAATCTAAAATTAATCGGGACTAGAAATGTAATTTGAAACTTTTTACTCAAACTAATTTGATCATAAAATCATTAAACTCCAGTATGGTATATGTAAGCGGATAAACATTAAAAAAATATTTTTATAAGTATCTTTTCAACTTTCATATTTATTATTTTCCTTATTAAATTATAGTTTTTATTATCTCCATAATGGAAGAATCTATCTTGTTCGAAAGATAGAATTTCGGCGTGGATTGGGGAGCAAGATACCGCTTGCTTGGATGACAGGTATTTCGGCTGGCCCTAGGAGGGTGATTTTCGGCCCCTCCTACTCCATTTCTTCCATTATAATTACATGTATTCTCCATTTATTATAAAAACATTCAATACTAATTGAACTCGCTCGCAAGTCTTAACTTTACCTTGACGTTCAATCGACAATCTGCTCTAGGATTCTAGGTTTTGAAGTAGAAGCTTGGAAGTTGGATCCGAAGGAGAAGAAGCGAAATTAAAGGAACATTTATTAGGATATAAGGACAAAATTTTACACACTAACAATATACTAATTGACAAGTTTAAGGTCTAGGATTCATTTTGAATATCTCACTTACCCCGACGGCTCGTTGATGACGAACCAAACTACCCCTATTATAACTCAATGATGGAATTCCTTGCGTTATGTCAAAGTAATGCCATATTATCTTAGAACAAACTGATTGATTGGCTTATATCAATGCAATCGGAATAAAAATAATGGCTGGATAGAAAAAATTTAATTGAAACTAATTCACCAATTCCCCCTATATAAAATTGAGTCGGTAATAGTATAATTCTTGATTATGGCGAGGCGACATGCCTGGCTGCTTGCCCGATGCATTAATTCGCCATGTGCAAATACGCATATTTTAAGGGGGGAAATGAAGAAGCGCACCAGAAGAAAGAAGCATAGAAGTCGTGCAAATTTTATTATTAAGAGCAAGTGTAATTATTTTATTAATTGTATTTTTTATTGCATGATTTGACAAGATATCGATCCGGATTAAGCTTAAGATGCTCATTTTTTTAGTTTATAATAGATATTTACACCATTGCAATGGAGAGAAAACTCGAATTTGCGATCTAATAATTATGGACATCATTATCTATCAACTAGTTTTGACTTCATTCCACAGGTCTATTAGATTAATTTTGGGTAAGATTGACACTAAGACGGTTTTCATACATATTATTAGGAAAATTTCATCTAGTACGTTCATTTTTGGGTAAGGCGGTTTTATATTTATTTTTTTGGTCGAATAAGCCGGTTTTCTATTGGATTAATTAGCATATCACATCTTGTTCATTTTTTCATATCTCTAAACACTAGTTGATGTACTCGTGCCCTGCACGGGATCTTTAATAGTTGTTTGATATACTTATTATAAGAAAGTACTTATTTTGAGTGAATATTAATAATTATTTTCATATAAATCAAATATAACTTAATGTTAATAACTTCATATAATTTAAGCTCCAAATACTAAATAGAATAACAAATAAGAAAATATGTTTGAAATAACTATAAGACTAAAATAAGAAAAATATGTTCGAAATAATATTTGAGAAAGAAAATTCATATTGTAATATGCAGTGATTTGCATTGGATATGCAAACAACTCAATTTTCCTCTTCGTGCTTCAAATTTTTTTGGAACAGGAAGTGAAAAGTTGATTTTATGTAAGTTTGTCTCCATTATCATCATACAGGATGAGCTTTCATTTAATCACTTAGAAGGAGTAAGTGGTTCATTCGACGATACATTGCATTATAATTCAGACTCAAATGCAATGTGTGGCCTAGTTAAGGTGATGACAAATAGGATGGATGGATTCGACTTTAATTATAGTATATTGATATTAACTGATAAGAAAATATTTGGATATTTAATTTGTATTATAAAAATTTTAATGGAATTTTTTATATAAAAAATTTCTACATGATGACATTATTGAAAAAAATTCTATATGATAAATCTTGTTGAAATTTCTAGCCATTAAAGAAAATGAAGATTAATCAAACATCATGATACAATGATAAATATGTATACTATGCTATGATATTCTACATGAAACATGTTATTGAATCTTTTAAAATCTTATCGTCATCATTTGTACTGCTTGAATAATTTTAATTAGAAAATTATCTTATTATTTTTCATCACATTTTGGATATTTATTTTTTGAATGAGAAGAAAAAATAATCTTGAAACTGTAGGGATTTAAACATATATTTAAATTAGAAACAATCATTTTTACATAAAAATTCAAAATTTATTTTTATGTAATTATTTAATATAAATTGATCCTAAAATACAATTATTTAATATATATTGATCTTACAAAGTTATATGTATGTTAGATATTGTTTTATGAAATTATTTCATAGAAATTGATCTTAAAAATACAATTATTTAATAATTACTTAAGAAATTAATCTAAATAATTATTTAAAAATACAAATTGAACTACTCATTAAGGAAATATAATTAGTGAATAAGAAGAAAAATAGCCATAAAATTTTAGGTATATATATGCATAGAAAAGAATACAATAAATTTAATCCTTTTATATAATTATTTAATCTAAATTTATTTTAAAATACAATTATTTCATATTGATTGATCTTAAAAAGATATAGATGTAAGCTAATTAAAAAAGATATAGTAATAATTTTATATACATTGTTCTTAAAGAATTAATACCTTTTATAAAAATATAGATACTACAATTAGAAAAGGTAAGTATAATATGACAAATCACCAATAAGTAAAGTGACCAAATTAAATATTATTTGAAAATTATAATGTGGTAGAACTAAGTAATATTTGAAGATTTAGATGAGTAAATTAGTAAATGTAGAAATTAATTTGCTTAGGTGGCATAGTTAGATGATTGACACATAGGATTGAGTTATTCGACTTTAGTAATAGTATATAGATAGTATAAATTAAAGCTGATAAATTTAAGGTAAATATAATGCAAATTTTTATGTTGACATAAATCACATACTTTAATATGGGATAATATTTTCTTAACTATATTCTGTTAGGGTATTTTACTATTTTATGTTATAATAAGTATGTGATTATGACATAAAATAAACTCAATACAATAGTGAAGCTCTGCTGAAGTATTCGATCATGTCATACTTATCGCACTGAATTTTATACTGTGTTACTTAATTTCGTTATGGATTAGGTAGCTATTTCTTTTAGATCCGTGGTTGGAGACCTAAGTACCCCCTGGTCTTGATCTATATGAATTGAAAATTATTATTTTTTGAATATTAAATAGGTTTATTATTAGGGATGATTCTCCTAATTAATTTAGTTTCTCCATACATATTATTAGTAATTTTGGACTAGCTAGCTAGGTATTTTTTACTATAAGAATTAAGAAGCAAGAGCTAGAGCCTTTGTTTGCGGACGAAACAAGATCACATACTTTAAGATGGATTATTAATTACCATTATTACGCAAGTACTGGACATAGATTACAAGAAATTAAATACTTGCATTACATTCTTGATTGAAAACAAAGTAAACCATTCCACTAGTTTAATTAATCACCGACATAAATGAAGGAGAACGAAAACTCAAATTTGACCAGTCATTAATTAATAAACGGAAGCAAGGACAATCTTAACTTCAGTTACCACAACGGCGTCGTTTCCTTGCTTAGGCACAAGAGTGACGACAACGCTGTCGTCACCCTCAACATCCAACGTCTCAAGCAGCTCCGTAAGCCCCAGCCTCAGCTTAGTCGTCATCTTCTTCATCTCTCCGTGCTTGTGCTTGTGCTTATGTGGCACATTCACAAAACTGCCCGCGAACTGGGCCTTGATGGGCTTACCGGCGGCGGGGTCGTCGTCCTCGTCGTTGACCAACACATCGAACTTGACAAAGGCGTCACGGGTAAGCTCGACGCTGATTACTAACACCTCCTCTTCCTTGTCCTTCTCCTCCTGGGTCCGCGACTTCTTCGGCCTCGCGACGTCGGTGACGATGGTTGACGTCAGCGGCTTCGGGAAGCGCACGACCGGCACGTTTGGGGCCGCCTTGGCGTGCTTGGTGGAGGAGAAGAGGCTCCGGACTCGGGACTTGGCGGCGGTGGGGCGGGAGTTGAGCCACGCCAGCTCCACGTCTTGGTAGGTGTAGCCGAGGTTGCGGGTGTCGAGGCAGTCGCGCACCTTCACGCGGACCGCGTTTGCGTCTTCGTCGTAGAACAGGAACGTTGCGTCTAGCCAGTCTCGGTCCGTGTGGTCCGTTCGGTTTTTGTCGCCTGTCGAAATTGAACATATAGTATCATACTTAGTATGTATTCCCGTACTTTTGTACGGGTTTTTCTTAAATAAAATATTTTCAAATATATTTATTATTCGATAAAAATAATCATGTAAATACTTAAATATAAATTTTGAATAAATATTTAAAATCAATAAACTATAAAAGTTGTTTATTTGAAACAATAATATTTTATTAGTATTAAGAATTAAATTAATATCCAAAACATGATATATTTATAGATATATAAAGATAGATATGAAATCATATCTTAAATGAATAATTATATTGAGATTTTCTATCCTATCATAACTTAAATAAAATAAATATTCTAGAATTTGTATGATAGCAAAAAAAATATCCTAATGATCTTTCTATTTATCATATCCAAAAATAAAAGATTGTTTAATAATGTAATTTTTTATCTTATATTCTAAAAACATGGATAAGAATTTATCATATCCAAAAATAAAATATTATTTTTAATAAAATGGGTGGTGTGGTCCAATTTAAAAGTGACATGTGTCGTTTAATAATTTTTTTAACCTCCGTTTTAGGTTATAGTTATGATTTTATTCTAGGGCTCGTCACTCTTAATCATCGACCAAATGGCCTACTTGATCAATTGACTTTTTAATATATGTTTCAATATATTCTTTCTAAACAAAACAAATATGTAACATTTTGAATTAACTAGTCCAAAATAGATTATAGAGGTTTAGTACTTTTATAAAGTTTTTAATTAAATATTAGGTTAGTTGTTTGATTATTAGAACGTCCTTTTTAAAGTTAATTACTTAGGAAAAAAGTCAAATTTTGAGACTAGTAAGAATATTATACGGCTTCGGTCAAGAAAATCCGATTAAGAAGCAAGTGCCATTTGTTAATTAGTAACGAATTAAAGAAAACATATTATCACCAATTTCAAAAACTTTTTAAAAAAAAAATAAAATAAACTAGATCGAAAAGGACCTCGTGAGAAATATATTGAACTAATTAATCAAGTTGATAAATAAATTTGTTTGATCAGTTAAAAAAATCTCATGCATATCAAGGCAGCTAGCTCAGAAAATCTTAATAATTCGTATCATCATTAGCACGTAGTAATATAAACATGTAGTTTGCCTAATACTAATAAAAAGAAATTAATCAAAGAAGAATATTAATGAAATAATGTACCTATGGTCTTCCAGAGGTACCACATGCGGTCAACGTTGGCATGGTGAGAGTAAAACAAGGGATCCCGTCCAGCTGAGTAGAAGTTGCCCATGTCCTCCAAATTGGGCTGGCTCCGGTCACCCGACCACACATGGATCGGGCCGTGGGGCAGATTCTCGATCGACCCGGCACCGGGATCGGGCTCGTCCCCAGCCCGGTACGGGGACCCGAGGAACAGCCTCGGGCTCCTGGCGTTGGACACCATCTGGCGGTACATGACGGTGAGGTTGGCGGCCACTCTGTCGTCATTAGACTCATTCTCATCCTCTCCGCCATAGTTGAGGTCCAACACAGTGGGGGGCTGGTGGGCCTTGTCTCGCCGCGGGTTGTAGATGGCGGCGCTTGGGTCGGCGAACATGGGCGGCATCTGCATCCCGCCTGGGGCGTCCCAGTTCCAGTAGGGCAGTGCAAATGTGGGGTCGCCGATCAGCTTCCCTAATATTTTCTCGTGGAAATATAAGTAGTACCTGGATTTGTACGTTTGTATATGAGATTTGTTATATACGTCGTCTTTAAAAGCAGGAATATTTGTAGTTGGTGGTTAGATAACAAAATTATTTAACAAATACTTGTACTGGATATGATGAATTGATGAAACTAATCCATTGAAGCAAATTAATTATACAAAATGCTTTACTGCTTAAGATTTATAAGGGATAGCTTGGTATAACGGTAAGCTTAATTAATATTTGTAAAAAATGTCAACCAAACTAAAAATTTACAAAAATGTTTTAAATCAAACAAGCCCTAAAGCTTTTGGAAAGTGATTATAAATATATCTTGGATCCCATAAGTACCTGTGGAAGGGGAAGAAGAGCCAAGAGTTGTGTACTTGGAGATCAAGATTAGGAAACCCAACTTGGTCATGAGCGCCGTCGCAGTACGCGCAATGCACGTTGGCCTGCTGCGTAAAGCTCCGGGGATCGGAGTCCGGAAGCGCCTTCATAAGTGAAATCGCCTTGTTGTACTTGTCAATGTACGCTTTATCCACCAGGTGCGCCGCCGGCCTCACCCTCAGCGAGTTCGACTGAGGCGGCAGCTTAAAATCGGCTATCTTGGTGGTCGGCGGCGGGCAGCAGTTGAGCCCGCGGGCCGCGGCCGGCAGGTTCGCCTTCCCGCACTTTGTGAAGTCCGGGGCCGAGACCGGGGCCCCATGGGCCGCTAGCGGGTCCCCGAAGGCGGTGGCTGCCGCCCCGTATAGGCCTCCTAGCCCTAGGAGCAAGTTTCGCCTATCCACCTTGTTTGGTGAATCTTGATTATTGTTATTGATATCATCATTGTTTCTTGATATTTTGCAATTGATGTTGATTTTTTTGTTGAGGATGGAGATTTGTGATGAGGATCTTGGAAATGAGAAGGGGTTTGGAGGGGCGGAGGAGAGGTTGGTGGTTGGAGTATTGGAGAGATTACAAGCAGCCATGGCTAGCTATATTTGGTATAAGTTCTAATTCATTTGGTTTAATATATAATGGATGGATCAATACGAGCACTAAGAAGGAAGATGCATGCATGTATATTGTATGCTATAATTTTATATTTGCAAGTCGTCTGACGAGAAAAAATTAAGATCGAGATTGAATTAATAAATGTACACCTTGGTGATCGCCGGGAAGACGATTCTAAAATTTTGTATGGAGGACAAACTTCATGTGACAACATGGGAGTAATAAATTGATTTCAACTTTTTGATCTGTACAATTAGATGTGTATATTGTATTTAGGGGATTCAGATTTATATATTAATTATGATTGATGACAGTTTAGATAACTTATTTCGTTATTTTGGAGGCAGTTGAGAAACCTCAGTGTCATAGCTGGGTGCTAGCTTTCTCGTCACATATGTTATAATAATGCAACCACATTTGTCGATAATTTAAAAGCCCTTGACTAATACGTTAACCAATAATTTGTACTAATATTTCTACCAAAAAATAATTTATACTAATTTAATAGTTCGTCAATTAACAAATCCAAAAAAATTAATTAATTCAAAGCATCCCAATTTATGCGCTAGTTGACCATAGAAGACAACCCAAAGTTCAGCATTATTATTTTTGGTCTTGTTTCAGTAAAATTGTGTTAAAAACTTTATAAATAGATTTATAAACTCTCTCACAAAAAATAATAAATTCCATAAAAATGTGGTTGTATTATTATAACATATGTGACGAGAAAGACTTGGAGAGAAAGAATCAATCTCAACTCTTTATTTGATAATTCATAGCCAAGATTTCTCAAAATCTAGGTAGGGTAACTCCACTTTAGCTATACCAAATTATAGCAACAATTGAAAGGCTTTAGGCATTATTATAGCCACAATTGAAATGTTTTAGTTACGACGGAGTTTAATAAAAACTCTATCGGTGAATTTGGCTAAATTTTAACCATCCAAATATAATTTATCGATTAGATTTAATTTGTTCTCTCTTCACATTTACTAATGATTTTTTTCTTTTTAATTTTTTCTCTAAGGTTCACTAATTTATAATAGAATTTTAGAATTCCATCGGAACAAGATCCCAGTTGAAAACACACACACACATATATTTAGATGATCCATATTAATTTACTATGTCTTCTTATAAGAGTGGTCTTATCTTAATCCAATCATTATATGATAATAGAACTTCTTCATGAAGGTATAATTAAGCTTATTCATGAACATATAATCAAGATTGCTCATAAGCAAACGAGATGGGTTATCTTGTACTTAGCGACCATGTGGCCGCTAAATTAATGACCACACGAACAATGGTCGCTAAAACATCGTGGAAAATTTTGGTGTTAGGAATTAATGACTACATAGTTGCTAAACACAAGTTATAGGAGTTAGCGACCATATAGTCGCTATATCCAGCGACCATGTGGTCGTCGATCCGTAACTTGTAACTAGCGACCACATTTTCACTAAAATTAGCGATCATGTGTTGCTAAATACCCTAGGGGGA
The DNA here is from genome assembly GCA_964016875.1 of Fallopia convolvulus. Classification (NCBI taxonomy): domain Eukaryota; kingdom Viridiplantae; phylum Streptophyta; class Magnoliopsida; order Caryophyllales; family Polygonaceae; genus Fallopia; species Fallopia convolvulus. Next base: position 35,189,692 of record OZ024736.1, read on the forward strand.
GTTGGCATGCATTTTTCCACGAAAATTGCGTCCAAGTGGTCGCTAAATGCGTTTGTCGCTGATAAAGAGGGAATATTGCCGCCAACATAACGCCCACATGGTCACTACTCATTTCCTATATGTATCTTCAACTTCTTGGTTCATTTGTATACAAATATATCCACAGAAATAAGAGTGAAGGTATACTCATTTGCAAGTCTCATTCTTAGAAGGAAAATAATTTCGTCGGATTCTGTTTCAAAAAACATGCAGGTATGTAATGATAGTTTATAAATGTTGTATAGTCAAGTTTTATTACGTGAGTATTGTTTCAATCGTATATGTTATTTTGAATAATTACAGAAGATTGTATTTTTTTTTGGAGAAGGAGAGACAATACTCTCCGACCCCTCAAGGGGGCATTTTATTAATAAAAAAAGGGCTAAGTAGTCATCAAACAGGGGATAGCCCGACCCCTAACATCATAAGACATCAAAGAAATAACACCCTCCGGCGGGTCAAGCAATACATGGAAACCTAGATTAAAAGAAAAGGCTATAGACGCGAGGTAATCCTTAACACAATTAGCCTCTCTATAAATATGACGAAACTGGATAATCCGGTCTCTAAGAATAAAGTCTTGGCACTTATGCACCAGACTAGATAAAGGATGACTACGATATGCATCAGCTTCTAAAATAATCCTCATGGAGCCCTTATTCCAATCAAGCTTCACTCCCTGCAATACACCCCATAGCTCTGGCATATGAATAGTACAAATGCCAATATTATGGACAAAGCCTATTTTCCATTGATCATCGCTATCCCGGATTATACCAGCCGCCGCTGCAAGCCCACCATCCCTGATCAAGCCATCACTATTGATTTTGACAACGCCCACAGATGGTCTTTGCCAAGCTATATAGCATTCTTCTTTCCGACGACCGGCACCCTGCAAGCTATAGAAGATTGTTTTATTTATGTTTAGATTAATTTGCTATTGTATATTTTCTTTTGAACAATTGAGATCAAATTTTATTTGGAACATTATATTTGACAGTTAACTATCATTTGGACGCTAACTAGCCTCCTTAAGGTAAACGTGTACCACCCCCCTAACTCATTCGTAAGGTCTTCAATGAGAGGAATTTAACGTATACAACGTATTACGTACTAGTTGGTTGATTTCTCCATTCAAAAACCTCAAATTAACGAAACCAAGAATCCAAGCTACATCAAATTAAACACCGCTATTTTGCATTGTAGAGTCAGACACAACACAATCCATAGTATTTTATGGGCCTGGCAGAAAGCCCAAAACCAGGAAATGAACCCATAAAGAGCCCAGACCCATATAATAACCTAAATAAGTAAATGGTAGGACCCCTGGTATTTAATTTGAAGTAGCTCGGTTGACCAAAGGTTTTTACCTTACTAGTTTTACCCGTCGTACTATGTACGACTACGATTCGATATTTTATAAATATTATAAATAAGACATTAATAAATAAATAAAAATATAAATAAACTTTAATATTAGTAATTTATTGTTCATAGAATGTATATTATTTTTTAATCAAATATTATATTCTTCCTATTTTATTACTTTTTTATACTTAAATTTAGAATTTATCAAATATTTTAATATCTATTAAATATTTTATCATCCATTTTTATTAATTTTAAAAATTTTGACTATTTATAATTAATTTTTTTATAAAATAAAACCACTATAATTCTATAAATAATTTCGTCAAAAGATATATGATAAAATATTTATATTTATTTTAAAAATATTTAAATATTTTATCTTTAATTTTAAATACTTGTATAAGGAAGCTTTCAAAAAATATTGTTATACTAAATAGATATTTTTTTGATGTTAGAGATAAATTCAAATAGTTAAAAAAAATTTAATAGAAAGAAGTTATAATAATAGAAATAAAAATTAATTTTTTAAATATGATGGGGGCTAGAATCGTTCTAGTGGCTCGAAAAGGTACAGCTTTAATATATAGTTATAGATATTACCTATTTTTTTAAACTTTATAAATATTTCTCATTAATTTTTTTTATTATAAAAGAAAAAAATATATCTATAAATAATTTCGTGAAAAGACATTATGCTAAAAGGTAAAAGATATTTATACTTATTTAAAAATATTTTAAATTTGTTATCGTTAATTTTAAATATTTGTATAAGGAAGTTTTCAAAAAATATTGTTATACTAAATAGATATTTGTTTGATGTTAAAGATAGATTTAAATAGTTAAAGAAGAATATAATAGGAAAAAGTTAAAATATTAGATTTAAAAATTAATTTTGTAAATATGAGTTGGGGCTAGAATCGTTCTGATAACTCGAAAAGAGATAACTTTAATATATAGTTATAGATTCTCATTGTAAAATAATATTTTCAGAAAAAAGCAAACCATAATGATTTTTGGCCTAATTAATAAAGTTTTAAACCACACTTTATTGTCGTTCTGCTATCCTTTTCCAATTTAAGTACAAACAAGGCATAATCGAATAATTCCATAGCAAAGGACTCAATATTCATTTCAATTGCAAAGCAAAAGATCATGAACACATCTAAGGCTATTTCTCAAGTCCAAATGCTTTTGGGTTAATTTTTGGTTCTATCCATTTTCATATTTGATTTTGTACAAAGTTCTTCCATTTTTTATTGGTTTGAGAGAACATAGTTTTGGACGTCTAATGCTTAGATCTCTTTGATCTATGATTTTTTGTGTGAAGTGAATTGAAATTAGACCTAGCACCACTAAACCAAGGAATTAGGAATCTAAACGATGGCCCGAAAATCGATTAAAACTCTTGACTTGATAACTGACTTGACGTGACAATTTAACCTCATAACTCATAACCTAACTAACCCAAAATCCAAAACAATCCAAACTTAAAACAACCTGACCTAAATTACAAACATAACTGAGTCGATATAAAATATCTTTGTATAGGTCCATTTGAATACAAACTATAATTTTTACCAAATTTGTATTTTTTCTTCTTTTTTTTTTGGTTGAAGGAATGGCGGTACTCGTTGTCTCCTCAAGAGGGAATTTTATTGATCACAAAAGGAAGTCTAAGTAGTCAGCAAACAGATCGAGGATAGTCCGACCCCTAACATCATAAAAAAGCAAAGAAATAATACCCTCCAATGGGTCAAGCAATACGTGAAATCATAGACTAAAAGAAAAAGCTAGTGATGCAAGATAATCCATAAAATAAATAGCCTCTCTATAAATATGACGAAACTGGATATCTCATTCTCTACGAATAAAGTCTTGGCACTTGCGTACTAGACTAGACAAAGGAGTACTAGGCTCCACGGATCAGTTTAGAAGGAGAACCACAAGTTGTGAATCAGCTTCTAAAATAATCCTCCCTATGCCCCAATTTGAATGTTTTCTTAACTTAAAATAAGAGGCAGTGTAATTATCAAAGCCTATATGACCCAATTCAACAATAATCTCGATTCACCTCGAACTACAATCACAGATTAGTCTAGCAGTTATATTGTTAGGTCCCATGACTAAAGATTCAAGCTCAAACCCTCTTAACGAAAATTAATTTGCTTATAAGTAGGAGGGTTTTTCGAGCGCTCTTCCTTTACGTTAAGTCAGGAGTGTCCCCATCTTAGTCCCCCAGATTCCACTATAACGAAGTTACACTAGATCAATGTTGTTGGTATTGTCGTATAAGTGGAATGGTCTATGTACCCTTAAATGGGTCACACAATACCCAATCTAACGTAAAAAAATGGCTTTGGCCGATTAAACCGAGAAAAAACAAAAAGTAATAATTTGGACCCGAAATGACCTGAATGAAACCTACTGACCCGTTCCACTTTGTAGCTCTAGCACAAGCTTCCCCACTTGTATGAATCATGTGTTGGGTCCTTCGTAATTCGGCCCAAGAAGAAAGTCAAGTGCCCAAATCCGGTAGTTTACACGAACCATTAGAGAAGGGAGGATGATGGAGTAGTAAAGAGGGGACGAGAATTTCGGGATTCATGGTCAAATGGCAACGGCTAAAAACATTAACAATCGAGGCGAGATTTCCGGGATTTGTTGAGCACTCTGTAAACGGTCAGAAGAGGGGAAACGGATATAAAACCAAGCCGAAGTGAAGGGGAGAGCACACAAGATAGAGCTACGAAAACCTTCTCGATAACAAAAAACTTATCTCTTGTTCTTGATCATTTCATTTCCAGTCAAGCATTCTTAAGTAGTCGGGAAGCAGTTTTGTCACAATCTAGATCATAATCTACGAATATCACTTTGCTCATTATCTGTTTTTACATCTCTTGTTTGATCCTACATCTTGCTTATAGTTCATAACGCGTTCCTATTGTTTCTTGGTTAGGATTTCCCTATTCTAAGCAGGTAACGTGTTAGTACGATTATCCTGCCAAAACAATTGGAGCCCACCGTGGGGCCTAGCCAAAAAGGAGTTTCGCTAAAACAACAGCAAGATCCGTCACATGGAGGGAATCCAAACTACGTACAGACACGTAGGGGACCTGGACCATCACGAGGCCAATGAAGAAACAAACAACCAAGGTGACGGAAACGTAGGTGGAACAGGAAACATAGGTGGAACAAGGAATGATGATAGAATCGAACAAGGATCTGGTGACACCAATGGCAATCCTTCTACTTCCGAAGGACGAGAAGTGGAAGGAGGCGACACTAACATCATCACGGAGCTTCGATCATTAATGATCGCTCTCCGAAAGGATCTGGAGGAACAAAAAGAAGCTAACGCCAGATTCACCGAGGTATACGAAAAACAAATCGAGACTTTAACTAATGAACGCAACTTGCTTCGGTCGCAGGCGCAATCGGCTCCAACCCGCCCTCGCGGGACCGATGTGGTAGAAGGAATTGCAAGGCGCTTGGACATGGACGATCCAAATCTTGTAACACCCGATGTTGCCAGACCCATAACCGGGTATCAGGTAAAAGGTAATTCTTTAAGAGCAATACGGGAAGATACCGAGGTTTCCCAATTACGGGAACGCCTTCGAGCCCTGGAGGACCGAATCACTCAGGTCCCCGGAGCGCCTCAACCCATCGCGATGGAGAGGAGGGACGGGTACACCGATTCCCCCTTCGTACCTGCCATCGCGAGGGTAGATATCTCCCGGAAATATCATGTCCCCGACGTGCCTAAGTACGAAGGGGTGACGGATCCCGATCAACACATAGCCGCATTCAAACAGGCCATGAATATTAGTACAGTTCCTTTTGATATGAAAGAAATTGTAATGTGTTGTTGGTTCGGGAACACGTTGTCTGGACCCGCTCTCAATTGGCATTCACACTTACCTCTTGGAAGTATCTCATCTTTTGCTGAGTTAATTGACAAATTCAGGGTTAGGTTTGCAAGCAGTCGACATGCCAAAAAACGATCAAGTGATTTGTACCGCTTGGTACAAAGATCGGCAGAATCTTTGAAAGCTTTCCTTAGTCGCTACAATGAAGAAATGGTGACTATCGAAGGATGTGATGCCGCCACGGCTGTGGAAGCATGCCGAAAGGGTATATCGATATGCAATCCCGAATTATACCGTGAACTAACTAAATACCCTTGTTCCAATTTTGATGAGGTACATGTAAAAGCTTTAGCCCATGTCCGATTAGAAGAAGATGACCTCTTTGCCGAGAAAATAGCAAGCCCACATCGACCCGATCGGAGACAAGGACGGCGGGATACGAGATACGCTCCATGTCCCACGGCATCTCATGCTAAAACCACCGTTAACGCTACCACGTTTGGACAAAGTGATAGATACGAGAATCCTCGTCTGCCTCCAAAACTCTCTCACTACAATTTTCGCGTAGATGCGACTGAAGTGGTCCGAACTCTCAACACCATGGGGGACACTGTAAAATGGCCCCGAAAGAGTAACATGCCGGCACAGCATAAAGACAAGACCAGATGGTGTGATTTCCATTTTGACCATGGCCACCGGACTGACGAGTGTATCGCTTTACGGAAAGAAGTAAGCGAGCTATTACGAAGGGGACATCTCAGAGAATTAATATCGGAAAAGGCAAAGGAGCAGTTGGATCGTAACAGGGAAAAAGCCACTCCGCCACCCCTGCCAAAGCACACCGGAGTAATTAACGTCATTACAGGGGGGTCGGAGATCTGTGGTATAACTTACTCCACAGCCAAGCGAATTGCGAGGGACGCCAGGAGAGAATGCCCAAAAACACCATCGCGATCAACTCTCGCCATGATGCCGATCACCTTCGACGATGTCGAAGAAGAGGAAGTTCATCACGACTGTTTGATAATCTCTCTGACCATAGCTAATTTTCTTGTTAAAAGGATCTTAGTTGATAATGGAAGCTCTACTAACTTACTTATGTTGGACGCCTTATACAGTTTAAGTTTTGGAATGGACAACATCACCAAGAAGTCAACAACTTTGGTAGGCTTCAGCGGAGAATCGCGCAACACGATCGGGGAGATATCACTACCTACCATTGCGGGAGGAGTTAACTACCAGGTAAAATTCCAAGTACTCGACTGCCCGTCACCTTTTAATGTCATTTTAGGCAGGCCATGGATACACGGGATGAAGGCAATTCCATCCACCTATCACCAATGTGTGAAGTTCCCAACACCTTGGGGAATTCAAGAGATTAAGGGAGAACAGAAGTTGGCACGGGAGTGTTATTCCGTAACCATGAAGGCAACAACCTTGAAGAACCCACGACCTGAAACGAAGAAGAAGATGTCGGATTAGCAATTAAAGGACTGTAGAATGACTACTTGTTACGCAAAGCCGGAGACACCTGAGCTTAAGAAGTAGCCCTTGATCCGTTGGAGCCATCCAAGAAAATTAACATAGGAGCAGATCTGGAACCAACTCTACGCGAGCAGATAGTAGAATTTCTATGGTCCTACAAAGATTGTTTTGCTTGGTCGAACGAGGATATGATAGGCATTGATCCTAGTGTGATTACCCACGCCTTGAATGTCAACAAGAAGGTGCCCCCAGTGAAGCAGAAAAGGTGCAAGTTTGCTCCCGAGCGAAATCAGGTAATCAATGATGAGGTAAAATCCTTACTTGAGTCTGGAAAAATTAGAGAAGTACAATACCCTGATTGGCTTGCGAATGTGGTTGTGGTTAAAAAGAAAAACGGAAAGTGGTGCGTTTGCGTAGATTTTACCGATCTAAACAAAGCATGCCACAAAGATTCGTTCCCCTTGCTTCACATAGATGCAATGGTGGACACGACGGCGGGGCATGAACTTTTGACCTTCATGGATGCTTTTAGTGGGTACCATCAGATAATGATGCATCCAGACGATCAAGAAAAAACCGCATTCGTAACCAATCAGGGAACTTATTGTTATAAAGTTATGCCCTTCGGATTAAGAAATGCAGGTGCTACTTATCAGAGATTGGTTAATAAGATGTTTCAGGATAAGCTGGGGGATACAATGGAAGTGTACATAGATGACATGTTGGTCAAATCATTAAAGGCGGAGGACCATGTCAACCACTTAAGAGACGTGTTCGAGATTTTGCGGCGCTACCAAATGAAGTTAAACCCCACCAAGTTCTCTTTTGGAGTAACGTCAGGAAAATTCCTCGGATACATAGTGACGCAGAGGGGGATCGAGGCGAGTCCTGAGCAGGTCAAAGCCATAATGGAGCTGCAATCCCCAAAGTGTGTCAAAGACGTACAGAGGCTAACAGGGCGAGTGGCTGCGTTAAACCGATTCATATCAAGATCCTCAGACAGAAACAAACTGTTTTACAACATCCTGAAGAAAAACAAGTCGTTCGAATGGACAGATGCACACGAAAAAGCCTTTGAGGAATTGAAAAAGTATCTATCAAATCCGCAAGTGTTATCCAAGCCGAAGCCAGGAGAAAACTTGTATGTGTACCTAGCTGTGACCGAAGTGGCAGTAAGTGCAATCTTGATCAGAGAGGAGAATGGAGACCAGTTGCCTATCTATTACGTAAGTAAAACCTTGTTGGATGCAGAAACGAGGTATTCCCCCATAGAAAAATTAGTGTTATCTTTGGTAATGGCTTCTATAAAGTTACGTCCTTATTTTGAAAGTCATTCTATAATTGTGAGAACTAATTATCCGATGAAGAGTATCATATCGAAACCAGAGTTGTCAGGTCGGCTAACAAGGTGGTTAATTCACTTAAATGGTTACGACATCACGTACGAACCCCGAACGGCAATGAAATCTCAAGTGCTGGCAGATTTTATGGTCGACTTCACTCCTACCACTTCAGAAAGCGAAGACCAAGACGTGCTGCAAATAACAGGACATGGTAAGTGGTTGATGCATACGGATGGAGCGTCAAACCAGATGGGTGTAGGATTGGGGGTAGTCCTGAAGTCACCACAGGGGGATAGGATAGCCCAAGCTGTTCGATGCACGTTTAAGGCTACTAATAACGAAGCAGAATATGAAGCGCTTATCGCAGGGCTGCTTATCGCCAAAGATCTGAACGTACAAGAGATCGAGGTAATCTGTGATTCGTTGCTTATTGTAAATCAAGTTACAAATTCATATGTTGCCAGGGACTCGAAGATGAAGGCATACTTAGAAAAAGTTCAAGAAGTCATAAGGCACTTTAAACTGTTCGAGATAAGGCAGGTTCCAAGAGATGCCAACACACAAGCAGACGCTTTAGTCAACCTGGGATCCGTAATTGACCCAAGGGAGTACGACAAGATACCTTTCGTATACCTTGATGCGCCATCCATAACCAAAGAAGCAGACATACTAGAAGTTCGAAACTCCGATGAAGACAGGTCGTGGGTAACCCCTTACTTAAAGTGGTTACAAGACGGAGTGTTACCAGAAGACAGGGAAGAAGCTCAACGACTTAAGGTAAAAGCTTCTACTTTTGCGGTTAAGGATAACATTTTGTTTAAGTGGATGTCGTCAGGGTTACACGCGCGATGCATAAAGGAGGAAGAAGTACAGAAGGTATTACGAGATATACATGATGGGGAATGCGGAAACCACACGGGGGGTCGCAACTTGGCAAAGAAGGCAAGCAGGATGGGTTACTATTGGCCAACCATGAACAAAGACGCAGTGGAATTTGCTCGCAAATGTGACGCGTGCCAGCGTCATGGACCTATACCACATCAACCATCAGAGTTGTTACACCCCATAACATATCCTTGGCCATTTATGAAATGGGGGATGGATATTGTGGGAAAATTACCTCCAGCCTCGGGGCAACGAGTTTACATTCTGGCGATGACCGACTACTTCTCCAAGTGGATTGAAGCTGAAGCCTTTAAAGAAGTTAAAGACACCCAAGTTATTTCCTTCATAAAGAGAAATATCCTTAGCAGGTTTGGAATACCATCCATCTTAGTCTGCGACAACGGGTCCCAATTCATCAGTGACAAGACGAGGTCATTTTGCCATCAGTAAAACATACAGTTAGTGATGTCGACGCCTCGTTACCCACAGGCCAACGGGCAAGCAGAAGCAAGTAACAAGGTGATTATTAACAACTTGAAGAAGCGGCTCAAAGAAGCAAAGGGGAAATGGGCAGATGAATTACCCCTTATCTTATGGTCAGATCGAACAACCCCCAAGACAGCAACGGGTCATACACCTTTTTCCTTGGTCTATGGTTGTGAAGCCGTACTACCAGTAGAAGTAACTTTGCCTACAGTCCGGTATGGACTTACCACTGAGGAGTCAAACCTGTCCAACCTGTTACATCACTTGGATACGATCGACGAATTACGAGATCAGGCTTCAATTCGAATGGCGTCATACAGGCAAGGAGTAGCTCGAAGTTATAACAAACGCGTTAACATTAAGGTGTTCCAAGTGGGAGATTGGGTGCTAAGAAAAGTCTTCCAGAATACGCAAGAGTTAAATGCTGGAAAATTAGGAGCAAATTGGGAAGGACCATACCAAATCACAAAAATAATAGGACAAGGAGCCTATGAGTTAATGACGCAAGAAGGAAAAGCGGTCCCCAGAAGCTGGAATGCAATGAACCTAAAGTTGTATCACTTTTGAAACACAACGGGTTCCAACAAGGTAATTTGCATTAAAATTTTCCTTTACGTTATTATATTTTTATACACAAGAACAATGATATCAACAACATCAGAAAAAACTAACAAGGGACGCCTTGTGACGTTACAAGCCAAATCATGGGCCCTCGCCTTATGATCAGGCAACGCTGTGCACACTACGACTAGTCAAAAGATGCAAGAGACGAGAACAAGTAACGAGTATTCAAGAGCAAATGGAGTTTTTATTTGTAATACGAATCATGAAGTTGTTACAAGAAGAATTTACATTTCAGACACATACAACATTCTCTCTCTACGCATCTAACATAAAAAGCGCTATACTAACAAATCTATCACGAAAGTTACGAATACATGTAACAAACAAAGCCGACTTCACTACGAACGTGTTGATCTTTTCTTCCGCAACGCAACCTGCTTACCTGCAAAAAAGACCAAACACAGATCCAAGGCAATGACAACAAATTATCAAAATAAAACCCCATAAACTAACGTGGGGCATAAAACTTGTCCACAAAATGGGCCTTAAAACAAAGCGGCCATACAAGACGAGAGTTTTTAAAAATAAACAACCCCAACACGTTGGGGGTAAAACATTGTCCGAAATTCACCAGAAAAGAAACAAGGATAAAGAGGAGATCATTCTTTGGGCTGGTTGTCTCTTTCCACCTGGGCAACCACTTTGGCAACAGAGGCAATATCATCAATGACCGAAGAATTCTTAGCCGCTATCACCTCGTCATAAAACAGGCTTTCAAACAGCTCCCTTTCCTTCGTAGCATCCCACGAAGTGTGCCTCCCTGCCGCAAACTCCTCCATCATTTCCACTCGAGCCCGGCAAGACCAGTAGTCAGTAGTATCTTCAATCTCTTTCGCCAAAGCAGCTTCTTAAGCGGAAGACGCCATGAACTTCTCTTCCCACTCTCTGGACTCCTTAGAAACCCTCTCAAGATTGTTCATCAGGTCGTGAACCTTCTTTTCCAAAGCCATTTTCTCGTGACTTAAGATGCTGCTCCTATCCTTCTCAAGCTGAAGATTGATCTTGCTCTGAGCCAACTCATCAGGAAGGTCCTTGAAAGATTCAAAGGCAGAAAGAGAAAGTTGCAAGCCCTGCGCAAAGGGAAGAAAAAATTAGAAAACGAGTAAAAAAGCAGAGTAAGGGGTGACGAAGAAAGCAAACCTGCCACTGCGCCGCTAGAATTTCGCCGAAAAAATCCGGGAAAGATGTTCGATCTTCCTTACCGCGAGAACTTTCCACATGGAGAGGTGTCAAGGAGTTCAAGCACTTGTCAGCAGCCATATCAAGAGACATCATCGTCTTTGGGAGATCGGAAAGGGTTGAACATGCTTTTTTCTTAGGGGAAGAAACTTGAACCTCGGGAGGCTTTTTTGGGTCCGAAACCGTCAACACTGTATCTGCCGTAGAAGCCGACTCAGCCTTTTTCTTCTTTCGAGCCTCAACTCGTTCCATAGTAGTCAGCACAGTGGTAGAACGGGTTGTCCTTGAACCTGGCGTCATAAAAAGGTGGGTGAGATTTTTAGAAGAAAGAAGAAAGATTTGCCAAGAGGAAGTGGAAGAGACTTACTTGACATCTCGATCTCCTCGGATCCAGCAGAGCACGCCTTTACCAGATCAGGGTAGGATCGTTCTTCGAATGAGAGCTTCGATGTGATTGATGACCTGGTACGACACCGTGCGAGGATGAGGAGTAGCAAGATGTTCTGCAACAGAAAACGCTCAGAGGTCAGATCTGAAAAGATGCTGGGAAACTCAAAAGACGAAGCACTACCTGTTGATTGCCAACGATTTCTCATGAAAGACGTATCAATACCTAAGGAAGACAGCCTCACAAAGAAAAATTTATCGGCCCAACCCCGATCGGATTTGGATATATTGAAGACTAAATCAGATTTGTTGGTGAAAGTTTTAAGAGTTATACGACCCGGACCACCTTTGGAGAGACGATAATTTAGGAAGAAGTCGCCAGCTTTGAAAGGGAGGCCATGGGAAGAACATAGTTGGTCAACAGAAAGGAGAAGTCTCCAAACCTATGGAAGTAACTGTCCCGGAGAAACTTTGAATGAAGAGAGGAAGTCGATAACCAAAGGAGAAAATGGAAAACGATGGCCTATACGAAAGGGGTATTCGTACAAGCACACCCAATCGTCGGCATAAAAATCTGCGTGAATACCATGGGGAGACAAGAACACCTCTGCATGCGACGGAAAACCCGGAGAAAGAGCAAAGATTTGAGGGTCTTCAGAAGTGTTGTTTCTCTGGTGGTAGGGGGTAAGGAAACCGGAAGAGGTCAGAGAAGGAGGGAAAGCGGGTTCACGGCAGTAGAGGGAAGGAGATTCCGAGGAAGCCATAATTGGGAAAAAGAGCAGGTGGAAGACGAAGAAACAGGAGAAAGAAAGAACGTACCTGGACACCGAGAAGCACGGTTGAGGTCTTTGAGGGGCATCATAACCACTTTAAATAAAGGTTGATTGGACGTGATTTGAATTGCTACAACTTCCAAGGCACAAAATCAAAAACCCTAGGAAAAGTGGAGGCGAGAGTTTTCCCGGGTTTTTGATGGGGGTATTGTTGGGCCCTCCGTAATTCGGCCCAAGAAGAAAGTCAAGTGGCCCAAATCCGGTAGTTTACACGAACCATTAGAGAAGGGAGGATGATGGAGTAGTAAAGAGGGGACGAGAATTTCAGGATTCATGGTCAAATGGCAACGGCTAAAATCATTAACAATCGAGGCGAGATTTCCGGGATTTGTTGAGCACTCTGTAAACGGTCAGAAGAGGGGAAACGGATATAAAACCAAGCCGAAGTGAAGGGGAGAGCACACAAGATAGAGCTACGAAAACCTTCTCGATAACAAAAAACTTATCTCTTGTTCTTGATCATTTCATTTCCAGTCAAGCATTCTTGAGTAGTCGGGAAGCAGTTTTGTCACAATCTAGATCATAATCTACGAATATCACTTTGCTCATTATCTGTTTTTACATCTCTTGTTTGATCCTACATCTTGCTTATAGTTTATAACGCGTTACTATTGTTTCTTGGTTAGGATTTCCCTATTCTAAGCAGATAATGTGTTAGTACGATTATCCTGCCAAAACATCATGTATCCGTTAATATCATTCACATATGTCTAATCTCATGTCTTGTAACTCAAATCATGTCCGGTGTGATTGGATAAACAGTATTTACAATAGAAATTTCTCGTCTCGTATCACGTCAGAATATTGTTACACCCGCGCAAATTTTAACACATCCAAAACAAAATTTACTCAAGAACTAAGTCGCAATGCATATATGTTGTGATGAAATTCTTATTTGTAAGTGCAGTTTCCATGATTTTTCTATAGGTCATTATATATCAATATGGCAATATTATGCCGCTGATTAATGGTTAGCCAACCAAATGTATAGATTCATTACACAAAGTTTTGAAGGTTCAATTCAACTTTTGGACGGTGGTGGCCAACTGCCAGCTAGCTTATTTGATTTTAAGCTTTGTATAGAATAGGCTTACCGCTTAGGCGCTTATGTATTATGGCCGAAAAGACATTTTGGTATTTTAAATGACCCCCTTCGAACAGATTAGTATTTTAAAAATCTTCGAGGACATTAAGATATTTTAAAAAAACTCCGACGGATAAATAGGTACTTTACTAATTATTTTATTATTATAATTATTAATGATATTTATAATTTATATAAAATTTAATGATTTTTTTTCTAATCTTTAAGATCAAAACTAAATAAACATGGAAAATATTTTTCTAAATCAAACCTTCTACATTCACTTTTTAAGTATAATAAATATAAATAAATAAATAAATATAATGAAAGAACTGATTGGTTCTTAAATTGCCATGTAGCACAATTTTATAGATAATTTATTTCTATTTTATTATATATTAGCGTAGATATAGATAGAAATTTATATCGATAACTTTTTTTCTCAACAATCCGATAAAAAATATTTTATCATAATCTTAAGATAGCATATATAATATTTCTTTTCAATATCAATAAACATAGATAGAAAAAAAAATTATTTTGATACAATAATTATTTTATAAAATCTAAAATTGTCATTTTTTATATTTAGGAAATTTTGAAGAATAAAATCAATATTTACATAGATAGAAAAAAATATATATTATCTATTTTATAAAATCTAAAATCTTACCCTAAAAAACCTTCAATCTTTTTAAATTTATTTTTTTTATTTAGTAATGTTTATTATTTAATTAATTTTTTACATATGATTGTATATTAATTAATTTCTTCATTTTTTAGTATGTGATACTATATGAAACAATCTATGCATACAATATCATATCTATCCATTATCTATTTTATGAAGTGGTTAAGAATTAAGATAAATCGTTATTTCTAGAATTATTGTTAGAGTATAATGTGAAGGGGGCTTTCTAGAATTATTATTTAGTTTTTTAAGTGGAAAAAATGTTTTTTATTATATTATTCAGATTATGCCACGTGGCGCAAATTTTTACACAGACTTGGTTTCTGCTTTATAATGTATTAGGGTAGATTTCTTCCGGTTTGTTTCTTTTAAATATGGTTGGTTTATTAATATAAAATCAGGTTCAAATAAAGCAAAACCGGGTCCAGTCAACCATTGATGAGTAAAGTACCTATTTGTCCGTCGGAGTTTTTTTTAAATACCTTGATCTCCTCGGAGCTTTTTAAAATACTAACCAATCCTAAGGGGGTCATTTAAAATACCAAAATGTCTTTTCAGCCTACGCATTATAGTAAATTAAAGTACTAAATTTTATTTTATTTTTAGAAAGTGAGATAACACTCTGTAAGAATTTATACAAATCATCATATCATAACCATAACCTAAAGCGGAGGTTAAAAAAATTATTAAATGACACATATCACTTTTAAATTGGACCATACCAGCCTTTTTTTTTAAATAATTTTTCATTTTTGGATATGATAAATTCTTATCCATATTTTTAGAATATAGAATAGAAAATCTCATTATTAAACAATCTTTTATTTTTGGATATGATAGATAAGAAGATCATTATGATATTTTTTATGCTATCATACAAATTCTAGAATATTTATTTTATTTTTAGATAGAATTATTTTTAACTAAGATATCTTAATTAAATAGTTATCTTTGTAACAGTATATTAATATCAATCTCCTTGCCAATTTGTTTATTATTATAAACCAATCATTGGTTACTTTAAACATTTACAAAATTATTTTTCTTGGATAATAAATATATTTGAAAATATTTTATTAAAGAAAAACATGTACAAGGTTTAAGAAAAACCTGTATTCGGATAGATTTGAATTGTGTGAACACTTTCCGAAATCAGAATTTTGCCCCGTACAAGCCTTAGGGAATCCACAAAATCTGAAGTGAGATAAGACAAATCTTCTAGTTCTCTCTAAGGCTTTTGGAAAGAACTGAACTATAGAAAATGTATGAATAGATCGTGGTTTTGGTTTTTGATTTGATTGTAAGAGAGATCTTGTTCAACAACCACGACTCTATTCCCCTTTGCCTTTTTTATAGGACGTGGGAAATGATAGGGATTCATTTCTGGTCGTTTAACAGAAGTTACATGGCGGTTACCAACCATTCCTTTTATCATCAAAGTCTCTCATCAAAGAGACACGTGTTTAACCCCAAAGCAGTCATAAAAGGAAGTTACAAGACGTTTAAACATCAGTTATCAAGGCTGTTATCATCCAATAAGCACGTGGCGAAAAATCCGTCAGACCGCTAAACTGTTGTTCCCTACAACACAATTGTTGTTCCCTACAGCACATTTGTAGTTTCCATTGTTCCTTAAGGAACAATGTAACTTAACTTTTATATATCCCTCTATGCCTCAAGTATACTTACACAAGCGTGTACTCCACACCCCCAAACTTGTAATATAGCTAAGTGAGATCCCATAGCGTTATATGAACCCCGATCACACTAAAAGGCATTACTCCCATATAGAGAACAGTCACTTGCTGACACTAAAATCACCAACAATTTTTTTTATGAAAAACAACACGAGTAATTCTATGCCAACTCATCTTGACACATAAACAATATATAGAGAGCATGGTTAAAATTGATAACCAAGGGATCAAATTTTAAACGGTTTGGAAATATTAGGGACTAGATAAGAACGATTACTAAGTTAGAGACCAAATTAGAACGAGTAGAAAAGATTTGGGACCAAATTCATAATTAACCTAAAAATTATATCTATAACTATATATTAAAGCTGTTCCTTTTCGAGCCACCAGAACGATTCTGGCCCCACCCCATATTTAAAAAATTAATTTTTATTTTTAATATTTTAACTTTTTTCTTTTAAATTCTTCTTTAACTATTTAAATCTATCTTTAACATCAAACAAATATCTATTTAGTATAACAATATCTTTTGAAAACTTCCTTATACAAGTATTTAAAATTAAAGATAAAATATTTTAAAATAAATATAAATCTTTTCGCATATATTTTTTGATGAATTTATTTATAGATATATAATGTTTTATTTTTATAGATAAATATTTATAATTTTTAAAATTAATAAAAATAGATAATAAAATATTTAGTAGATATATTGAAATTTTTGATAATCTCTAAATTTACGTACATAAAAAGTAATAAAATACGAAGAATATAATATTTGATTAAAAAATTAGACATTATATGAGCAACAAATTACTTATATTAAAGTTTATATTATATTTTTACTTATTTATTAATATCTTATTCATAATATTTATAAAATATCGAATCGTAGTCGTACATGTTACGACGGGTATAACTAGTAATGCTTAATAAGAGCATAAGGTATGCAAATTATAAAACTAGCTAATTAAAACACGCACCAAAATAATCACATCAAATTGTCTTGTCCAACGGTTTTATATCTAATCAATTAAAATAACTTTTTTCTAGTTTTATTTTAAGAAAAACCCATTTCGATAATAAGATGTGGATGTTGAAATTATCCAAATTGATTGATTAATTAGCTAGACTGCTCGAACTAGGGTTGTAGGGTGCTTGATATTATTGTTGGGATGATAATGATATTATTGTTAATAATTAATTAACATGGGCAACATGCATGCATTATGAAAAAGATTTGGTTTGATATATTGATCCAAGCTGTCTGGCCTATCTAATGTTCCAACCTGGAATGTTTCAAATCTCTACTGGGGGTAGGGGTCTCTTTGGCAGTTTAATTTTTTTAATCGAAAATAAATGACCATTCAATCAAATGGTGCTTCACAATTCCAAATATCCATCATAGAGAATGACACTTGAATACCCATATTAATTATTGTGAGTTGTTTTGTTGTTGTATAAATCGACTTTATTTCGAATTTAGGGCAGACTAGAATAATATTTGCGATAAGTGTCATTTTCACTGGACCAAAACTACAAACTTAAATAACATTTTACGGTGAGAAAAAGGCAGATTAATATAATCTGCTCTAATTTGGTTTCAGTTTGGCTGCGGTCTGCGGACCAATTTTATCGGCTTTTTTTTAGTTTTGTTTGATTTTTTTATTATTTAAAACATAAATATAAATTGAAAAAAACATTCAAATTAATTAATTTCTAATTAATTAAGTACAATAAAGTATCCTTATTACTTCACTACTACTACAATAACAACATTTACCCATTGTACCTCTACTTGAACGGAATTTGGGGTATCAAGATAGAAACACCCTTGACTTAACGCATAAGGTGTAGCCAAAAAGACCCGAAGGGGCCTACTTGACCACTAGACCCCAACACCCGCCAAGTCAAGGAAAATGACCATAACACAATTAAAGAACAAAAGTACAAAACCTTTAAATTAAAACAAATTAAAATAATTTAAAGGTTTTGTACAAATTAAAACAAAACAAGACTTGTTCGCTACCTTGATTATCCCTCCAACTATCTCTACATGCGGCTGACTCTACTGAAATTCCGAACCGGTTGATATCCTTCTGTATAATATCCTTCCAATATTTATTCGGTCTCCCCCTCCCTCTGCGAAAGTCCTCCAAGACCAAGCTCTCACACATGCAGAATGGCTCCTCGGAACCCTACCTCTGTACATGTCCAAACCAACAAAGTCTCAATTTTCGTAGATTGTCCCCTATATTGGCTACTCCCACCTTGCTCCTGATTACTTAGTTCATGATCTTGTCCAGATATGAAAAATGGACTTGTTGGTCAGAAAACGAAAATCGCGATCGTGTTTTTAGGTTCCAACACCTTTTTTTTTTTAAAAAAAAAAATAGTCGTTCTAACAATGGAACTATTATTTTCAGCGGTTCCACAGTTCCTGGGATGGGAAAACGAGACTGGAATCGTAGTTGGAACCGAATCGGGTGTTTCGATTCCTGTTCCAGATGATTCTGAGCCGTTCCAAATTCCAGGGAACCGGACCAGGTCTTAGTTGAACGGTTATTAATTTTCAAGGTTTAAACTTGAGTATGTCCATCTTGCAATTGCAAATCAAATTTTGGAATCTCATAATAAACATTTGTACTTATACGAGGGTGGTGCCACCACCAACATGCAAACAAGAGCACGCCTATAATTTTTCAATATTAGACAAATAAAAGCTAAAGAGTAAATTAAATTAACCCTAGCTTTGGCCACTGAGTTGGCATATTAGACCCTTTTTAGTGATTAGTTAATTAATTAATTGTGGGCTATAACTTATAACTACGTTTTACTAATTGATTTGTAGTTAGCTAAACCAAATTAGGTGTATGAGTATGATTAGTGGGGGTCGGAAGAGCAGTGCCATGTCAGTAGACATATATTCCGTTTTGATGGATAGAAAATGTCTATACTAACAAATCCACCGACCAACCTTTCTGCTTTTTCCATTTTCATAATTTTTTGTAATTATTATTTGTAAATTTATTCTCATATATAGCATCTTGTTACTCTTGTACGAATAAATCAACAAGACATTTGGAAGAAAATAGATTAATTGGTGTAATGAGTTCATTAACTCTTGCAACACCAATAATCTAAATTTACATGCATGTTCTTGCAACACCAATAATTTAAAAAAAAGATTTGAGGAGTCGAAAAATTCTGAAGTTAATTTACCTAAGTGTGAACACATCCATATTATATCAATACAAATATTGGTGAGGAAAAAAAATTGTAGTATGGACACAAGATCGATGTAATATGAAGCTAGTTAATATCAAATACACATCAGCCTTCGTGTATTTAGTCAAACAATTAAGTCTTTATAATAATACCATGACGGGTAATACTCTTGAATCTTGACTAAAAAAAATATCAAATGCACATCACACCGAACATAAAACTTAATAGAGAAGGGATTTAATAGATGAATGATATTAGTACACAAGGGAAGGTTGGCCCATGGAATGAATGATCAACACCTCATAATGGAATCAATTCACCAATATGGTAATCCATCACATGTTGCCAACTACACATTTGCATCTTTATTTTTACTTTTTTTATATGAATAAACCTTCTAAGTTACATTAACTAGGTTGAATAAATATTAAAAAAAGTTAAAAGAATATCATATAATTAACAAGCCCTGCTGGAAAGCATCACTTCAAAACAAAATTTCATCTCTAGCAAATAAATAAAAGGAGGACAAAGTTATTTGAACCGTTATTGGACCGTGGTCACAACGTCCTTTTTTGGTCAAAGGTTGTCACGACGACATCCTAATTGGAAGCAAAGTTTCCTTAGATCGTACAAGTATTGCAAGTCAAATGAATTTGCCTCCCAAGCTTAGCAAGTCATGTTTATTCTATTTTTTTAATATAATAGTTTATTTTATGTTTTCTATTCACTTTATTACATCAATCAAATTATATAGACCATAAAATGAACTATAAAAAGTGAACTAGAGGATCCTTATTACATTAAAATGGTGTTATTTTTTGAAGATATGTAAATTTAAAATGGATGTCTCTTTTCTATAGGAGCTCAAAATAAATGGAAAAAAATAATTAAGAACATAATTTTGCAAGGCTTGCAACTAAATGCATGATTAATGTCTCTTCAAAAAAAAAAAACAATTAAATGTTTTCTTCATTTGTATACTATTTACTCACAATAGGCATTACAATGAGGGGATTTCCTATTATTTGTGGGGATTTTCTGACATAGGAGTTTGGACTAGAGTTGTGCAAATTTTGATCGGATTGAAAGAACGAAATGGACCGGACAAAAAAATTACAGTCCGATCCAAGGCCAAATTTATTGTAATTTTCAGATTACAGTCTAAGACCGGGACTAGATCATTAGAGTTTGGATTGTGTGGACCGTATTTATTTAGAGTGTAGATAATATGGTCGGCTAGCCTATCCAATCCAACTTAATTAATTTACTTGTTCGATTTAATTTTAATTTGTTTGATTTCTTAGCATGGAGATTCCCAAAAAAGGAAAGGTGTGAGAAATCATCATCAAAAAAACTTGTAAGATTAAGGGTTTAAAGTTTAGACTCATAACTTTCGAGGATTTAAGATTTAAAACACGAGCAAATTGACTATGATAGTGATCATAGGGCACCACATGAGCGACGGGAAAACCTTCGAGAAAATGTGTCATCCTGAAAGAGAGCTCGAACACCTGGGGATCATCAAGGTGGTGATACTCGAGCCCGAAAGGGATAGGATCGCGGATGCCCTTCCGATAGCTCGAAAATCAAGAGTCGTGAGTCTGAAGAGAACTGTCGTGACCAGGGGAGGCGCAACAAGAACGAGCTTGGGCATGACCAAAGGTGGGAGAAGTCCATCGGAGGTCGGGCTCATGACGCTAGAATGAAAAGTCGGGTTGTAGAGAGAATTGATAAGAGACTCCTCGACTTGTTGAGAGCGCAAGGCAATCGGCTCAAGAACAAGCGGAGCAAAAGTTAGCTTTGGTGACCTTTATGCCTTTTCATCGGAGTATTCAAAAGGCTAAGCCTCCCGCCAAGTTTTCTCCCCAACATTCGACTTGTACGACTCACTCGGACCCGATTAATCATGTGGCATCGACTTATTTTGGCACGGCCATATCCGACCAGTCCCGCATTTGATCTGGTTTAGTAGGAATAACTAATTAACGTGCTACAAGGCTTCCTATTACTAATAATGGGACCCACGAAAAAACCCAAAATATATCCTAGTCATCTATTTTTAAGCCTAGGGCGTGTCCAGCACATCCTCCACGCCATGTCAACTCATTCTCCACCGACCCGGCCGACCTTGTCTATTTTACCCATTTTTTGTCGTACACGTAAGCATTTGGACTTGTGCAGATTAAACTTGAATTTACACTGCCTAATCGAACTGATATGTTATATATCTACGCGCTTATACTTGGCAGAATGTAAAGTGATACCGAAGTTCTACCTAAAAATAATTACTCCGTAAGTTTTTGATCGAAATGATGTGTCATAATGGAAATATATTTTTATGATTGAATTTAAAATTAACTGATCACTGATCAGTACGTAAAGAACTTAAATTTAAAACTATCCAGCTCACACGCAAGTTCTGCGATCCGGTTTATTTTACCCGTGTGTGTTCGTTATCAGCAACATTTATAATCATTTTACCTCATTGCAATTATAACAACCACATCCTCTACTATTATTTTATACAATACATTTAGAAGGATATAGTGTTTATATTAATTTTGATATATTTTAACAAAAATGTTATTATTATCACATAACTAATTATTTTTTTTATTTGTTCTATTAACCATATTTTTTATATCTACAAAGTATAAGTGTCCTCATTTTAATTAATCTCTCAAATTCTACTTATACAGATTATATTGGGACGAAGATTTTTTTTGTTACAATCATATATACCAGCCACAAGGAGGGTCTACTTGTCCTTACGCTAGACCCACACCAAAATTGGCTAAGAATAGACAACGCACTATCAATGGCTAAGCTCGTTCCACGTGTCACCATCATTCATAATTACCTTAAGAACTAAGAAAACACAATGAATTCCTTATAAAATTCTTAGAGGTAAAGAGGGTGATGATGTGTTTGTGCAATAAAACGTTCACATTGTTTAGATTTGGCAACAAACTACACTAGCACACCGCCCACCTCATCAAGCAACGACTATAGCTAGCTATTATATACCCACCACACAAGTGAAGTTCAAATTCTTTCTTCTTTTTTTTTTCATTTTATTATAAAATTTCCATTTGGGCCATCTTTTCTATTCTCCAAATTCTCTCTTAATACAAGAAAACGGCTATACGTACTACATTTAGATATAGAAGAAAGACATGCTCTCTTCTCCTCACCTTCCTGGTTATTTCATTAATTCCAAGCTTGTCCGTCACAATCTCTCTTCTCTATTCAATATATACACCCTCAACCATCAACAAGGCGACGCCCGTCTTGTCTTCTTCTTGTTCTTATTCATCTCTCCTCTCGTTTACCCCTTCGATTCAAAGGTTAGATTCATCTACGTACTTTGTTTTTGGTTGTGATAACCGTACCAAAAGACTTTGGCGTCTAAACTTGTTCTTTTTTATAATTTGTTTTCATTGTGTTGGTTAGTGAATTATATTAATCATGGGTTTGAGCTCAAAGCAAGTTTCAAGTGATGTGCAAGATTGGAGTCAGGGTTTACTCAAATCTACTAGTGATAATTCTGGTAGTGCTAGCTCCATGGAGTTACCAAAGCCTCCAATGAAAAGGCAACAACAACAACAACAACAACAACAACCGGAAAAGTTGAAGTGTCCAAGGTGTGATTCTAGCAACACGAAGTTTTGTTACTACAACAATTATAACAAGTCACAACCAAGGCACTATTGCAAGGCCTGTAAAAGGCATTGGACTAAAGGCGGGATGCTTCGAAATGTCCCGGTTGGTGGTGGCCGGAAGAATAAGAGGCTCAAAACATCCTCAAAACCCGCCCCTAGTGCTAATATCAATGTCCAAGCTTCAGATCAAAGGCTTAGCCTTCCAATCAGATTGGAAAATGAGAATTCAATGAAAAAGATGCTCAACCAAGCAACTCTTGGGCCACAATCTTTTCTCCAAGACGGTCTCTTCAACAACACCGTGGATTTTTGCATTGGCAAGAACGCGTCTAGTGAAAGTGGCTTCAATGGCATGTTTGGAGGCTCATCTGTTCTCTCTATCCCTCAAAGCCATGACTTGCAATTCCCATGTCCAAGTTTCGGCACTTTGGATGAAAGCTACCCATGTTCGATTACGGGTTCTTGTCACATTTCGAATCCGTATGGTTTAGAGTCTAATGCATTGGAGAGTGGCATGACCGGCTTTGATCAGACGTCGGGTCTCAGCTGCAGCTCGCTGAACGATAAGCCATGGACGTCTAACGAGAGCACGAGCAATTGGGTTTGGGATGACATTGATAAGTTTGTAACATCTGATGTTACTATATCTTGGGATGATGCAGAGATCAATTAAGGCAAATTGAGTATCCATCTAAGGGGGCTTACTACAGGTGGTTTTATATTTTGAGTTTTGTTTTGATGATAATTCTAGTTCATTAATTACCTTTTCTCAGCTTTACACTGATCTAGCTAGTCGAAAACCGTTGTCTATAGAGATTAAATCTTGATGTTCTTTTTTCTTGTATTGGTTTTGTGTATAATTTGCAATACTAAGAAAGTAATTCATCTGAAGCTGTTTGTTTTAGTTATGAGCTTCATGTAACTTGTGCTCTACTGTCTACTTCTGATTTGGTGAAATAAATATTAATATAGCGCCAATTCGATTCTGCAATTACGACAATTACAAAAATCAAGGGCATTAAGAGAGGCAACTGGGGTCTCCATCCAGCTATGGCGGTCTAAGAAAACATGAATAGAAAATTCTTGTGGATAGAATTTTGCATGTTATTCAATTCAGGTGTCTTGAAATAAAAAAACATGCAAAATGAGATTCATTTCATACCCTACAATTATAATATGGCCACTTGTATTGAGAATAAGAGATTTGATCAGGGCATGCTTTCTTTTTAGGTCATGGGCCATGTTGTGTAGGTAGCACACCTGTAAAGGGCCCTGCAAAGCACTGGAAATCTGACTTTAGCAAAGCACAACAGAGTGGTCCTTAAGTCCTTTTCAATTCCCACTTAAGACCCCAGTTGATCCTTAAACAAGTGCATTTTGATGAGGGGGCCACAGATCATTTTCATAGGACATGGTTTAATGGTTCTTCAGAACATGCAAGTTGCTACTCCAGATCATCATGTTCTTTCTCATCTTGTGCAAGATATGAAAGCACATAAAAAAGATGTAGACCCACCATTACAGAGGGGGTGTTTGGTGGGCAGTTTTGGTATCAGAAATTGGTTTCAGTGACTAGGCCGGCTATGCAGAAGGTGGCTGTATGACAACGATGACAAAGACGACACAGACAAAAGAATTTAAAGTTTTTTGAAAAAACGGGCTTCTGGTAAAAAGCAGACCGGCTCTGTTTAGTTTCAATCTTGACATAGTACCGACATTAAAATCTTCAAACAAACAAATCACCAGATACCCATTAGGCCCACAAGAGAACCAGAAAGTATGCTTTGCAATTTGATCAGCTTCCATACTCACCAACCAGAAAGAGTAACAAAATTAATATCCAATTTTCCGTCAACTTTTTTTTTTTACCAAAAAGCAAAATAAAATTAATATCCAGGGGCAAAACTTTCGAGCAAAGAGCTCATACCAAACCCCAAAAAAATGGCAACTTAAATTACAGACACATGATCATCTGTCCAAGTATCTTAAGTACAAAAAAACAAACAACTAGCTCTATGCGTCAAAGGACGAAAAGAATGAATTGCAGTCTAGTTGAAGTATTTCTCCAGTAATCGCCATAAGCACCATGGTGCTTAAGCTAAACCTGTTTTTGTATTTACAAATGTCCCGTGACACTTCCTATAGATGATCAAATGATCCGCTCTTAAGCCTTTCCATCCGAGCCTGAAGGCCAGATAATGCCTTCTCATCCATGGGTGGCACCCCGCTATGGACATGATTTTCAGTACTTGGATGATCCGATAGATTTTGCATTTGATTGTGAGCAGTGAAGTTTCCATCCATTGGCATCAAAGGGTTGCTACCAGAATTTGGAGTTGCACCAGACAACTGCATAGACTTCATTCTCTCTCTGATTGCGTCAAGTGTCCCTCTAGCAACTACAATTGCGAAGTTTCTGTTAATTTCACAGAGAAAAAAACGGAATATGATCCGCAAGAAAAAATGGCATGAAAGAATAAGAAAACAAAGCTGTACCTCCAGAAGGATATCTGTCACTCCGTTGGTCAATTAGAAGCTGTGCCTCTACTTGATCAGAGTGAAGGCCTCTGTCTTCACTATGAGACGGTGGTAAACGAAAATTGGTGGGCTCAGTTCTTGAATTATGTGATTTTGTTAAATCGTTTGAGAGGTTTGTATTTACAGGTGAGAGTGGTGCCAGTTTAGGGGAAGAAAGAGTCAAGGCAGCAGGTGGAGGAGTTGCCAAAGGGACACTAGAAGGTGTTCTTCCAGCAGCAGCATTCTTCTCCATCTGGAAAAAGAGTAATAAAAGCAACAAGCTATTAAAATCATAGTGATAATTTAATTTTAAATCACCTGCATAACTTGAAAATTTAAGCAAAACATACCTGAGCTAAACCGTCTCTTATGTATGTCCTAAATGCTTCACTAGCATTCTGGAGTTGAGAAAATATATCAATCTGCAACAAACAAGTTTGGCTCATGAATGTGTTTCCAGTCTACCTTCAGTGGACTTGTTCAATTAGCAAGAGTGCACTTACCTTGGGGTATAGCTGGGTGATGCGATACAATTCATAGAGGCCAATACCACATGTTTGTTTATCACCAATTTTCTTGAATATTGCAGCAAGTTCTTGCTGAAATATACATAAGAAAAGATCTCAAGGATAAAACAAAATGAAAACAAGAAGTGTAAGTAATTAAATATCATCTCTCTTTATACCTTCAGTTGGACTTCAGCAGACTGCGCTGGAGATGGGTGGTTTGTTGCTGAATCCCCCCATTGTGGTTGTCCTATTGGACCTGTAGGTGTTAACATTCTGGCAGCTGCCAATGTCTTTCAAATACAAAGGATAAAATAAAAATCATGTCAAATACGATTTGGTGGAGGTCACCAAAGCTAAAAATTCTAAGATATAGGTCACCAAAGCTAAAAATTAAGATATAGCTCACCAAAGCTAAAAATTAAATTATACCTGAAGATTAAGATCTATGTAGGCAAGAATAATTGGTGGAGGTTCCATGTCTATAGGAACCATTGACAGATGGCCTTTAACTGCTGTACCACGGAGCTTCACTAGTTCATGTAATACAGTTTTAACCATGCGCAGTGGTTTGTCATCAGCACCCGCTCTGTTACAAGTAGGAAATAAAAAGTCAAAACAACCGAAGATGGCTCCAGTTGATCACTTAAACAGTGCAGGACACGTTAGAGAATTAAGAGAAAAACTAAACCAATTCATATGTTCAGTAATTACCTTCTTCGAATTTCCTCCATACCCAATGCTTGCAAATAAACATGAATACTTTGTAGAATACGATCTAGGTCAACATCATATATAGTGCTTTGAAGAACCTACATGAAAGAGAATAATAAGTGGCACTATTTACAGTCTAAATCATTTCATACAAGAAATAAATTTACTAATGCTACCAAGTGATGCAGAACAATGTTAAACAAAAGGATTCCGAAAACAAAAAACTACCTTTGTCAATTTAATGAGACATTTTACAACCAAATCAGCAAACTTCTGATTTCTGAGAACAAGGGCCTCACTTGATGCAGGGGCTGGCCATCTTGAGAGGTCCAATGGCCGTAATAAATTTATAAGGACCACAAAAGATGATGTACGGTCTGCATTATCCTGCATTGTAAACAACAAAGACAGTATTAATCTTCACAAAGATGACATCAATAGAGCACAACAAGATGAAGTTAACAATCCCATGATAGATACTAACCAGTATCTTAAGCATCAGGACATTCAGAGCTTTCAAAAGCTGGCCACCATCATCCATATGTGGAACACGTTCATCCAAAAGCCAGATAAGCAGCTCAATTATAAGATTATACAGAGTATTTTCATTCACAGCATGCGCAATCCTCTTGTTCTGAAATGTCTGCAGGAATTCCAAGTAACTTTAATCAGCAACTGCATGCGCGAAAATAGAAAGCTATAAATATTGGTACAAAATATGACAAAATTACCTGCATGAGAGTATTCAGGACATATTTACTAGACCTTGAAGAAGCTCCTGATAAACTAAAGTTGAACGTAGTTGCAATCTGTCACACCAAATTGCAGATTTTGATCAACAATTTTAAGCAGGAACAGAAAACAAGAAACCAAACCAAAGAAATGCAGTAGTCGTGCCTTATTTGCCAAGCATGATACAAGCCGATCAGCATCCTTTACAATATTATCCATAACACTTCCTTCAGGATCATTTGTTACTTGAGTCAGGTCATGGCATACAAGCTTCATCCCCTCCACAGACTACAAGTAGACAGCATATATGCAACAAAGTTGTAAAGTTTTATTGACAAGACAAGATTCAAAGCACTACTCATCAACGAAGAAAATTTGTTTCTGAAATAGGAGTAACTTGGATAACTAACAGTCCACAACACCAAACATGCCCTACTTAGAACTGCCATGGGAGCCACTGCATCCCAAAGGAAATTTTGGGCCGCAAAGATAGTCTATAAACTATAAAGATTCATACCTGTTCAGGAGAGCCATAAGATATAACATCCAATGCTTCGTTCCAGTCTGCAGGTCCAGCAACACCAGCAATTGGCCCAGGGAATATATTTCTCTCTATATTAAGCTCAGGATGATAACTATCCCTGCATTAGACAGTGTCAGTATTGCAAGACAACAGAATACAACCAGAAAATACAGGTATTTTTTAATGGCCCTTAGGATTTAGAACCGTCAAGTGAAGTGTGAACGACCTCACAAAAGTAGGAGCAGGAAGAGATCTTGCAACTTCTCCACTTTGTTCTGCTATATCAGACCTAGATGACAGATTCAGGATAATGTCAGAAAGATCTAACAGCATATAAGTCAAAATATATTCAACGTATGAGACAACAAAAAGATCTAGAAACATGACAAGTAATGCAAATAGCATATATAATCAGGACAAGGTACTCTTTTATGAATGGATGATGACTTATTTTTCATTTTTGACACTAATTTTTACAAATCAAAAGCATAATTTTCCAACATTGCCAACAGTTCTCATTTTTCAATAAATCAAGCAAAATTTAGACAAATAGCATTGAACAGAACATCTCACCCATTATCCCGAACAGAACGTCTAAGCATGGAAGTTCTAGCATCACCAGGCCGTCCTTCTCTCCTCTTGTCCATTTCTCGTGCCTACAACAGCTCTTATATATAAGAAAAATAACAATATTCCCAGAAAATTAAAAAGGAAGGACAGGTATAAATACCTTCGATTTGAATTTTTCATCGATCATACTTCTTTGTGCATCTGTTAGCTTCCCTAAATATCTCCAGATGTCATCACCTGAATGCAAATATTGTGGTTTACATGTCAGAACTACAGAACTCAATCGCAGCAGTGTCACAATTTTCTTTACTAAATAATCAACAACCAACCTGATACATACTCTTGACACAAATAGAACAGCCTATCATAACAGTTTTAAAGCCCAAAACTATGACAAAATTTGTGGCAAGAATGCTGGATAAAATCAAAAGGAATCGGTTCCATACCTACGATTTTATAACCACTAGCTAACGTATTAAGAGCAGCTTTTCTGATGTCACCATCCCTCTCAGCTGTTAGGCTTGCAACAACTTGCAAATTCTTGAATTGTCCACTTACCTGAGCATATATTTGAGGTGCATAATAAAGGGTCTATTGGTGAAATGAAAATAGTAACTAATTTATCCAGGTTTACCTCTGTTCCATGGTTATCAATGAGAAAACCGATGAGATCAGCACACTCTATCCTAGATCGGTTATTTTTTGAGCGGAGACCCTCTGAAACATATGGAAAGAACCTTGCAGCTGGATAAATGTTTACAATCTGCCTTGTTAATTCACGCATCTTCTCTCTTACTTTCTCCATGTTGTGCCCGGACTATATGAAGACGATAATTGATATGCATCAGGAAAACAATTATGTTATTGCATCAAAGTTTATGGCAAACAGAAACACATAAGCATTTGTATCTGGATTAAATGCAGTGTCTTTTGTGTTAGACTAAAATGCAGTCTGCACAGAAATCTGTAAAACAAGTGTAGCAATATATTTATACAAGTATGCCACCCATGTATATAGTCGAACTAGCAGGGCATCAGATTGCATTGCAGAAGTAGATGCAACTAACATTTGTCAAGAACATTGAGTAGTCAATACCTAGGATATTAATTTACCAAAACACAACAAAAAATACAAAAGCATTTGTATCTGGATTAAATGCAGTGTCTTTTGTGTTAGACTAAAATGCAGTCTGCACAGAAATCTGTAAAACAAGTGCAGCAATATATTTATACAAGTATGCCACCCATGTATATAGTCGAACTAGCAGGGCATCAGATTGCATTGCAAAAAGTAGACGCAACTAACATTTGTCAAGAACATTGAGTAGTCAATACCTAGGATATTAATTTACCAAAACACAACAAAACAATACAAACCTTCTCCATTAAGCAAGGAAGAAAGATCGCTGCTTCAGACTCAGTCAGTGAGTACCCCTCATTTCTCAACTTGTCAAAAAGTTCAGGTAAGAATTCCAATACCTATCATAAGAGAATTATACAAGCAACAAGAAATATATCATAATATTGAAGCATCCATGGGTAAGAACCAAATCGACAAAAAATGAGCATATGGAATAAATAAAATACCTTTAACAAGCATGTAGTGTTGGATTCACAAATCCGCAAGACAAACCATCTCAAAAGTATATCTAAGACCTCCACCACTTCCTTTTCTATAGCTGGGAGGCCCTATTACATTGAGAAGCTCACTCAGTGAAAATTGCTAGTGCGTATTCTAGATAACAAGTAGATCACAATAATTACCTTATGAAGCATATCTATTCCATCTACATGCTTCTTGAAGTCGGGGGAGAGAAGCTTTTTACTCAAATCCTCTCTGAAATATTTCATTATGCCATTCTGCAACAGAAGGAAAATTTCATGCCAATATATTGATGCAGTCAAAACATAGTATTTCTTTAAAGTCGAAAAGACAAACCTCAAGATCTAGAATTATCTCAGCACGTGGCTCTTCAAATTTAAACCTGCGAACAACCATTCTCTCCCTATCTTCCTGCAAATCCATGGAAAGGTATAAATAACGTATCTCAAGTACTTGAACAATCAAGAGTAATAATTATTGATGCCAGTGCAACCACCTTGTTTGAATCCTTAACGTTGAATAATGGCTGAGACTGGGTAACAATGTCTTGAGCAGACATAGACTCAGCCCTTGAGCTCCTCATTGGCGCACCTCTCTTAAGAGAATCACGAATCAGTAGTTAGTTAAATTTACTGGAAAAAGGTTCTGCAAGCTTTAGGATATGCATGAGCCCAATGACCTACCGAAGGAACAACTTTGGCCCCATGCTTGGGCACAGTGTTTGAATGACCTTTTGCCATCCTAGAAGAAGTGTTCTTCCCAACAACTCCGTTTGACACTCCTTGGCTAACATCATGTAATTCTGTCAGAAACAATAACAGCATTAGTCAGTACATTAAATAACTGTGAAAAAGTAGCAGCAGAAAATGGGCAATATACACACCAGACAGAGCTCCACAAGGCTTCAATCGCTCCATTATTAGAGCTACTGCTGGGCCCTGAACATCTCTTAAATTCTTGGTGACCTGAAACATTTGCATGGCATGAGATACATAAATTCCTTATAAATAAAAATGAGAACATAGAAAAACATCGTGGAACTAAGCAGCATACCACTTCAGGGGGGCAAACTCTTATAATTTCACCAATACATGCTTCAGACGCTTTGCGTACATCGGCTGACTTATCCTAAAGTTTGAAGGCGAAAAAAGATGAAATTTATATTACAAATAGAACAAACACCAATTTCCAAGCTAAATAGAGTGTCAAACAATACCATCATAGCAGAAGCAGTCGGTTTAAGAAGAATGACAGCATCAGGCAATTGATTCAACTTTGTAAGATGCCTTGACAGCCATTCAAAGAGATCCTTGCGCCCTTCAGCCCCAAGTTTTTGATCAGACAGAGCAGCCATGATGTAAGGAATCTACATAAAACAGCAGTATTAAGCATCAATGACATGAATTACAGAAATCAAAATCAACAGAGACAAAATTGTTGAAATAGAGAGAACCATTTTATCCAGATTGGCAGCAGCAACCCACAAGTCCAAAGTTGCCAGGGTACATTCTCTCATTTGCCTTTTGTTGTCACCAAGGCATTTCAAAACATCAGAAAGAATGCCCTGTAAATGATAGCCACAACATTGTAATAAGTTAACACCATCCATGGAATATAATTACAAGATTTATCAGAAAACAACAATTGAGGCATTGAGCCCAACCTTGCTAGCCTTCTCAACAGCAGGACCCATGGCAGAAGCAACAAAACCAACAGCTGCCAAGGCTTCTGACACCAATTTCTTGTTACTGTCATACAAACGTCCTCTAAGAGCACCAAACAACTCCCCTACAGATCAGAAGCATGCTATCTATCATAAGTGTGGTGTAGGCTTTCTGTGCCGTTTAAGCAAAAGGGGAAACACAACTAGAGCATACCAGTTCCAGTTGGTAGGATACGCTTGTTGGCCTCATCCAATATTTTATTTACAGCCTCAATTGACTCTAAACGTAACTACAACCAAAGAAAAAGCTAGATTAACATCAGCAATAAGAAATTACAAAAGAAATTACCATGCATCACTATTTTATGTAAAAACCGCAAAATTACCAAGTTCACAATCATATAACACAGGTGCAAATTGAATTACCTTCCAATCAGAGCTTTCAAAATTCTTTAGCAGTGTAGGAGTAATCCGCCCACTAATATCTTCCCTGGGTAAACCATCTAATCCACCAGCGGACACAGATGAAACCTCCAATATTTTCACTGCTCTTTTGGGAGCCAAAGATGAAACCTGTTCAAAATAAAATACAAAACGAAAATTAATGAAGGACACATGCATACCTCAAAAGATTGGACCATTCAATCATTTGATGTTAAACAGGCAACCTCATATGGATTTTTTTCATATTCAGCATCAAGTGCACTCAGAAGAGCAGACTTGACATCTGCCAAAAATCCCTTGATATCTGCAAACAAGATATAAACCAGCAGCAAACAGAATTATGAACTTACAAAAATCGCATTTTATTTTCATTGTAATACAGGATATGTGTGAAAAATAGAGTCAATCCCAAAGAAAAAAGTCACCTGGACCAACAAACTTGTGCAAAACTCCAATTAGCTTAATTGTAGCATTTCTTGTGCCTGCAGCACTTGACTGAAGGCCTGTCTCTTTGCAGAAATCAATTAAATCCTTCCAACAAGAAAAGCAGAAGATATTTCAGTAAGCCATATTGCTTCAAAAGTAAATGAGACATCACAGAAGCTCATATGAGCTACCCACATACCTTCAGTTTCAAAAGGGAGATGCCAAAATCTTCTACTGCAGAAACCATCCACAATATGCCCTCACTTAGAACCTTAGGATTTCTGTGCTCTTTCATAATTTTATAAAGCTACAAAATGAATATACTAGAGTCACTTGAATGTAACAAGTCTACTTGAATTAGGAAAACATTAAGATTTTAAGAACAAGATATGATCACAACATAAACATAGCAATAAGATTGTTAGGAAGCTTTCCCCACCACCAGAATCTGAGAAGAAATAAAGAACAAAATATTATATGTAGAAAGATTACTCTATCAAACAAGAAGCCCGGACCCACTGCTTCTGAGAAAGTTGTAAGGCACTTCATTGCCTGGATCCTCGTCTTAATGTCAGCAACTCGTTCACTTATGCCTGTGCATACATAAGTTTCAGAGGAAAGATAAAATGCAAGAAATAAAAAGCCAGGTGCAATATAAAAAAGATCTTAACAAAAGTTGCATAATCTATCAGCAGTCAGATATAATAAGCATATGGAAGCAACATCAATTCATTGTAGCTTTTAAGGGATGCAATGGCTCATATCAAATCCATCTTCTGCTTTGTAAAAGTCATTTTTTAAATATAGAAACTTAATCATGAAAGCCCCAACCTAAAAAATAGCTGGGCCTTTAAAAATTAATAAAATGACGATAACAAGAAATCATTAAAAATGTTAAACCAGCAGGAAAAGTTTATTTAAACAAATTAATGCAAGTTTAAAGCTAATACAAGTACACAAATCTGAAAACCTACCAAGAAGGCATAGTACAACACATTTCTTTGGAAACTTTTTCGCAGTGGATGCAATGTGATTGATAACTTCAATTGTTTGTTGTTGGACCTGCAAATGTCAACAACAGAAATTACTCCAAGCACAAGACTGCTAATCCATTAAACAAATTGTGAAAACTAAAATTCAAAAAAAAAAATTGTGAAACATCAGATGGCCCACAGTAAACACCCATTAAAAATGCCAATAATGCATTACTGGGTAAATATTTATAACATTAAATGTCTGTTTTCTTGTAAAGATCTGTCACTGAGTATCCTCTAGCTACTCGCTAGATAGCTCAAGGGAAATAATAATTGAAGCATAGCAAGGCCAAAGAATGAAGTCTGCATACACAAAAAAAAAAAAAAGCAGAAAACTTTTAAAGGGAAGATTTATAAACAAAAACCTGAACATTTTTCTCATTCCATCCAGGAAGAGCACAGAGCAAACGTATTAAAATTTCCACTGATTGATCAAGTTCTTGAATACCCTCCACTTGTGTCCTCAAGGATCCAATTGCTGCAATGAATAAAAACAATCAATAGAGTTAGTAGCATGCAAGTTCAGCATTTACATTTTACATTGGCATATATTATGAAAAATGCAATGGCTTCAATTTTTTTCCAGCTAACAAAAAAAAAACAGCATAATGCATCCTCAAAAGCACATTAGGATGTTATAACCAACATGAAGCCCAACAAACAAGAAAGTATCTTTCAACTACTGTATACTATATGTTCCACGTATTTTAAGCTCTACAAAGATTAATTAATAGAGCCAAAGAATAATCATTTCATCCACCCTTTGTGCATATCAGGATCCTCTTTTTTTTTCAAAGAGTGCAATTATCATGAAAAATACAAAAGCAAGAGAAGAATAACTTATAGCATAATGTTAGTAAACCTTCAAGCCGATCTTTCCATGCAGCACTCTTCAATTGAGATATAGTGTCAGATTGTACAAGAGATTCCACTCTATTTTCAATTTCCTCAAGGCTCATTTCTCCAGGCTGCACACCAAAACACACTTCATTTTAAAAATATTTTCAGAAATAAATGCAAATGACATAACAAAAGAAATAGAATAATATAAGAAAGGAATACAAATTATATCAAACTACCTCAACATCTTCAGGTACGTCAGGCTTTATTGCTTTCTGCTGTCCTGCAGTCTCAGTTTTCTTGCTGCCCACAGGTTTACTAGATGCTCCTTTCTTACTAGCAGGCTATCAGTTTTTATTAAGGGGTTATTATTGGAATGAAATAAAATATAGCATTCCAGAGGAAAGGTTGATGGAAAAACTCACATCTGCCTGAATAGGCCTTTTACCACTAAGCATACTTGCTGCTGATCGTCTTACATTTTCTGAAGCCTACAGATATCCATCAACGCAAGATATTATAAGCAGACTTGGTTCATCCAAACATATGACTGAGTGCTAACTTCAAATAGTAGTTCGAAATAAAAAAGGCATGACAGTGAATTGATGAAATTAAAGCATGAACATCATAAACATTATCCTCCAAATCAGAGATTCCAACTCAGTTTTGGCACTTCATCCAACTCCTGGAACAATTACACCTTTAGTTCATACTCTCCACTTTGTAGCAAAGACCAGTGTTTGAAAAGGCACAGTGCAGGCACACCTGAGCCATGCGAGTGCCCGACCTACTAGCCTCAGGTGAGGCAATTGTGGCCAAGCACACCTACGTGTCAGGCACTGTACCTCTTGTTTTTAGAAGAGATGATTATCTTGAAATCTTTTTTTTTTGTTATTTCATGGAGTGTATATTCAATATCTTTTGCTTTCCTTTTATTATTTCTTCTACCCTCTCTTAGCAGTTATTACCGGGCGCATCCTCATGCTCATTGGCTTTTATACACCGCCTTTGAGATGGATTTAGTCCCTATATCAATTTTGGTGCATTCTTACTAAATTCAGTTATTATTGTTACAGAGCTGAATTTCAGTTTTTCTTGGGTGTATCAGGGCGTACCCCCTTTCCCTTGGGCAGGGGTACCCCCATCATGATGATCTCTTAGCAGTTATTATCTTTTCCAATGTATGTTCAATATCTTTTGATTTCCTTTTATTTCTCTCACGCATAAAATAAACCATCCTTTACCTTCTCTCACGTGTACAGCAAACCATAGTCTTCCACCTCCCTTTACTTAATACACATAAAAGTAAAAGAAACAAGAAGATTCAACAGTGTTGTTCGGCCTATTGTTGTTGGTATCAGTGCACAGCAACACACCATAATCTATTCCTAGGGGGTCTATCTAGTGTGACTAGGAGTGCACTACGCGCCTCTCAAGCATGCCTAGAGACACCTGAGGCTTTTTCAGAAACACAGAGTAAGACAAACAAAAACACACTGGGATAGACAACTACATCCAGAGCTGTCAAAGAATTGTATATAGGCACATGCCTTGCATCTCAGCAATAGGCTATTCGAGCAGGACCTTAAGACAATGTTATTGTTGCTAAAATCCAATAGCTAATAATAGAAAAGAAAGAAGGAGCAAATAAGAAGACAAGACAATAATACGAAGACGAAATATTTGCCTGCCATCATATGTAATAGATTACAAATATTAGCAAAAATATATATCAGGTCAGTAAAAAAGAAAAAGCTCGATAAAAAATAGAAATTGAACAAACCTGAGCTCCAGTTGATTTTTGTGCAATAGCTGGAATATAAATTCACAATGTAAGCATCACATGTCACAATAATACAATATGATATAATAAGCACAAGATCACATAAAGAACAAGACGAGCATAAACCTGAGGTTCCAACAGTAGGTTGAGCACTCTCTGAGTTACCAATCATGTCAGAAAGCTTCTTCCTCCTAACATCGTCAAGTTTCTCCAGTGATCTTTCAAGTGGTCTCATGCCCACAGACTGAAAATTTTAAAATATCAACATCCACATTATTAGTAAAAATGAATGATTAATAGCACGAAATAAAGATAAATTGAAAAACTTGAAGCCAAGGCTTCATCTTAAAACATCTTAACCTTAGCTACTGCAGCCAAAGCCGAAAAGGCAGCATCCCTTACTTCAGGAGTACCGTCATTGAGGCACTGCAAAGAAACCCAGCAGAAAACAATCAGTCAGTCCTGGGTAGAAGTGAAACAATTGAATCAAGTATTTTTCAAGCAATTCATTTTGTTTAACCAAATCGCTATACTTTACCCAAAATGTAATTAGCTTGGAATATAAAATAATTGTTTCAGTTATTTGAGTGTG
Organism: Fallopia convolvulus; assembly: GCA_964016875.1. Lineage (NCBI taxonomy): Eukaryota > Viridiplantae > Streptophyta > Magnoliopsida > Caryophyllales > Polygonaceae > Fallopia > Fallopia convolvulus. The sequence goes on from OZ024736.1 coordinate 35,226,502, forward strand.
TACCTTGGTACTCAATGTTTCAACTACGAGTAGAGGGGTTCAAGTAATTTATGAGGGCACAAGCTTGAGTTGGTTTGTTCAGTAGAAACAGAGACAGTAACTTCAAGCATATTAAAGTGCATGGTTTGTTCAGTAGAAAAAGAGGCATTTATCAGCTGTTTTGTTAAATTGATCCCATATAGCCAACTACTTGCATTTTAATTTCATAACTTGTTTCATATGATATGACTCTTAAATATCACATAGAAGACCTGAAAATGTATAATATCTTCCTTTTTTAGAATATGCATGTGTTGATGCAGGAAGTTAACAGTTAACACGCCTATTAAAATTCCCTCTTTTCTCAGTTCCTCGAGTGAAAACACTCAAATAGCATCTATTTATTATTTAGCTTATAGTCCAACACACATTAATAAACAAACAAAATAGTATAGATCAAACAAATTAACAATGTTGATAAGTCATGTGCAATACCTCCATACAGATTTGTACGTAATCTTTGTGGATTTTCAGAACAACAGCCTTGTTGCTTGTCTCAATACAATATGTCACCCAGTTTAAAGTTAGTGAACGCACAAGAGGGACTTTATTTTTAACTGCTGTCTTAACATCTGCACCAACGCCAAAGATATTAAATAGGTTATAACAGTGCTACTATGCAAAAATACTCATTTTTTATAAAACTGAAGCTTCAGAACAAACCATCCACAGTTTTGAAATGTAATTAGATTTAACTTACAACACAAGGATGAATAAACTTCCAAGGCAGAAGCCAAATATCAAGAGAGAATGAGTACCAGAAAGATAGGCATTATACCGTCAAAAATTTAAGATCAGAAGAGCCCCCTTATTTTGCAATAAATTGCATCATTGACTTATAGACTCCACTGACAAAGAACTGTCCCGATGCAATCACTCTTCTTAGAAAACGTATGAACACATTTGACCTTCCCAATTTGATTGTAGTTGATTCTTAAGATTGATTATTATACCATAGAACTTTGACTAACTTTTAACTTTTTGAAGGCTGAAATGCATGGGTAGACTGTAGATATGTATGCTCAGTTTGATTATACAGGAAGGGAAACACAACTTAAATTGGGTACGAAGATAATAAAATACAAGGCAATTCACCTTCAACTATATCAACCATAAAGCATGATAAGCTAATGTCTCATTAGGTACGTTTGGTGAGACTTGTTGACAAAATATTAGTAACTCTTAAGGATAAGTCACATCTGATAAGGTATTTTTGTTGATGTAATTTGGCCATGCCAAGCATGCCCAAATACTTTCAAAACAAATGCAATTACCTTCAACTATATCAACAAGATTTACACATCCAGCCTTGTGCATTGCTTGAAGAGTTTGAGTTAGAGCCTCAGTTAGGGTAGGTTTTTTCTCCTTTAATTTTTCCTGAAGAGCATGCAAAATGTCAATCACACTATACATTGTTTAGAAAAAAAATAAAGAGATAAATGTCGAATAAGCCAGAGACAGTCCACAAAATTCTACTATTTATTGCAGTATGCAATTAGAGTCACTTCATAGGAAAATATGCAAGATGCACTCGTCAAAACGTGACTGGAAAGTGGAAATTCAGAAGGCACTTAGCCAAAAATGCTCCATCTGGATTCTTTCTTTTTTAATATGTCGCAAATATGCAAATCGCCAACATTGTGCATTGCAGTGTGAGGCAAATAAACAGGTGTTCTTTCTACATACCAATAAGCCATGCTCTATAACGTTTTCCACAGATAAAGAAATCACAAAAGACCAATAAACTATACAATAAGTGAATCAAGGAATATAGTTAACTAATAAGTGGACAGCATAGAAAACATCAAATAGTAAAATTGTGAGACTTACAAGTAAAACAGGCAACAAGAAACGTGAATGCCCAGAAAAATGGGTCCTCAAACCCTTGGCAAGATTCCCAATTGCTTGTATAGCTTCTACTGCAACAGCTATGTTTACGTCCGTGACAAGCTGGAAAAGGACCTAATTAATTTAACAGAACAATACCAAGAAAGAAAGAGAGAATGACACAAACTTAAATACCTTTTTCAGTGTCCGGCCAACTTCTGAGAAGTCACCAGGGGCAATTTTCTTTGTTGAAGCAAGCTTTGTCAATTCTGCAACTGCCTCTTTCCGTTCAGACCACTTTGAAGCTTTCTGTAAGAAAAAAAAAAGAAACATAAATAACACTGACTGCAGTCCTCCAAAAGAACCAACAGAAATTCCAATTTTCCTAACCCACTGCCGAGTAAAGCAATCAAACAAAGTATACAATCAGTACATCTTCTGAAAGCAATAAATAACAAGACTGACCACTCCATCCCAAAATCCTGACTTCTCCAAGGGTGTTAGTATATCAACAGGATCAACAAGATCATATTCGTCTATTTCCTGAGAAGCTGGAAAAGGAAAACAAAACATAGAAGTTTAGTGCTCAAAGTACACAAATGTAAGTTACATTAAGGGCGTATCTACTTCAAAGTATGTATACTATCAAATAATATACTGCAGAACTTCAGAATAAGGAGGACAAAAGGCAGTTGTCATGGTATCGTGGTGTCATGGCAAGGATCATTACATCATAACCATGATGAGTTTCTTCCCGGCAAAGTTTTACGCTTTGGGTTATAATGAACTCTTCAAAATATTCAACTGTCCTAGTGTCCTTCACTTGCTTCCAAGGGTAGTTAACAGATCAAATGGAAATTTGTGGATGCCTTAAAACAGTCTCTCCCCTAATGCAACTACAAGGACAGAAATTCTACTGATGCTTAACATTCTAAAGTTGGACATGGTTTGTCATTTTCATTTCGATGAAAGTCACACCACAGTACATTTCCAATGTATCACAGTAATAAAAATAACAAATTAAAGGACAAGGTCACAAAACCATATTGCTAACCATCAGCCTCTCCGCTAATGCAACTACAAGGGCAGAAATGCTACTAAACCTTAACTTTCTATAGTTGAGCATACTTTGTCATTTTCATTTCGATGAAAGCCACACCACAGTTCATTTCCAATATATCACAGTAAAAAAAAATGGCAAATGCAAGGGCAAGTTCACAAAGCCATATTACTAACCATCAGCTGTAGACTCTTCAGAAGACCCAGCTGCTGCAACTTCAGAAACAGCTTCCTGTTCTGGTTCCTCCTTGTCTTGCTCTGATCTAATAAAAGCATCAAGAAATGAAGCCGTATCTCCAGAGAGGCATAAGATAAATGACCAAGCATTTAAACAGTTCACATAAAAACACCAAGATTAAAGATGAAAATGAATGGAATTGGAATATGCACCATCAACAGAAATACATAAATTAAAAATAAAATCAAGACCACCTCATGATCAAAATAGTCAATCGCATCATCTAATAAGGTCAAAGGCCAAGAACACAACCAAAAATGTCAGCTAGGATTTCCAGTGCGCTAATTGTTCAGTGTATCGATGTTTCCATATTTTCCCATGGATTAGAGTTTCCAAAGCACATCAATTCTCAAGCAATTCAAAAAAAGTGTTCAGAATTGATCAAAAAATTTCAGAAGTTGCAAGATGACGGGCAAACAAAATGTGATAAAGAGTATAAAGTGAGAACCAGGGGAAAAAAAAGAGTGCATGTTGGTGCCATGGCATCACAATTCAGCCCATTCAACACTAATCAAAAGACTAATCAACAATCCTACACTTACTAAAATGACAACTTAATACTAAGTGACAGGTAGAGATTTACTTCCACACAAGGTTATTTATACACTTATTAAATTGGAGGAAAATGAGGAAAAAACCAACCTTATTTTTCGTGTAGGCTTGGCTATCCCTGAGACATTGGCAAGCTCAGCTTCTAGCTCTTTTTTCTAAAGAAACATAAGTTGAAACCAAAATATAATTCAGTAAGAAATTTTAAGAGATGAGACAGCTCATAGAAGACAAATAACAAATAGTAAATCTACCATTGTATCCCGCATTTTCTCAAACAAGATAGATTTGACTGGCTCCTTCCCAATCCAGCGACATAGTTCAAGCGTCACACCTTTTGAGGAAGCACGAACATTTTGATCTTGATGATCAAAAAGTTCAGGTAGCATCTTGAGAATCCTTTTCGGCGGTACAACCTTGGTTCCAAATTCACTGATAAAAGGCAGATAACCAAGCAAAACATTTTAGAAGTGCAATTATTCCAAACCTGCTAAGAAAAAGGATCAAGCTGACGAACCTCAGTGCTTGAAACATTACATCAATAGCAGGAACAACAGCCTTTGCCACTTTGTTTTTTATTGCTTTCTCCATAGCATCCTTACAAGACAAATACATCAGGATGAAATAAAGAGAAAAGATCATTTCAGAGCAAGACAAGCTCTATCAGAATATCATTCCTGAGATATAAAGAGAACGAGGGGAAATTGGGAGGGATGCATTAGATACTGAATGTAGCACATCATAATTAGAGGCAATACTGGTTGACATAAGTGGCATAGTCAGTTACTCAGTTGTATCCATGGTCCGCGAATGGTATTGGTCAAACATTCTAGACTTGAAAAGGTCATGTCATGCATGAAGCATCTTTTTCCCCAGTTTTAATTAATTTCATACCAAATAAAAGACTTCAACTCTGTAATAAAAAATCGCCAATTATCATCCAGATTTGGTACAATTGTGTTTCTGGAGGGAAGTGGTCATTTAGGCACATTCAAAAATTAAAAAGCTGATTGTAATGTTCATTGCTAAGGTTCACTTCCATTATAAGTGCACAGAAATTTCTTGTTGATAGTACATTTGCAAGATTCATCCTGTATTCCTTCCCCTTTCAAACACATTGTAACAGACAAAAGCCACAATGAAAAAATAATAAAATCATCCATTGGCCAAGGCATAGCTAAGATTTGGGACTGCAACATTTGTCATGCCACCTTCGCCCACCACCGACACCTACAACTCACCTTTGTCTTCCAACTAATTCAATGGGTAGAGTGACTAGACCTTCAAGTATGTCTAAAATAAGATAATATTAAAAGAAAGAGGTTTATAGGATTGACATGATCCAACAGCATGATGCTAGACTACAGCTCTATGGCAGTTCCTTCATTGTTGGAGAGGATCAGATAAGCCTTTTTATCTATGACTATAAACTCTACTAAACAAGATATTTTAAGTGTGTGAACACCAATGAACCTTGCAACATTAAAAGTGAAATAAGCCTTTTATCTATGGTCATGACCATACTGAACAAGATATGTCCAGTGTGTAAACACCAATGAACCTTGCAACATTAAAAGTGCATATAGGTCTTTTATCTATGGCTATGGTCTTCAACTGAGTAAGCATTAATGACATATATTAATTGATGTTTGGCAAACAAGTTTTATTGTCATAAAACTAATAAACTTACAAGTTCCCCAGCAAAGAAATAATCATTGAACACAAAAAAAGAATTGCACATTACACATACCAGGAAAGCCTCAATTGCCTCTAGCTCAACCCACAGCAGGAAAGCTGATTGAGCCTTCTCCACTGTCTTAGTCCGCCCAGTAAGACACTTCGCCACAATGGAATCACATATTTCTTTTGCATACCTAAATAGTAAATATGATATAATCTTCAAATAATTCTTCAGAATGCATAATTCAAATTACTGCGCTAGTTGGGAAAATTAATTGAGATTTCACATTCCATAAAATATAAAAAAAACGATCACTCACCTCCCTGCATCAGCATCGGCAGCTCTTAGAAACGCAATTAGCGCATCCAACGCCTTTTCTTGGACGGGCGCATTTGAATCTGCCACTGTCTTTCTGAAAAAAGGTGCTGCCAGATTTCCCCGGAATACAAAAATTGGAAAACAAATGAATAACTATTAATGAAAAGACGATCAATGACCTAGAAAGCCACAATGCTGGACAGCGTTAACTATAGATTACCCTAAAGGAATCGTATCCGAGAGATCAAAACTCCTCAGATCTGACCTAGCGAAACAAAAGCAAACCCTAAAACCGAAAAAAACAGTACCAAATTCGCGAATGCGAGGATCCTTGGGATCGGTAATGGAGTCGCACAGAGCAGCGAGGTCGATGTTTGCGTCGTTCCGAACCTTCCAGTTCTTGTGCAACAAGCGATCTTCCCATGGCAATTTCTTCGCCTCTTTCAACAACTTCTCATCCTCCGTAGACATCTTATCTTCTCCTCCTCAGGTACAATCCCGAAAGCAAAACCTAACTCTTTCGATCTGAATCGGCTCTCCAGCTGCAAACTCCACAGCCCCTAGAATGCACCTCTTTGCATGCGCGAGGGCACAATTCTATATAAAAGCGAATTAGGTCTTCGCCTCACGAACTTCTCCTCCTCTTTTCGATCTTCCAATTCTTCTCTCTGCTGCCAGCCGGGAATGAGAAAGAAGAGAAGAGCGGGGGAATTGAAGACTGTGAAATGAGAAAAGCGAAGACGGAGAATAAGGAAAGCACAGAAGGTCTGAGGCAAGTAGGAGCGTTCAAGTTCTCTATTTTTACCGTTGCAAGGTGTTCCGGGTTTTCCACGCGCATCTAGTGGAGCCTGAGGGCACGTACGAGTAGGATTGCGTCGAACAGCAGGAAACCCGGAAAGGAATCAAAGGATCGATATATAGTGTTGGCGCGTAAGATTTACTCCAAAATGATGTGAGAAGTAGGCCCCGTGGGTTATATGGGAGAAAAAAGTAAGGCGGAGAAGGGGTGGAGGGGCAGAATTGCCAACAAATTCGAATTGGTTTTGATAGGGGAGCGGTGAACCGTGATTAGAAATTTGAAAAATTATTAGCCGTTTCCGCTTTAGATCATCTACCTCCGTAGGATATAAAGTTAAATTTGGCCTAGCACCAAAACACAAGATATATAAGTTTTTTAAAAAAAAATATACCCTACGTGGAAACAAGGTTAAATTTGGTACCAGCATTTGTTGGGCTAATGTGTGCCCAAGTATTACTTTAGGAAATTATTTCGCTATTCTCTAAATTGAAATTAATGAACCCTTTTAAAAAAAATCAAAATTAACAAATAAAATCCAGATACACCAAAATTAGAATTCTACATTAGAAAAATCCTTATACGATAGGTCTCATTCTTTATCATTGTAGCCCCCTCTCATTTTTCATTTTTTTTGTGATTTAATAGGTAAGAAACTAATTAACATGTTATAAAAATATACTATTCAAATGCTTTTAATTATAAAAACTATATCATTGTAATGGCCTCGTTGAAATGTTTTATACGAGCTTAATATTTAATATATAAATACTGAATATTATTTTGTACTTAAATAAACTAGTTTATTAAGAATTTGGTTCAAATGAAAAAAACTTTTATCTTGAAAAATGAAAAGAAATGCATTTTTCCTAGTTCGTAGTGCATTTTTTCCTACTTCGGACTGCACTTTTTCGCAATTGCACTTTTCGTACTTTGTATTGCATTTTTCGTATTTTTTGTAGTACACTTTTCGGATTGCACTTTTTGTATTTTGTAATACACTTTTCGTACTTTGTAGTGCATTTTTCATTTTTCAGGACAAGAGTTTTTTTCATTTGAACCAAACTCATTTATTAATAGTCTCATTAAAACCATACTTGAAAATAAATTTCAAGTTGGGAAAAAAAGAGTACTACAAAATGAAATGCAAGAACATAAAAAACAACATAAGATAAATCCAAATTTAACATAAGCATAATCTAATATTTTGAAAGATTAACATCATTTTCGTCGTAACCATCATTCCTCCCTGATCAACCACTTTGATTGGGTTCATGGGCAGATTCACCACTACAACAACAACATCTACCTAGGTGAAGCCTGGTAAGACGGGATCTGTGAGGTCGAGATGTACGCCCATTTTTGTAGGCTAAAAAAATATGGCCTTTAGCCTACCATGGGAGGTGCTCTTAGAGCATCTCCCCCCATAGGTCAAAGGCTATATTTTTTTAGCCTACCAAATTGAGTATATTCCTCATTTGATGTCATTTTAGCCTAAGGTCAAAAAATCTACTCCCACCGTAAGCCAAATTTTATAGGCTAAAATTATGAATATTTAATTCTAACCGCTACTTTTACTCTTCCGCTATGTATTTTACGTTATAACATATTCCAAAATAACGGCTAGTTTGAATAATTATTATTATATTTTATTTCAAAATGATATTATTATAATAATTGTGAATGTCAGCTATATTTCAAAAAAATACCAGTATAATAATAGTGAATAATGACTATATTTCAAAATTCTATTATTATAATAATTGTGAATATCGACTATATGTTAAATTTGGATTTATCTTATGTTGTTTTTTTATGTTCTTGCATTTCATTTTTTAGTGCTCTATTTTCCCAACTTAAATAATATTACGTATTTGTATATTAAATATTAGGCTCGTATAAAACGTTCCAACGAGACCATTACAATTATAATTAAAAACATTTAAATAGTATGTTTTTTATAATATTTTAATTAATTTTTACATATTATGGAGTAAATCACAATCAAAAACATAAAAAATATGAGAGGGCCCACCGTGATAAAGGTGGGACCCATCATATGGCCTAGCATATTTCAAGGCCAAATTTGGCCTCAAAATTACATAGGCCATATTTTTGTTTTTGGAAAATGGGTATATACCCTATGGTGGGGGTTGTTGCTAGGCTAAAAATAGATATTTACCCTATGGGGGGGAGATGCTCTTAGGGGGATTCACTTGTTGTTTTAGGGTAAATTTAATAAAACTATCCTTAAAATATAACCTTTCTCACAAAACCACCCTTAAAAAGGTGAACAGTACTAAACCACCCATAAAAACAAAGTTTTATCAAAACACCACCCATTATTAACGTCCGTCTATCTCAAATAAAAGAGGAAACTATTCATCGTATTCAGACCTATTGTCGACCACCTTGTCACACTACTTTTCACAATCACGACCTCTTAGCACCATTGCACAAATTCGAACCCGGTTTGTTGAGGTGAGTCATTTATTTTTCTCCCAATCAAGGATTTCAATTTCACTTTCCAATTAGATCGAACTTGTTATGGTGTGAAATTTTATCACTCCTAATTGTGCATTTGTCCTTGTATGATGTCATATGCTTCAATCGACCACCAACAAGATATTGGGTTTGTGAGAGTGTAAAATTTGACATTATAGACTTACAGTTAGAGAAGAGGCATTAGATACTTGCGGTTTTTCTTTTAGGGGAAAAGTATGAATTTGACAAAGAAGTGAAACAAGTGTCTTGTGGTGTTGGTTGTAACACCCCCCTACTTACCCTGGAGGTATTACCGCCAGTAACCCCGATTAAGACTAAACCGAAGCTACCCAAGGCTTTAAATTGACTGAACAAACTAAAAGAAACATTACAACGGAATAAATACAATTGGTCTTATACAAACCTTAACCCAAAAAGATTAAATAAATAGAACAATCTTCTAGTTGAACAAAGTCTTTAAAATGTCTCCTTAAATTCTTAACTTCTTTTACACTTCGCTTTGCAGCAACTTAACCAAGAACTTCACTTTAAGTATAGCCATTGAAAACCTTTCTTCAACTTCTGGAGCTTCAAACATCTGAATCCGCCTCTTGAATCAACTTCCAAGAAGAACCTGATGTGTCGTAAACCAACGGTGGACATCAGCCGACCATATAAAAGAAAAGAAAATGGACGGGTTAGTCTAATGATAGACTAGAAAGCGAAGAATCTAACTTGGTTCTTATGGTTGTAACTAAACATATTGGCATCCAAATCCGATTAGACTCGGATTATGATCCAACAGTTAGCAGCCTTATAGAGAATAAGAAGGAGACTTGCATAATCAAGAGAGAATAGGAATTCATTGAGAACTTGGTCTAGAACCGGTTCAACTTCAGAAATCTTCACCTGATATTACTATGGATCCTTCTCGGAATCCATTCCCATTTCGAGGGAATCAAATGTCCACTATAGGACCTTTTTCCACATAAACCATTACAAACTTGTTACCTCGTGTTCTCCAATTCCCTTTTCTCCTTCTATCTCTTCACGAGTCTGGCTTCCAATCTTAACCATTTTCCATATATGGTTCTAAGATAACACTCATATAGAATTCTCCATAATTCTATATAGAAGATGAAAGTCTTAAGCAAGACTTAGGAACTTTTAGCTCTGATAACACTTCTGTAACACCCCCTTACTTACCCTAGAGGTATTACCACCAGTAACCCCGATTAAGACTAAACTGAAGCTATCCAAGGCTTTAAATTGACTGAACAAACTAAAAGAAACATTACAGCGGAATAAATACAATTGGTCTTATACAAACCTTAACCCAAAAAGAAATAGTAAATAACTAGAACAACCTTCTATTTAAACAAAATCTTCATCAAGTCTTCCTTGATTTCTTATTTCTGAAACTCAGCTTCGCTTTGAAGTAGTTCCACATGATCTTCACTCAAGTATAGCCATTGGAAACCTTTCTTCAACTTCTGGAGCTTCAAACATCTGAATCCGCCTCTTGAATCAACTTTCAAGTAATACCTGATGTGTCGTAAACCAACGGTGGACACCAGCCGAACATATAAAAGAAAAGAAGTTGGACGGGTTAGTCTAATGATAGACTAGCAAGCGGAGAATCTAACTTGGTTCTTATGGTTGTAACTAAACATATTGGCATCCAAAATCCGAATAGACTCGGATTATGATCCAACAGTTAGCAATCTTATAGAGAATAAGAAGGAGACTCGCATATTCAAGAGAGAGAACACCACCGCTTGTGGTTTCTTTAAGAAGCATAAACAATTGTTGGGAATTCATATTAATCACATAACATTTTGAAAAGCCTCCATCGACTATTCAGATTAACTTAATCAAAGTTTGATTAAGAATCATTCATAGCCGGGAGCAAGAATGGCCTTCCGACTGGACGAACCATTCAGGTATATTAATGTGCCTAACGCACTTATCTTATATTACTTTCAAAACTTTTCACAACCAAGTTGGTGGCTTTTAATCGGCTCGAACTACTGCCGAAATATTCTGGTATTGTAGAGATCATCGGAGTATTTCATCCATGGTCATCTACCCTGTACCAAGATCACAGGACTTAAGCTATCCTTGATCTTTCATTTGCATATGGTGAGGTAGAGATCACAGAGGCCTATTACCATGTCGTCTACACTACACCGTGCCAAACCTGCACTTAGCTAGAGTGCCTATCAACCCTCTCACACGAAGAGCAGGGGAAGAGAGTCATGACCCACCATTAGGATTAGGCCCCTCCTAATGTAATATTGTTTTAAAGAGAGGATATAAAACCACTCCCTGAACTATCTTAATCACAACAATGTCTCAGCGTGAGACAGCATACAAGGTCACCCATAACGGACCTAAATCCAGTTCTAGCGCAAAACTGAATAACAACATGGTCATTATTTCTAACAAATATAACAACCTATCATATTTTATTAATCATACAAGTTGTTCCCAACGCAAATATTAAATGAGATACAATTTCTCATTTAATAACAATAACGCAAGAGAGAATCGTCCACTTGCCTTAGAAGGCGTGCTCAACGTCCTCAGCGATTCCAACAGAAATCTTTATCATCCTTCTGACAAATATAACCAAAGGATTTCTCAACAACGAGCTCACAAAAACACTTCTTAGTTGTATTCTCAACTCCTACAACTTCCTAATCGATAAACGGTTTAATTTCCGAATATCGATATATAATAAATCCTTAGTTATCATGCTTCAAGGAGCCATCTTGGCGGAATTATAACTAATAATCCGCTTCACTTTTGAAATAACTTTCTAAACAAAAAATGTTCCTCAGTAACAGTTCTTAAAGATTACCAAATCTCGGATCAAACGGATTAAAAACGAATCCCGAGTAATTAACCGAAGTCCTTTACCAGCCAATCGGTATCCGAAACTTGTATTCGCTATAACGGAAGATCCGGACGTCCGTTTCACGAGCAGTTTGAACCTGTGGGACCGTATCAATGTCAAGATTATAAAAACCATAAATTTAATTAGCAAAGCGGAACCGAAAGGCCCTTACGGTGGCTCCGCAATCAACCCGCTAATTAATTTCGATCGTATATACCTTCACTCGAGCCCATGGCTCGTTTGGCTCGATCATGACTCGATCCCCGAGCCTGAGGGTGGTCGAGTATTGCCCGGTGACAGCCCTTGCTGTGGTTGGTGGTCGGAGGAGCTAGCGATCGCCGGCGACGTCACGCGGCGAGGCTAGAAGAGACCGGCGGTGAAGACGCTTGCCAATTCTTTCCTTCTCGAGTACGTCGTCGTTCCGCCTTGATTCTTCGCTGGTTCTGGCTCCTCCTAACAGCAGCAACATGGCAAGGAAGAGGAGGTGAGGTGGTGGTGGGGGATGGAGAAGGTAGCCGGCGGTGAAGATGGCAACCAAGTCCGTCGTTCACGTCCTAATTCTTCTCGGTTCCTTTCTTTCCTTTTTAACAAGAGCTAGATTTTTGACTAATGCAAAGAAGAGATATGCCAACGGATAACTCTCTCAATTTCCTTCCTAGTTAAGCATATGAGAGGCGGTGTTTTAAATCACAACCCGTCTCGGAACGGGACTCGCGTTAAAGTGGTAAAATTATGTACCTCGGATGGAAAAACTTACTAAACGAAAAACGTCCCGTAATTTATGCAGACCAATAAAACCAATTTTCCATGATTTTATCATGCTACCTTTAATTTTTAAGGCTTCCGTTTCGTATTTTAAATCTTTTCCGGTACATTATTAAAAAGACGGCTTATCCAATAAATATTCTTTTTCCACTGAAAAATCCTAGAATTCACACCGACCCATAAAATTATTTCTTTGTGATTTTAGGATATCACCAAGAATTTTCTAGGATTTAATCTCCAACAAAAATATTGGATTAAGCGTTAAAACGGACCAAAAAGGTTAAAAGGATATCCAAGAAAAAATCAAAAATATCCATAAAAACCTCAGTTATTACAATATTAATGTGCCTAATGCACTTATCTTATATTACTTTCAAAACTTTTCACAAACAAGTTGGTGGCTTTTAATCGATCCGAACTACTGCCGAAATATTTTGGTAATGTAGAGATCATTAGAGTATTTCATCCACTGTCATCTACCATGTACCAAGATCACATGACTTAATCTATCCTTGATCTTTCATTTTGCATATGGTGAGGTAGAGATCACAGAGGCCTATTACCATGTCGTCTACACTACACCGTGTCGAACCTGCACTTAGCTAGAGTGCCTATCAACCCTCTCACACGAAGAGTAGGGGAAGAGAGTCATGACCCACCATTAGGATTAGGCCCCTCCTAATGTAATATTGTTTTAAAAAGAGGATGTGGAACCACGTTCCCCTCCCTGAAACTACCTTAATCACAACAAAGTCTCAGCATGAGACAGCATACAAGGTCACCCATAACGGACCTAAATCCAGTTCTAGCGCAAAACTGAATAACAACATGGTCATTATTTCTAACAAATATAACAACCTATCATATTTTATTAATCATACAAGTTGTTCCCAACGCAAATATTAAATGGTATCCAATTGCTCATTTAATAATAATAACGCAAGAGATAATAGTCCACTTGCCTTAGAAGGCGTGCTCAACGTCCTCAACGATTCCAATAATAATCTTTATCATCCTTCTGACAAATATAACAAAAGGATTTCTCAGCAACGAGCTCACAGAAACACTTCTTAGTTGTATTCGCAACTCCTACAACTTCCTAATCGATAAACGATTTAATTTTCGAATATCGATATATAATAAATCCTTAGTTATCATGCTTCAAGGAGCCATCTTGGCGGAATTATAACTAATTATCCTCTTCACTTTTGAAACAATTTTCTGAATAAAAATTGTTCATTAGCAACAGTTCTTAAAGTTTACCAAATCTCGGATCAAACGGATTAACAACGAATCCCGAGTAATTAACCGAAGTCCTTTACCTGCCAATCGGTATCCAAAATTTGTATTCGCTATAACTAAAGATCCGGAAGTCTGTTTCTCGAGCGGTTTGAACCTGTGGGACCGTATCAACGTCAAGATTATAAAAAACATAAATTTAATTAGCAAAGCGGAACCGAAATTAAAGGCGCTTACGGTGGCTCCGTAATCAATCCGCTAATTAATTTTGATTGTATATACCTTCACTCGAGCCCATGGCTCGTTTGGCTCGATAGTGGCTTGATCCACGAGTCCGAGGGTTATTGGGCGTTGTCCGACAGCGGCCCTCGCGGTGGGTGGTGGTCGGAATAGCTAGTGATCGTCGGCGGCGTGGCATAACGAGGCAAAGAAATGACCGGCGGTGAAGAATTCTCCTCTCCCGAGTCTGTCGTCGTCCCGCCATGATTATCGCTGGTTTTGGTTCAGCCAGACCAGCCCAAAGGGGAGGAAGAAGAAGAGGTGGAAGGTGGAGAAGTAGCTAGAGGAAGAAGATGGTGGCCGGCGGTGGAGAAATCGAATTCTCCCGAGACCATCATTCGTCCAAACTCTCATTTCTAGCTTTCCTTTGTTTGCTTTCAAATGAATAGATAGACTTTGAAAAGTCAAATAAATGTGTCGTGGATAGACTTCAATCACAATCTTGAATCTTTACTTAGTAAGATGGAGAAAGGCGGTTTACAAACAAAATCCGTCTCGGAACGGGACTTGCGTTAAAGCGGTAAAATTATGTACCTCGGATGGAAAAACTTACTAAACAAAAAACGTCCCGTAAATAATGTAGACCAATAAAACCAATTTTTCATGATTAGCTACCTTCAATTTTTAAGGCTTCCGTTTCGTATTTTAATTCCTTTTCGGTACATAATTAAAAAGACGGCTTATCCAATAAATATCCTTTTTCCACTGAAAAATCCTAGAATTCACACCGATCCATAAAATCATTTCTTTGTGATTTTAGGATATCATCAACAATTTTCTAGGATTTAAATTCCAACAAAAATATTGGATTAAACGTTAAAACGGACAAAAAGGTTAAAAGGATATCCGAGAAAAATTCAAAAATATCCTTAAAAACCGCAGTTATTACATTGGTAATTTGGATTCCAAAGAAGTATGTGAATTTAGATGTCATAGGATATCAGTAGAAGCAAAGCACAAGCCTAGAATGGTGTTGGGGTTTAATTTGACAAGGATATAACAAAAGTTGGGAATGGATGGTTTTTTAGATAAGGCTTTTTTTTTAGAGTCCGAAACCTAAAACCACCCGTAAAATAGGTCATATTCCGCTAAACCACCCCAAATATAACTATTAATTTTTAACCACCCATAAAATGCCTTCCGTTATCTCAAAGCCACCTATCGTTACTTGCCCGTTAAAAAAATAAAAAATACCCGAAAATACCCTTATTTTTACCCTTCTACTTGCCCCGTTACTTTTCTTCCTAGTCAAATAACCAGAGAAGGGCGGAATGACGAACTCGAACACTTCACAGATGGCATATCTTCTCTACATCGTCAAAGTCTACAAATTCGCCTGCAAAATTGATTGTTTTGAACTCATTCTCAAATTGATGGAACCAGAACCAGATTAGGACGGAATGATGGAATCGAAGTATTCACCGCCGACATATCTTCTCTGCCTCGTCTAGAATCTACAAATTCGCCTCCACAATTGATAGGTTTGAAGGAACAAGAACCAGATCTGAAAAAATCGCCTTCACCGTCGGAACAGAACCTTGCTCTCGGTTTGAACTTGTCAAGAGTCTATAGATTCAGATCTGAAAAAAAAATTCAGATCTGAGAAAAAGAAATTTAGATCTCCTCGTCCAAATCTGGGAAAAGAAATTCAGAGAAGGATGGAACTAGAACTGTCGGCATATATCCTCGTCCAGATCTGAAAAAAAAAGATTCAGATCTGAGAAAAAAAAACCTAAAAAAGAAAAAAAAATCTTCACCGCCGACATATCTCCTCATCAAGGTTTCTCTGTCCGTCCTTGACGCCTCTCGCCGCGCTAACCTAAAATCATGAATTTTGACTAAATTCATGAATATATAAATCAAAGGAAGCGGATTTTTTTTTCAGGGAGAGCTTTGAAGGTGGAAATAAGCATCAATGGCATGTTTGAGGACGAAGCAGAGAAAACAAGGGTAAAGATAAGGGCATTTTCGGGATTTTTTATTTTTTTAACGGTGCAAGTAACGATAGGTGGCTTTGAGATAACGGAGAGTATTTTACGGGTGGTTCAAAATAAATAGTTATATTTGGGGTGGTTTAGCGGAATATGGCCTATTTTACGGGTGGTTTTAGGTTCTGGACTCTTTTTTTTATGTGTGTTTAGGAGTTTTCGTAATTCATAATCTACAATTGGTTGAGAATATAAACATTTCTCACATCTAAAATTTGAAATTAAAAAAGCTTACTATGGGTGATGGTGCGCGGATTTAACTATGCACAAACAAACAAAAGAGTTGACGCCAACTCAAACGCAAATGGCGTGAGTCGCTTGAATAGGCCTCGCAAGGTCAAGGGCCTCGAAGGTGGATCCCGAGGAGTTTTCCGCACCCATCAAAAAACCCGTGTGTTAGGCCCAAAAAAACAATGTGGCCCATTTGACATATGCGGCCCAAAAGCAAGCAAAGAATCACGAGAGAGCGAGATGAAAGAAGGACCGAGGAGATAAAAGAAGTTATCAGTCACAAGGGAAGAAAGAAAGATGCGGTCAAGAGAAAGAAATCGATATGCACTCGCGGACGACCACTAGCAGTAGTTATCTGCTCCAATATGTATGCAAAAGTTGGAGACGGTTGAAGATACATCATAGAAACATGGGCATCGTGGGGTATAAGGAAATAATTGTTAATCTGATGAGGATATAGGCTAAAAAAAGAGAGAGAAAACTATTTTATTCCGTTGTACGCACATATATGCAAATAAAAACTCTCCAGGTGAGAACGCTTGTAATCCTGATTTCATCAATCCGATTATTTCTATGGTGATTCTTTGATTTTCAAATCGTGCCCCAATCTAGGGCAAGAGTTTGGTTATCGAATTTTTATCCAAAAAAAATTGGCGCCTGTTGTGGGTCCCTACGATAAAAAAGGGTTCGCCTTTCCATATCAAAAGAAGTTCAAAAAGTCACCAAGAGCAACTCCAATGAGGATAAATAAGAGCAAGGCTCCTAGATGACGAAGGCGCACACCATGACACATCGGCAGCGCTCCGCCTCGAATGATCTGAGTTCGCCCAGAGGCTTCAAGCTCTCAAGAAGGAACTAACGGACCAACGTGCTTGCAACGAGAAGCACAAAACTAGCATCGAGCAACTAACCGCTGATAATGAAGGTTTGCGCTCTCAACTCCGATCTGTCTCTTCCGTCGGCCCGCGCGCTCGAATGACGGGATCGGGTCTGGCCAATGGGGGAGAAGGCTCCTCTAGAAACCCTACCGGTCAGCGCAAGAGATCCTCCAGTATGGAGTTTGTTACCCCATCGGCAACTGTCCCTAGGGTACCGTCTTTCACACCAGCACAAGGCAATCATACCGGTGAGGAGGGGAGAGCACCCATTCGCCTTTGGTCAACGCGAGAGGTTAGCCCTCGATGCTTTGAGGATGACATCATGGATGATGAAGAGGATTGGGACCGTCGTCGTCCCCGAGATCTAGAAAACATCGTCCGAAACCAGTTCAAGATGTTCACCGAGCAACTAGAGAAAGAAGCCTCGGGTCCCTCGGCCCATAGAGAAAGAAGCGGTTGAAGGTTACGACGAGTCACCCTTCGCTCCTCACATCGCCCAGGTTGAGATACCGAAGAAGTTCTCGGTACCCAACATGAGTCCTTATGACAACACAGGAGACCCTGACGAGCACGTATCTATATTCAAGCAAAAGATGATGACCAGGCCCAACATGAGTCCCTATGACGACACGGGAGACCCTGACAAGCACGTAGCTATATTCAAGCAGAAGATGATGACCAGACCCAACATGAGTCCCTATGACGACACTGGATACCCTGACGAGCACGTAGCTATATTCAAGTAGAAGATGATGACCAGTGTCGTTCCATATCACTCTCGTGAAGCACTAATATGTATGGGCTTTGGATTGGCTCTCGTAGGGCCGGCTTTGAAGTGGTTCGTTAATCTTCCTCGAGGAAGTATTCGTTCCTTTGCCAAGTTGATGGATTCCTTCAAGGTCCAATTCGCTAGAAGCCAGAGGTTGAAAAAGCAATCTAGCGATTTGTAACAGGTTATCCAGAAGCCAGAAGAATCCACCCGAGAATACTTGGACCGATTCAACCGAGAGAAGATTTTCATTCCGCACTGTGACGTTCCGACTTCTATGAAAGACTTTCATCAAGGGGTTAACCAAGATGGAAGAACTCATCAAGCACCCGTGCCACAGTTTTGAAGATGTTCAAACCAAGGCTCTGGCCCAAATCAGACTTGAAGAAGATCTTAAGATGAGGAAGCCCATAAGCGTTTGGGAAAGGGTAGAAATGAAAGCAATGCCAGATCACTCCCGGGAACACCGTGATCAACCATATCGGTGCCCCCACCCCGACGCGATGAAGGTAAATGTCGCTGAGGCTAGACCCTCCAAGCCAATGCCACCAAGGTATGATGAGTTTAACCTGGTTTTATCCCCCGAGGAACTCGTGAAGAATATAGCTTTGACAATACGTGGCGTCAGATGGCCAATGAGAAACAAGAAGCCTTACCCGAATAAGGATATGAGCAAATGGTGTGATTTCCATGATGATTACGGTCACATAACTAAAGAGTGCATAGCGCTGAGAAGAGAGATTGTCACCTCGTATCTCGAGGAAGGATAAAGGAAGTAGCACCCAATGTACAGGTCCCTCCGGATGTGGTAGAAGCCTCACGTGTGGGAAGGCATGCGTCACCAGTACCCGCCAAGGTCGTAAATGTGATCACCGGGGGATCGAGCATGTGCGGCCTCACGTACTCGGCAGGCAAGAGGAACGCGCAAGAAAATGCTTTCCATCATCCCATGTAGATGAAGAGAGACATCCTCAATCTCGCGATACACTTTGACGAGGATGACGTCAATGGTCTTGAAGGACTTCACCATGATGGACTCGTAATCTCTCTCTCGATAGGGAACATCCTGGTCAAGCGGGTTCTCATTGACATCGGAAGTTCGACTAACCTCATAACGCTGGGAGCACTAAAAGAAATGAGGTTGAGAGAAAAGGTGGAGAAGAACCCAACCGTGCTTGTGGGATTTAGCGGAGAAGTGAAGCACACGGTAGGAGACATCATCCTTTACACGTACACAAAAGGCGTGAACATCCAGGTTAGATACTCTATCATGGATTGTCCTTTCTTGCTATAATGTGATAATGGGGAGAATGTGGCTCTATGACATGAGGTTTGTTCCCTCGACTTACCACAAGGCGATAAAGTTCTCAACGCCCTGGGGGGTTCAAGAAATCTGAGGAGACCAAAGAACGTCAAGAGAGTGATACAAGTCGCCTCTAAAACCGACCGCCAGTCAGCAATCGACATAGCAATTAAAGGAAGCCATTGATTCTACCGCTCCAAAAGAAAAAGAAAAGAAAGATGAGCAGCTAGAAGAAGTGGTCTTGGACCAATCAGACCTCGATCGGACCGTAAAGATTGGAAGAGACTTGGAACCGTCTATGAAGGATGAGCTAATGGACTTCTTCAATAAGAATACGGAATGTTTTGTATGGTCCCACGAGAACATGGTGGGAATCGACCCGGAGGTCATTACACACAAGTTGAATGTGGATCCTAACCACCCATTGATGAAACGGAAAAGGAGGAAATCTGTCGTTGAAAGAAAAATGATAGTAGACGAGGAAGTAGGAAAGGTGATGAACACGGGAAAGATTAAAAAAGTCAAGTATCCAGAATGGTTGGCTAATGAAGCCAAGTATCTTCCTCCTTTTCTTTGATAACTCGTGGTGGTTGTGGTGGTCACCGACGAGTTGTGGACGAACGGTACCAAGAGAAGTTGAAGGTGCAAACCCTAGGAAGGAACTAGAGAGGGAATCATGACGGAATGACGGACTCGGGAGGAAGAATTCTTCACCGTCGGTATATATCTTCTTTTCTCCCTCAAAGTCTACAAATTCGTCTCCAAATTTGATCAGTTTGAATGTGTCCTTCTCAATTGAACAACTCTTGGTAAAATAGCTCAATTTTCTCAGACTTCAAAATTGATCAATGTCGATGGACTTGTCCTTCTCAAAAAACCAAAATTGATCAATTTTGGTTTTACCAGCCATTCATCTCCAAATTGATTAGGAGAAAGAATTCTTCACCGTCGACATATATCTTCTTTGTCTTCCAAATTATTCGATTTGAGCATATCTACCGTGGTTCTATTTTCTCAATTGAGAAAGATCCAAATTTTCACTTGTTTTGTGCCACTAGCGCCTGGCTGAGAACTCCCGGCTCCCAGTGGATGGTGTGTGTTTTGATAGAATAAATGTGTGGTGGGGTAGGTTTTAGGATTATTTTATTATATTTGTTTTTAAGAGTTGATAACATGCATTTAGGTGTTAGTTTTAGGGCATATTTATGTTTAAATCTTAGGAAGTTGCAAGTGTTTTGCTTAGTTTTTGTAGTTTTTGCAATTCGGTGTCTAATCTTGTGTTTTCGTGTTTTTAGGTCGTTTTGAGGAGCAAGGATTGGTTAAGTTGAAGGATTCAATATTGGAGATATTCAAGTGTATTTTCCAAGGATATTCAAGCCACTTATGATGATTATTAAGGCCCAAGAGGTTGTGGAAAAGAATGCTTAAATCTGGGCTATCCATTGAAGTTGTTGTTTTGACACCACTTTCTTGTGACGCTTAATTCGGGAGCTACAATGATCATATGAAGCTAAACTTGGTATAATTGGAAAGCTAACTCGAAGAGATACAATTCATATTTTTACTCCGAGCCAAAATTCCCACTCTAAGGTGGTCAAAATATCTTCTGAAAACAACGGTGAAATGTTGTCAAAAGCAGGTTCGCGATCGCGGCCATTACTCACCGCGATCGCGGTTTTCCACGACATCGAATATCAAAGCGGCGTTTTATATATTTATTTATCTTTTATATTTGTTGTCTTTTATCTTTTTATTCTGTGTATGTTCGAGACTATTTAAGCCTAGTTTTTAGCCTTTGTTTGGTACATTTACCTCTCTTAGACCTAGTTTCCATTATTTAGACTTTTGTATTTTTCTCTTCTATGGAGAACTAAACTCCTAAAGTTTTATTCAAGTTGAATTCAGACTCAAGTTATTGTGAGATTCTACTTTCCAGGTTTATTTCTACAGGTTATTTCAATTCTCTTGTGCATAATTAATATTGATTGTGTTGACTTCTGCTTGTCTGCCAACTAGTTGGAATTTAAAACTCTCTATTGCTAGATCTGGGTTTTCTCGTAGCAAAACCTAATCTTTGTAGCAACTGAATTGATTTAGGACTCGTTACACTAAAACAATTGAGACAAAGATTTGAGGGCTCGTTTGGTATCGATATCTTAAGGATATCAGATATCGGTATCGATATCGGTATCGACATCGATATGAGATATGGGTATGGGATTTGATATCCTAATTTTTGTTTGGTATGGTAAGGATATCACTCATATCATATATGATATGTGTTGTTTGGTGTGAATTAATTTGATATAGATATCAAAATATAATTTTGATATATTAATAATTCTTATAACTTTATACATTTATTCTTGAATTTTAATTTCTAATTTATATCATATAAGCAAACTAATTAATTGATAAGATATGCTTTCCAATTTATATATTATATAAGAAAAAATAATGCACACAATTGCAATTATGTCATTAGGACCTGTTTTTGTGATGAGAAATTTATACTTGCAGATTGAAGAGAGTGAAGAGACACGAAGGCAGCACCGTTAAGAGGCGGAAGCACCGTCAATCGAAGGCTAGATCTAGAAGGAAGAAGAAGCACATAGAGACGCCAAAACGAAATCGAATATGGGTATTGATGGGCCATCGTTAGATCTGGGCGGTGTCGATGTTGGTTTGAAGGCGGAGTTGGGCAGTGCTGTGAGTAACCATATCTGGGTAGTAGGGATAGACGAGAGAGACGAAGAACAGTAGAACATGATGAGGGGAGATGGAAGACAGTGGATATGAGTGATACCACCCACAAAATTCGTATATGAAATGAGGAGAAAATTGATATCTTGATATCAAGCGATATACCCTTGATATCCATATCAGGATTTACCAAACACTATATATGGGTATAATTTATATCGATACCCATATCTGATATCCTGATATGGATATCAAACGGGCCCTGAATGCATGTTGATTGTTTGACTCGTTGGAACTCAATTTGCATGTATTTTGTTTATCCTTGTTCTCATTGCTAATATCATTATTATTCATGATCGTTTTATGTTTGTTTTGATATTAACTATTTACATGACCCGTTGGCTTGTTTATTATATCTTATCAGGATAGGATTAACCAAAGGAAATAACTTGTTTGAAAATAACTTGATGAAGAAAGTGGATGCTTGAATAGGATTGTTTTTCTCCATGATAAAAATCCAATCTTTGCTTTGTTTACTTGTTTTACTTGTTTTAATTTCTCTAGTTTTAGAATTACAATTTCAATAATTTCTCTAGTTTTAGAATTACAATTTCAAAATCCCCCTTGTTACTTAATTGAGTTGATAATAATATAACTTAGGATACAAGTGTATGTTGGGTTCGACCCCGACTTACCAGCTATACTAGTTGTGTAACTAGGATTTATATTTTGATTTGGCACGACGACTTTCAGCCAGTCAAGAGTATTTTGGTAAATTCCTTAATCACTTTTTAAATATAAACCAACTCTCAAACCGAACACTCACGTGCTTATTTTAGAAATAAGTTTTCATTTAGCACTAGAAATAAGCACCTAAGAACAAGTTTATCAATGGAAATTCTAGCACCCCGCTTTTCACCACTTTTTCAGTTTCTCTCTCCGTCTCATCATGCTAGCATCTCATACCCATTTTACCATTTTATCAATCCAAATCTAAGCATCCCAAAAAGTTACTTTTTCTTATTAATAAATTTAAAAATATACCCCTTTATTTCATTTGAAATTATAAATATACCCTCAATTATCAAAATACTAATTTCCATATATTATAAATTTAAAATATCAATTAATTTGATAATTCATATAATAAATTATTGAAATAAAATTATTACAAATTTTAATCAATAAAATTTCATCAAAATACCATAAAATAACAAAATTTAAATATTTTTGGAGGCAAAGATACCCAAAATACACAAAATTTTTATAAATATGTCAAATATAGTTAAATGTAGAGAGAGAAAAATCTAGACTTATGGTAATTTTTTTAAGTTACAATACCCAAATATGATTTTTTATACACCACATGTCGCCCTAAAAAACGCATTCCAATTAAAGGAGCATCGTCAACCAAAAAAATTACAGGAGCATTGATGCTCGAATCTTGAAATGGAGCGCTGATGCTCCTTTCTCCTCCCAATAGTTAAATTAAATAATTAATATAATGTCTAGCATCAATGTTAGATTTCAACCGATAAACTTGCTCTAATATCAACATTGAATGCAATCAGCAGCATCAACACTTATTTGTCGAAGTGAGCCTAAGTTGCATTATATTTAATACAACTTAAACATTAAATGTTGTGATCCAAATAGGGGCTTAGTTTGGGTTTTAAGATAGGGAAAATTGCATTTAACCACCCTTTATTTTGCAATAGTTGCATTTAACTACCCTTTAATTTTTTTTCTACACTTAACCACCCTTATTTGTAATAATATTGCATTTAACCACCTAATGTGACAGAATCCGTTTACTCCTCTGTTAACCATTGTAAATGACAATTTTACTTTAATTTTAATTTTTCTTTAAAGAAAATTAGGAAGGCAAAATCAAGCACATTTGTTCTAAAAAAGAAAAGCAAAATCGACATTCTCCTGAAGAGGAAGAGCGAGAAAAGCCCCAGAACAGCCAATTAAATCCTCTAATCAATTCACTCAGCATGAAGACTGAAAAAGAGCAAGCCAAATTCATTTTTGCCATCATTACAATAGAAATCAAACTAACACCAGTGATATGAAAAACAATTTCCATCTACAAACATAATAAACCGAAGATCCAAACCAAAAGAATACAAAACTCTATACTTTAATTCAAATTGGCAAAGCATTGGACTCCCTAAGCAGGCACCACAAGTGGCTTGGAAAATCACCATTAAAGAGAGAGAAAAAAAATGAAGTACACGCACCAGAGAATTGCTTGGAATTGGAGACGACAGTAAAGACGAAAAAGATTATCAAAAATTGGTAGAGCAAAGGGAATCTAATGAAGTAAAATGGAGAGTTTTTGAGAAGGAAAACCAAAGACCCCCACCTCGATTGAATAGAAAAATTTAGAAAACCAGTTGCAGACAAATGTGATTCAAGTTGCAGACAAACGAAGAACATCAAGCGAGCACGAAATTGAACGTCTTTTCAAGAGATATAAGCGTCAATTTCTTCCAAGAGATATAAGCATTGATTGCTCTTTGCACAGACAAAGGAAGGAATAAAAGGGGGGAATTGAATCCAAACCATAAACCCTAATTTATCACACAAACTCAAACTAGTATACAAAATTATAATCCAATATCTTGAAAATCTTTCTTCATTTCTTCCAATTGAGCACCTTAAATGCGCGAAGAATCAAGAAAGCCACCTTCTCCTCTTCCCTCTTCTCTTCCTTCTTCTGACTCAAGCGGCGTCGTTGTCATTCTAAGCTAAAAGATTTTCATCATCTAAGGAATTTTTTTAAAGAAAAATTGAAAATAAGGTTAAAAATGTCATTTACATAGGTTAACAGAGGGTAAACGGATTCTGTCAAATTCAGTGGTTAAATGCAACATTATTACAAATAAGGGTGGTTAAGTGTAAAAAAAAAATTAAAGGATGGTTAAATGCAACAATTGCAAAATAAAGGGTAGTTAAATGCAATTTTTCCTTTAAGATACTCCCTCCGTCCCATTTTGTTTGTCCAAAAGGACAATTCTCACACAAATTAAGAAAGTGGAATGGGAGAAAAAGTAACCAATGGGGAGAAGAGAGAGTGTATGATGTTGATGGATAAAGATGGGAAGAAAGAGAAAGAAAAAGGAAAAGGAAATGACTAAAAAGTTGATTGGGAGTAGATTTTTTATTGAAAAATGTAGGTAAAAAGTGAGATTGAATAGGAGTAATATTGTAAGAAAAGTTGGATATAAAAGGAAAGAAAAAAAGTTGGACAAACATTTTGGGACAACTAAAATGGAAATTGGACAAACAAAATGGGACAGAGGGAGTATCATCTTTATTTTTCCCTTCCAAAATTGGATTATTCAGTTTGGGTCAACGTTGCTTATTCAGAACATATAATTTTGGGTTGAGTCAAGTTGCAGTTTGATAGTTATCGTTATTCTAACTTCACAAGAGATGGTAAAAAAGAACCCTGTATTTTCTAGGGTGTATAAAGATTGAACAGAGTAAAAACAGAAGCTCTTAATTTGAGTAAGCAAGCAAATCTTTTTACTTTATTTGGTTAGGGAATAGCAAAATGAACTATACATACATTTGGATTTCCACTTTTGCAAGCAAACACATTGCGCAGAAGCATTTGAAGGATTTTCAAAATTACACAAGAGACAGAAATTACAAAGCATCAGGGAAGGAAAGAGCTAGCTAGATGAAGTTCCCCAAATTAAGCATATTTCAAAATTCAGATAAAGTCCAGTTAGCTTCACTTCCAACTCTGGGCATGCTGTAGATCTTGGAGGTGACATCCACCTTGAAGTTAGCCCCACACATTGCCCCTTCACTGTCAATTCTGGGCATGGCTTTCAGCTTCTTCTTTGGATGCTCAAAGCTGCCCAGCCCTGCTTCACTGTGGAACATACACCCTGCATCCACACAATAATTTATTTCAACTTGGGTCTATAACTTTTCGAATAGCAAAAATTCAAGGCAAAGGATTTATCAGATTGTCGACTTACCAGCTGGAAAAGGTGCAAATGACTTGGCACAACTAGACTTGATAACATCCAAGTCATCACAAATAACTGCTGACCCATCAGCTGCAATTCCCCAATATAGCTTCACACCTTGATCAGCATCCTGTTATCCAAACAGACCAAAAAATATTAAACATTTGTGAAGCAATGGGGGAAAAAAGCTTCTGTTTAAATTGAAGGAAAAGAAACTTACAAGGGCAGTGAAAACAGTGCCAGCAATTTTGTCATAGAGCACAAATCCAAAGCTGCCTTCAAGATCTCTGAGGACTTGATGGGCCGGGTAGGGGCCGCGGTCTCGGAGAGTCTTGTAGGCTTGAATCACAAACATGGCTTCATTTGTGTTCTTTGACAGGCCATATTGTTTGATTAGGGTGCTTAGGTTGTTCAGGTGCCCTGTGAAGATGCAATATATGTTGTCTATGGAGCAGAACATCCTGCAACACCCACATACATGACTATACAATTTAATACAGTAGAAATATTGTATGAATTTAATACAAGGTTAACTAAAGTATTTGCCTTTTATATTCAAATCAATCACACAAGATAGAAGGAAAGAAAGAGACTATACCTTTGGTCAAGCAATGAACTTTGAGAAGGGAAATAAGCAAGAAAGGCAGAGTTCCCAAACCCAATGGAGAGAGCTACATTTGAAGGCTGAGAAGAGTGGAAAATCTGTACAATCTCATCAGGGGATCTGGGTTTTTGACCAAATCCACTCTCAGATGCTCTAGAAGAAGAAGAAGAAGAAGAAGAAGAAGAAAGAGGGCTGTTGAGCTCCTTTGGTGGATCCACCACACCCTTCTTGAAAATCGCCAACATTATTTTTTAAACAAACTGAACTGAAGAGAGCACAAACAGAGTTTTCAATTTCAAATTGATGTGTGTATGAAAGCAGAGAATGAATGAAAACTCCAGATGGTGAAGATGGGTATTTATAGGAGGTGTTCTGGGTTTGGTAGGGGTTTCAAAGTTTTATCCACTCCAGCAATAATTAATCGGAAATTGGAATAGTAAATATTTTATTTTTGGATAAATGTTAAACTGCATCAGGGATAATGACGTGGGAGACAGTGATTTGCTTGGTTATTTTGCCAATTTGCCTTGGTGGTCTCCACGAAGAGAGAGAAAATAAGCCTTATCCATAGAGGAATACCACAATGACAGCAATCCAAGTCAGCAACTCCTTTTTCTATAGATACGTGCCAAGTCAGCAGCCCCCTTCTTGATTCTTTATCAAGTTTCATGGGTTTATCTCAATTTTGACTTGCCTGATTTTTTTAAAGCTAGTTAATTTTATTAAAATAATTTCAGCAGTGAAGTTTTAGATTCACCCAATATTTAACCCTCTTGACTCTTGTAGTGATTTTTTTAGGGATAACAAATTCATCCTTAGGGCTTTGCCCTCTTTTGCACCCTAAACAAATCATCCACCGAAACTACATAGTAGTATTTAACTACATAGTGACCTACTCTCCCCTATAAAATTTCTCTATGAATTCCAAATCACCACAAAACCTTAAGAAAGCACCTGTGGTTCGATTTATTTGCACTTATTCATGACATTAAAATATAGAAAATCAAGGTAATTTTGTACTTTAAGTAAATGATAAAATTGCACTTAGGCCTTGTCATTGTCAACTCTGCTTTTGAACAGCTTTTGTCTGGATGGGTAAATTTGTATAAGAAGTACAGTAAGGGATGATCTATAATCTTCAATACAATGGGCGGTTCGTATGGCTGAGCCATTAATCTTTGACTTTTGATCAGCTATTTTTTTTTGGTCAAGAACGAGGCGGCTTATTAGCCCACTTTATTCAAAGAACTACTGTCTAACCATGCGAGGTAAAGCAATACCCCTTACATCATCCAACAAATAA
Source organism: Fallopia convolvulus (assembly GCA_964016875.1). NCBI lineage: Eukaryota > Viridiplantae > Streptophyta > Magnoliopsida > Caryophyllales > Polygonaceae > Fallopia > Fallopia convolvulus. The sequence goes on from OZ024736.1 coordinate 35,254,446, forward strand.
CAACTAACGCTATTAGGCGGTTCATCTAAAACATAGAAACCAGCAGAAAAATTGAAAGCAATAGAGGTGAGGTGATCGGCAACCCGATTAGCCTCACGATAGATATGACGAAACTGGATATCCCAGTCTCTACACAAAAAGCTCTGGCAAGAAGAAACCAGGCTGGTAAGGGGGTGGGAGGAAGAAAGCTTCTGTCGAAGGAGTCCAATGGCAAGCTCTGAATCCGCCTCGATCATGATGCGACGGTATCCGCGATCCCAAGCTAATTGGAGGCCATAGAAAAGAGCCCACAGCTCAGCCATAGGGACCGTACAAACACCAATGTTGCAAACAAAACCCGTGAGCCATTGCCCATTCTCGTCCCGAATAGCCCCACCGGCAGTTGCAATGCCGAAAGGGTCTCTCTTAGCTCCATCAGTATTGACCTTGACCCACCCCAAATCAGGCTTACACCACCGCACCAAAATCTCCGTCTTGTACAAATTTGGCAAGTGATCCTGTCTCTTGAAGGCCTCATGGAATTGCTTGACATGCCGTAAGAGAAACGCACGCCTACAAGGAATAACTCGTTCCTGACCAAAAAGGCGTCCATTTCTCCACTTCCACAACCACCACAGAGTGGTCGCGAATAAGACCCCGTTATCTAACCCATCAGTAAGGGTGTAGCTTCCCTGCAAGCCATCGCGAATCCAACACAACGGTGAAGACTCGTAGAAACCTCCAGCACTGTCGGAGTTCACCGAAGGAAAGAGATTCCAAACCTCTCTCGCAAAGATGCAGTCACGAAAGAGGTGAATAAGATTCTCCGAACTTGCCTCACATATTCCGCAAACATCAGAAAGGGCCATGTGTCTACTAACCCGTTCCACATTTGTGAGCAATTTTCCTTTGACCCCCAACCACAAGAAATGTCTAATCCGCTCCGGCACTTTCAATTTCCAAATACAGGAGAGCATATCTCCTAGATCAGGGTCGATCTCTGACGCTGAACACAATGTATGATACGCCGAAGAGGACGAGTATTCACCCGACGAAGTGAATGCCCAACTCATAGAGTCCTCCGAGTTGTGCTGATCCCAAATACGAACAGCTGCCAATTTCATGAGGATATCAGGTGGCAGGAGGTCATTAATTTCCGACCAGTTCCACCCAAGTGATGTCGACCAGAAGCATCGAACAGCCTTCTTCATGAAGCTCTGTTGAATCGGGTAAAGAGCATACTCTTTTAAAGGTCTATCAACAAGCCAAGGATCCTCCCAAAATCGAATCCGATGGCCATTGCCCAAGTTCCATCGAATTCCTTTCAGTACATTCTCTTTAATGCTCCATTTAATGCTTCGCCACATGTGTGACTCTCTGAATTTCCGCCTTTGAACAAGAACTCCATCTTGTAAAGAAAACCCATATTTTGCTTTCATAAAATCACCCCATACTCCAGCAGTTCCCGTAATAAGTTTCCAACCAAGTTTTCCAAGGGCCGCTAAATTAGATTCGCGCGCCACTCGAATGCCTAGACCACCAGCCCTCTTAGGGAGACAAACCTCCTCCCAGTTGACCAGATGGGTCCTTCTCGCCCCAGGTTGATCGCCCCAAATAAAAGACCTCGACATTCTATACTTTTGATCAGCTATTGATAACAATAGTAAACAAAAAATAAGTTTATATGTCATTTTCTTTTTGCTTGGCATATGTTATTCATGTTAATCCATATAGAATTTAATACCAAGTAAGATGTAAGATAATAACGTTTCATCATTTGAAAGCGAGTCTTGATACATAGGTTAAAGAATTCCTTTTTCTTGAATTCAGGTTCAGCCATTTTATTATTTCGAGTTTGGAACATGTACCAAGTACAAGTATTATAATCTACCCTAATCTATTATATATTTAAAAACAATAAGGTTTGGAGCCACCACATTGTGTCACATCATCTTTTGCCACATGTCATTCCTAAAATGCGCCACATCAGATTTTGACACGTGTCATCTCCTCATTAATTCATATAAATTATACAAATAAATTGACAGTTTTGGAAACAAATCTTATAATATCATCCAATATTTTAGAAAGAATCCAAATTTTAATTTTGGAAATTTCTAGCATATCTACTATTTATATTAATTATTTTTTCCAATTCATATTCCATATTATATATTAATTATTCTTTCCACTTCATATTCCACATCGCAAATTTTTTTTCACTTAATTAAAATTTATTTTTATTTTTCAAATTCAGATAATATCTTAATTTTTGTTAGGAGATAATATCTTAACTAAAAAAATGTAAATAATGGTTGGATTTTTTTTCCCTTATAAGCCAATAAAATATATATGCTCAATCTCATCTCTTCCATATTTTCAAAATATATCTTTTTTGCTTTATTTTCTTCATATTTTATCTCCTTCTTTTAAATTAATCCTATTTACCAAATATTGTCAAGGAAAATGAGTAATGTAGATTATTTTATCATAATAATCTATGTTTATTCTCAATTTTAAACTTAATAATCTAGATTTAATTTATTTTATTTGATTTTAAAAAATAATTTTTATACATATTACGAGAAATAAATTACTTACATTAAATTTTATATTATATTTTTATTTATTAATCTCTTTTTTATAGTATATGTAAAAAATATCGAGTCATAGTCGTGCAGGGCACGACTGGGACAACTAGTACATTATAAAGCAGAACCCTTGTAAAATTTGCGCCACGTGATATTTTTGAATAAATTAATGTGAAATTATTTTTTAATAAATTTTGTAACAACTTATAGTATTCTTGCTATATATACTAAATAGATAACATGTTTATCTAATTTTCTATGTATATAATTTTCTATCTATTGATTATGTATTAGTTTACTACAATAGATAACATATTTATATACATAAATTTGGTATATCCTTTTTTATCTTATAACAAGATTTGAGATCCAAACATATAATTTTTTTATCTATATGTTGATAATAACTTGATCTTATATTTTTTATATTAATTTTGTGCACAATATTTTTTTATCTCTTAACAAGACTCACGCTTCAAGTATATAATTTTTTTATTTATATGTTGATAAAATATGGGGCACAATCTTAAAGATTTTTTTTATAAATTACATAATTTTATTACGATATTATATACAAGTGTTTAAAAACTTATATTAATATCATAATTTTGTATAATCTTTAGTAAAATTATCCCGTGAGTATCACGGGTATTCAACTAGTTTAATGTTATTGTTGAAAGATGCTCGATTTGACATTGTCATTCCTAAAATGCGCCACATCAGATTTTGACACGTGTCATCTCCTCATTAATTCATATAAATTATACAAATAAATTGACAGTTTTGGAAACAAATCTTATAATATCATCCAATATTTTAGAAAGAATCCAAATTTTAATTTTGGAAATTTCTAGCATATCTACTATTTATATTAACTAGTTTTATCTGTCGTACCATGTACGACTACGATTCGATATTTTATAGACATTATAAATAGGATATAATAAATAAAAATATAATAAAAATATTTTAATATAAGTAATTTATTGCTTACTGAATGTATACTTTTTTTTTATCAAATATTATATTCTTCACATTTTATTGCTTTTTATTTACATAAATTTAGGGCTTATCAATTATTTTAATATATTTATTAAATATTTTATTATCTATTTTTATAAATTTTAAAATTATAAATATTTATCATTAATTTTTTAAAAAAGAAAATCACTATATATATCTATAAATAAATTCGTCAAAAGATATATGCTAAAAGATTTATATTTATTCTAAAATATTTTATCTTTAATCTTAAATACTTGTATAAGGAAGTTTTCAAAAGATATCGTTATACTAAATAGATATTTGTTTGATGTTAAAGATAGATTTAAATAGTTAAAGAAGAATTTAATAAAAAAGTTAAAATATTAGGAATAAAAATTAATTTTGTAATTATAAGGTGGGACCAGAATCGTTCTGGTGGCTCGAAAAGGAACAGTTTTAATATATAGTTATAGATTATTCTTTCCAATTCATATTCCATATTATATATTAATTATTCTTTCCACTTCATATTCCACATCGCAAATTTTTTTTTTCACTTAATTAAAATTTATTTTTATTTTTCAAATTTAGATAATATCTTAATTTTTGTTAGGAGATAATATCTTAACTACAAAAATGTAAATAATGGTTGGATTTTTTTTCCCTTATAAGCCAATAAAATATATATGCTCAATCTCATCTCTTCCATATTTTCAAAATATATCTTTTTTGCTTTATTTTCTTCATATTTTATCTCCTTCTTTTAAATTAATCCTATTTACCAAATATTGTCAAGGAAAATGAGTAATGTAGATTATTTTATCATAATAAACTATGTTTATTCTCAATTTTAAACTTAATAATCTAGATTTAATTTAATTTATTTGATTTTAAAAAATAACTTTTATACATATTACGAGAAATAAATTACTTACATTAAATTTTATATTATATTTTTATTTATTAATCTCTTTTTTATAGTATATGTAAAAAATATCGAGTCATAGTCGTGATGAAACCCGAAATAACGAATACGCTACGAGACAAGAAACAAAATTATTATATTTGAGTGCAAACACTTGCTCCTTTATTTATGATTTTTCCGTGGTTGCGAGGTTACAAACCTACGAGGTTGATATACGACTTCAAGAATCACACCTAGACCTCCTACAAGGCTCCGAGATCGCACCTATTGTTGCGAGGTCGATTCTAGGGCGAGGTAGATTTGGGGATATGATGTAGGGAGTTTTGTGAGTTTTTGTAGTGAGGTTTCAGGCGTGAGCGAGGTCCTTGTGCGACTTTGGGGTCTTTCTGTGGGTTTCTCCTATCTGTAGCGAGGTCTTTTGACGATGTTCCTATCACGTCGATCTTTAACTAGCAAGAGGGTTCTTGAGTTCAAGTGGTTTTTCGACCCCTTCTTCCTACGAGGTTCTTCTCTATTTATAGAGAATTGGGGGGCTGAGTTTAGGCCAATGTTCGATGTGGGATGCTCGAAATAAGGGTTTTTGATTGGTCCATGAGTGAGGTCACTTGTGATTGGCTTGGGGGTGAGGTTGCTGGTGATTGGTTCGGGAGTGAGGTCGCTTGTGATTGATTCCAGCGGGCGGGCGTATTAGTAGAGTCGGTGACGAGGTCGAGACCTCGTCCCGGGATGTTTGAGAGACCTCGCATCCGTCGGGAGTTTTGTTTTTAAATAACCGAGCATGGACGTGGGTCCCTAATTTGCCTATGGGGGTCCTCTTGGGCCCACTTTTTGCTTTTACTGTTTTGGACATCATCACAACCCCATGGCCTGGGGGCCTCGCCCCGAGGGTCGCAGGGCATAAGTCCCCTAGATCTGCGAGATGCGGGGTGTTTTTTAGAGGTTATGACGTTCTCGAGGTTGGGAGGGCGCCTTGCGAGGTGTGAGGCTCTGTACTTAGGTTTTCTTCTTGTTCTACGCGGATGAAGATTCTTGGGCCTTTTCGTCGTTCTTTGCTTAGTGGGCCTTCCAGGTGAGACAGGCTTAAGAAGCCTTTCGGGAGTGGGGGAGGCTCAAATCTGCTCTATATATAAGGGCGTATCTCACACGCCTCCCCCTCATCTTCTCTCTCCAACATTTTCGCTCCTTCTCTCTCTTTATCTCTTCGGTTTCTTCTGAGCGGTTTCTCCAGACGATTTCCGACGAGCTTTTTGCCGTTCGCCAGTTGTGCTACCGCCTCTCGCTCGCCGACCTTTAAACAAGTAAGCACTTGATCTTCTTTCTCCTGTTTTTTGGTATTTTTTGCCTTTGATTCTTCCTTTGTTCGCTTTTTGTCTCGTGTTTTGTAAGGACGACGGTGTGTCGCCCGATGTTTCGCGCTGGTGTCACGGTGGCGAAGCGGCGGTGGCAGGGCTGTGTGTTTTTTGGCGTTTTGCCTTTGTTATTTTTCTTTGTTCTTTCTTCGTTCCGTTTTGCATCTGGGTGGGTGTTTGTGATTTCTGGGTGTTTCTTCGTTCTCTCTTCGTTACGTTCTGCATCTGGGTGGGTGTTTGTGATTTTTGGGTGTTTCTTCGTTGGCTGCGCGGCGGCGTTGGGGATAGGTTTTGTTCCGTAGTGCCCTTGTCTCCCCTTGGTTTCTCCTCTCCTCTCCTTTCTTTTCGTTCTGCTTTTCTCCCCTCTTTTTTCTTTGCGTTACGATCCGGGGGGCGGTGTTGCGGTGGTGAGACGTTGGTGGGGGGCGGTTGTCGCCGTGAGGGTACCGCTAGGCTTTTGGGTTTATTGCTTTTCTCTCTTCTTTTTTTTTTGCTTGGGGTGACGGTTAGACTTCCGTTTCTCCGCCCACCACTTTTCGAATTTCGAAAACCCTCGGGAGCCCAAACGTCATGATGTCTGATTGATGGGACGTTTGGGCTTCCACCGCTGGCTTCCACTGTTGGTTGGCCTTCTTTCTCTTTCCTTTCTTTTGGCACTTCAAATTCTTCTTTGTCGTCCTATCCTGTCAGAGTAGCCCGTAGGGCGCCACGTGGCCTTTCCTTTTATGACCTCGCGTTGCTTTGTCCCCCGAGGTTGCGACCTCGTGCTCATTTTCTCCTGAGGTTATGATCTCGCGCTTTGATCTCGGGCTCGGCCTCGTCCTTCCTTCCTTCCCGGGGTCGTGATCTCGTTCTTCGATCTCGGGCTTGACCTCGTTCTTCCTTCTTTCACGGGATCATGACCTCGTGTTTTTCTCTTTGGTTGCCTTGCCTTTAGTGCCTTACTGACCTTTTCTTTTCCAGGTGCTAGCTTTTCGCGGCCTGGACGTTGTCTTTTCATGCCTAGGAGAGCCTCTGCGAGCCAACCGCCCGGATTTGTCTTCAACTTTCAAGAGAATTTCTATCAGGAGGTCTCCGAGTCCGTAGGGAGTGTAGAGCCTAGTGATTCTCAGAACCCAAGTTCCCCTTCGTTGGTCTTCAACGAGCCCTCATCCAGCGACTCCGCTGTTTCGATCAATTCGTACTTCCCCGTCTGCGCATATATTCTGGTGTTGAAATGGCTTCCTCTTCTTCTCCTGATGTGATCACCGCCGAGGTCGAGGCAAGGTTGGACGCGGCAATTGCCTCAGCTTCGGCCGCGTATGTGCCATCGAGCTTCCCCGAGGCCTATATTACCGACGCTGTATCCGACATTCCCGTCGTCCTAAAAGAACGGATCCCTATGAGTCCGAGCACTCCCGAGGCCTACCTGTCCGAGGGGGTGGCCACCGATTTGACGCTGGACGACCTCGCGGACATAGCTAAAGATTTCCCCTGGCCCGAGGGAGTCGAGCTGGCACTGCCGGAGGAGGAGGGGCGACCCCTGGCTTCCTACGAGGTGTGTGCGGTTGTGAACCTCGTCAGTCTCCAAGCGGGCTTTAGGCTGCCCTTGGCCCAACACATCGTTGATTTCTTGTGGGCCATGGGTGTCTGCCCCGCTCAGTTGTTCCCGAACGCCTGGCGGTTGTTGTGTGCTTACACAATTCGAAGCCGCGAGCTTCTGGACGAGCCGAACCTCAGCGATTTGTCGACGTTAGTCTTGGCGAGGAGAGAACCTCGTTGTTCCCTGGTCAACCTCAGCACACCGAACGTTAAAATCATTACGACCCAGTCAAACGTCGGGACGTGGAAACCTAAATGGTTTTTGGTCTGAGACCTCAGTGGAAGATACCTTAATTTCCCTGTGGCGCCGGGTAACTACGAGAGATGCGTGTGCCCGTACAAGGTTGCTGAGTTCCAGGCGCTCAAGGCCAAGTACGCCACAACGTACCAGGCGCCATACGAGCCCTACCTTTCTCAGCACCGGCTTGAGCGGGCCGGGCTGAGCCTCAGTTTCCCTCCTCGCGAGGGCGGAGAGGGTATTTTATTATCACTATTTCTCTGATTGTTTTCTTTTTCCTTGTAGGGTTGCGGGGTTATATACCTCGTTACATTTGTTTCTGACCTCGTCCTAACCTGCTTTCTTCTTTTTACTCCTTTCTTGACAGTGGATTTTCTGCACGCTCTTACCACGACGTCGAAGGGGAAACAGCCTATGACGTCTACTTCCAAGACCCCTGCTCCCCGGGTCCCCAAGGGGATTTCAATCAACGAGCCGAGCTCGCAGGCGAGGACAGGTACAACGTAGCCGGGACCTGTCCTGCCAACGGCCGCGACAGGGGGAGCCCTGCCCAAGGGGAACGTCACGAGGGCATCGCAGTGTGACGTCACGGGGCCGCCCCAAGGGGAAAAAAGGCCCGAGGTGGTTCCGTCGAAAGGGGCCACCACGAAGGGGACCACCCATCCATCCCGGGCGTTTGACGACAAGACCGGGCGGAAGAGGAAGGAAGCGGGGTCTTCCCTTGAGAAGAAGAAGAAACCCCGGTCGGGCAACCATCAACGAGGCTCGCGGGACCTGGCACTCACCCCTGCCTTTAACTTCGAGGGGCGAAGTCGCGGGGATACAGGCCCCCATCCTGCCAGGTTTCACTGCCCTGGACCTATCAGAGGGGCTCCGTTGGATTGGGCCCGGGGGGATTACAAGGAGGAGGTCGCGTGGGCCAACAACCTCACCGAGGCGGCGCTCGACGACGAGGCCGCTCGGTACTCGGCCATGGTAAGCTTTTTTTTTGTGTGTGTTTAATTCTTGTCTCTTTCTTGTTTCTTTTCTCACCCTCCTGTGAACTTGCAGCACACCTTTTTTGACAATTACAACCGAAGTCGCATCGTCCTACTTCATTCGAGGATGGACAAGATGGAGGCGGCGCTTCGGGCCCGCAGCGAGGTGTGCGAGCGATAGGCCAAGGAGCTGGACGAGGTCGCGGAATCGTCCAAAGCCGCGGAGGCTGCGGCCAAGAAGCGGGTCGAGGCCGCGGAGGCCGCGGCGAGGGAGGAGGTAAAGGCGGCGAGGGAGGGGGAGAAGAGGGCGAGGGGTGAGACCGAGGTTCTGCGAGGCGAGGTTGAAGGACTTCGAGGCAAGCTCTCCGCCGAACATGAGTTCTTCAAGGCGAAGGAAGCGGAGTTTCTGAGGGCCGAGGAGGAGATCAAGCGCCTCGAGGGGCGCATTGTTGAGCTTAACGAGGAGGTCGTGGTTGCGGGTCCCAAGTATGTGGACTCGGAGGAGTACAAGGCGGAGCTGGTGGAGAGCATGAGGACAATGTTCCACCAGGCAGTCCGCATAGGCGTAAAACAGGCGGTGGCCAAGTATGGGCACCTCGACCCCAGATCATTTTCTTCAACTCCAACTACAATGAAACCATGGGGGAGCTGGGGTCGAAGGATCCCGAGGGGGAATGCGAGTTCTTCCTCAACGAGGACGGGACTGTGTCCAGCACCGCGCCCCCCGAGGTAGAGCTTATTGGAGGGAACCCGGAGTTAACCTCCACGGGACCTCAGCCCGCGACCGGTGCGCCCGCGCCTCTTGCCTCCGCTGCCCCTGCTCCTGCTGAACCTGCTCCTGCTGAACCTGCTCCTGCTGAAGCCTCGGCTGCCGCCGCCGAAACTCCTAGGACCATCGATCTTACCGGTCCCGAGGCTGAAACCTCGAAGAAATGATGATAACTTTTCTCTGGTGGCCCTACGGGGTATGTAATTAAAACATCTTTCCTTTTTTTTTGGGGTGACCCTACGAGGTCTGTAATCAAAACACCTGCTTTTATATTTATGTCCCTCGTTACTTTCTTTTCCTATGCTTGTTTGCTTTAGACTTTCTTGCATATGTCAGTCCTTATCCGTCCAACCCCATGGTGCGAGTGTCACATCTTTTGTGGGGCTCGGACCACACCAGGCGTTGTAGTCCTGCGACGAGGTCGTGAGCCTCTGTTCGGACCTCGTTGTTCTGGAAGTTCGTCCCGACCTAAAAATAGGCGTCCTTGAATCCTGGCGTCTTAGGGGGTTCACGAACCTCGTTCGTATCCCAAACGGGAAGCGAGGGGTGGAACTTTTCAACGAGATTCTCCAACCCCAAGCGGGAAGCGAGGGGTGGAAATTCTTCCAAACGAGATTCTCCAACCCCAAGCGGGAAGCGAGGGGTGGACCTTTTTTCCAACGAGATTCTCCAACCCCAAGCGGGAAGCGAGGGGTGGAATTTTTGTCAAACGAGATTCTCCAACCCCAAGCGGGAAGCGAGGGGTGGAACTTTTTTCCAACGAGATTTTCCAACCCCAAGCGGGAAGAGAGGGGTGGGAATTCTTTCAAACGAGATTCTCCAACCCCAAGCGGGAAGAGAGGGGTGGACCTTTTCAACGAGATTCTCCAACCCCAAGCGAGAAGCGAGGGGTGGAACTTCTTCCAAACGAGATTCTCCAACCCCAAGCGGGAAGCGAGGGGTGGAACTTTTCAACGAGATTCTCCAACCCCAAGCGTGAAGCGAGGGGTGGAATTTTTTCAACGAGATTCTCCAACCCCAAGCGGGGAGCGAGGGGTGGAATTTTTTCAACGAGATTCTCCAACCCCAAGCGGGAAGCGAGGGGTGGAACTTTTTCAACGAGATTCTCCAACCCCAAGCGTGAAGCGAGGGGTGGAATTTTTTCAACGAGATTCTCCAACCCCAAGCGGGGAGCGAGGGGTGGAATTTTTTCGGCGAGATTCTCCAACCCCAAGCGGGAAGCGAGGGGTGGAACTTTTTTCCAACGAGATTCTCCAACCCCAAACGGGGAGCGAGGGGTGGAATTTTTCAACGAGGTAGAGTTTTTAGAAAAGCCTGCAATCCTTTATTTACCAACTGTAAGGAACAACGGGGTTTCGAGTTTCTACATGTAATATTTTTTGAGTCGTGCGACGTTCCACGTTTTGCTCAGTGTGCGCCCATCGTCGTCCTTGAGTTTGAAAGCCTCGGGCGCGACTTCTTCTCCGAGGATGTAGGGTCCTTCCCAGTTAGGGTCCAATTTTCCTCCTTCGGTGCGTCTTAGCACGAGGTTTCCCGTGACCAAGAGGCGAGGTCTGACCTTCTTGTCGTGGTATACGGCGACACGTCGCTTGTATTCTCTAGAGCGCAGGTCCGCTACCTCGCGGATTTCATCTCGGAACTGCAGTTCGACCTTGAGGTTGGCCTCGTTTTCTTTTTCGTCGAAGTTGTACACCCTTGCTGATGGAATTAGGGTCTCTACGGGAACGAGGGCTTCCGCCCCGTAGGTAAGAGCGAAAGGGGTCTCGCCCGTTGTGCGGCGCGAGGTCGTGCGATACGTGCAGAGGACGAGTGGAAGTAATTCGGCCCAGCGGCCTTGTGCCATGCCCAGGCGCTTTTTGAGGTCTGTTAAGATGCGGGCATTAACGTTTTCTACCTGGCCATTGGACTGGGGATGAGCCACGGAGGAAAATTTGAGGTCGATACCCAGCTCAGAGCAGAAAGTCCGAGTTTCTTCGCAGTCGAATTGGGGGCCATGGTCGGTCATGATTGTCATGGGGACACCGAACGGCAGACGAGGTTCTTCCACAGGAATTCGATTTTGTGTGCCAGAGACCTCCACCCCGGGTGTCCCCCACAAACTCCCTCGTGGGCCTCGTAGAGGACTTGGTCCGTGGCCTCGGGCGGTATGCACAGCAGGTTGGGTTCAGCATAGCCCCGGCGGTAAAGCTGGTCGCCGACGACGCAGTAGCGGGCAACTTGCATTTTTAGCTTTCTGGCCAGCGCGGGGTCCTCTGGGAGGATGCCGCTTTGTATGTACCTCGTTACCGGGAACCTCCAGTCCTTGGTCCTTATGGACATGACCTCGCTATCGATGCTTCGTGAGAGCTTTCTCTCCACCATTACGCGGTTTCCCACATCCAAGGGAAGCGCGGAGCCTAACCTGGCGAGGGCATCCGCTTTTGTGTTTGAGGTTCGCGGGATTGACTCCACCGCGAAGGTTTCTAGGCATGAAACCAAGGCCTTGACTTTTGCTCGGTAAGCGGGCAGAAAACCTGTTCTGGTGTCGTATTGTCCGTTGAGTTGTCGTGCCACCAATTCGGAATCTGTGTAGACCCTGATTTTGCGGGCTCCGTTGAGTAGCGCCATCTCGATCCCGGTGATCATGGCCTCATACTCGGCGTCTTTGTTGGTGGCATCAAAGGCGAAGTTGAGAGCATACTCCGTCTCGATTGAGGGGCCAGCGAGGAACACCCCGGCCCCGCCACCGGCGTCACATCGTGAGCCATCAACGAACACTTTCCACTCGTCCGAGCTTGTGTCTGTCTCGGGGAAGGTGACCTCCACCATAAAGTCGGCGAGGGCTTGTCCCTTCATCGCGGTTCTCGGAAGATAATTGATATCGAACTCGGAGAGCTCGACGACCCACTTGGTCATACGTCCGGAGAGAGGGCTGATGCAGAATCTAACGAAGTGGGAGGTCCGAAAGAACCTGGATGGGATGTGCGTGGAAGTATGGGCGTAGTCACCTTGCGGCGGTCACTACAGCCAGCGCCATCTTCTCTGCCGGGGAGTATCTTTGCTCCGCGGGCTGGAGCACGCGACTCACAAAGTATACCGGGTGCATGGCCTCTCTTGTGAGCACCGCGCTGACGGTCTCGGGACTCACCGCCACATATAGTTGCAAATCTTCGCCCGCGTGTGGAGGTGGCAAGGTGGGGAGCTTGGTTAGGAAGGTTTTTAACTCAGAGAAGGCTGTCTCGAGTCTCTCGTCCCAGACGAACTTGTCATTCTTTTTGAGGGCGGCGAAGAATGGGAGGGACTTGTCTACTAGGCGGGAGCAAAACCTCCCCAAGTAGTTCACAACGCCGTTGAGTCTTTGTACCTCGGTACGAGATCGGGGAGACCTCATTGCGAGGATAGATTCTATTTTGGCGGGGTTGACGTCGATCCCGCGCTCGCTGATCATGAATCCCAGAAACTTACCCGAGGACACGCCAAAAACGCACTTCTCGGGGTTCAGGCTGAGCTGGCGGTGTCCGAGGGTGGTGAAAACCTCGGCGAGGTCAGCCAGGTGCTCCTCGGGGACTTTGCTCCGTACCACGATGTCGTCGACGTAGGCGGATACGTTCCTGTCCAGGTGGTCTTTGAAAACCCGATCGATGAGGCGTTGGAATGTGGCCCCGGCGTTCTTGAGGCCAAACGGCATGACCTTGTAACAGTATGTCCCCCGCTGGGTGATAAAGGATGTCTCCTCCTCGTCACGAGAATTCATTGAGATCTGGTTGTACCCCGAGTAGGCGTCGAGGAAACTCAGGACCTCGTGCCCAGCAGTCGAATCTACAAGTGCATCGATCGAGGGCAGGGGGTAGCTGTCTTTTGGGCATGTCTTGTTGAGGTCTTTGAAGTCTACACACATCCGCCACTTGCCGCTGGCCTTTTTGACCAACACGACATTGGACAGCCATTTCGGATACTGGACTTCGCGTATGAAATCTGCGGCCAGCAGCTTGGCCACCTCTTCATTTGCGGCGGTTGCCCTTTCTTCGTTCATATTTCTTCGACGCTGCACCACAGGACGAATGGCGACATCGATGTTCAGGGAGTGCTGGGCCAGGGTCCGAGGCACACCTCGGAGATCTTTTGCAGTCCAGGCGAACACGTCGCGGGACCCAGCTAGCAGGGCCTCTAGTGACGCTGTTGCATCCCCAATGAGGCAACCCCCGAGGTAGATCTTTTCTGATTTGTTTTCGAAGGGGGTAATCATCCTTCACTCTGTCTCGGGAGCGGGTATTGTGAAATCCCGGACCTCGAGGTCTGCTTCACCCGAAGTCTCTACCATGAACACAGAGCATTTTTGCTTAGCCGAGGTCATGTAGCAGACGCGGCCCTCTTCTTGGTTGCCCTTCACTTCCCCGACACCCACGCTGGTGGGGAACTTCATTTTCAGGTGGTAGATGGAGACCACCGCCTGGAATTTCATCAAGGAGACTCTCCCGATGATTGCGTTGTAGGCCGAGGGCAGGTGCACCACCGTAAATTCTATTACCTCGGTTCTCGTTGTCGGGCCAGTACCGAGGGTCATCCACAGGTCTATGAGACCAGCGACATCGACCTCGTTTCCCGAGAAGGAGGTGAGCTTCCCAGTGTATGGCCTCAAGGATGTCGCGGAGATCCCTAGTTGCTCGAAAGCGCCAAAATACATGATGTCTATGGAGGAACCCGTGTCCACCAGTATTCGCTTCACTATTTTCGAGCCCAACTGAGCGTGTATCACCAGGGGGTTGGAGTGGGGCATATGGAGCCCTTCGGCGTCCTCTGTTGTGAAGGCCATACCCACGTGGGATCGTGAGGTTTGTGTCACGCTGTATACCGAGGGCTCATGGTGACTTGCCCTCGCGTATCTTTTTCTTTCCGCCTGGCTCGAGCCCGCCAGCGAGGGTCCGCCCGAGATGGTGTTGATGTACCCATCGGGCGCCGCGGCTTGCCCGGAGCGCGACTGCCTCGTCGGAGCTTGTTGCTCTGTGTTGCTTGGTCGGGACCGGGTTGGCTCCTGCTGCACGAGGTTAGCCCCCGACGCGGGGTTGGCGCGCTTTTTCTCGTTTGGGTTGTAGGCGGGGCCACCTTTGCCTCTGTAACCTCGTGGCTTCCCGCCGAAGCAGCTCCAACCTCCACCGCCACGGTTGTCGTAGCGGTTGTTGTTTCTATTGTCGTTGTTGCCTCTGTTATTGTTGTTGTTGTTGTTGTTGTTGTTGCTGCTTTTGTAATCGGCACGCCGGTCGTGAGTATGCGTCATGTACGCGTCCCTCGCGGCCGGCGCAGCCACTTTAGCCTTTCCCTTAGCCTCGGTCACGATTTTCTTGTCGGTCCTCGGTCGCGAGCTCTGGCTGGCAGCGTCCTCGGCGTAGACCTGTGCCGTGATCCGAGCACACAGGCTCTCATATGTGGTCGGATTTTTGAGAAAAATGCGACATTTGAAATCCCCCTGGCGAAGGTTGCCCATGAGGATGTTGCGTACCGAGGCCTCGTCGATCTGCGCGATCTTAGCGACCGCGGTGGTGAACCTCGTAAAAAAGGTACCCAGCTTCTCGTTTTCCCCCTGCTCGATGCAACGGAGATCGCGCATGTTCTTCTTGCGCTTTCTCGAGCCGTTGAAGTGCCCGGCGAAGGACTCGTATAGCTGGGAAAACGAGGCTATCGACTCGACCTTAAGGTTGGTGAACCACGTCATTGCCGCCTTGTCCAGAGTGGTCGGGAAGATCCGACAGAAAATGGCATCATTGTAAGAGTTGACGTTCATCTGAACGGCGTAGTGTTTTATGTGGTCCTCGGGGTCGGTCGTGCCGTCGTAAAGTCCCATTTGTGGCCAATGGAAGCCTTTGGGCATGTGTGCCTCTTGGATCTCGGGTACGAAGGGATTCCTGTACCCACTCTCAACGGATGGGCGAGCAGACTTCGACTTTGACCTTGCCAGAGGGCGTGGCGCGCTTGCCGCCGTCTCGGACAGCTCCATGTCGCGCCTTTCTGCACGTCGCGAACGGGATCGCGAGATCTGCATCGGATCTCGAGAGGGTCTCTCCGTGGTAGATCCGTTCGTGGGCGCCTCCTGCCCCGGCATGTAGCCCGGGACATATGCGGGCACGTACTCGGAGTGAGGTTGCCCCTGGGGGGAAATCGGGACGTATGGGGGAGCTTGGCCCTGTTGGTACTGCCCGTACCCCGGATAGGGATACTGGTTGAAAGGAACGCCACCCTGTTCATACCCCTGGAACGGGTATGGGTTTTGTGGGATGTTGTATGTCCAGCCTGGCGGGACCACAAAAGGGTATCTTGACGGACCTGTCGTCGCCCATGGAGGGGTCTCGGCCATATTGTCGGGATGTTGGGGGAAGAAATTGTTTGGACAAGCCATTCTGAGGGGGTTTTAGGAATCAAGGTTTGCACTAAAATGGGAAGCTGCTTAGGATGAAGAGGTTCCCACAGACGGCGCCAGTGATGAAACCCGAAATAACGAATACGCTACGAGACAAGAAACAAAATTATTATATTTGAGTGCAAACACTTGCTCCTTTATTTATGATTTTTCCGTGGTTGCGAGGTTACAAACCTACGAGGTTGATATACGACTTCAAGAATCACACCTAGACCTCCTACAAGGCTCCGAGATCGCACCTATTGTTGCGAGGTCGATTCTAGGGCGAGGTAGATTTGGGGATATGATGTAGGGAGTTTTGTGAGTTTCTGTAGTGAGGTTTCAGGCGTGAGCGAGGTCCCTGTGCGACTTTGGGGTCTTTCTGTGGGTTTCTCCTATCTGTAGCGAGGTCTTTTGACGATGTTCCTATCACGTCGATCTTTAACTAGCAAGAGGGTTCTTGAGTTCAAGTGGTTTTTCGACCCCTTCTTCCTACGAGGTTCTTCTCTATTTATAGAGAATTGGGGGGCTGAGTTTAGGCCAATGTTCGATGTGGGATGCTCGAAATAAGGGTTTTTGATTGGTCCATGAGTGAGGTCACTTGTGATTGGCTTGGGGGTGAGGTTGTTGGTGATTGGTTCGGGAGTGAGGTCGCTTGTGATTGGTTCGAGCGGGCGGGCGTATTAGTAGAGTCGGTGACGAGGTCGAGACCTCGTCCCGGGATGTTTGAGAGACCTCGCATCCGTCGGGAGTTTTGTTTTTAAATAACCGAGCATGGACGTGGGTCCCTAATTTGCCTATGGGGGTCCTCCTGGGCCCACTTTTTGCTTTTACTGTTTTGGACATCATCAAGTCGTGTAGGGCACGACGGGGACAACTAGTACATTATAAAGCAGAACCCTTGTAAAATTTGCGCCACGTGATATTTTTGAATAAATTAATGTGAAATTATTTTTTAATAAATTTTGTAACAACTTATAGTATTCTTGCTATATATACTAAATAGATAACATGTTTATCTAATTTTCTGTGTATATAATTTTCTATCTATTGATTATGTATTAGTTTACTACAATAGATAACATATTTATATACATAAATTTTTGTATATCCTTTTTTATCTTATAACAAGATTTGAGATCCAAACATATAATTTTTTTATCTATATGTTGATAATAACTTGATCTTATATTTTTTATATTAATTTTGTGCACAATATTTTTTATCTCTTAACAAGACTCAGGCTTCAAGTATATAATTTTTTTATCTATATGTTGATAAAATATGGGGCACAATCTTAAAGATTTTTTTTATAAATTATATAATTTTATTACGATATTATATACAAGTGTTTAAAATCTTATATTAATATCATAATTTTGTATAATCTTTAGTACTCACGGGTATTCTAACTAGTTTAATGTTATTGTTGAAAGATGCTCGATTTGACATTAAAGTTACTGTATTAGATTGGGTCATATTTTCCTTCAGATTTACCACCAAATGCGTTCTTTCATCCTCCCATTTATAACTATCCAAGGACATGACTTATGACCGAAAAAATTCATTATGAAGCCCAGATTGTAAGGTGTACAAAACTCATTTCTTATAAACAGAGCTGCATTTGCACCAAAAAACAACAGCATGACAAGTTGCTATCACAAGTTCAGAAGGTAAGCAAGCAGCTGAAAAGCAGAAAAGGTCATCTCTTGAAACTGCTCATTATCATGTGTATGAAGGGACAATAACAAACCACATGCATTTATTTACCAGTCAGTTGCTGTCAACCTCTAACTGGTTTTAGCTCCCACTGTACAACTTTTTTTTAAGAAAATTATTCATTTCAACAACATTATACTTTCATCCCCAAATCTTATCAAACCAGGAGTATAACAAGTTTCTGGGATGAGTTTTAATTCTTGCAATAATAGATGTTTATAACTGTATTCATATCATTGCCCAGGCTTGAACTCAAATATGGATGATGATGATGACAAGGCTTCTCTTACTTGCAATTTATCAAATCCCATCTCCAATGCATCCTCATAAAGCCTTTTTGACTGCTGCAGTAATTTGACCTTGTCTTTGCTATTTCTCGGTCTTAGACGTGATCTTTGTTGCAACACCATTGCCCATCTATATAGAGCTGCAGCAAAAGACATGCTGGTCAGGTATTACAGTGGTTGCACTGCCCTAGTAATGACATGCAATGTCTTGTACTACTAACAAGGTTTCTTCTTGGTGATCTTCGGTCATTGGAGAGGGAATACTTTAATTCTACATACTTATGACAACATACACAGAAATTGCATACAAATGATATGGAGAAGCATTTAAACTTCTGGTTTCTTATGATTCTTTATTCGTTCTCAAAAGGTAATGTTTTCTACATGCGTGATCTAGTAGTATTCACTGAGAGGCCATGTAATATTCAACCTGCAAAAGTGTCCAAAGCAAACAATTGGGACATATTTTAACTCATATTCCAAATGCTTAAGTGCTACACTGTTCTTAATAAGCTGTCATGGGAAACATAGGTTTATTGTGGATTTTGATTAACTTAATTTTTTGTGCATGTTCATATAATCATCACTGCTAACACAAACAAATAGTCGAAAGATGGAGCCCTATGGACTATGGTCATTATCTTTCATACCTTTGCTACGCTATATTTCAAGAATCTCTTTATATACTGGATTAACTGATTTCCCAGGTAATTGTGATTGAAACACTAAAACAGTATATGGAGGAAGAGCAATATAGTATCCTTTACAAAAAAAATTACCCCTACCATCTGGCGCATAAGTTTTGCTTCTGGACATCATGGCATCGAATTTGTCAATTGCAGCCAAGAATAGCTTGTCAGCATCAGAAGCTGCTTCCTAAAAGTTGGTATGAAATAAAAACTAGAATCAAATTCCATCCACTATAGAAAATTCAACTGTTAAAGAGCCCAAATTGCTGTCAACTGGAAATTATTTAGCCAATTTCAATTTGAAACTCACCGGTCCAATATTAGCAATCAGCTGGGCACGAAATGAGAGTGCTACACCCCAGTTATACAAGGCTCTGACATCACTTCCATCAATTGACATAGCCATTCTGTACTTCCGTCCAGCTTCAATGAGAAGCTCTTCACACTCTTCACACACGTCAATAAGACGACTTACAAGTTTATCTTTGGTTGGCAGTGGTTCATCCTTTGAGACAGGTATACTATTAGATCTATCAACACTCGAATCATCATTTCCGGAAATCAGATATCTTAACTCCTGGCTAAATCTGAGTTTTAGCTCTCCAAGAAGCAGATAAGTGTTTCCGAGTAGACCCGTTGCCAATAGACTCATAGGCTTCAAAGAGAGAGCTCTTGAGAGTAATTTGGTAGATTCACGTAACATTTGCTCCACATGCATTTTATCATCTCTTACCCTTAAACCATCATTGGCTTGTTTCAGAAGACTATAAGCTTCAGTCAGGTACTTATCAAATAGAATGTCATCTGAAAGTACCGAAGATGAAGATGAAGCAAATTCCGTCTCCCGTCTAGATTGACCGTTATTTTCAAAAAGATTCGCTTTATGTATTTTGTCTCCATAAGCACTACTATAATTTTCATATGCTCCCTCCAATTCATATTGAGAAGACTCAAAAGTTCCACTAAAATTTTGATGGAGTTTTGCATTCCTCCGGTTGCTACCAAACCCTACATCATCATCAAAAGAATCATGAGATATCCCTTGTCCAATTTCATCATACTCAGACATCGTTAATGTTACCTGTTGATTATCTGTGAATCTTACTCTATTACTGCGATAATTAATCTCCCTGCTACTACCATCAATAAATCTTTCATTTATCCTGCTCTGTGACAGCTCTCTGCTCTTGTTCATCTCCATGAAACTGAAAATCCCATTTCCCATTTTTTCACCTGCATAATCTGACCTTCTTTTGCTATTGAAATCCAATGGTTGATGAAAGTAAGCATTGTCCGAATCCCTCCTACTTGGTTTCGTAGCGTCATTAGCAATCTTTGAATTGACCAATCTCTCCTCATCTAGCAAAGCATCCCGGGATAGATTATTTGCATGTTTTAACTCGTTTTTTATTACCTCTTTCTTCTTAGTAGACTTCACTCCAGCTGCATTATCTTGAAAAAACCTAAAAGCAAGCTGAAACCAATTAAAGGCACCGTCATCAGACTCTTTCCTTTTCCTCTTTGGCTTCTTATTCAAATTCTTCTCCATTTCATCATCCTCAACAGAATCGAAATCCACACATTCATCAACAACATTTCTAGCTTTCTTTACACACAACCCCATTAGCTCTACAGAATCAACATAGCTTTTCAAATCGTCAACTTCGACTTTCTGATTCTCAACAGCTTCACTAATATGACCCTTCAGCTTACCAACCCTACCATCAAAATCGTCAAACAATTTAAGTAGATTCCTCAGTTTATCACCAGAAATCCTCAAATCCTCCCCCTTGGACTTCCTCTTACCCCCACTAGAATTGACACCGCGAGGTCCGCCATTAAGAAACCCAAAAGAAAAACCAACCGCAAAAACTATAGCAGCAGCGGGAACAATTATAATCGACGGAACCCTAACCCTGGAAATCACCAGAGCGCAAGCAAATCCAAGTACGTACACAATCACGTACTTCTTATCGTCAATCCCGAGCAAATTCAAATAGCTACGGATCAGATTAGACTCACCCGAGTGTGCCGGGTCAACTCGAAGCCTCAAATCATCCCAGCCGTTGAGAGCCGCAGAGTCCGCTGGCGATGGAGCCGCTACACACCTCGGCGCGGATAGTGGGAGGCGCAAGAGTCGTACAAGGTGCGGGGAGATAATGTAGGGACCCCGATTCCGCCATTGAAGCGGTTGAGATGAGAAGAGTGGATGAAACTGCGAGCGGTGCGCTAGAAGGATTTTCATCTGAAATCGTTGCTGGCAGGCAGAGCTCTGTTTTCCCGTTTATGTGTGAACTGTGGGGAAACTGGGGACACGAGACTACAATTATAAATTTGATTTAAAGTACGCAATTGAAGCCAATAAAAGTTGCTGTGGTGTAGTGGTTATCACGTCAGTCTTACACACTGAAGGTCTCCAGTTCGATCCTGGGCAGCAACAATTAATTATTTTTTTAAGACCTTTTCAACTATAAAAAATACGAGGATAAGAAAATAATTTAGTGTTTTTTAGACTGTTTCAACTATACAAAAATACGAGGATAAGAAAATTTATTTATTATGGTGTGTTTTACTTGTTATTCAAAAGGACCTTTTTATTTAAAAATTACTTTTTAACACTTTTGAAATCTGTAAATACGTCTCTATTTTTAACGTTTTCTAAGAAATAAAGAAATAGGTTTTTACTCAAAAACTCATTTCCACTGATAAGTGAAACATACCTTTACAAAAAACAACAAAAGCATTCATGGATACCATTCATTCAGTTTTCATTTTTGAATCAAATCCATGCGTTAAAAGTGTCATGTTAGGTTTGTTCTGTAACTCTCTCGATCCCTCTCTCTTCTTACTTTCCTCTTTCTTTTCTAAAAGAAGAAGTGAGTAAGTAATGTTTGAATATGATAATGTCACTGGAAATTTGTAATGGTCAAGCAGAAGTGTGTGCCAAGTGATCTTCTTCCTCTGTATCTATCTGTGGCTCATCAAACTTGTTCAGAGCAGGTTTCTCAGGAGAAGGAAGAGGCGAATTTTTTGGCCTACTGGGAAGAACATCAATTCCTTCTACTACTTCGGTTGGCATGTATTAACAACAAAAACATGGTTTGTTTGTTGTCGGGGTGGGTTAGTGATTGCGGGTAGGCGACAGTAGTGTTGTTGGGTTTCCGACATGTTTGGCCGACAAGTCTGGCCGTCTTTTGTTGATAGGGTTTCTTGACAACAAACAAAGTTATAATCAAAACCCCGTTGTGTATAGCGAAGTCAGGTTCGTCCACGACAGAAAGTCATGTACCAAATTTTGTTACTTAGAGCACAAGTAATCAATTAAATCTAGGGTTTTTATCAAGAGAAAGAGAAAATCTAAGGTTTAAGTATCATCACAACAATAATCATGCATACAAACGCTTATGAAACACATAGATCATGCTTTTATCACATAAAGGTGTCAACTTTCGTCAACCTAAGCAAGTAAGTCAACTAACTTTCGTTCAATCAATAAACTTACTATCTATCTCTTCTACTTCAACTAGGATAGATCCGCTTTCGCTTCAAACACTAAATTGACTATTCTGATTCAAGGTTTCCGCTTTCGCTTCAACTATGAATGAGAAATTCCTTTCAACTTTCGTTTCAAGGATTAAGAACAAGAGAATAGATTCATGCAATAAAAACAATCAAGACATTATCAAAATCAAGCATGCACAACCATTGTTGAGTTTAACCCCAACCTTAGAAGGAGAAACTACTCACAAAGCATGATTAAAAACATCCAAATTAAATTAAAAAGAAAGCTTACAACTTTGAATCTTAACAAAACTTGTCCTCCAAGCAATCTCCAATCTCTACTCTATCTCTACTCTCACGCCCCTCTCTTTCTTCCTCCTCTCCTCAATCGTGTGTTGTGCGTGGTGTCCCCCATAACAAGAGCTAGAGAAGGGTATTTATAGAGAAACTAATTTATCTTAGATCTATCTGTAAGAAAATAAATCTTCTAATAAGATGTATTCCTTCTATCTATCTAATAACATAATAGGAATAGAACAAAAGTGCAATAAAACATGCCGAATCGGTCTTCGCTACGACACGGGGTGCCTCGGTACCGAACTATGCACCTCGGTACCGACGATGTTCAGCACTACGAATAGCCTTGAGTAAAACTTGAATAGCGGGTTTGTTACAACTCCGTTTGACTCGATTCTTTTTCCTATGTTCTTATAACGAATTTATCAATCTCTTTCTAAACTCAAACTTGATCTTCAATGACTTTATGGACTTTTTTATTTGAGCTTTTCCTTAAGTGTTTCTTCTCGGTTTTGCTCTTTTCCTCAAAAATGCTCCAAATTGCTTCTAAAAACCTATAAAACACCACCTAAGCTTATGTAGACTCCATATCTTAAGAAAATACGAAAACCTACACAAACGACTCAAAACAAAACACAAAACTCAAATAAAAAGACTCAAACACACAAAACACACACCCTTAAAACACAACTAAAAAGGTGGACATCATCTTCGCTGCTCGTGGTCATGCTTCGTTGTTGTTGTGGGTGATAGTAGGGTTTGTTGTTGTTGTTTCTTCAACAACAACAAGTCAGTAGGGTTTGCTCGTGGTCGTCCGTGGGTCTCCTTCATGTCAGTTTTTCATTTTCTTCTTTGGTGTCTGTTATGGTTCGTCTGCTAGGGTCCGTGAGTAGGGGTTGTTGTTGTGTGTTGGGTGTCATCTTTGTTGCAGGGTTTGTTACTGTTTGTTGTTGTGTTTTTTTCTTTCCGGTTGTGGTGTTGGAATCCTCTCTGATTGATGTGTTGAGTTTGGCTAACATGGTGTTGTGGTGTGTGTGTGTTGAGTTCGGCCGTGGTGTGTGAGTGTTGAGTTCGGTTTTGGTGCTGTGCTGCGTTTACACACACTCTTACTCTAGAATTTGTTTCTTTTTTGGTGATTAGAAGTCTTTTTATTAACCTCGCTTCGAAGATAGCGCGGTCTTTTTGAATGTGCAATATGTCAAATCTTTGTTAACAAGAAAGTCTTGAGCTACAAATGTTTTTCGAGCCTTGTAACTTTCTGTTATGATGTTTTCTTGATGTGGGACAAGCGAGGTATTTGTTGTTTGATTGGTAGAGAAGACGGTGAGTGTTGATTGGTGGAGGAATGTGGCACATCCTAATTTGTCAAGGGTGCAGCCTTAAACTTACTGAATCCTCCGATGTGGGAGAAATCATCGCGCTAAGCTTAGGTCGTGCCCCGTTGCTTCTTTCATGATGATCGCACGGTTTCAATTAACATGCCACCTACGCCTAGTGTTGTCTTGTGATTCGTAACTTCTAGTCACATGATCATGCTAAATGAACAATGTTTTCTCTCCTTGATCTAGGTCTCGAGTCCATCATTTTTGTCTTTTATACGAAAAGTGCGCACTAAATGAACAATGTTTTCTCCCCTTGATATGGGTCTCGAATTCTTCCTCTTGTCTTTTATGTGGAAGGTGCATGTTGAATAAACAATATTTTCTCCCCTTAATCTGGGCCTTGAGTCCATCCTTTTGTCTTTTATGCGGAAATTGCGTGTTAAATGCAAACAAAGAGGTTTACCCATCCGTAAACTTGTGTTTTTATAGGGGCGGGAAACTTCGTCGGTGTCGCACACCTCAAATCTTCTTAAAAGTTCTTTCTGTGTGGGTCTCGCATGATTACTCTCCAACACCAACTCATCGAGGTATATGTTTGGTAATGACCACAAAATTGCAACAAAATCAGGATATCTGCAATTATTATGTCAATTGTCCATGGACAGGATCGACTTCCCTTAAGAGCATTGATCACAATTAGGCAATCACTTTCAATTTCTATTCGTTGAAATTTTCTTCTATTAGCTTTTTGTATAGCCTCCGATAACCCCATAGCTTCTGCTTGTTCTACAATCCAGTAGTCATTTTTCTTTGCATTTATACTTATAATATTTCCAAATTGGTATCATATGACATATGCAGCCGTTGATTTGCCATTATCTTTTTTCGACGTCCCATCGAAATTTATTTTCACAAATCCATTTTGCGGTATCACCCATTTTTGTTTTCTATTTCTTTGCCTCAGGTTTTGTTTTCTGCAATACACATCAACCTCTTCATTCACATTTTTTGCTTTATTTCACCACATAATATGGTGTTGAATAAATTCCTCAACACTTCTACACTGCCCATTACTATCCTGAATAAAATCCACTTGGTTTCTCCAAAACCATATGCCCTACTAGGCGGTGAATAGATGACATGGAGTATTTTGTGGCAATGTATTCTTCAAGTTTTGAATGATCTGAGGCATGGTGTTATGATTTCTAAAGTGTCCCGTAGAATGCCAATGAATTGAGGGTCAATGACATGAAGTTTCTATTGGGTGAAGGGGCAATTAATCAAAAGGTGTTCATTTGTCTCATCATGCTTGCTGCATAAAGGACATTCTGAAGTGACAACTATGTGTCTCTGTATAAGAAGATCCTTAGTAGGTAATCCTTTGATACAGATCTTCCACAAGAACATTTTTATTTTCGGCATTAGGTCAAGTTTCCAAATCCAATTGAATTCCCATTCATTCATATTTAATTCATTCATTATTAAGGTAAAATACAACTGGGTGGAGAGCCAACCATTCTTACTTGGGTGCCAGTATAGTCTATTGATGCGACTCTGCCCTAACTCGGACCCTACTCAGACGGACCCGAGACTTCCTAGACCTCGGAGACCCCCTTGGATTAGGACTTAGTATCATTAATGTATTATTTATATTATTATTTCTATTTCCGTCATTTACATTCCGTCTTTACTATTTTGGGCGTGTGTTTTCTTATGCTTAAGAGAACGGCCCATTAAGCTATCATAAGGCCCATTAGGCCATTAGGGTTAGATTGCAACTTTCTATTTTTAGCAGTTACTATTATTAGTATTATGGGCTTGGATGTTGGGCCTAGCATGTTGCTAACCCTAATCCAGCCCATTTAGAACTAGGGTTTTGTGTGGCCTCCTCTATATAAAGGAGCCACACCCCCTCTTATTATTTACGTCAATATGAATTAAGCCAAATTTATAGTCGAGTGTGAATCCTCCTAGCCTTGGCCCGACGTCACCCCGGTTCCTTTGTCGAGTCCAACGACCGACGTTCTAGTCCTTTACCTCGCCCCACCCTCATTCCGACGAGCACTAGAGGTCGCGAGTCCACTTTTGTGGTCTCGTATTTATCCGATTACCCTTGTCGGAGAAGATCCGGACGTTTCGAGCCTAGATCCGCCCCTTGCCAATCGAGGGTCACATCATCTATCTTGGATATGATTCTTAAGAATTGTTATTGATAAAATACGTTCAACCCAGAAATTGGGTAGGACTTTTCTCAATTCATCTTCGTTCCAATTCCGGTTATTGTCTATGAAATTTGCTATTGAGATATCACTTTCATTCCCAACAACATGTTGACATTCTTCTCGAAGGGGGCGCTTGCTTACCCAAGCATCCTTCCAAAGTCGAATCGACTTTCCATCATCAACTTGCCATATTAAGCCCTTGCTGAAATCCTCTTTTAAACTCATAAGTTTCTTCTATTGCCATGAAATGGTTTTTACTGCATACATACTCTAGCAGGTCTTTGTCTTTAAGGCGTTTTTCTCTTACAATACGAACCCAGAAATTAGCGGGCTCAACCAAAATTTTCCAAAGGAGACGCATTTGTAGCGCTTTATTCATATGTCCTACTTTGTGTAGTCCCAATCCTCCTTTCTTTTTGGATTTACAGATCCTTTCCCATCCTATCATGGGCACATACTCTCCCGATTTGCTCCAAAAAAATTCGATTTATGGCATCAAGCTCATTTAGCATATTTTACGGGAGCATGAAACTTTGCATAGTGTAATTAGCCTTCCAAAGGGCCAAATAATTATCTGTTTTATGTATTAGCGACTCAAATGTGGCATGGGTAAATCTCGAATTAATGATTGGGCATCCCAAATGTTTGTCTAGAGCATTTGTATTAGGAATATTTATCACGTGTTAAGTGAGACAATTACTATGTTTGGTATTAATTTTGTTTCCGTTATTTATTTAATTAACGAGATGGGTTAAGCTTGCATGCTTGGACCCATTCTCGCTAGGGTTTCTAGGGTTAGATCTAGTTTTCTATTAATATGTCAGACTTTCTTAAGTTCAATTTACGCTTGAATGAAATAGAATTTGCCTCAGTGAATCGAGATTCCTCAGGCCTTCAGGCGTCAACCTTTCTGAATTCTTCTTCCCAATCGCCCTACAATCCTTCTGAGGTTTCGCTTGTCGGAATCAACTCCACATCGAGACGGCGCTAAAACCCTAGCATCGTACTATCAATTCTCAAACCGCGCGCCCCTGTGTGCTCCTATCTTGCTTGCTTCCGCTTCAATGCTCGTTACAGATCGAGACGAGATTCATAACACGAGACGTCGGTTCTTGTAGCGAGGCGAAACTCATCATTAGTCTCTCCCCTGGTAATCGAAAAACCAACTGTATGAGCCGTGTCCATGCATTCTCTTTGCAATATTCTTGCCAAAATCTCTGCTCCTAGTATAAACAGTAGAGGCGAGAGAGGATCCCCTTGGCGTAGTCCTTTTTTGGGCGTGAGAACGAAGCAGTTTTAACACATTCTTGTATCCATTTTATGAAAATAGGGCTGAAACCGAATTTTTACACGATTCGAAATAAGAAATTCTAGTCCACTCTATCGTAGGCTTTTTCCATATCTAATTTAATAGAGGTTTATCTAGTCTTTCATTTTCGTTGCCGAAAGGAATGGAAAATTTCATGCGCTATAAGAACGTTGTCTTGTATGACCCGATTTGCAACAAACGTACCTTGGAGGGGGTGAATCATTCTAGGTAACACTAATTTCAATCTTTTGCAATTATTTTGGCAATATCTTATAAATTATGGAGCATAGACTTATTGGTTGATACTGGTTCATCGTAGACGGGTTATCGCAATTTGGAATCAAAGTGATAAACGTGTGGTTTATTTCCTTTAACAGGACACCCGGAGAAAAAAATGCCTTTACAACTTTTATCATTGAAGGGTTCACTATGTCCCAATAATTTTGGTAAAATTCCGCAATCATCCCATCAGGGACCGGCGATTTATTCTTACCAATGCTGAAGACAGCCGTCTTAATTTCGGAGTTGGTCACTCATCTTGTTAATATGTCATTTTCTTCACCTGTTATCTCATGCTGGATCAGCGATAGCTGGCGTTCTAAAAGATTAGTGTTTATTTGAGTCTTACTAAAGTGTTTTTGAAACTCAAGTGTGATTTCCTTTCTAACATTCTCTTCTCCAAGGATAAACGTCCCATCATTGGAATGAATAGAATTGAGTCGCCGAACACTTCTTCTTCCTCTAATGCTTCTATGGAAAAATGTCGTATTTGTATCCGCATATGTCTTACTTTTGCTCTTTGAGCCCAATACATCTTATGAAAATTTATTAGTTTTTTTTTTTATTAACTGCATTGTCGTCGAATTTTTGCATGTGCTCTAGTTTGCTGAGTACGACGTTGCATATTTGTAACATCCCCGACCAAAGTGCATACGTCATTTTGCATGCATATAATAGTAGTAGCATATGGATAGCATGTCGGCATGATATATAGTGCATTTTAAAAGTAATATGTATTTTCTAATTAAGTTTATTATATTTTCAAAAGTTTTTAAGTAAAAGTTAATTAATAATTATTTCAGGGTAACATTTGTAGTAAAGAAGTTTTAAGGGTAGAAAGTGTGATTTTTCTAAATTTTTGCCGACTTTCTAAACCGCCTTCGATCATCATTATATATATGTGTGAGAGGTGGTGATTCCTTATACATGAAGGCAAACCAAATTTAACGTACAAAGAAGAGAAAAAGGAAGGAGCTTTATTTTTGTTGTTTTTGTTTGATCTGGTACGAGATTTCTTCTATCGAGTTTTAATATCGAAGTACAAGCATGATTTGGTAAGTTTTTAATTAGTTAATGGTTTATTTGGATGTTTCTAATTTTTTCAGATCTAGATCTACAGTTGCTTTTGATTTGAAAATCAGTCGATTTATAGTTCTCAAAGGGTGTTTCCGATATCGGAATTTATATTCGGTAAAAGATTTCAGAGTAATTTTAAGGTTTTGCTTTGTAATGATATTATGGAGACTCTTGATCAAGTTTTACAGAAAGGTTTGAACTAGAAAAATGTTCTTCTATATATATAGTTTATCGTTGTCAAGTTTTAAAGGATTTGGAATTATGCACAAGAAGTTATAATGCATTTTGGCATTTTATTGCATTTGGGGTTAAAGTTTGTAAGAGTAAATAGGCTGTTTTTGCATTGGGTTATATATAGGAGCACAAGTCATAGATCGTGGTCAAAGAGAAAGAGAAGAGATATAGTATTTGTCGTGAACAGGTGAGTATAGACCGGAGATTCAACCCTATGTGCTATATGTGAAATATGAATATTTTTGCTATGGCAGGAATACATCAACATACCCCTGTACTTACACTTTTTTTTCCTATTGGACCCCTGTACTAAAAAAATTTCAAACAGATACCTGTACTGTCCCCAATTTTGCCTATTAAACACTTTCAATCTTGTTCTCCTTCCAGTGTACATCACGCGTCTTATGTGTCATGTTATTTTGCCAAATAAGCCAAAATGGTCAAATACGTACATGTTATTTTGCGTATTGAACACTTTCAAGTCTTCACGCGCCTTATGTAACATGTACGTATTTTGCCAAAATAACATGTACGTATTTGACCATTTTGGCTTATTTGGCAAAATAACATGACACATAAGGCGCGTGATGTACACTGGAAGGAGAATAAGATTGAAAGTGTTCAATAGGTAAAATTGGGGGCAATACAGGGGTCTGTTTGAACATTTTTTAGTACAGGGGTCCAATAGGAAAAAAAAGTATAAGTACAGGGGTCTGTTGATGTATTCTGCCTTTTTGCTATATGTGATATGGATATATGTGTTATACACGTTATATGAATATATGTGCTATATGGATATGTGTGAGTATATACCGGAGATTCAACCATATGTGCTATATGTGAAATATGAATATATGTGCTATACGAATATATGTGTTATATGTATATATGTGAGTATAGACCGGAGATTTAACCCTATGTGTTATATGGATATATATGTTATATGAATATATGTGTTATATGGGCTATATGTAGTGATGGCCATTAGTGCGGGCCAGCCCAGCCCAGCCCGGCCCAGCCCGCAATTGTGGGCCAAAATGGCCCGGCCCGTCCAACCCGCGGGCCAGATGGGCCCAACACGCCTGGGCCATGGGCCGGGCCCGGGTTGTGGAATTGTGGCCCAGCCCGGTCGGGCCCGGGCTAGCCCGGCCCGGCACGGAAATTTAATAAAGGACCGGGCCTATATATCAGTCTGGCCCGTCCGCTCCAGCCCGGGCCGGTCCCGGGCCCTACTTCTCCGGCCCGACCCGGTGGTGGTCCGGCCCGGGCCCGGCCCAGTCCGTCCCATGTCCATGCCTAGCTATATGGATATATGTGTTATATGAGCTATATAGATATATGTGCTATATGAGCTATATGTATATAAATTATATAGTTCGTAATTGATCAAAAAAATAGATATTAATACAATTGTAACATACTGTAGTACTACATAATATGTGTGTTACGATAAGAATATAATTTTAGAGTTTCAAAAAAAAAGTTAAAAGTACGGTCGGGTTTGAGTCATTAACTACTTGGGTAGTTGGGTCTTGGTACTTTGCCTGAATAAATTCTCTTTCCTTGCACTCAGCCGGTCAGCCCAGCCCAGCCTTGCCCTGCGGCTTTGAGTTTCTCGGTTGCCCTTTGGTCACCTCTCGATGACGTCCTCCGATCACCACCGATCTTCAACCTACGCCACCTGCTCCGGTGAAGACGACGAGGAAGACGAGGAGGAGGAGGAGGAGGAGTACGAGTACGAGGAAATAGAAGTCGAGGAGGAGATTGAGGAGGAAGGGGAGGGCGAAATTGAGGTTGAAGAAGACGAAGATCCAGAAGAAGAAGAAGAAGAAGAAGAAGAAGTAGAAGGAGAAGGAGAAGGAGAAGGAGAAGGAGGAGGAGAAGAGGAAGAAGAAGAAGAAGGAGAAGAAGAAGAAGAAGAAGAAGAAGAAGGAGAAGAAGAAGAAGAGGAGGAGGAGGAGGAGGGGACATCGATGAAAGAATTGGAGGAAGAAGAGGAAGATCCAGAAGAAGACCCGGAGGAAGAGGAGGAGGCTGAGGAGATAGAGGACGAGGAGGAGGAGGAGGAGGAGGTAGAAGACGATGACGAGGAGGAACAGATGCAGCTTGTTCAGGAGGAAGCAAGTACCGACGCCCCGAATGCATCAATTGCAGCCCCAAACGATGGTACTGGTTTTTCTTAATCAACTTCCGATTCTGCATTCTATGTTCAAGGCATAATTTTTTTATCCGGATTTACATGAGCTTAGCCAATTTCGTTTGTTCTATCCAATTGTGTTCCTTTGTAATGTGAGTTATGTGTTGTAGGCTTAGTCCTGCATTAAATGTTGATTCTTTGATGATCACTTTCAGATTTTGCGGTTACTTTGACCCCCGATTGAGATGAGATAAGCATGGATTCAAGCCTTTTATGAGAGATACATGTTACTTTGGAAGATCATAAGCATTAGAACTTCATTAGTTGGTAGATAATGCTGGTAGAGAATATGAGACAGACAATGTTTGGTTGGATCTTTGCTTTCAGCCTTGTAATACATATGACAAATCCTTCTTCCAGAATAACCTAGTTGACAACTTGAAATGCTTACATCATTATAGGAACCATTTAATATGAATGCCATTAATACTGATCATGTGTAGTGCTTCTCTATAAGAGATAACGGTGTATATGCATTAGCTGATTCTATTAGCTATCTTTGTTTTGGGATCTTTGGATCAATGTAATATTGTTGCTTTAATGATATCTGCTGCTCTCTAGATCTTCTATGTCTTTCTCTTTTTCCTCCCTATTGTCTTTTGCTCCTTAGTTCTCTTGGTTTGGTCTTCAAATGCCGAATTAACACATGTCTCTCCCCCTGTTCTCACCTCAGTGGTTCTTCATTCGAAAGAGTGATAAGCAAATGCTATATTTTCTCAAGGAGTGTGATGTACATTAAATAATATACAAAATAAGAGCATTGCAAACTAAGTACCAACATTATCAACCTTGTGCAAACAAAGGAGGATTCGCATTTGTGTTTATCTGATTTGCCTGTATCGTCAAAAGATCTTATGCACTACTTTTGGTATTTCACTTCTCATCTTATATATAAAAAAAAACTTTGTAGCATTTTGGATTATTGTGTAAATTATGTTTATTTAATACTCTTATGTAGAGGTTTGATGAACAATATAATTTATATGCAGTTTCTTGCCATGTCTACTGTCATGTGTTTTTTGGAATGGCTTCTTCCTTAGGTCTGTTTCCTGTGTCCATGCTATTTCTCACATCACAAATATAGAAGCTGATTGAATACTTTTATTTAATCCAGATAAGTCAGATAATAAACTAAGTATTGCTACCATTTCCTTGTCTACTTTTAGACTGGAATGGATTTTAAACGGTCCACTTGTAAGTAATATGTGGTACTACGTACTATAATCTCTTTAAGTTAGCTAGTATCAGGTTTATGAGTTGATCCCAAGCACAAATGAAAAAAATCTCAGTAAAGATAATTTTCAAAAGATATAGTCTTCCTTTATATCTTCATGTCACTTTTCAGTGACTTTATCGCACCCACCATTTCACTATTGGATATTGCTCTTGCTCAAGTCAATTTTACTTTAATTTAAATAGAAAGAGATGCTGACCTGAGCTGAGTAGTGTTCTAGAGAGGTGATAGTGAAACGAATTGTCCAGATGTAGGTAAAAAGAAAGAGATATTGATTGAGCTGAGTATTGATCTAGAGAAGAGAGGGTGAAAAAAATTGTAGTAATCCCACTACAGCTATTAGCTTTGCATAAATTTTGCACTTCCAATAATTAAGTTTATTGTTTAATATGTCATCTGATTCTTAGGTTCACATCGAAATTTGTGGAGAGCTACCACTTTTTATAATAAAAAGAGTGGTTTATGATGAGAAGTGAAAAAAATATTAGAAGTATAGAGATATAGGTGTTTGGTTCTTTTATGCTTTGTTCCTTTTGCCCGTTTTTGTTTTGTTTTGTTGTTGTTGTGTTGTGTTGTGTTTTGTTTGGTTAGAGTTTTCTGCGCAGTGTGCCTTGTGTTGTGATCTTGTCGGCGTTGGTGTGTGGTGGTGAAGTGCTTGTTGTGCGTGGTGACCATGGTCATGTGCTTGCAGGGTTTCTGGTTGGTGGGCTTACCTGGGCCTATCAGGGCATTCCCCCTCTGCTTTAAGCCAGGGGTGTTCCCATCTTGGCCCCCCAGATTCTGCTGAAGCGGAGTACACTGGGTCATTGTTGTTGTTGTTGTAGAGATATAGGTGTTAACTAAACATCTATGGAGGCTCTCCGTAAAATGAACTTTTCATGAACATGATTTACAAAATATGTCTGCCTTGTGTATTCATTCTACCGTTTTATTCTCTTGTAGATGCCAGCCAAGACATATCACCAAAAAGCCACGATGACTGTGCACAGTCCGACCTTTCAAACTCTATGATAAATCTTGAAACAATGGCTGCATCAAAATCTGATTGTGCAGTTGGTAACATGACTGGTGATAAAAGTTCTGGCCCACTTGAAGGACCGATTAGGAATGTTGAGATAGACAGTGATCAAAGTGCCAGAAAAGATGCTGTCATGCCTAATGGTGGCCAACTTGAAGTACATACTGGTGATAAAAGTTCTGGCCCACTTGAAGGACTGATTAGAAATGTTGAGATAGGCAGTGATCAAAGTGCCAGAAAAGATGTTGTCATGTCTAATGGTTGCCAACATGAAGTACATACTGTATGTAATGAGGGTGTTGATCATGCTAAGACATTGAAGAGAGCCCACATTAATTATCAAGAAAAAGATTGCTCTAGTTCATCAAAATCTGATTGTGCACCTGGTCACATGACTGATGATAAAAGCTCTGGCCCACTTGAAACACCAGTTAGGATTGTTAAGATAGACAGTGATGATCAAAGTGCCAGAAAAGATGCTGTCATGTCTAATGTTTGCCAACTTGAAGTACATGTTGGAGGTGATAAAGATGTTGATCTTGCTCAGACGTTGAAGAGATCCCACATTGATTTTCAAGAAAAAGATTGTTCTAGTGATACTGGCGCTAAGCTAGATAAGCTTATGGATGTGAAGGGAAGTCAAGTCCCTCATTTTAATGAGATGGAAATTACTTTAGAAAGTTCATTTAAAGGAGATACTGGTGCAGAGATAACCCCTGTTTCTGACTCTAAGGAAAAAGATGAGCAATCAGATAAACAGCCAATGGATGGGATTGGCAAGACTGCATCAAGGTTAGCTGATATTTTTTTTATAAATAAATTTCTGTAGACTGGTTCAATCTTATTTGATCTTGAAAAAATCAATTCCCTTTGCACTTCAGTCATAAAATTGCTCACAATCTCTGAGTCAATGACAAGTTATGATTTTTCCAGATTTTCTGCCCAACTCACAAGGTGTAGGAGTGCATCCCCTAAATCTGAGGGTAATGATAGAGAGAAAAGGCCTGCTCTCATATGCGAGTTTTTTGCTAAAGGTTGGTGCATTAAAGGGAGTGCATGTAGGTTCGTTCATAAAAGAGAGAATACTGGAAACACCAGCCAAATACTTGGGGAAGATATTGCTTTGCAAAACAGTAATGGAGGTACTAAAGGGTTATACTTCTGCTTAGGTTTCTCTAGTTTGATGCTTTTTAGTTCTAATTTGTATCTTGGGCGTAACAGGTTCTCGAGAGCTTGCTGAATCTCTTTCTTCTCCAAAAGGTTCTGGATTCATCACTTCAATAAGGGATACCACAGGAGGTGTAATAAAACAAAATATCTTGTCAGATATGCCAATAGTCAGTAGAAGCAGCTCAGAAGTGCACCATAACTTCTCCGGGCATGAATCTGGGCTGAGAGGTTATGGTTCATCATTTAGCTCTCATTCAGGCAATGGATTGTCTTATCAAGCAAGTATGAAGGAAGCAACCCTGAGGCCTGGCCAATACATGCCCAATGATCATAGTGCATCAGGTGTGGGCCATTCCATGAATCACAGCCGTATGCCTGACTGGAGAAGTCATTTTTCTAGTCACTCTTCATTGAGACAAGATGCCTTTAGATCATCCTTGGTTCCATCTTCAGGTGCAAGCATTGAAAGATCATATCATGCCAGTATTTCTAGGGAATCAAGATTGTCTTATGGTTACAAGTCAAAATTTATTCCATATAAATGGGAACCATCTACCCCTTTTCGAACATCATCTTTTTCTGTTCCCTCATTAAGTACATCATCTCCTGAATGTCAATATGGTCCTATTCACGATAGCTTTGAGAAAACAGAAAAGGACACTTCAGTCAAAGCTTCTCCTGGTGTTGGGGTATTATCTCATGGTAAATCGTATTCATGGAATCCTGAGAAAAGGCAAAGTGTTAGTGATCAAAAAGATATGCCTATGATGGATGCAGAATCAGCAGCCGCTTCTGCTACTGATGCAGAAGCTCATACCAACATGCCTAAAGATGTGGAATGTGGTGCTAATTATCAAAGTAATGCATCAAGGCATAGGATTGAGCAAAAAGTAGAAAAGGAATGGCAAACCAGTGAAATGGACTTAGATCCCGCAGAATTTCTAGACCATCGGGAGTCCAAAGCATTGAAACATTTTCGAGCTGCTCTTATAGAATTTGTCAAAGAATTGTTGAGACCTATGTGGCACGAGGGTTCCTTGACAAAAGATGCTTTCAAACTTATAGTTCAGAAGGCAGAGGACAAGGTTGTGAATAGCTTGCAGCCAAATCAAATTCCGGCCTCTGGGGAGCAGATTAATCAATATCTTTCTTCATCGCAATCGAAAATAGTAAAGCTTCTCGAGGTAAGAGTTGCCACAGGGCATTTAAACATCCAAGTTTTATTAGACCTCTTTTTTCGTTTTCCTGAACTTGACGTAGTACTTATGTTCAATGTGTAGGGCTACGCAGCGAGATACAGAAAGTCAATGAGCAGCCAGTAGCTGGTTTGAGTAATGTAGAAAAACCCTTCTGTTTCTTGCAAGAGGAGTGATAGGGTATCTCGAACTTGCCTTTTGTTGTAAGTATTAGTATCTGAAACCAGGACTCTGAGTTTATGTTGGCTTACCTCATTTATGTTTATAAGTTATAACATTATCTTGCATTCATAAATGATGAAAGATGTTCTGATTCCTCAAAAATTTAACGGAAGATATTACGTTCCTACACAATCATAGATTACCTGACCTTTTAGCATCTGACAGTTCTTTTCCATGTGCACTTTTTGTGAAGGAATACTGATGATCATTTTAGTGTTCTATGGTCATGATGTCAATGAGCTAAAGTGTGTACTACAATGCAAAGCAAAGATAAGATGAGATGTATTTTATGTAAAATTTGTGCTCTTTTTTGCTGAAATGCAAAGTTTTTATTTCTTTCTTCAGAGAAAGAAGTTAGTTTGGGCGCACAAACTTTGTATGTGATTATGCTGATCTAATTTTCATTCCCGACTTCATATGTTTAGGTCAACTTGTGACATGTTCCAAACCTGTATACTTGGATGAAGGTTGGTTAAGGATTTAAGGTACACATAATCAAATACTATGCAAGATAGATTGGTTAAAGTTAATTATTTTGCTTATTTGTTTATAGTTTTTGGCTTGCAAGATTTAAATCCATGTTTATGAGAAATATCCTTACCTGTTATGTGTAGGCTCCTATAGTTATTTTGAGTTTGGCCTTGCTATTGAAGTGCAATATATACTTATATAGGATCCCCCCCGGAATCCCCTTTTAAATTCCATTTTTTAGGTAATGCCCATTATACCCATATACAATGTTCTAAAAAACGCTAGGCGGACTCTAGGAAGAGAGGGACCGCACCTAGGCGGCCTAAATGAGCGCCTAGATAGACTAGACGATATCCTAGATGGGTTGGAAGGCTAGGCTGGTGGTGATTTTTAGAATAGTGCCCATATAGGATGTTTGCTCAATGTATCCGGGTGTCTAAAACTACATCCACATACAACATTTAGAAGTCTAGAACAACTTCAACAGTGTGTGCAGAAGTTAAAACAACTTCCACAAAGTGCATGCGGAAGTCGTTCTTTACAGTAACTTGATACTGTTGAACTTCAATCCCTCGTTTCTTCATCCAATCACATTCCTATTTCCTAGTAAAAATTAATTCAACTTATAAGTTCAGTGTGCTCATATTTATCTTAACAGCTTAAATCTTTAAATGGAGATTTATTTTGTGAGAAGATGCAAGATGGAATCTGCGAAAGGATGTTTAGTTTGTGAGGAAAAAGCAAGTAGTTGAGCTGAGATTGGAGATTGCAACTTGGCCCTGGGGAAATTTAGGTCCCGTTTGGTTTGTCGTGATATATGGAAACGTAAACGTAAACAAATGAATCTAGACCATTTTTAGTGTCATAATACATTTATATACAAAAATCATCTAACAACTTGTCCGGATAGAAGGAGGTGATTTCACCATTTTGTTACCCCCTTCTTTGATGGAGGAATGATTAAGGTGGAACAAATTTCTTTTTACAATGGATAAAAGGTTGTGCAAAATAAGTTGATTTTTTTTAATCCATGTATCATGACACCAAAATGGACTACATTTATTTTCGTTCCGTTTACGTTTTCATAAATTGCAACCAAATGGGACCTTAGAATTAGTTACATCGGATAGAATTGGGCAAGAATGAAAAGTCGCGAGTCTAATATCAAGTAGTAGTGTAGTACCCCGTTTATTCGTGCCCTAGTCAATCCAGTGTCCTTTCGTGAATTATAAATACTAGCAAAATGAAACCTTATACGATACTTGGAGACATGATGATACATTTCTCTCTTGATCCAAACATTCAATTATAAGTACGGTATAATATATTATCCCTTAATAGAGATTTTGACAAAAAACATTACAAACTAGGATGCGAAATGAGCCTCATAAAGGCTTAAAAGGGTGCAACAAAGCGGAATTGAAAAAAGACATTAGAACATCACATTAATTATCATGACTACCACCAACATTTCCCATATTATTAACCCACTCATCATCCAGCTTCAAATCGGAGTTATCTTGGGTGCCTTGTGAGCCTCCAACTCCAGCAGCCATAGTGGTCGATGAACCAGGGACGGGCGGGACAAGCCCAGTCAAACCAAACGGTTTCTGATCAAATGCATGCAAGAAATCACCCAAATTAGAAGACAAGGTTTCGGGTATCTGATTCATAGACTGAAGCCCCACCTGGGAAGGGTTAAACCCCGCCCCACCATCGCCACCATAAAATGGCATCGGATAGTAACAAGGAGCGGTCAACGATGACGTCAGCAACATAGGTGAAGGAACAATTAGTTGGGCGGAGGGCAGTTGAGGCAAGGTGGATGGATGCGCATGAGGGCGGCCAGGGCGCTTGTACTTGCGGGAGGTGCCACCAACGGGGACGTTGCGGAGGGAGCCACCATGGGTCCAATAGCGGCGACAGTCCTTGCAGAAGTGGCGCGGTTGTGATTGAATGTAGTTGTTGTAGTAGCAGAATTTCGTGTTGTTCGAGTTGCACCGGGGACAACTCCTTGTTGGTTGCTGCTGCGGCTGCTGGTGGTGCTCTGGCTTCGCTGCCTCCATCGTTGTCTGCGTTTGTTCCGCTCCCCCTTGTTGGCCTTCATTGCCGTTTTGATGATGATCCATTTTTCTCTCCTCTTAAGAACTAAGAACTATTGGGGTATAGATAGTCAAGCGTGACCACACAATATATATAACTAGAGAACGACTTCAAAAAGAAATACAAAATTTCATAAGGTTTTTGCAATCACTTTAAAAGGAAATAAATAACCCGCCACATGTTTTTAATTTTTTGATTTCTCTTAGTTGTAAATCTTAGGTTTTTGATATCTTGCCAATTTAGGTTGACCAAAGACTAGACTAAGGATCTGTTCAACGCTAGTTTAAAGATGTTTTTGATGGTTTGTAAATATCTCAAGTAGTTGTTTGGTGAATGAAGGTTTTTTAGGAGGTTGAATTTTAGTAAGTTTATGGGGATGTTTGAAACGTAATAACATATTGAACTATTGGGGTAGAAAGGTTATGGGATACTTTGAAGAAAGTTTAAGAAATATAGCCCACATTTTTTTTGTTACTTTTTTTTTCTTTTGATAATTTTAAGGCCAAACCTTACCTAAAAACCTTATAATGTGTCCCATCGTTCGGTAAAAAAAGGCTTTTGAGGAGGTGAAAGTTTATGGCATAGGTGTAGGTTTTTAGGTATGTAAGTGTTTTTTTATGGCAAAATACATCAATAGACACTCGAACTTGTAACTTTTGTGCAACCAGCCCCCTGTACTTTGAAAGTTTTAAATAAACACCTCAACTTAACATTTTTTGCACTTTTAAACACTAACGTTCTTAATCTCCTTCCGGTGCAAATCACGCGCGCTTATGTGTCGTTTAATTATGCCAAATAAGCATAAATGGGTGTGTCATTTTGCCACCTAAGCCAAGTATCACACATAATACAAAGTTTTAAAGGCCATTCAATATCTCCAACTTAATACTGACAAAAAAAAAACCTTCACTGTCGCTTTCGATGGAGGAGATGGAGCCCTAAGTGCGATTGGAGAGAGGAGACGATATTCACCTGGAAACAACCATCAACCATATCGAATCGGAGAGAGGAGAGGCACGAAGGAACGATCTTCACTGAATTGGAGAGAGGAGAGCCCTAAGTGCGATTGAAGCTGTTCGGATTATAAGGTTAGTGTGCTTTCCATTTGCAAGAAATTTAGGGTTTAGGGTTTGCATCTGTTCATGGCTTTGTGAAATTGGGATATACTAGTGTAAATGGTTCCAATTTAAGCAAAATTTGAAAGCTTGGTACAAAATAGGTGACTAGGGTTAGATGTTGCGATTTTGGGTTTAGAATGTGAAATAGGTTTAACTGTTGGCTTATATTCTTGATAGGCTTTGTGATGAAGAAGGTGAACATAGTGTGGCACCACGGGGGTACGTTTGGGGATGGACCTGAATACATGAACGAGTTTCCTCTGGTATACAGCCAAAATGTCGACACTGATTATCTGAGCTTGTTTGAATTAAGTTGGTATATAAAGTCAATTGGACATCCAACATTTTCTGGTGTGTATTACAAGGTAAATGATGTTGAGTTTATGCAAATGAATGATCAAACTCTTATGGAACTTGCCAACAAAGTAAGTGATGGGGAGGAAGTTCATTTCTATGTTGAGCATAGTATTCAGGAAGCTATAGTGACAGATGTGGTGGAAGGCCAGATTGTGGGAGGTATCCCTAAAGGGTTAAGTGAAGCAGACCCAGTGTTGGTGGAAGATGAGCCATGCAAAGAACTTGTGGTTTATACTGGGCCAATTGATGAGGGTGAGCCCCCAACTGTGAGAGAACCAATTATAGAGGAATGTGAGGATGATGTAGAGGGTGAATGTGGTGATGAACCAGTTATAGAAGAATTTGATGATGATGGCTCTTCCAGTGATGGGGATGATGATGGCTCTTCCAGTGATGGTGATGGTGATGGTGATGGCTCTTCCAGTGATTGGGGTGATTCAACAGAGTCAAATGAGAGTGTGTCCTTTGAGATTACTGATGACAGTGAAGTGGATGATGAGTTGAGAGAAGTTAGAGAAGCAGCAAGACAACTTAGGGCTAGGAAGAAGGTGCATAAGGAAAATGTGGAGGTTCCTTTAGGTGAGGTAGGGGCAGATGATGGGTATGAGAACTGGACTGGGGATGGTCATAGTTATAAAGGGAAGGTTGGGGGAGATGAGCCCTACTTTGCAAGTGACTCGGATGACAATATGGAGAGTGAGTTGTCTGAAGATGAGGAAGGAGTAAGAGAGGTAAGAAGAAGGAGGAGGAGGCATGCTGTCTACAACCCTGGGTGCAAGTATCCAGTGTGGGAGCTTGGTATGGTGTTTGAGTCTGTTCAACAGTTTAGGGATGCTATAGCTAAGTATGCAGTTTAGGGATTCAGTAGACAAAGAACACCAGTAAAATACAAAAAACCAATTCAGTACAAAATCATTGTATTCAGTAGCTTACTGTCATAAAACAAGAACATTTCTTCAACAGCTTGCATAAACCAATTCAGTACAGATTACATTAGCTTAGCTTACTGTCCTAAATCATCCCAATCACATTACATTAGCTCTTCACCAACAACCTTGTGCAACATTACACCAACAACAGTTCAACAGCTTGCATAAACCACCTTTACATTATTAATCTCAAGAACTCGATTGACAAAAGCAACACTAGAACCACAACTAAAACATTCCTTGTACGCCTGGCCTTGTCCCTCTCTGCTTCTCGCTCCTTGACTCTTCTTAGTAATCCTGAAATTACATGCCTAGCATGGTCTGGCAAAGGATCATCATGCCACTTGAAAAATCCGCAAGCTCTGCTTTTCTGCAACAAAACGCGAATTCAGTCCCAAACCTCGCCCTTTTGTATGAAACAATCAACAATTTTATAAAAAGGCCACGAAATTGGGTTGAAAATTGAGAGATTACAAACCCTGGATTTTGGGGATGTAAGGAAATTGAAAAAATTCAAGAAATCTAACTTACCCCATAATTTGGACAACCAAAAAACCTCCTCCCCGGATTTCCTACAATCCACGAAATCCTCAATGATGCCGCTTGTCCACACATACATGCTGGATATGCAAATTTTTGCTCGGCATCGATTTGAGACATCCCGATTGAAGCTCCAGATGTAGAGCTCCTGTCTCTCATTATTCCACTTGGGGGAGGGAGAAATGTAGAGGACGAAGTGGATGAGTGCAGGGTTGTGAATGACGAAGTGGATGAGTAGAAGAGAGCTTCGTAAAAACAACAATGGTGGGTTGGGGATTTTAATGAGGGGAGATGGAGGCAACGGTCATATTTAGGATATTTTTTTTTGTATTTAGGGTTTAATCCACGTCACCTTCCTAAAACGCGCATTTACGAACGTCAAATACACGCTCCTTGCCAGATAAGCATTCAGTGTTTAAAAGTGCAAAAATGTTAAGTTGAGGTGTTTATTTGAAACTTTCAAAGTACAGGGGGCTGGTTGAACAAAAGTTACAAGTTCGAGTGTCTATTGATGTATTCTGCCGTTTTTTTATTTGAAACCTTCAAATACCTAATCTGACGTTTGACATTGTAAGGTTTTTGGATAAGTTTTACCTTTATAATTATAAAAAAAGGATCATCATCGACAATATCACCTCGGTATAGTCTTGCACAAGCAAGATCTAAGGGTTAGAGATGGGGGCACTCATATCCTGAACATGTCACGAGAATGTGCCTGATAGACCCAAGGAAAATTGAAATTAAGTTATGTGATAATAATAACTGAATTTAGTTAAAATGCGTCAAAATTTATATATGAGCGATATCCATCTCAAAGACACTGTTTTAAACAGCCGATGAGCAGGATGTTGCGCCTCAAAATTATCAAAAAGGATATTTATAAAAATAAGTAATATAATTATACCAAAAAAATAAGTAATATAAAATTATAGTTAAAATTTCTCAAATCCCCTAAAACTTATATATCTCAAAGTTTTTATTTTGTGGTTTTAAAACCTCCTCGAAAACCTCTACCTAAAAAAAACCTTGTTAATCGAACACCTACTTAAGTAGATTTTATATAGTAAAAACCATCAAAAACTTCAACAAATCAACAGAGAAGTTTCAAGTAACTATTGTTAATATTCAAACACCTACCCAACACCTAAAAAAAACCGCCTCAAAAACCTCTACCTTGTTTTATTTAACAAAAATCCAGGGTTGATTTAGAGTGGGTTTGAAGAGGTTTTGAAGGTTTACAAATTAAAAACCTATCCAAATAATTGTTTGGTGAATTAAAGTCTTCCATCGAGTTGAAGTTTTAATAGATTTTTAAGGTGATTTGAAACTAAAAATGTGAAACATTCAATTACAAAGGTTTTGGGAGGTTTAAAAGCTTTTAGAAATTCGACGCACAATTTTTTTTGTTACATTAATAAAGTTTTTTGATAATTTAAAGATAAAATCTATTGAAAATGCTTACAATGTCAAACACCTAATTAGGTGTTAGGAGGTTTCAAATACCTAATCAAACACCTACCCTAAAAACCTACCCATGCTAAAACACTACCTAAGAACTGAAAAATCCATGTAAGAGTCT
The DNA here is from genome assembly GCA_964016875.1 of Fallopia convolvulus. Taxonomy (NCBI): domain Eukaryota; kingdom Viridiplantae; phylum Streptophyta; class Magnoliopsida; order Caryophyllales; family Polygonaceae; genus Fallopia; species Fallopia convolvulus. The sequence continues at coordinate 35,297,279 of OZ024736.1, forward strand.
AAATTAAAGAGTCAAAAATCGAAAACCACTCGTAAAATATGGCCCTTTTCACTTAACCACCCAGAATTTACCTATTTATCGTAAACCACCCATCCATGGTTAGCTAAAAGCCACTTGTGCCCTATTTATATCCAAAAAGTTCGTTAAAACCGTGAAATTACCCTTTTATACCTCATTAAAAATAATTGAAATGTTGAAATTCACCCCTATCTTCCTTATTTCCCTCCTCTATTGTCTTCTCACCCGAGCCGGTGAATCAGAGAAACCACTTGGCATCACGCATCAGGTACACTCTAGGAGAAGAGTTGAGAGAAGAGGGAGCAAGCATCAACATCGGAGACGAGCCAGCGGTGGCAGTGAGCGAGGGCAAAGATGAATTGAGTGTTTGTAAATTGGAGTGAGGAAGAGATCAATAGGAGAATGGCTAGGGTGGTTCCTAGACTCCCCAGCCAAGACCTCTCTTATGTACAAGGTACGCCTACTTGTTTTCATTTGCTTGTTACATACCTTGTGGAGGATGAGGAATGCAGTTATCTTTGATGATGAATCTCTTAATGTGACCACTTGTATTGAAAGAGTCCTAGATGAGTGTAAATTTAGGATTTCTTTTAAGGCATATTTGAACGAGAGAAAGGGAAGAAAGTGGAGGGTTTTATGAGGATTTGACATAGTTGAGGACTTTGATATTTTTTGGGGCAAGGCCATTATTTTTCAGCTTTGGTGACACTTTTACGAGCTTTTTGAAACCAAGTGTTGCTTGGTTGGTTAGTAGCTATGTGCTCGACTTGTGAGCGCTTTGGCTAGGTTTGGGTGATGTTGGGATGTTGTAATGGGGTGTTAGGGTTTTAGCCTGAGCTTGTTCTTGGATTTGATTTTAGTGAGCCTTCTTTGGAAGTGTATTGTTCATGTATATTTCACACATTTTCCTTTATATTTACCACATTCGAAGTAAGCGCCAGCCTTGGAGAATGGGGTGATGCCCATGAGGTAATCGAAGATAGGAGCCACATAGGTCATTGATGAGGAGGAGGTGAGATTAGGAAGATGTTCGCTAGATCTGAAGCAGTCATAAAGGTTAGAGCTGATGCAACAACTACATCAAGGGCATTGAGTTCATTTATTTAGGCCGAACACAACTTCAATTTTGGTCAATTTGTTATAATTTCTTCAATCATAGTCCATATCCAAATTGCCCTTATCCTAATCCTTCAAAGTCCTCAAAAACCCTTTCAAATCTCGCCAAAATCCGCCCCCACTCACTGTCGTTGACGCCTCTGTTAGACGGCCATAGTCTTTACCATCGACCATTATTGAAGACGTCATCAACCTACTTGAATTTCTTTCGTCGTCACAATTCCATAGCCACCAATGCCACCTCTTTCCTTACCGAATGACGATGCAACCATTGTTAATGTACCTTATCTAGAGGAAGTAGAAGGCTCCTCACCCAACCCGACCAACTGACCAACAAAAGTATGTTGATTCATATAGAAATAAAAAAGAGGGGCAAAATGATAACTTTACGTGATTTAACTATTTTTTGGAAGGTATATTGTCGTGGGTAATGTTTGACTAACAAAGTGTCTTTTAGGGGGGTTTATGATAAATAGACATAAAGCAGGTGGTTATGTAAAAAGGCCCAATTTTACGAGTGCTATTCAGTTTTTACCTAAATTAAATGTAGATAATATCAAGACTCGTATCTAAAATTGCATTTGAAAGTACGTCTTTAAAGAGTTATAATTCCATCAGGTTCTTGCAATTACTTCAATTTTTTATCGTAATTCTCTTAGCGATAAATCTTTGATATCTTGCCAAATGAGGTTGACCAAAGACGACTAATAATAAGTAAAAAGTCCTCCCAAGAATAATTTTGAATTAATGCAAAAAATATCATGACCCAAATCAGTGTACGCCTTTGCCATATCTAAGTTCCATCTGAACCGAATTAAACACCATCTCTAAACCAGTAGAGTACGAATTAAAAGAGAAATGAATCGTTCTCTAAGACATTTGTAATTAATGGAAGAGGGAAATTCAACAATTGATTTGTGGCCTAGTTAATTTTTAACATATATAAAATATAATTATGAGTTTAGGTGAGGAAAACTCTTACGATAAATAGGAAGTAATATTCTCGGCCTTCATATTAATGGGATTTGTTCATCCAAATAAATTGACTTATTTTTTAAGAGGATAAAATCCTTTAATATGTCGAGGAGGAAATCTCATCAATCGTCATATCTAATAAAGAGAGTAATTTCTTTACGTAAAAATCGTTAACATTAAAATATCCCCTTGACGCCTTTGACTTGTTCTCATGTGTCTCTCCAACTTCATCAAAATTTATTGTGCCCCCATTAACGATACCATTCTCACCTCTTATTCTTCATTTGACGGTGTTTAGAGATGGTGTTCAGAGGTGGACTATTTGGAAAATATTCTTTCATGTTGTATTCAACCTTTTTGTTCATCTGTGTATTATGTATTGTTCATAATCATATAGTGCTTTTGAATGAGGATTTGTTCTTTGTCTAATACATGATTGTTCATTTGATTTTTATATTGTATATACAATTGTTCTTTTTGTTAACATTGTTGTTCTTTGTGTATTAACTTGTTTATTTGAGTTTCATATTCAATATATGGTTTGTCTTGTTTAGTCTGTTGATCTTTGTCTAATACATTGTTGTTCATTTGATTGACTTAGTGATCTGATAAAAACATGTGATCTGATGCATATTCCAACAACCGGAAATATATACACTTGGCGAAAAAGTACAATGGATATGGACAATATATATCAAAAATTGATCATGTGATGGTTATTGACCAAATAATGTAATGGTTTCAGTCTATTCAAACAAGAAATCACACCTTCACTACATCTGATCACTGTCCAATTTTAATTGATTTAGACACTAACAATATAATAAAAGGTCATCATTTTAGGTTTGAAAAGATGTGGATGCAGCAGAGAGATCTTGAAAATTTAGTGAAACAAGCGTGGCGATTCGATCATGTAGGATCGCATACGTTTAAATTAATAAAAAAAAACACAACTATTCAAAGCTAAACTAAGTATGGAATAAAATGACCTTTGAAAATATTTATAGGCAAGTTAAAGATGTAGAAGACAAACTTGTACAACTACAATCAGAAGTGTGTAGGCCAAATTCAGGCACTCAGATAAATTTGTAGAATCAACTTAAGAAAAAATAAGAGAGATTAATATAATTTCATGAAACTTATTGGGCGCAGTGAGCAAAAAGTACTCATATTTGATTCTCTGATTCGAACTCTGCTTATTTTCACATAATTGCAATAGGAAGACGTAATAGAAAATGGATAAAAATATACAAACATCTGAAGGTACAATTATCGTAGGAGAAGAAAATATCCGCAGAGAGATACGAAAAAATTACAAACATAGGTTTCTGAAGGGCATATAGATGCTCCTTTGCTACAAAGACAATTGGATCTCATTTCCGCAAAGATTTCTGAAACTGATAATGATTTCTTGATAAGACCAATTATGAATGATGAAATAAAACGCGCAATATTTGAGTTAGGAAAAGACAAGTCACTTGGACCTGATGGAATAACAACTGGATTTTATCAAAGTTATTGGCATATTGTGGGTCCCTTTGTGAACAAAGTAGTCAAAGGTTTTTTTTTTCATTCCGAACATATTCTAAGACAACTTAATAATACTTTTAGGGGCTCGCGACCACCCCCGGACTTGCATTCAATCGTGCCCGTGCATCGTCCTTAGTTGATCGATCGTAATCGTTCTCGATGGTCTCCGCATGACAGTCGACAAGCCGACGTCTTTCAAGGCTAGCCGTAGTGCACGAAGAAGTCTGTGTGCCGCACCGACTCCCTCTTAGGGCTAACATTTTTTTATTGAATTTTTGTATGAGAATTTCATGGATCTTGTATCCGTTTCCCACATATGGTGCCAATTGTTAGCGCACAAATTTTCTAGATGCACTAATTAAGATCTTCTCCCATTCTTTTCTTCAATGATCTCTTGAGCCTCTCTTCGAGACGTGCAAAACAATGGAAAAAAGGGGTGGGGCCTCTAATCTACCTCTGAAGCCTAAGTTAAAAAGGGTTGAAATTGTCGAGCGTCTTTCGAGATCAGAGAATTCAAGCAAGCTAGAGAACATACCTTTCTAAGGGACTGACTTACCATATTTATAGGAGAGGAGGAGGCATATATAGGCATGCCTCTAGGGTCGACCAAGTGCTTATGCCTCATGCAAGTCAATTACTTGCACTTCAAGCATGTCAAGATTCTATCTTATCTTTAAAATAACATTATTGCTCTCCAATTCAATAACTTGTCATAATAATAATAATAATAATAATAATAATAATAATAATAATAATAATAATAATAATAATAATAATGGTGGTGGTGGTGGTAAATTGACGTAATTCGGTTTGTCTGACTTTGTTCCAGGACGAGTTGTGGTTGATGCGGCTAATCGAAAGAGGGTCAAGTATGAAGCTATTTGTCGGGCTATTGGTTATGGTTTTCTTCCCTTCTCCTTTTCTTCTCTAGGGGAATTGGATAAGGATGATGTAGCGTTGCTAAAGCGAGTTCAATAGTTTTCTAAGACTCAAGACATTGGGGCTCGTGTTGCTGCTCATATCTTCACTAGAATAGGATTTGCTATAGCTAGAGGAGTAGGGGCCCAGATTGTATCTCGGCTTCCCACTAATTTTGACTTTGTAAGTTTTAATAAAATCGTGCTGCTACTCATATGTCCTTACCCGGGGAGGCTCTTGATTGTTTTGACATCCACCTTCTTCAACGTGTTTTTTCAAGAAAGCTGCGAACTGTCAAGTGTATTCCCCCTAAGCTGAGGCTTGGCTTTGCTAGAGTTTTCCTTTGTGCTCTTGATAAGGTCCTTGGGAGCCCGAGTGACATGTCGGCTTGGGTACAACTCCTTATTTTGCCTTGTTGCATTTTGACTGCTTTTGTGCCTACCAATAGGGCTCAAAGGCGGTCAGGTGAACGGGAGCGGTGTCAGTTTGATTGTATTTCTCGCGCCATTCTTAGGTGGAAGGATCCCGGAGATAGGCTTGGTTTGGTGCTTGATCGCTTATTAGAGGAGGTGCCTCTCTCTAGGAGTGTGAAGAAATCAAGAAACCCTGATGATGTTAACCTTTTTCAATGTAAGCAAAAACTTGGTGATGGACACTTCACTGCTGCTATTAAGGTCCTTACGTCTTATGGAGTTACCCCATCTAATCTTGACACTCTCCATGAATTGGAGGCCAAACATCCCTACGCCCCCACTCCGGTTTTGCCTTCTTCTCCATTAGGTGAGGATGCTCTCTCTGTTAACAAAGATGTGGTGCTTGATAGGATCCACAGCTTTCCCAAAGGGACTTCATGTGGTCGTGATGGGCTTAGGGCTCAACATTTAGTTGATATTTTGGGAGGGGCTGCTTCTGCAATGGCTGATGATTTGTTACGATCCATCACTGGGGTTGTTAACTTGTTCCTTCGGGGTCAATGCCCTAGCCAGTTGGGAGAGTTCATTGCTAGCGCCCCCCTGACTCCCTTGGTCAAGCCGGGTGGGGGTTTGCGCCCTATTGTTGTTGGCACAGTATGGAGGAGGCTTGTTTCCAAGGTTGCTTCATCTGCAATTGGTCCTTCTATGAACCTTTATTTGCAGGACTTTCAGTTTGGTGTTGGCGTTCTTGGGGGTTGTGAGGCAGTTCTACATTCTGTGAACAGGCTTGTTGAGTCTAAGGGTAATGAGGTTGGACTTTCTATGCTTTTGGTGGATTTCAAGAATGCTTTCAACCTTGTCGATAGGAGTGTCCTGCTCCAAGAGACTAGGTTGAGGTGTCCGTCTATAGCTCCTTGGGTTGAGTTTTGTTACACTCAACCTGCTAGGCTTTACTATGAAGACTCAGTCCTTTGGTCATGTCAGGGGGTACAACAAGGTGATCCTTTAGGGCCTTTATTGTTTGCTCTAGCTCTGCATCCTTTGGTTCAGTCCATTAATCAAGCATGCAGTCTCACCCTCCAAGCTTGGTATCTTGACGATGGCACCATTGTAGGTGATACCCTTATGGTGGCCAAGGCGCTTGACATTATTAGGTCTGATGGGCCAGCACGTGGTTTGTTCTTGAACGTTGATAAAACTGAGCTTTTCTGGCCTGTGGAGGATCCTAGAAGTTTAGGAGAGGGTGTTTTTCCATCGAACATCTCGCGCCCACGCAGTGGTGTCAAACTTCTTGGTGGGTCGGTTAGCTTGGATGTGGGCTTCAGTCGGGACTTGGCCTTGAAGAGGGTCTCTAAAACTATTGCATTAATGGAGGCGGTTAACCGGCTAAATGACCCCCAGTGTGAGCTTCTTCTTCTTCGTAACTGTGCTGGGGTTGCGAAGCTGTCCTACGCCTTGAGAACTTGCTCCCCTATGTCTTTCAAGGATGCTCAAGCTCAGTTTGACCATGCTCTACGCCTCTCCTTAGAGAAGGTTGTCACTGCGTCAGGACCGGGTTTTGGCGATTGGCAATGGCGGTTGGCCACTCTCCCCATCAAAGGAGGTGGTCTTGGCGTCTTTGCTGCTGGAGATGTAATCCGTTATGCTTTTCTTGCTTCTCGGCTTCAGACAAGCACACTGCAGGCCAAGATTTTGTTGAATACGGGTATAGTTTCTCCTGGCTCTTCTTTTCAGCATGCTCTTGATGATTTCAATGCCTTTTGCAACGCCGATGCTATCTCTTTCACCACTGTTTCTCCTGCCCCTCAAATGATGAAAACCCTGGCAAGGTGTTACTTTGGTGTCGTTGAGAAAAGTCTCGTCGTTAAGTACATGCTTAGCCCAAGGGAGGTTGCTGTTCTTAACTGTATTCGTGCTCCTCACGCACAAGATTTTTTGTTCACTATCCCTATTGATGGATTGGGACAGAGGATGAACCATCGCTAGTTTCGTTCTGTGTTGTGCTACAGGCTCATGATACCTCTATTTTCTGATGGTAGTATTTGCCCGAGTTGCAACGTTCCCAAGATGGACAAATGGGGGGATCATGCGGTCTACTGTTCTAGTGAGGTGGGTGTGAAGTTCAGGCATAATTTGGTGCGTGATATCCTAGTTGATATTTGTTCCAAAGTCGGGATCGCGGTGCGGAAGGAGGCTCACATGGGTTTCCTCTCGGAGAATGGGCATGATCTTAGACCGGCTGACCTTTTACTGTTTAATTGGCATCAGGGTAAGGATGCTTGTGTGGATGTGACTGGGGTCTCTCCCTTTGCTGGTGGTGGTGCGAGTTCTTGGGCGCTTGGCCTTGCACAACGCCGTGGAGAGGAAAAAGAAGAAGTACGAGTCCAAATGTGAGGAGAACGGATACAAATTTATCCCATTCGCTTTCTCTACGTTTGGGGAATTTGATAAGGAGGCTTTGGACACGCTTTCACATATTAAGTCTCTTTCTGTTAGCCACTCTAACAATGCTAAGAGTGGTGTTTTTATTTTTCATAGATTGAGTTTTTGCATTTAGAAGGGTGTGGGAGCCCAGTTTGTTTCTAGGCTTCCATCAAACTTCATGTAATTCAGCTTATAATAATGATAATAATAATAATAATTACTCATAATAATTACTCATAATAATAATAATAATATTAATAAAAAATATAAATAACTCATTTCTATCTTATGATAATATTGTAATAATAATATCATATATGACATAATAAATGTCGTGGAAAATATTAATAATATATATATATATATATTACACAATATTTAATTATAAAAAATATTCACACATAGTTACATATTTGATAAATGGGAAGATAAAATCAAGCAACATGAGGAGGATGACAATGGGGTGAGAAAGATGACACAGAAAACTCATTCTCTACATGAGAGATATAAGAACCCTAAATTTGACTGATATGAATATTAGGTGTCAAACAAACACCAAATATTTTTCTTTAATGAGTGAATTTCACAAAACCACTCGTAAATGGGTTTGTGCATAAAATCATCCGTAAAAATTGAAATTTCAACAAATCACCCGTTAAAAAATTTTGTTTGTAAAAAAGCACCTGTAAAAATATTTTGTTTGCAAAAGACCACCCAAGTCAATAATTTCGTTAAGTTTTCCGTTAGAAACAAAATTTTATTATTTTCACTACTAAAACACCACTTTTTACCATTCAAACACAAAAACCCAAACCCTAAATTTTGAATTTGTGATTTGTGAATGTTTTCTTACCTTGATCTGAAGAAAGAGATATCAACACCTCTGATTCTTTGAACGAAAGCTCAAACACGAAATACCAATTCATCTCCTTGGATCGGAGAATTCGGATTGATTGAAGTTCATTTGTCCTCCTCATTCTTTTTCACGCAAAAAATGGAATTTTAGTTTTTGTTTTGACGGTATTAATTTGAGAGCATCTTTGTAACTTTCTTATAGTAGCTAACAGGAAATATAGTGGAATTATGGACTTGGTGGTATCTCGTTCTTCAAATCTAGGTAAGAAAACATTCACAAATCACAAATTCAAAATCCGGGGTTTGAGTTTTTGTGTTTGAATAGTAGAAATTGTTATTTTAGTAGTGAAAATAATGAAATTCCAATTTCTAACGAAAAATTTAACGGAGCTGTTAATTTTGGTGGTCTTTTGCAAACATAATATTTTTACGGGTGGTATTTTTGCAAACGAAATATTTTTATATGTATTTTAATGAAATTTTAAATTTTACTGGTACTTTAATATACAAAACTATCATTCTGTTGAACAAAATATCCTAATTCCCACATCGAAAACTATACGCAAACACCACTAGCATATAAAGGAGGGTGAAGCTCTTCCCATTGACTTTAGCTTTTGGGTTAAAAGGTGAATATCAACTTTATATGCGAAGTGGTAAAAACTCCCGATGCGTCACTCGATTATTTTGGCCTCAATAATTTAACATGATACCAGAGCGTGTTTGGTCCGGGTCTAGTTTTCCTAGTACAAATTTGGGTGTATGGCTAAAAAGAGATTGAGACGTCAATCACCCATTTTTTTGGTGGCTAGCTAAAAAGAAGAGATATTGAGATGCTAGACCCATAGAAATAAATACAAAAATTGTTCAAGTACTAACTAGGTCAGGCTAGTTACTACTTAAGAGGGCGTGTTGGAACAAAAATTCCTAATTCACACATTGAAAACTATATATACCCAAACTCCACTAGCATATAAAAGAGGGTGAAGTACTACTCATTAACTTAAACTTTTAGGTTAAAAGATAGATCTCAATTTTGATAAAACTCTCCACATATTACCCATTTTTTTCGGTCCCAAAATTATTCACATATTGTTTTGTTAAATTCACCCTTGTTTAATTTCTCAATTCCGATGCCTGATTCCGGACGGGCCTTATTCAGCATATCGAGCCCATAAGAGTTGGGACTTTCCTCGAAAATGAGCTCTGAGTGAGTACTGAGTAGTATAAGAGCTTATAAGCGTGTAAGTTATTGGGCGGTATATTTTCAGAACAAAAGTTTCAGAGAGTGGAAAATAAAATAAACAAGCGGCAAGGACACGTAAAGTAGAAACAGACAAACTTATGGTGTATGTGTCAAACTCGCGTGCCACGCGTCATAAAAAGGTTAATACCAGCATGCATACAGAAAGCAGTATAACTATTACCATCCTTGACTGCAACTTAATTGAAGTAACAAGTGAAAACAAAAAAACAGAGCGTTTTCTTTGCAATCTATCAATCAATCCAGACCAACTAAGCCCATATATATAAAGAAGAGATCGAGAAAATGGTGTCGAGTTTTGTATGGAAGAACTCCATGTTGCAGCTATCAAAGGCTTTACCTCAACCACCTACTTCTGCTTTCCTTCCCAGAAAAGTGTCCAGGATCTGTCTCTCCTCTTCTTCCTCGCAGGTATATATATATATATATACATGTCCTAATAGTTTATTAGAGTTAGAAAACATAATTAAATATATGAGTGATTAATACTAATAGTTATGATGATCGGATGATGATGATGGCAGAGCCGATACGGGGAAGATGAAGAACGACACGGGAAAGAAGCGATGAAAGAGGGGTTAGAAGCCACCAAGCGATCCGCCGATGAGATGAAGGCGGGGCTAGACGACTCGGAAAGCCGGACGGGAGCGCGGGACTTGGGCGACATCACCAAGGAAACCGCCCGTAACGTCTCGGGGAAGGCGAAGGAGGGGACGGAACGAACGGCCGAGAAGATTCAAGAGATGAAGAACGACGCCAAGAAGAAGGCGTGGGACACGACGGAGAGAGCAAAGTCGAGCATGCACGAAACCAAGGAGAGAACGAAGCAGGGCATGCAGGACACCAAGGAGGGGGCGGAGGAGGCGGCCGGAGAAGCCAAGGAGAGGGTGAAGGGGGCGGCCGGGTGGACGGCCAAGAAAGCCAAGGAAGGGACCGAGGGAGTCGGGGAGGCCGTCAAGGGGACGGTTCAAGGGGCGTGGGACGCCGCTAAGGGTGCGACGCAGAAGATTAAGGAGACGGTGGTCGGGAAGTCGGATGATTAGAAGTCGCCTGAGGAGTTGATGGAGGATCATCTTAAGAAGCGGGCGGGAGATGACCCTAGAAAGTAAGTGTATTCGGAGGTGATGGTTGATGCCGGGTAGATGGATTGTAATCAAGCCTTTTTCTGTACGTGTCTTTGGTGTTTTAAGTGACAATAGTTTGTTGTTTTAATTCGCACCTGGCCCGGTTGATGATTCAAAATATAATATATGGTTTCCACTTTGAGTTTCTTAAGAATATACATGTATTAATTGTTGCGGGAAGTGATTTTTGCTGTATAAGTACTAATCTCCCAGTTGTCACTTGTTGTAAAACTGCTGCTATTAGTCACTAGTAATGTATGCCTGAATGAAGTCAAATTAAAAACAATATTACTGAGCTGATTATGAGGGACCTATTTGAAAGAAAATAACTCAAGAGGGATCTAGGTTTTTTTTTAAAAAGTTAGAATTCGAAATACCAAATATGGTTGATAGTTTTAGAGGCCATTAAAAAAATGATAATTGAGAACGGCTAAGTGGGTCAATAAAGAAGCCACCCGAGGCAAGTAGAATACACTGATGAGGTAGTTTCTTCACAATAACAACCAAATCATCAGGCACCAGGAAAAGGAGGATGGATTTACAAAGAGGAAAAAAGACGATCAGGAAGGAGTGGCAGACTAGAATCGAAACCCTAGACTAGAGAAAAGAAGCTAGGGTGTGTGGCATGGCGCATTCTTTTGCAAAGAACAAAGTATAAATAAATTCTAATGTTCTACGTACACAACACATTAATTGAACCCCCAAATGTTAGCTATACATAGGTTTGTACGTCCAAGCTTGAACATATGCAATGATGAAGAAACTGGGAACGAGAAGATGCCTGTAAAAGGAGCAATTTAAGAGGTGACAACTGAAGGGAATTTAAGAGGCCACAACATTCCAACCTAAACTTTTATCTTATCAAAAAAATGAAGGGAGAGGTTAAGGGCTGTCACAACATGATCCGACTCGACCTGACCCACTTGACTTTGAATCGAATCAACACCGAAAAAACTTAAAAAGTGTATACTCGAAACTGGTTTGACACGAAATGGTAAAAAGCCCGAAACCGAGATTAATTTGTATTTCGTAATCGATTATATTCAAATGGACTAGCCTAATTCAACCAGATACTCGATGCTTACCCGATTTGAAAGCATCTGATATTTGATATTACCCCCGACCCAAAATCATCCAAAAATCCGAAGTTACCCGACCTGAAATCATCCGAAAATCTGAAGTTATTCAACCCGAAATCATCAGAAAATTACATTATATTTTTAAATATTAATAATAGTGACAATTTATTATAATTGTGTTTTTTGAGTTTAAAAGAAACATTAAATACTTTGACCCTAGAGTAATTAAGCTACAAAAATCATTATTCAATATATGGTCTCAATCGAAATTCAACCCATAAAATATGACAAAATTGAAACTCGACTCACACAAAATCTAACTAAACCTGAAATCCAACTTATTGAAATCTAGTTGGACCGAAACCTGATAACCCGACTGAAATTGACTCGAAAACTCGACTTATTAAAATCTAGTTGGATTGAAAACCGAATAGCCCGAAAACCCGACTTTCCCTGATTAATTGTGCACCCGACTTGAAACGGTCTAACTCAATTTGACCCGATTGTTTAAATATCCGAATTTGACCTGGATTCCAATATACCTGAAACTGAAATGATCCTACCCGAACCCACACAACATTGTACTTGGTTTCAAGACAAATGAAGAGGCCGCTGAAGGTCTGATGGCTACACGCCTTAATTGTACTACCATAATACCATGACCATTGCTTGACCTTGATGAATGTTTGAAATCACGGATCTTATAATAATGACTTTGTGACTGTTTAGGTCCCCCGTTCCCCTCTTATGCTCTGTATATTTTCTTAGGATAAATGCTTGCAAAAACCAGGAGTAGTAAAATTGTGAGGGGAAAATATGTAATCTTCCTAGTACAAATATAAAACAAAAAAGTCTTTTTAAAAATTTGAGCAACATGGCAAAATTGAAATATTTTTTGATTTTTGATTTCTCATTAATAATCCACTTTTACTTTAACTACTTTCCCACTATCTCAAAAACTACCATCCACTCTTTTCTTCTAAACAAATTAAAATTTTATAATTTTTATTACTAAAGGTAATAAGATTCAATCGTGAAAATTTATTCTGAATAAATATTTAAATTATAAGTTAGAAATAAAATTATTTTAAAATATACCCGTGCAAGGTACGGGAATAACACTAGTTTGTAAGTATAGTAATAAACAATCTTGCCCTAGCTAGGCCCATATTAGAATAGTACTAGTATTATTTGTAACTTTTGGACTCACCCACTAATAATCGGTATTCGGGCCCTTTAGAATCTGGGCCCATCCTTGGCAGTAATTCCCCTGCTTTTGGGCATCCATCAATAATATCATTGGCACTACATTATACACTTTCTCCATTCTTTACCCAAAATTGTCATAATTCATTCTCCCTAATCACATTCCTTTTCCTGCTAATTTGCCCCCTTACAAGTAACAAGCCATATGCAATCTCCGATCCCTTTATTTATCTTTTCCTCCTTTATACTTATCCGCTCCGTTCAAATTTTCACATAGGACGATAAAGACGACAAGCCAGTACAGTAGGTACAAATCAAATTTATGCGTATATGAAGAAAAATAGCGACAATGAAGAAAGGTTTCCTCTTTATTGATTCATTCATGAAAGTGGGAACACGTACACAGAGAGCGAAGACTCATAATAGACCGACCTCCATACCAAGCACAAGCGTGCAGTCACAGTAGCTACTCCTGACACTCCTGACATCCTAATCCAGAATCCAACACAACTTAAACACTTCTTCTTTTCCTTTTTTTTTTCTTTCGCTTAAAATCAATAAAACTCAAGATGCAGGGGAGTTTGAATTAATTAATTAAGGTAAGTACTCTAATGCCCAAACTGCTCCTCGTCGGAGGTTGGCTTACGGCAGCGGCGCGTCGGGGGCTCGTAGGCGAAGGGGCCCACTTTGTAGAGGTTGTAGGGAATGGGGGCAAGCGTCTCCTGCGGCTTGAGCAGCGCGCCCAGGCGGCCGCCGTTGATGTTGGTGGGGCGCCTGCACTTGGCACCGGCGGGCGCCGCCGCCAGGTACACGTGGCAGTACTTGGCGACGTTGTAGGAGACGACTCCCTTGGGGGCCTCCGCGAAGAAGTAGCCGTTCTTGTCGGTTGTCGCGTTCTTCATCACCACCGATTTCAGGGTCCTGCACTTGAGCACCACCGTTGCACCTGCTCATATTACATAGTTCATCCATTACTTACATTTTTTCAATAAAATAAAGGTTAAATTTTTGTCATCTTATTATTCCGAGTAACTTTTTTGAAAGACTCAACATTTATAACCTGATGTGTAAATGGGGGGACCCACGCAGACCAGGTACCAAAGTTGTGTATGATTAATGAAGAACTATTTGTTCAAAATTTGAAATTCAATGTTACGGAATTAAACAAGCACAAAAATATTTTAAGAAAAGGTCTGGGTACAAACCGGAAAGTGGGTTGGAGCCGAGGAGGGTGTCAACTCCGGAGTAGGAGCAGTTCTTGCAGTAAACAACACCTTGTACAGCCACCGGTTTATCGGGATGAGGAATGTATGGAGTGGGGGGCTTCACCGGGGGAGTAGTCGGAGGCTTCACTGGGGGTTTAACCGGCGGGTGAGTCGGTGGCTTGGTGGGAGGCTTGACCGGGGGAACCGGGGGCTTAGTAGGGGGCTGAACCGGAGGCTTGGTAGGTGGCTTGACCGGAGGGTGAACCGGGGGCTTAGTAGGAGGAGTCTTGACCGGGGGCTTAGTAGGAGGGGTCTGGACCGGGGGCTTGACCGGCGGGTGAACCGGAGGCTTGGTAGGGGGTTTAACCGGGGGTTTAACGGGTGGGTAAGTCGGGGGTGTGGTGGGGGGTTTAGAGGGAGCGTAGGCAGGGGCACCTGGATGGGGATGGGGGTGAGGGTGGTGGTGGTGGTGGTGGTGGTAGGAGGGGGCAGGGGCCGGCGGGAGCTGGGCGGAGGAGGAGACCAAGAGGAAAGCAAGGTGAGAGAGGAGGAGGAGGAGTTTGGGGTTGGACAGCCCCATTTTTTAGGGTTGGGTGTGGGTTTTGGGAGCTTGTTTGGGTTAGTGGGAGCTATCCAAGTTGGTCGTATTTATAAGCTAGGCTCTTAGGCTTGAAGACCAGTCACAAAACTCGAAAGTGATCAATTTGGAGTGAATATAGAAGAAATCATTTTTTACAAGGAAATAATTATCCATAATTCATCTACAATTTAAGAGAATCACCCTAAAGTATAATTTCAGATTAAAATTTTATATTTTAAACTCTTGTAAGTATTTTTACTTTTTAAGTTTTTTAAAATAAACAAAATAATTTTCTATCTAAATTCGTTTTTGGTTTAAAGTAAAACAAGGCTTAAATTTTATTTTTTAAAAATAATTATATAAGAATGAGTGGCTAAAAGGTGTGAGTTCGTTCTTAGTCACAAAATTCGGTTCTCTAAGAAACATGAGTGATTCGAAAAGTCAGGAAAATTGAAGATTAATTTTTACAATCTTCAAAGTAAAATTGAAGATTGAGATGAATATTTAATATAATCATTTTTATTTTCAAAAGTAATTTTAGAGTTTGTTTAAATCACCAAGATAATGACATTATCTAGCATTATAATGCAAGATTTAATATAAAATTATATTAAATCTTACATTATAATGTAATATAATGTCGGCCTTATTTCACTTGTGGGTATAAAAGGTATTTTGGGTAAAAGGTGATTTTTAAAATTTTGAAAAATGTAAAAAATAGATAGAGTTGTACGGATTTCAAAAATATTAAAAGTAGTTTTTAAGTAGAAAAGACTTTTGGGTAGAAAGTGAAAAACAAGGCCGTCATTATCCTGGTGATTCAATATTTTAAATAGTCTTCTTACCAATTTCATAGTAATGAACGACTACCCTACAAAATTTTATGCAGGCAATTAAATTTTTTAAATAGTCATCTTATTTATGGAAATAATTAAAAGTTATAAATAATCATTATTACATAAAAAGCATTTTATAAGGCTTGAAAAGACTTTTTAGCTATATATGAAAGATATTTTGTGGCCTCATAATCAAAGGTTAAAGAGAGTTTTTTGGAGCAGAAAATCTCGTTATTTCTATTAATTCATAACATATAAATACAAGGATTATAATAAGGTTATAGTACAAGATAGATCTTGTGGCCCAAGGAACATATACAAGTAATGATAGAAATATAGATATATGGATAGAAATTTTAATATAACTCTAATACTCCCCTCAAGTTGGAAGATGAAGATCTTGAATGTCCACCTTACTAAACAAAAACGTAAACTGTTATAAACCAAGAGCCTTAGTAAGAATGTTAGTAGGCTGTAAATATGTACGAATGTGATCTGTCTAAAACTTACTAATGATCAAGAAAAACTAGATTAGCAATAATATGTAGAGCAACATAATTAACTATCATAGAAAAGTCGCATAGTCTCATAATGAACAATCCCAAGAGAATGCAAAGTGACCATAGCCAAAGAAAGTCACAACAAGCAACTGCCATAACCCGATATTTAGCCTCAATAGACGAGCAAGAAACAATCTTTTGTTTCTTGGCGCACCAAGAAACGGGAAATGAGCCGAGATGTACAAAATAGCTCGTGATAGAGCGACGTGTGAGAGGACATGTCGCATAATCCAAATCATAGAAGGTAGTAAAATGTAGAGTACATTTCTGAGATAGAAAAATACACTAACTAGGATGAATCTTAAGATATCGAAGGACAGATTTGCATACTCATAAACCTGCTCCATGTTGGGCTTGTCATCACTCATCCATCATCTTGACTTAGTAGGTGACCTCAGACAGCCTTATTAGGTGACCTCAGACAGCCTTATTACCAAACATAAGTTTAGCAGATTTGTGGGTAGCCAGTAAATCAAAGACGGAGTTGGTAACATGACTTAGTAGGTGACTTCGGACAATCTTATTATCAAATTGGTATTTTTTCAATTCTGAGTCAGCTATTGTAGTTGAATTACCTTCTTGGGAGTCGTGGATACCAAAAATAGCATGATCGATTGGAGGGGGACGTAAGAATTTAAAACTAGTTTTTTTTCTTGTGAGAGATTGGTGACAATCATCTAATATTTCAAGGATATCACTAAGAATTAAAAAAAAAACATTGAATTTCAATCCAAATAAACAATACCTCAGGATACAACATGGCTTTATCTAAATACTTAATAAAAAAACTCACAATTTTTAATAAGGTAAAAATTTAGAGAGGGTCAAACTAAGTAAGACCTTGACTAATGACATTTTTACGGATGAGAGTACTGAGTTTTAGGCGTAAACCCATCTAAGTACATAATTAGAATGAGCAAGGCTAACAATTTTATAAGTCGATGCATTTACTTTCCTAGGCACATACATAAAACAGAAATCAACAAAATATTGCATTTGAATCCTAAATGTCTGCACGCATAATCTCTATTTACCATGAACACGTCGTAGGCCCATTGATGACTTTTATAGGAATAAGATTGTCCCATTTTATTTCTAACTGATAGACTCCAGAGATCTAACCATGAAAATGCCTTTACTCTTTGTATAAAACTAAGTTTATGCTAGTAAGATCGATCTGAAACCACATTAATATTGTTCTCGTGTATGTAAATTGTAATTAATCAAAAATAATTAGTCAAATTTTCGAACTTCTCCTTAATTTGAAAGTGAAATTTCTATTATTATTTCGTGTTGTTTCTCATAGGCTATAAAGCATGTGTCCTACCCTACCCCATTATAGTTAATCATGATAGGAGGCAAAAGAAAGGGACAGGAAAGATCTTCTTTTTCGAATGCATTATGAAATAAAACTGTAGGTTGACGTGGGATATGCTGAAGCTCGAGAGCGATCAAAAGTTAATTAGAGCATCTCTATTTTAAAAATTACATTAATAAAATACTAATAATAAATTTATATTTAGATTGTAGCGTATTAATTCTCCCTCGTTGACAATCGACTTTTCCTCAATTCGGAAATCCAGAAAAGACTCGGAACTCGTATCAGTTGAGCATAATTCTCCGGGATCGAAACCCGATTAACCAATTGTAACCTAACGTTACTCACTGGAACAATTTCATCATTAGCATTGAGCCCTCTAATAGGCATTTCTTCGAACACCGGTTGTACAACAACAAACAATTATAGAATTTTGCATCAAAATCCTTTGCAGAGACGTAGCAGACCCTTTATCCTCATCAATTACAACAATTCCTAGCGTCTCATTTGTCGGACTTCTACAAACAACTAATCAATGGTTCATGCTCACATGTGGCCAATGAAGTTCATACGCATGAAAAGAAGACGCAGGGGCCAAAATTTCTTTAGAATGCGGCGGCTACGGGCAGGCAAAAGCGCGACGAATGGGGTCGCGAGCGCAAGAGTGGTGGTCGTGGGCGTGAGCCTGGTCGCTGGGGTAGGGTTTCGCGGTGGCTCGTTCGTATCTTGGAGAGGAATCGCCATTTCATTTAGTTTGCAGTTGATCCGGTCACCAGAGAACAATTCCAATCGACAACATCTGTGACACCCCTATACCCTATGACGTATGCTTAGTAATAACTTATTTCTTATATAAACAGATAATTCACATATAGCAACTATCCAAGGAAGCAGACAACAACAACCATAAAGGGTTGCACACACACACACGCATAGGTAGTTACTTCTTATGCTAAAACATCTATTACTCTAACTTCTATTACAACCCATATGTCTATGATGCAAATGAGGAGGAGAAGGTTGCATTGAGCTTCAGCCGGCCGACCTGTATGAATGTGACCTCTAAAAGAGACACACTTCAGAAAGAGCTAGCTGAACCTGAAAAATTGTTTTGCGATTTACATGAGTCGCATACTCAGTGAATATAAACCATCATCAATTATTTCACACAGAGTCAAACATTTAGTCCATATACATATACATACATATCATATATATGTCATATCTGAATTTAATTACTATGCGAATGCAAATGCTGATGTTTCCGATTCTTTATTCTGTGAACTGTTCAAGCCTGAATCTGCCCCGGATTTCCATTACCAACTTCTCCTTTCTTTCTTTTTTTTCCATTACCGCCATTACCAACTTTTAGGCATCTTAGGCCTCATTTGCTCAATTACCATCTCTTAGGCATCTCAGGCCTCATGTACGACCCGTAGGTCTCTTTTGTATACAAATTCAGGGCAAGATAGTCACAGATCCTTTTAATCTCATGCAATATGCTATGCAATCAAGTGCATCCTATAACCATATATCATCTGCCATCTGTTAACATACCTTTTGTGCAAACAACTCTGGAAATTTCAGAGCTATCACATCTATCCATATAATCCATATAACACATATATCCATATAGCTCATATAGCACATATATTCATATACCTCATATACCACATATAGCGCATATATCCATATATTCATATTTCACATATAACACATAGGGTTGAATCTCCGATCTATACTCACCTGTTTAAAGCAAATACTATATTTATCCCCCTTGACTCTGACCACGGTCTATTACTTGGGCTCCTATATGTAACCCAATGCAAATTAGGCTATTTACTCTTATAAACTTTAACCCCAAATGCAATGAAATGACAGAATGCATTATAACTTCTTGCATATATATCCAAATCCTTTAAAACTTGACAACAATAAACTATATATATAAAGGAACATTTTTCTAGTTCAAACCTTTATGAAAAACTTGATCAAAGGGCTCCCTAATATCATTACAAGGAAAACCCTAAAATTACTCTTGAAATCTTTTTCCGAATATAAATCCGATATCGAAAACACCCTTTGAAAACTATAGATCAACTGATTTCTCAATCAAAAGCAGCTGTAGATCTAAATCAGGAAAAATTAGGAAAATCCAGATAAACCAATAACTAATTAAAAACTTACCAAACTACGCTTGTACTTCAAGATTAAAACCCGATAGAAGAAATCTTATACCAGATTCAGCAAAAACAATTAAAACTCAAACTCTTTTCTTTCTTTTTTTTCCTCCTCTCTTTTTCTTTCTCTCGAACTCCATTTTATCAATCTCTGTATTTGTCTTCCTTTGAAAGAAAGAACATGACAACTTCCAATATAAATCACGTAGGTCGGCTAACTTTAGGAAAAATTACACTTTCCACCCTCAAATCTCTTTTACTACAAACTTTATCCTGAAATATATAATAATTAATTTTTTTAAAAAACTTTTTAAAATATAATAAACTTAATTCAAAAATAAATATTACCTTTAAAAATTTACTATATATCATGCCAATATGCTATGCATATACTATTAACCTTATATGAATGCAGTATGACGTATGCTTTTTGGTCGGGGATGTTACAACATCCATCATAGATGCATCTTCCGTTGAAAGAGATGAAAGCATCGGTAGCAGATTCTTCATTCTTGAAGCAAAGTTTTGAATGAAATGCCTTTGAATGAAACCTATGTCCAGGCTCAATCTCTCAAGATCATCTATAATTCCAAATACTATAAACACTTGCTCCAATACGTTGCAAGAAACTGGGTAGAGTTCCCAATGAATCTTGATATACATAGTTCGGTTCTCTAGCGGATGACCTCTATTAACGCCGATTCGATTCGTGAGCAATAACGCCATTAGACGACGCTATTAGCATACAAAGATTGTAAAGTTTAGCGATGAAAGCACCAATTGATACGATAATCCTTAGGATCCCGTACCAAAAAAGTTGTAAACAATAACAATAGAACCAGTGAAGGGGAGAAGGGATTAAGGCCAGGGGAAAGAGTGACTCAGACAAGGCAGGGGAGAAGACAGATGAAAATTAAGGCAAATGATAATTTTCTGATTAATTAGAAAGCATAACAATAACCCTACCGATTCAATAAAAATATCATGAGAAAGAATCGAAAAAAAAATTCTAAAAAAAAATAAAATTTTATTTAAAAATTATATTAATTAATTAATTACTAACAATAACTCCTAGGCTAAATAATATCTATCACAAAATAAGTGCAATTCGTTTCTTCCATATTCGTGAAGTTATTAGTAGGACACATGCTTTTCTACATGCGAATATGCGATAAAAACAAGAAATCACGTTCAAACTAAACACTTGTACATTGTAAAAGAAAAAATGACACAAACATACTAAAGAGATCATTATTTTTTTTGGTAGAAAGAGATCATTATTTTTTGTTTATATTAGACATGCACTTAAGTCGTTACAAGAAGGAGATATAATTAAAATTAATCTAGGAAGGCAAGCAACCTTTTTTTTCCTTAAGATGTTTGAACAAAATTATTGTATTTGGCAATAATTACGGTTAATCAAGGAAGACTTATAAATGACATGTATTGATAATTTTTTTTAATAGGGTAAAGATTAGCATCATTGCAAGTACTATTTAGATTCGTCTAAAATATTTACGAAAAATGAGAACTAGTTACTAATAAATTCTAGTGAAAAATGGACAAATCGTTATTTGAGGAGTTCAAAACGATAACCTTAAAATACCACCCCTAATATTTAACTGCTGGACCAAATGACCGAAGCAATGTATGGATACCTTCTTGATCGTGAGAGCGTACATGTTGCACCAATTTGAGTATTTGACGGCCTGTGGTTATAGTTTAATATTATATTTGTACTTCCACCAAAAAAATATTATATTTGTACTAGATAGTACGTGGAAACAGTAGAATAGGAGATCGTACGTATGGAATTGGGAGTTTGAGTTCCGATGGGATATTTAGCGTAGTTTACATTCATATCTCTGCATGCATACTTTTAATTTCCTCGAATTATATATATATATATACACGGTAATTAAGAGATATATAGTGATAGTCGCAGGCTAGCAGATTGGTCACATGGTTTCATTTAGCGGTGTACGTACGTAAAATTAAATCTTTCAAACTTATTGTAAAATGATGAATAAGAAGATCTCTAGCAGATCGATCCAGCGCAGTGGGATTCTTCTTTCTATCTTCGCGTATCGTTCGCTAGCCTAAATGAATTTAACCATGTGCATGGTTAAATGGTTCATTACAAGTCCCAAAATTAACTAAGGCTTTAAATACAGGTACTTAATTAAGAAGTGTGCCAAAAGAGATCAACACTTGGATAAATTGGAGTAAAATGTACTCGATCATGTACACCCAAGTTGACTTAATTGATAAACGATACGAAATACTGATGGTCCAAGGCAGGGGCTGAGATAGAAATTTACCCCAATGGAGCTAAAATCGTTGTCAACACCAGAAGAAACGGCTTATATATATGATCGAGGTATGCACATTTACCATAGGGTACCAATTAATTTACCCTTCGTGTATAAGTAAGCTAAATTAGGACCCTTAATTATAACGTTTCAACCAAAAAAAAGTACCCTTATAGTATAGTGTATTATTCAAAGTTTACACTGTATTGATATAAAATCTTTATACATATATGCACTTCTTCTTTCTTTCAACTAGTACTCGTATTATTGAAATGAATTTCGTATTATTTTTTATAGTCATGCATCAATCTATTTAAATCATCTTGAGATTCTAAATAAAAGTTTAATTATATAACTAAAATATTCCCTCTTATCCAAAAAAATGTTGTTTTAGCAAAAAGCTCTACTATTAAGAAATACTAATTAATGACCCATCAAACTCACTTATCTCTATATATGCGCGCCAAGGTAAAATATTCATTAATTGATCAATAGGCATTTAAATGGCAATTATGTATGTGTAAGTGGGGAAAGATTTCCAATGAGAGTAATAAATTGAGAAACAAATAACCAATGAGATAAAAAATTAAAAATATTTGTGCAATAAATTTTCATATGAAAAATTGAATGACATTTAAATAGGATCAAATATTAATAGTTTAAACGTCATTTAATTTGAATAGGAGTATTTGTAGACAACTTTTCATATTAAATATTGAGAATAAATTAACCTTAATACGGAGTATATAAGACCGATAGACTGACTACTCATTCTAATTTTAATTGATTTTTGGGAAAAAAAATACGGAGTATTGTATAACACATGTGAGTTGATATTGGCACATTTTTCCATTTATTGACCCGTTATGTAATTGAGATCTTTTGTTGTTGTAGGAAGTTCAATAAGAAAGAGTTAGCTTATGTTCTTTTAACATGATCCGTAAACAAAGTCTTCCATTAGTTTAGTTACTAAGGCATCCATATTCTATACATCTATCAATCCATAAGATTTTTTTATCAATATCACTCAAATAAAGAATATAACCTTTGTATCGAGATTCAAATAACCAAAATGCTAACAATACAAAAACGACTAACACATACTCCCTCCGTCCCATAATATTTGTCCATCTTTTCATTTCGGTTGTTCCAATAAGTTTATCCATCTTTCAAACTTTCCATTTATATCATACTTTTCTTACCATATTACCCTTATTCAATCTTATATTTTACCCCCATTACCCACCTTTCCCATCAACTTTATTACTTTTTTCTATAAAATTACAAAATTACCCTCATCCAATCTTATATGTTACCCCAATTATTCACCTTTCCCATCAACTTTATTACTTTTTTCTATAAAATTGCAAAATTACCCTCATCCAATCTTATATATTACCTTCAATTATCCACCTTTTTCATCAACTTTATTAATTTTTAAACTTTTTATACCCTAATTATTCAACTTTTCAAATTTGTATTAATTATCGTGCTAATTGTACTTTATGGACAAACAATTTGGGACGGAGGGAGTACCAAATTTCGTATTATTATAACCTTTTTAAAGAATAGCTCGATGGAAAGTTAAAATTCAAAAAATGAAAAATGAGAATAAAATTGAAAGCAATGAACGATCTGAAATGGAATATGGTGGGGGAGGTTGGAAAAGGATAATGTACCGACGTAGGGCCAATGTCCGATGCGTTCCCCTGTAATCGGATGTGAATTAAATAATGGGTGGTGATGGAGGAAGCTACGAGGCTACGCCACCTGACGGCATCCAAGGCTCATCCATGGATTTCACCGACATATCCCACGGTCTCTCCTGGTCATTACACTCCCCATTATTATCCCCGAGATTCGAGCCACCGGCTTGTTTATTTTTATCGATTAATCTCTTTATAAAAGGTTTAATTACGGTGGAGTTTTAAAAAAATAACATACTGTATGTCAGAACTATTAAGAAAATGAGAGGAAAAAAAACAACTAATAAAAAGAGGAAAATGTTATAATAGTAATGGGTAAAAGGGAAAAAAGTAGAAAGGCAAAAAAAAATTAACAAAAAGTTAAAAGAAATAGATTTCTTATTGAATAATGTGGATAAAATGTGAGATTAGATAGAGAACAATATTATAAGAAAAAATTGATATAAAATTAAAGGTGAAAAGATGGATAAACTTTTTAGGATACCCACAAAGAAGTATTGGATAAATTTTATAGGACGGAGGGAGTACGATATTATGATGACATCTTTTATCATATCCGTAGTATTTTTACCAATAAGATTATTTTATTGTAAGGACTACTACTACTAGCTAGGGATGTTCAACGGGTCGGGTCGCTCGTCACCCGTACTGATCCAACCAGTGCGGGTCAACCCGTACAACATCAATAAGATTATTTTGTAGGTTGCGGGTCGACCCGCAACTCGTGCGGATCGCGTTGCTAGTCAATTTTTTTTATTTTGCGGATCGGGTTGCCGGTCGAAATTATATATTTTTGTAATTTTATTAATATATAAAAAACCTTTCACATGATTTTTTATAAAAAAATTTTTTTGGGTTTGTGGGTAAAAATCATTTTTTTTACTCAATTGACTTGGTCAAATGTGTCAAGCGGGTCAACCTACAACCCGACCTCTGGGTCGTGAGTCAGGTCGGCCCGACCCGACCCGTTGAACATCCCTAACAACTCTCCTGATTAACAAAATACTATTATATTTTTTTATTTTTTTAAAAAATTACTACCAACAAACTATTAATAACTACAAAAATAAATGTATAAAGTAAAAAAACTAATAGAACAAGTATCTTAAGATAAAAAAAATTAAGACTATAAAGACTAAAATTTTTAATATTGAAAAATATAAAATTTATTTCCTTTTAACAAAAAAAATCTGTATGAACTTTGTTAAAATTAATCATACATAAAATTTCTTTATTCTCTTCAAACGTATACTATAATACCAAATACTCAATTGATTGATATAGTGGTAAAACGATCCTAGACTTTTTTTGGGTTGATTAAGAGATATGAGTTTGACATTAATTGGTGGTATGTATGGAGATAATTTTGGGAGAATTCCTTTAAAATGAGACTATAATGTTGTCGCGGACTAGAGTGATATTAACAGATCTAACCGAAAAACTATAATGCATTACGCATGCGCAAGACAGAAAAAAAAAATGAAACTCACACTGCATATGGTAAAAGTTAAGATCTTATGCTAGATTAAAAAAACATAAACTATAAGGAAAAAACAATAAATACCATGTTAGGATTACACCAGTTAATACATAACAAAAAAAACCACTTAATGCTACAAGCTCTCATTCGTAGGACTAGGCAAAAAAAACCATAACAAAAAAAACGAACCGAAAATTCGACAAACCAACCACTTCTTACGGTTACCGAACCGAAACTTTTTTTTTTCCGGTTATGGTGAACCAACCGATACTTTTAATGGTTTAACGGTTTGGATACGGTTACTAATATTTTCGCGGGCGGTTAACCGATGAACCGATAATATTTTTTATATATTATATATTTTTAAAAAGGAATTTATATATCTAATAAATTTTAGTTAATAATAAATCTATTTTAACAACTAATAACTACTATTATAAAAATAAATAAATTCTATCATAGTAGCACTGTGAAAAGTAAATGCTTTCTGAGAGTAAAAGGGCAAAGCACACTTCATAATTTTGATGTAGCTTCTGCCTAATTATGAGATTTCTAAGAGCTTAATATGTTACTCGTGTGTTTGTTGCTTGTATAAGACTGTTTGTTGCTTCTGTTTTATGATTTCTAAGTGTTGTAAACTTTTAATTCAGGCTGTGATTTATAAGTGTTGTAAACTTGTAATTGTAGGCTGAGATTCGACCAAAAAAAATTGCAGGCTGAGATTATAAATTTGTGTTTAACTGTTTGTTGCTTGTGGTTATTAATTTTTAATACAAGAATTAATGTTAATAAATAATAATTAGTCATGGATTGGCTTTTGTTTTGGCTGATTTTTTATTAAAAAAATAATTACACAAGTTGGTTAACCGATAAATCGTACCGAGTTTCACGATTAACCGATAACGAACAGTACGATTATTGTTATTGAAATTTACTAATTGAAGTTCCGGTTAACCGAAACTCCTGTTAACCGACCGTGCCCACCCCTACTCATCCGCATGTATGCTTTAGGACGTCCTCCATAAGGATTTTCTAATTCTTACCTCATCAAAAAAAATAATGAAATTTAAAAAGTTTCAAATTCCAAAATCGAATTACAATGCACTACTTCCTTTAAAGTATAATTATTGGGCAATTTTAAAGTTCAGAATTAATTTGGGCCTTGTGGGCCTAAGAATATCACGTGGAAGGCCCATGAAGAATGATGAGCCCGTGAATGCTATTATTTGCAAATGTCTGCCATTTCTCGTGTTGTGATGGACATGGGGTCCTTGTTGGCCTTGGGCTAGTAAGAGACCGGGAGTGTAGGACCCTGTCGATCAATATCCTATAGCTTTTTGAATTGTTAAAAATATATCCTGTGCTATTGAATATATATGACTATTGAATTTTCACTGTGGGCGACAAGTCCGTGGACATTGTATCTCAACACTCAAGGTTGTCCAGTTGCTTCTCCTGCGACTTTCAAGACGAAGTTGTTGGCGAAACGAATGCCTTTTCTAATTCTCTCATGGTTAGAGATAGAAATTTGATAAGAAAACCAAACTGATGATATATATTGAAATCTTAGCAACGAGTTCACGTCAAAAATCTAATGTACGTACATCGTTCAAATCAAAACAAAGACTTATTGTAGTTCAAATTTCAGACCGTAAAAAAAGTTACCCTACGTTTAAAGTTCGGGGATTTTAATAAATAGGGAGCTAATTGTACTTAAGTTAAATGATATGTTTTAATTACATGGGGTAACCCTCACTCCACCATCTTCTACCCATTGTGAGTTGATCCGATCGTTGACCGACATTGATGACCGTTGACGGTCAATTTTTTTTTTATCAATAAAAAACTTTTGTTGACAAAAGAATTTTGTCAATAAATTTTTGGTGACAAAAAAATTGTTAGTAAAAGGATCTTTGTTAACAATTTTTTTTTGTCATTAACAAAACAATCTTATTGACAATAAAATTGTCAACAAAAGCGTCTTGTTGACAAAATTTTTTGACAACAATTATTACCAACATCAACAAACGGTTATTGTCAATAAACAATAAAAACATTCAACAAATGGCCTTGTTAACAAAAAAAAGACCTTGTTGACAAAAAAGTTATTGACAAAAAAACCATCAACCAATAAAATAAATTGTACATCAACAACTAACAATTATTGTCAACGCTGTCAACAATGGTTGTCAACAACTGTCAAGAAAATAAATTAAATGAAAGAAAATAAATTGGTACTAAAGCTATAACATTTAGAACATCTATAACTAAATTCTCAGCTGACCAACTCTTACAATAGTCGAGCAGTTATCCAGAACAGAAAATCAAAATTCAAAATTTCAAAAATAAAAAAAACAGTTCTTACTTCCAGGCTTGAGCTAGTGGTACAGCAGCCGTTGCTAGCGCCTGCACCTCATCCCATTCTAAAGGAACAACTGGGGCTGCATTAGGACAAAGAAAAAGGAGGTTTTCAATTTAGAATCATACCAACACTACAATTACAAAGTATCACAGGGAGGACGAAATTAATGCAACAAGCTAGCTTGTCAAATTCAGTTTAGTCTAAGTTGGTGTAGCCAGAGTTATGCATATTGGATCAACTCAAGTGGAAGGCGAATTGCCAACGTAATAATTCGATCTGCCGAGGAGGAGGCTGCTGGTATTGTGGCGGCTGAGCATACACCTACTGCTGCTGTCCAAAGTATGCTTGAGAATTGCGATCAGAGTTCGACCGCGAAAAGCTTCCACGGCCGCTGCGTCCACCGTGACCCCCACGACCTCCACCCCGATTGTTGTAGTTAGGGTTTGTGGGTGGAAACTCGGATAGGTTGCACCGCTGCCAAAAGTAGATGGCCTCGTGGCCAGGCCGGGCGCAAATCTGGCAGGATGGACGAGTTGCTGTAGTAGAGTCCGAGCCAACTGCACCATGGTTCGAAGAAGAGGAGCCTCGAGAAGAGCGAGACGCGTCGTTAGTCGAGAGTGAGGCGTCAAGCGCCGGCTTTAGAGGTGCATTAATGCTCTCTTCTTCCATTAATAAAAGCCTTAAGAGTTCATCAGAGGAAATATGGTCTTTTTGCATATTGTAGGCGGTGAGAAAAGCCGAGTATGAAGAATACCCTTTTTGAAATTTTGCATCTATTGTTTAAGATGCATAGATCGTGCCCTATTCTGAGCAAATAACATACGCTCAAGGATAGTCCACGCTTCATGTGTGGTTTTCGATCGGGCTACTTGAGCCAATAAAGGCTTGAAAGAGTAGAACAAATCCAAAGAAGAATGAACCTGTCTTTTTTAGTCCAAGCAGCGAAGGCGGGATTCTCAATCGGTGGATCCTCGAAGCCGGTAGCGACATGCAGTGTTGTTGCCGGTGCAGTGTTCGGTTTTAGAAAACCTTCAATACAATAGGCCTCAAGCGAGGACTTGACGGTATGATGCCAAAGAGTGTAATTGTGGCGATCGAGTTTGAAGCTGAGAGTGGGAAAATTAAGAGAAAAACTTGATTGAAAATCGGTGGCAACAACGAGCAGTGAGCCTTTGGCATGTTGATCGGTGATCGGAGACACGCCATAGGGGGTTGTGCCGTCAGACATGGTGCCGTGAACATTAGGGTTTAAGGTGGAATTAGGGTTAGAATCGAAATAAAGCTGATACCATATAAGATAAAAAGATACATTTGTGTGAATGAATCTTGATTCTATTGAACACCCAACTAGTACAAAAAACATATTTTACATCACTTAATATACATCGAGTGCGTGTCAAGTGATGTAAAAGATAGAATCATAATATTATACACCGATTCTCTTTAATGTGTAGTTTTGAAGTCTTACAGACATATTTTATACATCGAATCTAAAATAATCGGTGTAAAAGCATCTTTTTTTTTATCGCCGCATAAACAGTAAAATATTAATGATGCTTATACAACATAAACTAATAACAATGTTGTATAAATTTCTTCCCTTTAACTAAAATTTAATTAACTACCCAGTTATCACTTGAAATATATAATTTATTGCTTTTCTTGAATGAACATCATCAATCAATTAGTGTACGTATGGTTCAAAGAATTAAATCTATTACTTTGATACCCATTAAGATTCGACCAAATTCAATAAATTAGCCTCATCCAAGCTCTTAGAGTTGAACTGACTTGTTATTATTAAAACAATTAATACTACTATTTACATTTAATATTATAATATATATTTTTATAATAATATAAATATATCTTATAACTAAATAATATTGTTTAAAATTAGTAAAATTACTAATTGTAAGACATTGACTATAAGAATATTTGGTGTGCGAAAATTATAGTTTATTAGAATTAAGATCAAATTATGTTTGTTAAATTCATACAATAAATATTTATAGTTTATTATGTATGGACTTCTAAAAGTAAAAAAACTTACTAATTAACTATTTTTTTAAATATATTTCATTTAAGATTACAATCCTATGTAAATATGGGTAATACTCCCTCTGTCCCTTTATACTTGTCCAAAAGTACAAGTTTTTGTGCCAATTTGTTTGTCAAATTCCCAAAGCCCAATACACATCTCAAAACCCAATACAAATCTGAAAAATCCTAACTCTCTCTCACTCATTTCTTGATGCGCCACATGCCTCACTCTCATTTTGTAGAAACCCTAACTCTCTCATTCTCTCTTGATCTTGCCTCTCTCCATCTTCATCTTCAAGCTTCTCCGAAATCCCTAGTTCTCTCAAGCTCTCTTCATCTACCCTCTTGCCTCTCTCAATTTCCAAAAACACTAACTCTCTCGATCTTGCCTCTTCAATCTCTGAAAACCATAAATTGCTCGATCTCTTTGGATCTTGCCTCTTGAAACCATCAATTTCTGAAAACACCAACTCTCTCGAGCTAAATCGATCTTGCCTCTGCAATCTCTGAAAACCCTAAATTTCTCGAGGTCGGCTTGGATCTTGCATCTTGACCCTCTCAATCTTTGAAAACTTCAACTTTCTTGAAATGAGTCTTGATATTTTTGCGGACGACAGTCCCATTGATGATGTTGATTCCACAATAATGCCTTGCTCTGAGTATCCTAAGTGCGAGTGGGGTCCCTTGTGTGATGGAAATCACTCATATAGCCCTCAACGTTCCGATGTTTCCGTGGAGAGCCACATGTAGCCTAGAGATGAGAAATGAGTTGAGCAAGAGCTGTTGGTGATTTGTGTCAATTCATCAAATCCCTATAAGAGCATGTTGAGGTTAACAAGTGGTAATGTCGATTGAGGAATTGACATGTATGACTTTCAATGATGTGATTATAGAGATTTGTCATAAATAAATAGATCCAAAAGTATATCTCACACCAACGCCGAGGTATGGAACCTCGAGTGCCACGACGGTAGGCTAGGGCGCACATCGGTGGTGGCGTCGCTCGGAGTCGGATCGGTGCAACGGAACCGTGCAAGGGCGCGACGCGGCGAGGGACTCGTTCTAGAAGATTCGAGGCTCGTTTGGTGTGGAGCGCCTAGTGATAGAACATGAGGTTCACGTCACGGCTGGTAGGGGCGCGCCTAGGGTAGTGCAATGGCACAGGGAGGCATCGGTGAGGCTGGAGACGCACCAAGGATAGAGGATGCGGTGGAGCTTGCGGAGCGCCTTGGGCATTGGCCCATGGCGCCGAGTGCTAGTTGTAAGGCTAAGGTAAGGTTTGGAGCTTTGTATTTGAGTCTTGTAGCTTAGTGCATGTTCTAATGTGAATTAGGAAGCTTCTCTAAGCTTTGTAGATGCTTTAAGCAAGAACTCTATGTATGCTAGAAAGAAGTATTCAAGCTTCATACTAGCTTAGAGTAAGCTCTAGGAGCTTGAACAAACTCTAGACTCATTGTATAAGCTTTATGAGAAGCTCATGTAGCTAAGGATAGCTCATGGAAGCTCAATCTAGCTCACACTAGCTCAACAAGCTAGAAAGTCAGCTCAACGAGCTCAAACGCAGCTCATGCTAGCTCAACTAGCTGGATGCTAGCTCAACTAGCTAAGGGGTAATGACACTGGTTAGGTGACCTATATAGGTACCTAGCTATGCTACCTAGGTGTGGGGATAGGTGGGCCGGCCCATGGGGCGCGCCTATGGGCTGTTGGGCCGTGTACACTTGCGCATGGCATGGGCCTTGTGCCATGCGTGTTGGGCCGAAGACTTGGGCCTTTTGGATTGGGTTTTAGGCTTTATCTTGGGCCATTATAGGCTGGAATTAAAAGCCAATTAGAGTCCATGGGGGGATGTACTTGGATTCCTTCAATGACAAGGAGAGAGAAGGAGGAAGTTACAACTAACTTCTCCTACTTTCACTCTCGGCCTCCCATTTAATAACCGATTGGTAACTGCCTCTTAGGGAAGTTGTGGACAGGTTTTTGCACGCCTATTTAAGGGAAAAATGTCGGCCATTTGATGGTAAAAAAGACACGAAAAAATCAGAACCTTTGTCCACAAGAAATCGGTAACAAAAACACACAAGTAATCAAGTACATCTTGTCGGTGTTTTGAGTGGGAATACACGAGTGATTCAAGCACAAGTGTGGCATCATGGATCGATCTTCTACAACAAAGAAGGAACCTCAAGTAGCGGCGCAAGAGGCGTTCATCCAAGTAAAGGAAGAACCACGCACATCATGGGACGATGACTTCGTTCAAGTCAAGATCGAAGAGGAATCTTGGGACTCGAATAAGATACGCTTGTTCTAATAGTCGTGTCTTGTCAACACGTCTATTGTTTTGTTTTGGTACGTTTTATCCCACAACAATGTTGCGTAATCCCTTGGCATATTAATAAGGGGCAATATACGGTGAAGGAAAGCGGGATCTCATCCCTGACTCGTAGCCTTTTTCCAAGTCAAGTAATAAGATGTAGAAGGGGTCGATGGTGATTTCCTTCGGGCCTACACCCAACGAGACTACCCTTCAATGGGTCTACTCGAATAGCCTGGATTATCCTTTGGATCTACAAGGGTCGACTTTCCTTCAACTTAACAATGCAAATACGCTTTTATGATTTCATGCAACCCTAAAACCCCAACAATCTTCAACGTATATTTGTTTATTATTTGCTTTCGTATGTTTATGTTTATGTTTGCATTGTTATGTTGTCTTGTTAAGTTCGAGGATTTGGCTAGACGAGGGTATAAAACGGTCGATGACGTTACCTCTCAATTAAGGGAAGTCAAAATCGAGCCTCCTAGTCCCATAAGGCCGATTGAAGTACAAGGCGGACTTCAAGACTTTGACGAGTGGCTTGAGGAGTACAATAAAAGCAACTTGTATTGGGATTGGGTCCTCGCTAATGTGAGGTGTGAACCCGATTTCGAAGATGCTATCCAAGGTAAGGTTCTTGCGCCTCAACCCTCCAAGGAGATGGAGGCTCATGATCCAAGACGTGGAC
The DNA here is from genome assembly GCA_964016875.1 of Fallopia convolvulus. Taxonomy (NCBI): domain Eukaryota; kingdom Viridiplantae; phylum Streptophyta; class Magnoliopsida; order Caryophyllales; family Polygonaceae; genus Fallopia; species Fallopia convolvulus. The sequence continues at coordinate 35,329,788 of OZ024736.1, forward strand.
ATGAGGCAAGGCAAGGGTACTCGAGGTTCAAGCGTCGTACGAGGTCAAGGGCTAAGCACTCACGTGCCAAGCCAAGGAGAGGCATCCCTAGGTGCGCGCCTTTGGGAGATGGAGGAGCCTCGGTTGGAGGCAATTATTGGCAAGTGGTCCATGGGGACCGAAGGCCAATGAAACCGGTCTATTGCTCCTTATGTGGCGTAAGACGCCATGGTTGATTGTCTACTTATATTGTTTCCATTTATGTACGTGTGTATGTATGTTTTAGCATTAGAAGTGTGCTTTAAATAAGTGTGTTGTATGCCTTGATTAAAGGGCATTAGTGTGTAATTTGATCAAAATAAGATCATGTAACGTTTATGGTTTGAAATAAACTATGGTTTGCTTCAATGTTAATCTTAACGACATGTGTGCAAGAAAAAGACTAAAGTCTAATTCTTGAGATCAACTTTAAAAGGTTGATTCTAGGCTCATTCTCTTTTGGATGATCCTAAACCAGACTACCCTTGAGTCGACCATTCTTTGATTGGAACGACTCATGCTCTAGACTACCTTCGGGTCTACTAGAGTAATTAGACTACCTTCGGGTCTACTAATGTAAGGGTCTACTGGATTGCCCCCCACGTGAGAGGGTATGCACATGTTGGCCATGAATGCACTAAAGAACACATAGAAGAGATGGTAAGAGTCTCTTGATAAGATGCATGTGGAATTTCACTTAGTGATTTCATAAAAAACATGCTTCTTATGGAAAAAGGAAATATGAAAGTCTTGATTGGTTTAAATTGAGATTTGTGGTATACTTGTAGTGAGCAATGTTTTATGAGAGTGAGATCTCTCATGATTTAGTCAAAGAAAAGTTTGACAAGGCTTAGAAAGTGTCAAAAGGAACTTTTGATACTTTGGCATGACAAAAGAAGTTCATTTAAGGACCGTTATATTATATGGTTGAATCCTAAAGCTTAATGACTTGTCTAATTAGAAATATGGTTTGATGTTGACTTGTATAAATGTTTACATGATGATTTGCCTTGAAAAGACATGTAAATGTCGAAAGAATTGTCTTGTGAGGAGGGTCGGCGCATTGAAGTCTAGGGTTAAAAACTAGATATGCCTTTGGCTAGGCCATAGGCGCGTCGGGCGGTGTCGAGACTCGACATTGATCCTCGCGGTGCTAGGTGCTCGTTGTTGAAACCCACGAAGCACCAAAGGCACGCCCTTGTAGGGCCGCTGTCTAGAATCCCTCGACACAAGGCGCTTGGCGCTGGACATCGCATGGGGGTAGCGTCGTGACATCACAAGGCTAAGGCCTTGGCACGATCGTGGATCGCATATGCCTAGGCACGCCGAGTCGTAGCGCTCGGCACATGGCATGGCTTGATGTGCGAGGCAAGGCAACAGTGCGCATGGACCCAATGAGTCGCTAACGGAGTGCAAGACACTTGACACTCGTCGACTCGGTGTATAGGTTTGAACCTTGGCACGGATGGGTGCGCAAGGCGCACCAAGGATGGTTGAAACCAAAGCCTTGGCTACGATTGAGTGCTCGACGCTAGGTGTCGGTGTGCACTCGATTGGCACGTAAGGCGCACCTACCATAAGGCATTCTGTTGATTTGTTTAAATCAATGAAAACCATATTTGAAGTCATGTTAGGTTTGCCTAGTTTAGGGTTTGATAAAATTGTGATTGAGTTTGAAAACTTGGTTTATCACATGTTCCATATGATTGTTTTGAAAGGCTCATGTTGTATGTTATTTTGTTGGATGGATAGAACTTGTTTGAGAATTTTGAAAGGCTGGTTTTAGGACTTTCAAATTAACAATTTATGGTCTACAAGAGACTATGAGGAATTGGTTGAATCCTCGGATCCAAGGAAAGTGTCAAGCGCCATTAAGGCTTAAAATTTGACAACTATGATAAGTTAGTCTTATGGTTGAGGAAACCATTGAAAGGATTAATGGAATTTAATGGCATGGTTAATAAAAGACAAATCTTAACATGTGTGTAAACACTTGTGAGAAGATGATTGTCATATGAGCATAATTCTTCTAGTTTTCTTGGATGAAGTTTCCTAAAGAAAGAAGAATGGAATCATCTCATGTTGTTACATGGATGGTGGTCCTATGGAAACTCCCAATGAATTGGTGGTTAGGATGGAAGTGGAACATAAGGTGGAATACTTTGTGTTGAATTGCCAAAAGGAAATGAATGTCATTTGAAAGTCTTTCTAAAGACTCTATATGCTTATTGCATGATATAATATAGTAAGTTTAATCACTTTTGTTCAAGAGTGTCTAATGAGAATATATGGAAATGACATGGTTTACTTGGTAGGAACCAAGTTAAAAGTTAAGATGATGAGATCTTGTTCTTCATTGATAACTTATGAAGATAACAATGTATAGAGGTGAAGGTGAATTAGATTTTCTAAATCTTTGTCTTGGTTGGAATACATTGGAATGGAAATAGAATTCCATGATTATACACATGTTTTGATAACATCTATGGATTTATGAACACACGGTTATAAGTTAGGTGTGTCATGACTTGGGGACGCTCAAGTGAATGTTAAGGTGTGGATATCTTGACATAGGCCATTTGTCAAAGATATGAATGATGCATAAGGCATTGGATATGTACACTTCCTAGATTGCAAAGTTTGAAAGCAAGTTGGATCACTAAAATATGGAAGACCTTTAGTATACGATTGGTCATGAATTCCTATTTTGTGTGATGGGCGCGCATTCTTGGAGTCTCCAAGAGGCAATTTGCTATACTTCGACTTTAAGTCGGAAAGTGACATCTAAGTGTGAGGGAACCTTGAAATAAGGCATATTCCATACTTGGAGTCAACTCATTTGATTTTTTTCAATCACATCGAATTTGTTGATTTCTCCATAGAGAAGATTGACATAAGTGTTTGTGTTAAATTCAATCGAGGGATGCGGTTAACATCCTTATAACTCTAAGATTTGGACACCCAATTCCCCCTCATAGAAAGGTGTGGGCTGAATTCAATGTGGAAAGCCAAAGTCATAGAGTTGGTGAGCATACTTATTTCCGATCAAGGTTTATGCTCTAGACCACATGAAATCTAGTTTTGAAACAAAGTTTTCATTAATGAATTTTGGGAAATTGCTTATGTGGAGCACGTTAGAAGACTCAACTATGCATATGTGGAAGTGTAAGGCTTCTTCCAAGTTAGAGTTTAATGATGAATCGACTAAAACATATGTGAGAGGATAAGGGACGAAAGAGCCTTTACAAAAGCGTCGAGTAAAAGGATAAGTGTAAGAAACTCATGCGTAATTCTTATGATGTGCACTTAGACAAGTTGATATGATTCAATTCTTAGAACACCATGATTCTTTAGTGCATGATTGTAATTCTTACAAGTTATAAATTCAAGTCTACGGACATTTATATCTATGCGTAGAGTTTGTTAAATAAACTTCGAGTTTTGATGACATGGATCAAATGGGGGAGGAATGTTGGTGATTTGTGTCAAGTCATCAAATCCCTATAAGAGCATGTTGAGGTTAACAAGTCAAATTGGTAATGTCGATTGAGGAATTGATATGTATGACTTTCCATGATGTGATTATAGAGAGTTGTCATAAATAACTAGATCCAAAAGTATATTGCACACCAACGCCGAGGTATGGAACCTCGAGTGCCACGACATTAGGCTAGGGCGCGCATTGGTGGTGGCGTCGCTCGGAGTCGGCTCGGTGCAACGGCACCGTGCAAGGGCGCGACGCGGCGAGGGACTCGTTCTAGAAGATTCGAGGCTCTTTTGGTGTGGCGCGCCTAGTGATAGAACATGAGGTTCACGTCACGGCTGGTAGGGGCACGCCTAGGGTAGTGCAATGGCACGACGAGGCTGCGGTGAGGCTGGCGACGAACCAAGGATAGAGGATGCGGTGGAGCTTGCAGAGCGCCTTGGGCATTGGCCCATGGCGCCGAGTGCTAGTTGTAAGGCTAAGGTAAGGTTTGGAGCTTTGTATTTGAGTCTTGTAGCTTTGTGCATGTTCTAATGTGAATTAGGAAGCTTCTCTAAGCTTTGTAGATGCTTTAAGCAAGAACCAAAGCTTGAGTTTAGCTTGGCACATAGCTATGTATGCTAGAAAGAAGTATGCAAGCTTCATACTAGCTTAGAGTAAGCTCTAGGAGCTTGAACAAGCTCTAGACTCATTGTATAAGCTTTATAAGAAGCTCATGTAGCTAAGGATAGCTCATGGAAGCTCAATCTAGCTCACACTAGCTCAAGTTAGCTCAACAAGCTAGAAAGTCAGCTCAACGAGCTCAAACGCAACTCACGCCAGCCGATTAGCTGGATGCTAGCTCAACTAGCTAAGGGGTAGTGACACTAGCTAGGTGACCTAACTAGGTACTTAGCAATGCTAGCTAGGTGTGGGGATAGGTGGGCCGGCCCATGGGGCGCGCCTATGGGCTGTTGGGCCGTGTACACTTGCGCATGGCATGGGCCTTGTGCCATGCGTGTTGGGCCAAAGACTTGGGCCTTTTGGATTGGGTTTTGGGCTTTATCTTGGGCCATTATAGGCTGGAATTAAAAGCCAATTGGAGTCCACGAGGGGATGTACTTGGACGCCTACAATGACAAGGAGAGAGAAGGAGGAAGTTACAACTAACTTCTCCTACTTTCACTCTCGGCCTCCCATTTAATAACCGATTGGTAACCACCTCTTAGGGCAGTTTTGGACAGGTTTTTGCACGCATTTTTAAGGGCAAAATGTCGGCCATTTGATGGTAAAAAAGACAAAAAACTCAGAACATTTGTCCACAAGAAATCGGTAAGAAAAACACACAAGTAATCAAGTAAATCTTGTCGGTGTTTTGAGTGGAAATACACGAGTGATTCAATCACAAGTGTGGCATCATGGATCGATCTTCTACAACAAAGATGGAACCTCAAGTAGCGGTGCAAGAGGTGTTCATCCAAGTAAAGGAAGAACCACGCACATCATGGGACGATGACTTCGTTCAAGTCAAGATCGAAGAGGAATCTTGGGACTCGAATAAGGTACGCTTGTTCTAATAGTCGTGTCTTGCCAACACGTCTATTGTTTCGTTTTGGTACGTTTTATCCCACAACGATGTTGCGTAATCTCTTGGCATATTAATAAGGGGCAATATACGTTGAAGGAAAACGGGATCTCATCCCGTGATTCGTAGCCTTTATCCAAGTCAAGTAATAAGATGTAGAAGGGGTCGATGGTGATTGCCTTCCGGCCTACACCCAACGAGACTACCCTTCAATGGGTCTATTCGAATAGCCTTGATTATCCTTTAGATCTATAAGGGTTGACTTTCCTTCAAATGAACAATGCAAATACGCTTTTATGATTGCATGCAACCCTAAAACCCCAACAAGAGCCCCCTCTTGAGCCCCCTGTTGTGTTGGCTGATGATGATGCGTTTGAGCCCCTTATTGTGTTGGTTGATGATGATGAGTTAGAGCCTCTTGATGCTGTTGTCTCTGATGCCGAGTTGGATGACTGGCTAAGTCCCCTTACCTTCCCTTGTTCTTCATTTATGGGATTTCTTTGAATGTGATGGTAGTTGAATGTCCCTGAATGCTTGAATATACCTGCTGCGTGCTTGAATGAATGCCCCTTGATTATTTTCCGTCTTTGATTCTAATAAGTTGGATGAATTGCAGTTCTATATATTGTCCCCTTGACTAATGTGTGTGCCTGAATGCTTGAATGGATGTCCCTAATGTGTGTACCTGAATGCTTGAGAGAGTTAGGGTTTTCATAGATTGTTTTGGTATTTGAGATTGTATTGGGCTTTACACTTGTTTTGGTATTTGAGAACTCATCTGTTATTGTTGTCCCCTTGACTAAATCGCTTGTCTTGAAATTTAATTGCCTTCGTGATGGCTATGGGACATCTAAGGTTATGTATTGCTTGTACTATTAAATCGATGATGAAGTCTTGTTGAACCTGAGATGCATTTCCTGTGTATTCACTTGCAATAGCATGCAAAAGGAAACCAGTCATTGTGGCTGAATGAGGCCTTTATTTGCTACTGTTTTGTGAATGTGATTTGTGTCTATGATGACTATGGGGACATATGAGATTATGTTATTTTTTTTTCCTTTTATATCAATGATGAAGTCTTAATGAAACTGAGATGCATGTCCTGTGTATTCACTTGCACTAGCTTGCAAAAGGAAACCAGTCATTGTGGCTGAATGAGGCCTTTGTTTGATATTGTTTTGTGAATGTGATTTGTGTCTATGATGTATGGGGACATCTGAAATTATGTTGTTATTTTTCCTTTTATATCAATGATGAAGTCTTGATGAAATTGAGATGCATTTCTTGTGTATTCACTTGCACTAGCATGCAAAAGGAAACTAGTCATTGTGGCTGAATGAGGCCTTTGTTTGCTAATGTTTTGTGAATGGGATTTGTGTCTATGATGTATGGGGACATCTGAGATTATGTAGTTGTCATTTTTTTTACTTGTCATTTTACTATGTGGATAAGAAATATAGTGCATTTGATATGTCTTCAATAAGCATTAATGTTTCATTGTACTTCTCATTTTTTGGACAAATTCAAAGGGATATAGAAAGCATAGTTGCATTACATTATAAAGGTCCCAAAAGTGGATACATATAAGCTATCTAATTACACAAAAGTCAATAATTACAAAAAATACATGTCACAATGTTTCCCCTTGTTGCATTGATGTGGTTGCTTCTTTGGCTGTCTTGCTCTTTATGTTGCTGCAGTCTCTTGAGTGTCTTTAGCTGCATGGGCTTCACCTTGTGGATTCCCATTAACTAGGTCCCATGCTTTTATAACAGGCCACATTGGTGCTTTAATTTCCCTTACTATAGTCCCCTGGGCTGCTAATTTCCTTTTGTTTACATGTGGCAAGTCATTGTCATTGCCTCCCTTTGCTTTTAGTATCTCATTCATAACATATTGTAAGGTGATCCACACATTCCCTAAAGTTGTAGGGTGTAGCTCATAAAAAGCCTCATGCACTGCCTCTAACATCTCATTGATAGTTTTAGGCATTTTTTTGTGCATCAATGATTGAGTGCTTCTAAAAAACCCTAGATCTAAAATGTTCAAATCATGGCTATTGGCTGGTTGTTGTATTAAAATAAAAGTAAAACCATCTTGTTGGTATACCTTTTGCCATTCTTCATCATCTTGAGATATATGAGCCTTTGCATTATCTTGTTGGATGAATATGACTTTAGGAGATCAATCTTGTGGCCACTTTGCCATTATAGCTGGAATAATCTGGTTGATGAGCATGTCCCTTATCACTTTTTGGTTGAAAAATTCAATCAATTTTGTGACAACAACCCCCCTTACTCTGATTTTTTGACTTTCTCCTTACTGGTTCTTTGTAAATGAAAAGAAAAATACCTATTTTTCCATCAAATGTACATTTACCATCTGCATTAAACCTGGGCCTTGCAACATCTGCTGTGAACATAACCTTGGGTAAAAACTTGCTTGAACTTGCAGCTCTATATTTGCCCCTCTCATGTTGTGCTAGGTACACTCTTTGAGTCTTTTTGCTCAAATAGAACCACTTTTCATCTTTATGCATGAAATCAAACATTGGATAATATGTTGTCTTACTCTATGCTGTATTCCCTTGTAGAAGCCTCAAAATCCACTCTAGCCTGGTTTTCTTGTTTGACTCCCTTAAACAAGGGTGGAGTGGATTAGTATGTGGCTTGACTGTTCCTCTTTTGATCATTCTATGGACTGTGCTCTTTGTAATCCCCAACTTGGTTGCTAAATCTCGAATGCATGTTCCGTCCCCCATGTTTAATGATGTGATTGCATCGGGTTGAATTTGAATCCTCTTTCTACCACAGTTATGTTACTTTGTGGAAACATTTGGCCTTTGCATTGATGCTTCTTGTTGCTTGACTATGCTGCATAATCTGCGTATGGTTCTTTCTGACACCTTGAACTCTTGTGCAATTTCCTTGATGGCAGCTGATGGAATTTGTCCCCTTGTAGCTATGTGTAGAAGCTTCATTGTGATGTGCAATCTCTGTTCACTGTTGAGCCTGATTTGTTTTGGCTGATGATGTTGAGTTGCTGGTCCCAGAACTTCTGCTTCCATGTCCCCAGGCGGCTCGTTGAGATCAAACTCATACTCTCTGTGGGTTTCAACTTCTAGAAGTGGAATTTCATTTAAGTTAAAGGCTGAAGCCATCTCTCTCAAGCAATGATGCAGATTGAGTTATTTTGAGTAAATGCTTGCATTTTATAGTTATAATGAATGATGAAGAATGTCTTTATAAAGACATCTCTCTTGCTGTAAAACAATTGGTGATCCGTGTGACCCTAAATCTTCAATTCCTATTGGTTGAAATGTGAAATTTTTGTAACAATTGGATCCGTTCAAAATTTAAATCTTTTAACACTGTTTGAATGCAGAATTGGCAACAAGCATTAATGGATTCATTGTACTTTTTGGTATTTTAAAATCAATTTAAGTGAGCAGGTTTACTTGAGCATTGAATGCTCATTTGTACTTCTCAACTTTTCTTAATATGTGTGATTCATCCTTTTGGACAAATATAAAAAAGACCGAGGGAGTACAAATATATTTATCAATTGAGCCAAAAAAAATTATTTTAAAATAAGTTGGCCTGAAAGTTGCTAGAAAGTAGAAACTCTCGCCTTGATAAAGTAACTGACGCCTCTTTTACAATTCTCCTCTCAAGATGAACACCAACGCCTCTTTCACTCATCCCATGAACACTGTTCCCAAGTGATATTATCAATTTTGTGGCACAAACCAAAACACAAAATAAGGAGAATATATTAAAAAGATAATACTCTCTTCGTTTCATAACACTTGTCTTTTTAACTATTTGTACACTAACCTCAAGGGGTTGGTCTAGTGGAACAAGACAGGAATCGTGTCTGACAGGTTGCAGGTTCGATTTCCCACTAGTCTCCTTGAGGTGAGGCAAATGTAAATCCCCTTGTAAGAGCTCTCTGAGCCCTTGGGTCTTCCCTGTCCTTGGTCTGGGGCACCATCCTCTCACCTTAAATTTTCTTTCAGTCCAAAAAAAAAACTATTTGCACACTTATTAAGAAAACTATCAAAAATACTATTATATTCTCAATTATTACTTCAGTTTTTTACTCTATTTAATATTAATAATTATAAGGGTATTTTATAAAGTAAAAATTAAAATAGCCAAAAATACATATATTTTAAAACACAAATTGAAATATAAAAAAACATATAAAACATATATTGTGAAACGGAAGGAGTACATATTATTTATTTCTTAATACGAATTAGCCTTATTTTGAGAGGGAGAGTAATAAATTGAACCAACGCCGGCCAACAGTGAACTGATGAATAATTGACGGTAGATATTTGCCCTATCCAAGCTTCAGCCAGATTTATGCTAGCTAGCTTCCACTAGGTTCCACAGGTTTCTTTCTTTTCATTTTAAGGCACGTGCCTATTTTCTTATGTTGATTTGAATGTACGTACGTACGCGTAAGAAAGTTAAATACAGCCGAGATTCACACAGTTTAAAAAAAAAGGTGAATGTTATAAAATTACAAGTAAATTTTGAATGGCAAAATACATTAATAGACACTTAAACTTGTACGTTTTTATCAACCAGTCCCTTGTACTTTAAAATGTTCAAATAAACACTTAAACTTGACATATTTTGTTCAAATGGGCACACCTTATTTACGTGAAATTGACGCGCGCTTATGTGGCCTTAAAATTTGCCATCTAAGCGCCACATAATCCTAATTTATTACATGTAAGCGGCAAATAAGCCCATAATTTTTGCCACATAAGCCTAACTAGATATTTTTTTAATTTTATTAAATTTTAATAAAAAATGGTAATATTCTTTTCTTTTTTTCTTTTTAGTCTTCTTCCTAAAAAAATCAGGAACCAGAGTGAGAATCAGGACGGAACGACGGCGTGAGGGTCTTCTTCCTCCTCCCGGGCTCCCGACCTTCTACTTCCGCTCTTGCAAACTCCCCCTACACCGCCGCTCTAAACTCCACCACCACCGCCCATTTCTTGGCCTCCACCACCGCCGCCACCACAAGCCCTCCCTCCTCCTCCACCACGACGAGGCGGCGACTCCCCTTGGCATTTCGCCTCTCAGATCCGCTCCCTCTCCACCGCATTCAACCTATTCAAGTCGTCCCCGATCTGCTCTTCTTCGGCCGATCCATCACCAAATCCGACGCGGTACCTGATGGAGGGGCTCAGATCCGGACTTGGAATTGGTGCTAAAAGCCATTAAAGGTAGGGTTTGAGTTAAAGCCATTAAATCTCTCTCACCGCCGGCATATCCTCTCTGCCTCGTCAAATTGGCCTCGTCGAAGCCTCATATCTGGAGAGAGGTAATCTTTTGACCATGACCAATTTCCCCAAATTGGGAATCGCAGCCAATTTTCCCCATCCCAGCCAATTTCCCCATCCAATAAAGAAATGATTTTTTTATTAGAAAAAAGAAATTTATGATATTTTAAGTAATGGTAAGTTTCTCACTTGCATGTTTAGAGAGTGAATCTCACGTGCAGTCCACCTCAGCGTTTAGTGTTTAAAAGAACAAATTTAATTAAGTTTAGGTGTTTATTTAAACATTTTAAAGTACGGGGTGCTGATTGAAAAAGTGTACAAGTTTTAGTGTCTATTGATGTATTTTGCCAATTTTGAATTTGTGTAACAAAGCATCCATAAAATTGAAATTTTAGTAAATTATTCATAAAATTTGAAATTTCAACAAACTATTCGTAAAAATATTTTGTTGTCAAAAATTAATTATAAAAATATTTCGTTTACAAGAACCACCCAAGTTAACAGTTTCGTAAAATTTTTAGGTTAGAAAATTGAAATTTCATTATTCTCACTACTAAAACACCAATTTGTACCATTCAAACAAAAAAAAAAGAAAAACAAATCCTAGATTTTGAATTGTGAATGTTTTTTCACCTCGATCTGAAGAACGAGATAACACCAAGTCCATAATACCATTACATTTCCCGTTAGCTACTAACAAAGTTACAAAGATGCTCTTGATTTTATTAATATCTTAAAAATAAAAACTCAATTAATTCCATTTTCCTAGTAAAAAAGAACGAGGAGGGCGAATGAACTTCAATCAATCTGATTTCTCCGATCCAGGAGATAAATTGGTATTTCTTGTTTGGTCTTTGGTTCAAAGAATATGAGTTGTTGGTATCTCGTTTTTCAAATCTAAGTAAGAAAACATTCAGAAATCAAAAATTCAAAATCCAAGGTTTGGGTTTTTGTGTTTGAACTTTGAATGGTAAAAATTGGTGTTTTAGTAGTGAGAATAATAAAATTTTATTATCTAACGGAAAATTTATTGGATTATTGGCTTAGGTGGTCTTTTGCAAACAAAATATTTTTACGGGTGGTTTTTTGCAAGCGGAAAATTTTTACAGGTGATTTGCTAAAATTTCAATTTTACAGGTGATTTTTTACAAATAAAATATTTACAGGTAATTTAGTGAAAGTTCAATTTCTACAGGTAATTTTGTGCAAAAATCCATAATTTATGGATGATTTTTGTGAAATTCAACCTAAAAAATAAGGTTCTTTCTTAAAATTTAAAAACCATAGAAACGTAGAAACTAGAAACGTATTATGTTCATAGGTTAATATTATTGTTTCTTACGAAACAAATATATTCTTTTTAATTTAAACTATATGTGTGGTTTATAAAAAAAAAAGTGAAAAATTCTCTTGAAAAAATGAATATTCTGAAAAAATAAGTAAGGACATATGACTGATATTTAGAAATATTTTTCCCTAGACGACCTAAACAAAATAAAAATACAAGAACCCTAAAATGGTTGGTATACAAACACCCCAACTTAGGTACTTAGGTACTAGTAATGAAAGGCCCATTAGCGATCGATTACTTGCTTCAAATCAATGTTAAAATGGTTTTTTTATAATGCACCGGTACATTATAAAAAATATAATTTGAAATTTAAAAGTCTAAAGTTGAATAGATAAATTCTAGGAAAAAGATAAATACTTCAATAAAATATTTATAAATAAATTTTAAATTAGATTTTTATAATATATCCTTACACATCTAATGAAAAAATCAATTTTAAAAATAGCTTTCAGTTTCATCTCTCTCTCTCTCTCTCTCTCTCTCTCTTATGAGTAAAATGAACATAAATCAGTCTTTTTATAGTGTATAAAAAAATTATAAATAATTTAATGTAAAAATTATAATCTTATAATGAAATTAATAAATCCTAATTAAATATATCCTAAATAAAAAAATTCTAAAATTAATTTCTTAGGGTACACATTATAGATATATCCAATATAAATAGCTAAGGGGTCTCCACCCTTTTTAAGTTCTATTCTAATAGCCAAGTCGGAGCCTATTTGCAGTAAAAAGGAGTAGAGTGACACCTAGGGCAAAAATAGCCAAGCTTCTTGGTTGCTTGCTTGTACGGAAAGGGATTTGGAATATGGAAAAATACCCTAGACCTGCTTCCTCTTCGTCTTCCAAACCTGACAGGAAAACTGTAGAGAAGAACAGGCGGAGTCAGATGAAGACTCTCTTCACCCAACTCAATTCTCTCCTCCCCCGCCACCAAGGATCCACCACCACCACCTCACTAGTTAATTAATTTCCTGCATTCTTTAATTCCCAAATCGTTCATATAAATATATATATATATATATATATATATATATATATATATATATATATATATATATTCAATTATTAATTTGTTTGATAGGAAAATATGTCTTTGCCGGATCAAATAGACGAGGCCACCAAGTACATAAAGAAGTTGCAGGCGCAATTGGAGAGATTGAAGGAGAAGAAGAGAAGCTTGACACTCGCATCAAGCAGTAGTAACCATAGATCATCCGAATCGAGCTCGGATTGCGGCTTGAAATCACCCAAAATTGAAATCCAGTTGGCAGGAGATTCCGCCTTGCAAGTAGTGCTGATCACCGGGGGCGATTGCCAGGTCATCTTCACGGAAGCGATTCGGGTGATTCAGGACGAAGGGGGCGAGGTTGTCAATGCTACCTTCTCTGTTGTCGATGACTCTACCGTCTTCCACACCATCCACGCTAAGGTATCAATTAACCTTTGTTAATTAGGTGTTTCAAAAAGTGTACCATGTTGGTTTGATGGAAGTGTTTTTTTTTTTTTTTTTGCGCATGTTTTTGAGAATTAAGACAATGACTACAATATGTTTAATTTTGGTGTTTGTGTGATAGATTGAGGAGTGTTCAGATCGTCAAGTTGCAATTGCAAGGATAACTGAGAGGCTGAACAGGTTTTGCATTTGATCCTTGATTAACTGATTGCGGTCTGAATCTTGGAGCTCGTTGGAAAGGCTTGGATTATATTACGTACCTTGTTGTCTATGAGTCTGTTTGAGTGTTTGACACCAGCGGATTAGAAGCTGAGTTTATCTAGATGGAGCGAAATTTGGCCAAAATGAAGAAACTTGCAGGTAGGCGGGTGAAAGAAGAGGGGAGCTTTTTATTTAGATGAGAAGTTAGAGGAAAAAAAACGTTGAAAAATGTCGAATGGGGCCTAAATCGCTGTAGACATTAATTTTGTGATTATTTTCCGCCCAATTTTGGGGCACGTGGACTTGTTAAACTTATGCATATTTGAGAGATCTATTTTTAGCTCTACTTGGTTAAAATTGCATGTAACAAGGCAATGAAGAAATAAACTTTCGGTCCTATCTAATTTCTTTCTGGCTTCATCGATCTAAATATATAATGTTGTTATATGTATCATGTATGCAAAGCAATGTGTACCCTGGCCTACTTCATTGATTGAACGAACACCATACCCCAAAAGACGACAAGTGGGCCCCAAATATCGAGTCTATTAGTCCAGATTTGGCTGCAAATCTTATCCAACATGTAGGGGGCTATCCACTTCCTCAACCAAATCTAAGAGGTTTATGAACGACACGTACGTACACACAGTTGGTTGTTGTCTACAAGTACTATTTCATTTTAATTCAAGAGACAACCACTTCACACTTATAATCGATCATCAAAGAAAAGGGTTCCAAACTCAACAGTTTAATTAATTAGCATGGATCTTGAGCACCGGCGTTTGACAATAAACTAATAAAGAGAAATTCCACAGGTCCACACGATCGTCCATATGCATATGTGCGTTAGGCCCTAGCACATAAGTCCATTATGGACTGTTCATGGGTTCCATAAGTTAAAACCAATTAATAATATGCAGAGTAAACCAAATACTTCTGTAATAGGCATTTATCTTTCAAAGTTTTAGACGTGAGAAGTTTTTTACTTTCACACTAATGGATTTGTAAGACTTTGTGGTAATTCTTTCATTATGAGAAAGGTTTAAGAGTATGAGAAGTGTGCGTTCCATTCTATAATCAGGATTTGAAATTATCTAGATGGCTACAAATGTTTTTCAATGCAAGTTGTAAAGCACTTACATAATATGTCAGGGCTTTCATGTCAATTGTCATATTCAAAGTCCAAGCCTTGAAAGTTCAAGCCTATTGAGTGATATTTTGGTGCTGGAGGATAATTGCCAAAGAGATTCTTCTCTTTGGTTAGGAATGTTAAATTCACCATGAATTGAGCTCGAATGCATGGCCTAATAAATCGACCTAATTAATCTAAATGCATAATCTATCTGAAACGATCCAAACCTTATCAGCCTGAATCCGAAATGAACCCTACCGAGCCCTACCCGCATGACACCTCTACAACGACCATGTCTTGGCCTTGGATCAGAAAAAATTAAACAATTGATTACAAAAACATGTACAACATGATATTAAGTACATAATTTTACTTTCAACCATGTCATATTAAAGTAAAATGAGAAAATTGATTGTTATCAGCATAACATCCACATGAAACTTTACACCGGCCACAACAACTTTTCCAAAGGAAACACTTGTTCCAAATGGAAAGATGTTTTCACACTACAGTAACTACAAAACAAAAACCTTCTTCAGGCCGAAAATAAAAAGAACTCTCATAAAAGAAAATGAGATCAACAAGGCCAATACTAATTGCCAACACCACTATCGACCAAAAAAGAAGATTGGACTAAAACAAAACAATGCAACAAGATGATGAACCCCAATACAGACCTACTCAATTACAAATTCGCCGTATAACAAGAATGTTAAAATGAAGCGGACTAAAAGGCGGATTTGCCAAACTTAACTTTGATGGTTCTTTGTACTACCAGACTCCTCATTTTCATTTGGCTCTATGATCATGATGCAAAAACTATACCTACTTTCTGGAGGCAGCCGATGTGGTAAACGATAGGTGATGGTCTCTGAGGTATGTGCTTTGAGAAATGGGCTTTGGCATGCTCTGTGTTTGATACAATTTATACAAGGTAAATTGAAAATTCACCTGAGAATTACAAATCTTGATAGTTGATCGATATTATGTTGATGCTTAGAAAGATTGAAGTAGCTCAACTCGCTGATGTCATTCGTAAAATAAAACCAAGTGGCTAACAAAACACTGAAACTTATTGAGAATATGCATTTCGATCCATATGTGAAAGTAGGATGCTGATATTTTGACTAATGTGGATTTGAAACTCTCATTCATTTGAATGCTCTTGATCGACATGTAAGCAAAGCTTAGTATTCTAGCTAGGTTTTAGAACTGTTCTAGTTTAAAGATAAATGTACTTTTGAGACAAAAAGTACATTGATCTACAAACTAATTAACAAGGCCTGATTACATTCCTTTCAATTCAACTGTACAAATCTGCCTTTCTGCTGTAGACAATGAAGAGTGCACTTTTTCAAAATTTGGTTCATTATTTGCAGTTAGAATCCAACAATTCAACAAGGGTATCATGTCCTTAATTTATTTCTAATGGTTGGAACTCAATCTAGAAGAGTGCCGGTATTTGCTGATGTCAGGATGCTGATATAGGCTGATGACGTGATGCCTGCCTCAGCCAGCTGATGAGCCGATCCAACTGGTGGATTGTTAGCCCCTTTATCAAAAAGAAGAGATAGAGATTGACACTCAACTAATCTAAAGCGATCTTCTTGTCTTTTTATACATATAACTGAAATAATTTAAAGTTGTAGTTTTGGTGCTTTCCCATTTATTCCATCTCTTTCGAGTTTGGATTTGCTACAGCCGATAACTTTTTTGAGTTTATATAATTTCGAATATAATTTTAAGGCAAACCGTGGGAGGCCAAATGGACCCTAAAATCGACCTTTGTTCTTGTTGGAGCTCCTCCACATGAAAGTGTTACCAATAATATTGATGATGTCAATGTGCTGATGTCAGATTGCTGATGTGAGACTGCCAAGTTTTTTTCTAGTTTGGAGAGAGATTTTTGTTCGACTCGATCTTAACTTCGTGCACACAAATAACGCGGAGTACGTGCCTCATGCTATTTGATGGCCTAAATAATATTTAATCATTAACTAGATGAAGTCCCATACTATAACGGATAACATCATTATAATTTTAAATATTTTTATGTACTTTAATGGGATAAATTTACACAAAACTATATATTGAATGAAAATAACAAATTTATCATAAGGCCCCGATTTATATTAATTTTATCTATATAATTCGATCTATAGGTTGAATATTTCATACATAAGTTTATATTATTATAATATTTATTTATAAAATAGAAATTAATTTATCCATGCAATTAAATATAGAACATAGTTTCTTATAGAAAAATATAGTGTCTACTAAAATATATCATATATTCTATAAATAAATTCATTATATTAGAAACTTTTAATATATAGATAAAAAAATTATATACTTGGAGCCCAAGTTTTGTTAAAAGAGAAACTATTATGTATAAAACTAATATTGAAAATATTATAATTTAAATCAAGTTTTGTTAAAAAATGTGTGCATAAAATTAATATAGAAAATATCAACCTATACTATAGATAGAAATTTTTATTGATAGAAAATTATATAAATATCTTACCTATTTTATTAAAAATATTAGATGTATGCAAAGAATAATACAAGTTATAATAATATTTACTATTAAAAAAATCTGACATTATTTTATTCAAACAATGCCACGTAACGCAATTATTTCAATATACATGATTTTTGCTTTATAATGTACTAGGTAGATATCATTACTATAAACTAAACCGAAAGTTAAAATAATATATACAACGGCCCGATGTTGAACAATATCAACTATCTTTTTTAAATCAATATAATTGTTTGAAATTTAATTGAATTGTTTTTAATTAATTGTATTTATATATTAAACAAAACAATCAATCAATATATTAATTTATTTTTGGATAGGATAATTTTTTTAAATAAGATACGTATAATTTTAAAAAAATATCCTTCTCTATATCAAGTTTTAATAATTATTTTTTAAAATGATAGTTTTTTGTAGACAAGATATGTATAGTTTTTTGAAAATATCCTTACATTTATCAATTTAATTAAAATTTAACAAATACAAATAAATAATTCTATAATTCTATAAAACTCGTGCAAGGCGCGGGAACTAAGACTAGTATATACTACAAAAATCCTTACATTCATTTCAGCATGTTAAAATAATATATAAAATGACCCCACATTGAACCACATCATCCATATTTTTAAAATCAAAGTTTGGTTCAAATGAAACAAACTCTTATCTTGAAACAAACTCTTATACTGAAACGAATGCACTTTTTCTAGTTTATAGTGGACTTCTCATATTTCGGAGTGCACTTTTTCGGATTTGCACTTTTTGTACTTTGCAGTGCACTTTTCGTACTTTTTGTAGTCCACTTTTTGTATCTTACAATGCACTTTTGTATCAAAAGTGTAGTGCAAATTAGGAAAAGTGCATTTGCTTCACGTTTTAGGATAATTAAGAGTTTGTTTTATTTGAACCAAAGTCTTTAAAATCAATCTAATTGGGTGAAATTCCATTGGATTATTTTTAATTAGTTTTATTTATATATTAAACAAAACAATCACGACATTAATTTAATTTTTGAATAGGATATTTTTTTTAAATAAGATAAGTATAGCTTTTAAAAAGTATCCTTGCCTATTTCAATTTTTAATAATTATTTTTAAAAATGATAGTTTTTTGTAGCTACGATATGTACTTATAATTTTTTTTAAATATCCTTGCCTGCTAGCTTGCCTATATCAATTTAATAAAAATTTAACAAATGAAAATAAATAATATAATAAACAAAACTCCGTGCAAGGCACGAAAATTAAGACTAGTACTATAACTAAAGTCGAATCTCTCTATTTTATATGTCAATGTCGTTTTAACTGTCACGTAAGCGTTTTAATTTTTCCATTTACATCTTTTCTCTTCGTTTATTTAAGTATTTACAATCCTTATATTATAATAATATTTCTTATATTACTAATATACAAGTATATTTAGAGACCTTAAAATTTGGCAAGTTGCCTTTGAGCATAATCCATTATGGAATAATTTTATTAAATATGATAATGTTACTAATATTATTAATATATAATTATATAATTATAGATCTAAAATTTTGGCAAGAAACTTACTCTTCCTTATAAAATATTTTTTTTTAAATATAATAATATTATTGCTATATAATTATACTTAGAGATCTTAAAAAATTTCAAGTGATAGAAATATAATCTTCATTATAAAATATTATTTTAATATTAAGAGTGTTTGTTGCCCAACAAATGATTCACCTTCCTCTCTCATAGCATGAAGCTCGACTTCTTCTTAGGTCTCATGGTTGTCCTCCTCTTGTTCTTCCAGCTTAACATATTCATACCCACCTTGTTCATTAATAAGAACCCTCCTTTGGTTGGGGCAAGCCTGAGACACTTAAAGCACTTAAGGTCTCCCACTCGTTTTTGTCCAGCTTAGGGCGTTGGGGAGCATCCTTCTTGGGTTATGGGATGGACTCCTCACGCCTCATTTCAGGCCTCCTTGGTGGATTAGAGATTGGTGTGGTCGAAGGTGTGGACCACGGTTTTGGGTTGGAGCTCGGTTGGCGTCGTTGAGGAGTATTCTTGCAAAGATGGTTGGTGTAGTGTAACACCTCCTCAATATCGGTTCCCCTAGTAAAGTGTTGCATACTCACAAGAGTTTTAAGGTCAGAATTCAAACCATAAATGAATTTAGAGATCACATATCATTCAGGAAATTGAACCCCAAACCGAAACATGAGTGTGCACAATTCGTTGTAGTACTCTTCAGGAGACCAACTTCGTTGGCGTAGTTGCTCCAATTTAGCATGTGTCCTCTCCTTATAATCTCGAGGTACAAACCTCTATTCAAGTACTCTTTTGAGGGCACTCCATGTTTTAATGGGAAGCTCACCCATACGATGCCTACTCGCCTTTAGTTGCACCTACCAATTGTAAGAAGATCGGTGAAGTGGATGGTGGCAACGGCTACCAGTCTCTCCTCAACATAGCATTAGTAGTCGAAGATGGACTCTGTTTTGGCTATCCAATCAAGGCATGAATCATCTCCTAAAGTGCCGGAGAAGGCTTGGATGGTGAGCTTGATGATGTGGTGGTGCTCCTTCCCTTGTTGGCACTCCTCATGGTAGGCGGGCTGAGGTTGCCAAAGAGCGCGTTGTGGGGGCGCGCCTTGTTGCCAAGGGGCGGACTGCCGAGCTGCGAGGGCATGCCTTGCTCCGACATCGTGGCACCGCAGCCAACCAAGTATCGTGGCATCAAGTGGGTCGTTCCCGAGGGGGCCGACGATGGCACGGGCGTGTAGCCATAAGGATGTGTGCCATAACGCTCATTGCCTGCATCGTTAGTAGATCTAGGCAAATGAAAATTATTAGAGTAAGTAGCAAATGGAGCAACAAAGTCTTGTCTTACGACCCCCGTAGATGGCACATAAGGTGGAATGAAGGGTGGCTCCGAATAGGTCTCTTGGGACACTTGTGGCAAGTGGAGGGGGGGTGGAGCCTTCTTCCAAATGGACGGTGCGGCTTGTGGCATGGAGGTGCTCGTTGTGGCGCCATCCGAGGCAAAAGGATTGCCACGGTTGACACTTAGGCCAAAAGGTGGGCCCTCTCTTCGGATCTTTGCATTCGAAGCTCCAAAGCTTCAAGTCTCAAAGTCACAGGTTGTATTGAGTCTCGAATGGATCGATTGACGGATTGGTGAAGGGATTGTTGGAATGTTATCATCAAAGCCTCCATAGATGCTTGAGTAAGATCTGGATTAGAGTCTCGACAATCATCCCCATCTTGCCCTGTGTCTGACATGCTTACAAGCACTCAACAAACAAGATTATCTCAAAAATCACAAGTAATGTCAAACCATAAGTTCCTCCTAAATTAACCAAGAAAGAGCAACAAAATGCAAGTGCAAGATCAAGGCAAGGTGTTAGGTATGGCTAGGCAAAGAACAAACCAGTGCAAGATCAACAAGGACTTAAAAGGAAAATAAGCTACTGGACACCAAGTGTTTTTCACAAAAACAATTTAAAGCAAATTTGGCTTTGCTTGCATTCTTTTTCTCATGGGATCAGACTTTTTCTATGCTCAACCTCTCTTTCACTTTCGCCGGATCCGAGTTTTTCCAAGTCCCGATTCTTTTCTGTTCCGAGTCCGACTTTTTCTTTAAGGCACAATTCTAATTTTTTTTTATATAGAAAGTGGCAAGCAACCACAATTCAAAACAACAAGCAACAATGCAATTCTTTCAACGTTTAACAACCCGATGACGTTCTCGTATCTTAAACCAAACCTATACATGTCCAAATGCAAGACAAGTTCATGGAAAAAAGGAAAGGGTCGTGGCTGATTTAAGGCTGGTTCGGCTAGGACTCAACCCACACAAGACACACTTAAAGACATCGAAATTGAAAGGTTGTTTCAAAGGGCTTTTGAGGCTTTTCGATCTGAGAATTGAATGGACAACCCTTGGGCTATCTTCTTCAACCTTTAGAAGAAAAAGATTGGCTGAAATCTGAGATGGGCGTTCACAAATCAGCCACCACAACAACAACACAATGCAAGGACAACAACCACAATATTGGGTATTTTCATGCAAATTCGACAATGGTAACAAGGGTGGCTCCTATGAGCACTTCCAACCATAGATGCTCGATCAATGGTTAAAAATAGGAGTACCTAACCTGGCTCTGACACCACGTGATGAAAGATCTTGTTGTTGATTTCGGTGCGAGGCAATTCTGATGCTTGATCCAAAGGCAAACTTCAAGGGAAGATCGAACTCGGTGGATGAACTTTTCCTGGGATCACAAGGGAAGATCTCCCTTGTCCGGAATTAGAATTAGGTGATTCACAAGCTCAGAGTTAGATCTTTGAGTCTAGTTGAACTCCTCAAATTTTCAGATCAATATCACTTGTGGATCAAAAATTATGATAGTTTTACTTAGGTGTCACAGAATCCACCGAGAAGAGATTTCGATGGGAGGTTGATTGAGATTGATGGCGTGGCGATGGAAGGGGACTGAAATGGGATGGTTTTTTATGAGATGAAGTGATGGAAAATGGTTGATTGAGGGCTGGAGATGGACGAGCACAAGAAAAGGATATGACTCACCTTTGATTCACTCGAACTAGGAAGATCTGTTCTTGGATATGACTCGCCAAAGAAGGATCTTCGATCTTTGATCAATATTACTCACGAAAAACAAACTGAATTTGGATTGATTAAAAGAAATAACACATGGAATTCTAACGGAGACAAGGGTTTGGAATGGTTTTCATCAAATCTTGTCTAAGAGGGCAAATGGCGTCTAACAAGGTATTATCCTAGGCCAAATGGAACGCCTCTCACGAGCACACAAGCTTTGAAAAAGTTACAAAAAATGTCCAAGTAAAATTACATAAAAAGTCCAAACTTAAGCTATGTACCAAATAAGGCTCATGGTGCCGAAGGAGAGACCAATAAGAGACTCCAAGCTTTGTCTTCATATTTGGCCGGCACACTTTGGGTCATTACTCATTAGGCATCTTTTGAGCTTAACTTGCAATGCTCGAGCTCTGGCACGGGTGATTCGACCCAAAAATGGTAAAGCATCGGGCTTGGAACTTTGCACCGTATCGGGAACATCAAGGAGGGGCTCTCGGCGCTTGGACGAGTCTTGACACCTTTCATGGGCATTCTTGATGTCGTTGGTCCTCATTTGAGGAGTGTAGGGGCCTCCCAAATATGGTCCGAGGGAACTTGAGAACTACCCGACGGACTTGGCTTCAAAGCCCCTCCCGATGCATCAAGGCAAGGCGCGGCACTCGGCGCGTCAAGGCAAGGTGCCGGCGCATCCATGGCATGCTCATGCCCCTCTTGGTCTTGCTCATGGTGTGGTAGAATCACATCATAGTTTGTCGCTAATGTTGTTGAATCCTGTTGGGGTCAGAGTTTGTTGCTCGAACTACACACCGGTGAACTCTGCAACAATAGTCTTTTATGAATCCGTGACAACCTTAGTGTCGTTTGCTTGGCTTCGAATCCAATCTAACATTAATACACACAACACTTCGAGATCAACCTACACTTTTCATGAGATGAAGTGTCTTCAACGCACCAATTTGTCAATTAATGTGATAAGAAACGATTGCCTTTTCCATTGTTTCACGAGTTCCCACCAACTTGTGTGTTCGGGGTCCTCATGTTCAATCATATCATGTTTGTTAATATTGTTTCCATCAGTTATATACTTGTAACTGATAGAAACAGATATTAACACTGGGCATTATCATTCTTTCAATGAGATAAAAAACAAGAGGGAAAAAAATCATTTACCTTAACATCATAGGAGTTTATACCGTAAAGGTACAATGTATACATAAAACTGAAAAGAAAAATGCTTATTTTTTAACATCTAACCAAATATGACTTAGTATGATGTTTACATTACACAATAATATTAAGAACTAGGAGCTCAGAACACCGTTTAGAATAACATTTGCTCAAAACTCTCTACATACTCGTCCAAGTATGGAGCAATTGCCTTTCTGAAAAGAAGTAAACATGCTTGCAAATCAGACCCCAATATTTCAAATACATTATTCCAATTATATATGGCCATCAAAAATCCATTCGTGTTTGCACTTAAACTAAAAATAAACACTCATCAAATTTTTTTCCTTCCAGCTTACAAGAATGCCATTTCATCCAAACAGGCATTTCAAAAACAAGCCTATTAATTACAGTGTCACCAGAAGAAAGGCTATTCGGGAGACATAATAATATAATTAATCAACTAAACTTTGGCTTCAATATGGATGAAGATTGTGAGGTGGTATTAAGCTTCTGGATCCAGTGATTAAGTCCCCTCTTATGATCTTCAAATGTGACATTCTGTACTAGCTTCAGTGTACCATCAACAGCAAGGGAAGAATTAAACTGCTCCAAAACTTTGACAATCTGCCAGAACTCAGGTCTCTTGTCCGGTTGCAATGACCAGCATTGTTCTATTAAAGCTTGCATGGCTGGAGGACAATCCTTGGGGAAAGGAGGTCTCAGATTCTGAAAATTTCCCAAAAACAAAAGTTGTTAGAACAAGAGCTCACGGGATAGGGATATAAAGATTTTTTTTTTGAAGAGACCGATTCATTCAATATATAGAATGAACAATGTAAGCCTTCACCAATCAAACAACTACAATGTTCATGTTTTAATGCGAAGTCTGAATGCAACACTACGTACTAGTTTTTCTAGCATTGGTTCCACAGCTATGAAGATCATAAAAGGGAGGCAGGTTAATCGAGAAATTGGAGGACAAGGCTAACTATAATGAGGTGCAGTGCAAGCCATGCCCTGGAGACAACATAGGAACAGGAACCCTAAATTGGATATACAAAATTCTCAACAAATAGTCGCACCCCTTTCTATTCAATTTTGCTAACAAACTAGTACTTTAGGATCAAAAACACATTTTGCTAACAAATTAGAACAACCCCTATAAATCACATCATTAATATCAAAGCAGCAGTGAACAAGAAATTTTCAGAATCTTTATGATTGATTTACTTTAATTGATGTCTGCAATAGTATACGGTAGAAAATTTTCTCTTAAAATGGAAACAATTAAACCATGAATAAAAAAAATTACAAGAGTAATTCGCAAATTTCAATTTTCAGTCATATTACAAATGTCAAAATAAAGAATTTCGGAATAACAAAAAATAAGTCTATATACTCATATAAATCTAAATACTAATACTAATTGCTGCTAAGTCCACAAACAAAAACATTAGGAAAATGCTTCACGAAAATACACTTCAATGTCACATTAGTTCATCCCTTTTGTCCATATAGAGTCACTTAAAAATGGTGATGGCAATCTATCTATAGTTCATTTGTTATAAAAAAAAAATAGCTTACTTCTAGATATTGATACGTAAGTTAAATTGTTAAATAACAAGTATCCTATAACCTTAGATTTTCCACCTACTGTATCAGCAGTTTAGTGAAGTCTGATGTGGATATGCACAAAGCAGTCTACTTTTCAGGTGGGATCCACACCAGCTTCCATAAGAAAATCCAGCAAACAGTAAATGTAGATAAATGGAACAGAACGTGACAAACATTTAAATTCAGTGTTGTCATCAATAATCTGAAAAATATTACCACAACAGTGACCATACATTTTTTCATATCTAGAGAACTTAAGGTTACAGTTTAGCATCAAGAACTCTTGTGTAGTTACCCAAATTGAACACCAAACAACTATGAAGTTAGGAGCACAAACACGCCTTTAATATAGCACTTGTTTTGGGAGAAAAAAGATACCAGAAGAAGCAAGAAACTGCATAAAAGAGCTATCTTGTCAAATTTAACAGATTGAAGAATACAACAAACATCAACCATTTTTGTTCAGTAAGTGAATCCTCAAATACAAGAATATCTTTCAAGCATTTAAACTAAAAAAGCCAAAAGTAAACAGCATGGAACATGAAAAGGGAACTATAGCAAAATCTAGCACAAGTATGAAACTTTGCAAGGAGACAAGGTATTCAGAATCAGACCTTGTTAACTACAGCATAGGCAGCTTGGATGGGACTCATATCCTCATACGGAATTGTTCCTGACACCATTTCCCAAAGAATAAGACCAAAGCTGTAGACATCAACCTTCCGTCCATAAAACTTGTCTTTGATCATTTCGGGTGCCATCCAACGGTAAGTACCAGGATCATCAGCAAATGGGTCACAGTTTACCTCCTCACAAGCTATCCCAAAATCAGCAATTTTCATATGGAAAGCTTCATTGATGAGAACATTTTCAGGTTTGAGGTCCCTATGAATGACGCCCTGAGAATGTATGTATTCCATTCCACGGGCAATGTCTAAAGCAAAAGCAACTAATTTTTTCAAAGGAAGAGTTTTGTTCTGGAGCTTGTGTAAGTAGGATCTCAGGGACCCCTCTGACAAATACTCCGTGACTATGCAAAAGACCGGTGGTTTACGGCATCCTGCCACAAACTGAAACAGAGATTGCAATACATAAGAACATAAGAAAGACGAAATTACACAAGCAGAAGAAATGGAGATTTCTTTACCTTTAATACATTTGGATGGTGAAGCCGGCAGAGAGAACTGACTTCTCTACTAAATTGCTTCTCCAATCGAATTTTTAATGATATTTCATTTTCGTCATCATCAGGTGTAGTGATAATCTTAACAGCAACTGCCTCATCCTTATAGATTCCATGGTAAAGCTTGCTATGAGCTCCATAGGCAAACCTATGCCCAAGAAACAGCTGAGAGAGGTCAACCATGTACTCATCAGCAGCTTCCAAAGCCGTTACTTTTCCCGCTCCATGATTTAAGTACTTAGTCCACGCTGAATCTTTTCTGCCTTTTCTATCAGCAAGATTTAGAGCAGCAACATGCCTTGCAGGGCTGGAATTCGGCGTCCACTTGGAAGAAAGTTTATCAACTTCACGTGGATCTTTATGAAGCAACCTACGAACAATCCCCTTTTGGGTTTCTTTTGTCCTAGCATGAGGTGTCACAGATCTCTTTTTCTCAGATTGAGCTTGAGCTTCCTTAAATGTATCTGGAACTAAAGTTTGAGGGTGAGGTGATACAGATCTCTGCCTATTTGTTAAGGGGTTGTATTGAATCTGGTGATTAGCAAAATCCAATTTTTTTGAATAAAAAGGGGCTTCTAGGCTCCTCAAACTAGGAAAGGAGAACTCATCTGATTGTGCAGCTGGAGTTTGAGGAAGAGGTGAAACAGATCTCTGCTTGTTTGTTGAGGGATTGTGTTGAATCTGGGGATTATCAGCAGATGCCAATTTCTTAGAAGGAAAAGGTGCTTCTAGGCTTTTCCTCAAGCTTGACCTAGAAATCTCCCTTGGCTGAATGTTCAAGGGTACGGAGTCCAAATTAGATGATGAGTTGAATCTGTAATAAATAGTTTGGGAAAACTTTGCCCTTCCAAGCCATGAACTACTACTAGTTTCCTCATCCATTGGCCCCCTCTTGAAAACTCACAAGATCACAATTTACAATAAGCAATAAGATGTTGACTGGATGAATCAATTGTTGCTGCCCGTCATATACACATGGATTCTTATGCAAAATCCCTTATAACCCATCAACACATAGGCGCTATAAGATATCTAATTCTACCATTGTTTTTTTGTCCCTAGAGCAATGAACAGCCTAACCAAAAACTGATCTATTTACAAAACCCATGAAGTAGAGCTCTGCAGACAGAAGGGGAGAAAAACCATGAAAATTGAAGATACAGACAGAAAGGAAATACAAATCAGATATCAGAATCCACTGGATTTGAAAAATAGCCCAAACCTGAACCCGTTACAGCTTTGGAAAGCCAAGAGTTCTTCAAAGAGGGCAAAGTAAAAGAGCTCCTCCTCTGAGCTTCAAAACTCCACAAAAGTCAATACCCACCTTCCGTGGAGGCCTGGACAACGCCACAGAGATACCCAAATATAAAAAATCAATTCCAAGAGAGAAAAAATAAATAAATACTGGAGAAGCCAAGTATAAATTGCAATTAAAGAAATGACCATTGGCCACCATCATGAGCATGCCCCACAAGAAGCATAATATACCCAAAAACAGAGGGGCCAACGAAAAATGAAAACACTCCATTAGTAATTAATTGCTGAAGAATTTTTGTTAAAAATAATCAGCCACAAAAGCCCATTAGAAGAAATCGCCTTGACAAAGAAGACAGGAATGCCCAAATGGTCAGAATTTACGATAAAACTAAAGAAGATGAGGCCAGCTGAAAAAAAACCCAATTGAAAGAGTACAAAATTACCAGAAGGGAGAACAGGCTCCAAGTGTAACGTTAGTCAAAGCAAGCAAACCAATCAATAGGGGAAGCCTCTTTCTTATCGTAATTTATCATCATCCTCTTGCCTCACCTCTCTCTATCTCTATATATAGAAGAAGAAAAGGGGGAACTTTGCAAAGATCTATTGCTGAAAATTGAGAGCAGAAATTGCCAGAACACGCATGGTTCGCAATGAAAAGCTTTTAACCTCCAAAAAACGTATTGTGATTGTACACGGATTTGAAGAGCTCAAAGAAGGATTGCTAATTTGCTAGGGTTTTGAATAGGGGTGATCACGGGTCGGGTCGGGTCGACCCGCGACCCGCTGACCCGCAAATTTTTTGTTAATGACCCGCGACCCGACCCGCGACCCAACCCGCGGGTTGCGGGTTTGGCGGGTCGGGTCGCGGGTCGACCCGCGACCCAACAGTATTTCTAGTACACATTTGGCAAGTATTTCTAAAATAGAAGTGTAAAGAAATTCAGTCAAAAAATTAATCCAATAACGTACATGTGTATTATCACAAATCACAATTTATGCAGAAAAGGCCAACAACTTCTATTATACAGCAAGCCATCAATTTATCAACTTTTATTGTCACACAAATCACTAAATCACGACAAACCAACCAAATTAAACAAAACAGCCCCTTATTCGAGAAATCACAACAATTAATCAACAATTACACAAAGCGGCTTACGTCTACTGCAGCAGCTTCACTCCGAGGCTCCGAGCAGGCTCCGAGCACCGATTTCTGTAAAGCACCGGCAGGGCGAGGCTGCGAGCACCGGCGACTTCAGGCGAGGCTTCAACGGCAGAGATCTAGACGAGCCGGCGACTCCCGACTGGCGAGTCGGGCTTCAACGGCAGAGATCTGGACGAGAGGCGCGATCTGGACGAGAGGCGGAGATCTGTGCGAGTCGCTCTAGGGTTTTTTCGAGGGAGGCGCGCGGGTCACACTGAGGCAAATAGGATGGAGGCCCAATTTTCACATTGAAGTTTTTTTAACATACGTATTTTACTACTATTTTTTATTTTATTTTTAAATGGGCGCGGGTCCGCGGGTTGACCCGCAATCCGTCGGGTTTGGCTTGACCCGACCCGCGACCCAAAAATTTCCAAATCTTGACCCGCAAACCGACCTGATAATGGCGGGTCGGGTCGGGTCGGGGTCGACCCGGACCCGTGAGCACCCCTAGTTTTGAATGCGACTTTAGATTCCGTGGACTCGGCTTCTTTTACTTTTGCCTTTTGGTGGGTCCCGTGGCTTCAGAGTGGTGCAGCTGATTTTTTAGTAGAAACTAGATAAATTCCGAAGTAATTTTAGTTTCAAATTTTCAATAACAATTAACAACACTATTAAATAATTAGAGTTTAATGTATAAAATATTTTTAAAATGATAGTATATATTTTTCATCTTAATTTTTTTAAATATATGTAAAAGAGTCAAACAAAAAATATATAATTTCTATATTAATATGATAAAATAAAATAAATAATAATAATTAATTTAATAATAGAAATTTAATTTAATATGTTAGATAAAGATAGATAAAGAAAATTCAACAAATATATATATATATATATTGTATATTAAAGAGAGAAAATAAAACGAGATTGGCATGGTTTTTCTCTATTGTTTAATCAAACAAAAAAGATACTTTGTTTATATGCGTCTAGTTAGTTGATTAATCAAAGAGATTGGGATGGTTTTTTCATTCTAGACTAGATTAATTTTATCAACTAATAATTGGAAAAAAGAGACGAAGAATGAAGAAAGTGGTTGGCTAATGGTTTTGTTTGCAGTTGTAAACCTAAATGCCAACAAATGTAATACAGAAAATCTGTATTAATTTGAGAACAATGGATAATCCTGAGTTAATGCTCACACGGGAACAACAACACAACAACTCACTCGATGATCGATCGGTTTTGAGAATCACGATCAACAAAGTAGAGTCAAAGAAGAATGATAAGGACTTGAGTACAGAGAGATAAGAGAGAATAGGAATTGATTATATTTCTGAATGCCCGATTACAAGTCTTCTTACAGCTATTTAAAGCTCAAGACATTGGAACAGAATTGTAAATGATTTACAGATTTGTGACACGTGGCTAAGTAAAAACCATACGATCTAATTCTGTTACATCAACTTGTTTTACTATCAAATCTCCCCTCTTTGAGAAACCTTGACCACAAGGTTTGTTGTTAAGAATGAAACTCAGGGAACTTCTTCAAGAGATCATAGTAATATTCCCAAGTCGCCTCCTCAATTGGCTGATTTGCCCACTTGACCAGAACTTGAGTTGCAGCCTTACCTTGTCGGTTAACCATCTTACGCTCCAAGATACGTTCTGGTTTTTTTATCAATACATCAGTAAGAATAGAAGGTAAAGTAGTTGATGAAGAAGCAACACCAACATGTTGTTTGAGTTGAGATACATGAAAGACCGGATGAATTTGTGAATTAGGAGGAAGCTCTAATTTGTATGCCACTTTGCCAATCCGATCAATGATCTTGTACGGCCCATAATACTTGGGTGCCAATTTCTAGGAAGATCTCAACACCACCGTCTGTTGTCTGTAAGGCTGCAGCTTAACAAAGACATAATCACCAACATCAAAATTTTTGTCACTTCTGTGTGAATTTGCCACTTGTTCCATACGGTGTTGAGCATGCAGCAAATGAAATTTCAGAATTTTGATCATATTTTTCCCTCTCCTGCAAAGATTTAGCCACCACATCCACCTTTGATTCCCCAGGAAGATACGGCAGATGATGTGGAGGTGCTTGACCATACACAGCTTCATAAGGAGTGATCTGAGTAGCCGTGTGAAAAGAAGTATTGTACCAGAATTCAGCTAATGGAAGCCATCTACTCCATAAATGAGGTCTGTCACTTGTCATACACCTCAAATATGTCTCAATGCACCTATTAACAACTTCCGTTTGTCCATCCGTTTGAGGATGATAAGCACTAGACAGGTTTAATGAAACTCCTTGTAAAGTGAACAACTCTTGCCAAAATTCACTGAGAAAAACAGCATCTCTGTCGCTCACGATAGATCTGGGAAAGCCATGTAACTTGAAAACATTGTCAAGATAAACTTGAGCCACTGAAGAAGCAGAATAAGGGTGAGCAAGAGCCATAAAGTGAGTTGCCTTGCTTAGTCTGTCTACCACAACAAATATGACTGATTTACCAAAGGATAAAGGTATGCCACTAATGAAATCCATGGAAACATCAGTCCAAATAGACTCAGGTATGGGTAATGGTTGAATTAAACCTGGTGTCACAGCATTATCATACTTGCATTGTTGACACACTTGGCAATTTCTGATGTAACTTTGAATGTCTTTAACCATACCCTTCCAATAAAACAGACTCTTAACCCTTTGATGTGTCACATCTCTTCCGGAATGGCCACTCGTACCCGAGCAATGCAACCACTCCAGTATTTTGTTTCTGAGATTAGTATCCTGAGGGACAACTAATTTGCTTTTTCGCCTCAATAATTCCTTGCTCCAGGAATAGTGTCTTTTGGCCTTAGGATTGGTCTTCAAGGCCTCAATAATTGCTTTGATATTAAAATCAGACTCATAAGCACTCTGAAGCTGCTGCAAAATATCACATTCAAGCACAGATAAAGCCATGTGAAGAATATCTGCACCATCCATTCTCGAAAGAGCATCTGCAGCCCAGTTTTCTTTCCCTTCTCTATACTGAATTTCATAATCAAATTCGAGTAGTTTAGGAAGCCACTGTTGTTGGATAGGAGTGTTAAGACGTTGTTCAAGCAAATACTTTAGACTCCTTTGATCTGTTTTGATCACAAAATGCCCTGTTAAGAGGTAGTGACGCCACTTCTGTACTGCAAATACCACAGCCAACAACTCCTTTTCATAAATCGACAAGTGGAGCTGTTTGCCTTTCAAATGCCTACTAATATAGGCCAGAGGATGCCCATCTTGCATTAGCACTGCCCCAATACCCTGTGTTGATGCATCTGTTTCCACCAAAAAAGGCTTATCAAAACGAGGTAATGCTAATACAGGAGCCTCACACAAAGCTTTTTTGAGAGCTAAGAATGCCAACGCAGCTTCTTCATTCCAATCAAAGGCATCCTTCTTTGTTAATGTTGTTAAAGGTCGAGCAATAACCCCAAAGTTCCTCACAAATCGCCTGTAATACCCTGCCAGCCCAAGGAATCCTCGTAGTTGCTTAAGATTTTTAGGTGTTGGCCATTCAGCTACTGCATTGACTTTACTTGGATCAGTTGCCACTCCTTGTGAAGAAATGAAATGACCAAGGTATTCCACCTTGTCAGTAGCAAAAGAACATTTGTTTCTCTTTGCATACAACTGATTGCCCCTCATTACTTCAAACACTGCCTTTAGATGATGCACATGATCATCCATGGAAGAACTATAAATCAGGATGTCGTCAAAGAAGATCAATACTGATTTCCTAAGAAACTTCCTGAAAACAGCATTCATCAGACCCTGAAATGTCGCTGGAGCGTTTGTTAAACCAAACGGCATAACCAAATATTCATAATGACTGCTGTGAGTTTTGAAGGCAGTTTTATGCACATTTGCAGGATCCATCCTAACTTGGTGATATCCTGACCTAAGATCAATCTTAGAATATACTGAAGATCCTCCCAACTCATCTAATAGGTCCTCAATCATAGGAATTGGAAACCTATCTTTTATGGTATGCCCATTCAAGCTTCTATAATCTACACACAGTCTCCACGTACCATCCTTCTTCTTAACCAACACCACAGGCGAAGCGTAGGCACTGGAACTAGTCTGAATAATTTCATCTTTGAGCATATCCTGAACAATCTTATCTATTTCATTCTTTTGATATACAACATATCTGTAAGGCTGTTGGTTGACAGGATTTACTCCCTCCATTAAAGGAATCTTGTGATCAAATCCTTCCCTAAATGGAGGTAGTTGATTTGGCACCTTGAAGATATCTTCATACTGTCGTAATAGTTCAGAAATTTCTGGATATAACTCCTCTCCTCCTGAAGCATTCAGAGCACAGATTGATACACCAGAATCATCAACTTCTGAAGAAACACACAGCATAGCAATCTGTATTTGTTGTGCAACACACTTAGAAATCCTTTTTGCCCTTATTTCCCTTACCGATCCTTGTTTAATTCCATTCAACATAACCTTCTTACCATTCATCTTAAATTCCATGATCAAATTCTTGAAATCCCATTTGATAGGACCAAGTGTTTCCATCCATTGGATTCCAAGCACCATATCACAACATCCTAAGGGAATCACCATGAAATCTGCTCTGAATGATGATTGCTGGAAACTCCACTCAAAATTATCAATTTTTGCACTTACTTGTAATGAACTTCCATCAACCACAGTAACCTTTGTAGACCCTGCCGGATTCAATTTACACCCCAGAATTTCAGCCACTTTCCTATCAATAAAATTGTGTGTGCTCCTGGAATCGATGAGAATGAACAAGGCTTTCTTCCCATACATTCCTTTAACCCTCATAGTGCGAAAATCTAACACACCAACCACAGCATTAACGGAGATCTGCATCTGTTCTTCCTCCTCTTCTGAAGAATCTGAACTGTCATGCTCACAATCTGTATCTTCATCCATTTCAAGCATGTATAACTGCGTCTTTTTGTGCTTGAGTTGATGACCAGGTGTGTATTTTTCATCACAGTAGTAACACAAGCCTTTAGATCTCCTCTCATTCATTTCTTCACTAGTGAGAAACTTCTTAGGAACTGTCGTACCTTCTTTTGGTTTAGTTCCCAAAAGGCCATCATTCTTTGTTTCAGTTTCCTTCTTAGGAAAAGAAAAAGTTTTATTGCTAGTCCATGATGACTTATTGCTGGTTTGTGCTGGACTGAAGTTCTTCTTCGGGTGTGCAGATTCATACAACTTCCCAAGCATAAAGCAATTTCTGATGGATTTAGGTTGAAACATTCTAACATGCATCTGTGTTTCAGTCTTTAATCCCGCCAAATATGCATTTACCAGATATTCTTCTAGAAAATTCACTCTTGTCCTGATTGCTTCAAATTGATCATGATATTCACATATCCCTTGTGTTTCTTGCAAATTTTTTAATTCAGCGATCGGATCGTCTAACAACTCGCCGAACCGTTCCAAAATTACCAACCTATAACTCTGCCAATCGGTCAAGATTCGTCTTCCAGATTCCGTTTGTACCAGAGATTGATGCCATGTTGCTGCCTGATCATCGAAATGAATTGAAGCTAGACCAACCTTCAATTCTGGAGGTGTATGATCAATTGAAAAGAACTGCTCGATCTTGAACAACCAGTCTTTTACCTTGTCACCATTAAACCTGGGAAAATCAATTTTAGACAGACGTGTAATTCCCGAGTAACCTTGCCTGTTCCTACCGTGATCCGAAAGATTTTGCTGATTGAGAGTAACGTGATCAATTTCGCTTCCAGAAATCGAATCACTAGCAACTGGATGAGTCGGTATCGACTTAATAGCGGTAAACAAAGACGCCAATCCTTCTTTGAATTCCGAATCCAACTTTTGCATCCCTTCTTTGAATTCAGAATCAAGCTTTTGCATCCGCACTTCCAGATCAACAATTTTCGAGGCCACAGCTTCTTCCGCCTCCCGCATCACTGATTCTTTCAACAACGCTTGTGCCCTAGTTTCAGTCATAGTCGCAGGTCGATGGCTCTGATACCTATAATACAGAAAATCTGTATTAATTTGAGAACAATGGATAATCCTGAGTTAATGCTCACACAGGAACAACAACACAACAACTCACTCGATGATCGATCGGTTTTGAGAATCACGATCAACAAAGTTGAGTCAAAGAAGAATGATAAGGACTTGAGTACAGAGAGATAAGAGAGAATAGGAATTGATTATATTTCTGAATGCCCGATTACAAGTCTTCTTACAGCTATTTAAAGCTCAAGACATTGGAACAAAATTGTAAATGATTTACAGATTTGTGACACGTGGCTAAGTAAAAACCATACGATCTAATTCTGTTACATCAACTTGTTTTACTATATCAAAATGGGACTACCCGGTTTGCCACGTGAAATTCAATTCTCGTGACTTGGATGATAGTAGCATTAAATTGACGTTTCAATTCATAGAATTTGAATCGTAAGAACATTAGATATTAATGTTTGGCATAAACCTGGAAATGTCATTTGTTTCTCGTGAGCTTAAACTGAGAATAACAAAGGTGAAAGCGACAGGTTTAATGTATGTGACCAGAATTTGTAATTTCTGCTTTGGTCATGACTAAGCCGGTCAATCGGATACTGTAATTCGGTGTTAGTCTTTTGCTGTAATTGTTGAAGATTGCAAACTCAAAATCTTAGTCAATTAAGCTCAATTCCAATGGGAGAAGGGTCAACATCTTTCAATCTTTTTTTTTGGTTGAAGGAGAGGCGGTACTCTCCGTTCACTCGAGAGAAGTTTTATTAATAATAAAAAATGGGCTAAGTAGTCAGCAAACGGGGGATAGCCCGACCCCTTACATCATCATAGAGTAATAAATTAATCCCCTCATGCGGGGCACTCAATACATGTAATCCAACAGAAAAATTAAAAGCAAGAGTAGCAATACGATCAGCCACACAATTGGCTTCACGATAAATGTGTCGGACCTGGATAGCCCAGTTCCTACTAAGAAAGCCATGGCATTGGGAAACCAGGCTGAAGAGGGGGTGGCTCATAAAACTTTATTCATTATTACCTGTCCTATACTCCTATACATGAATACATGATCATAATTTTAATTAAGCCTATATATGGGCTAGAAGGGACTGAAATCCAGATTCACTTTCAAACCAAACATCATCAAAGGATTTTTGGAGAGGGCGGATTTTTTTTTCATTCTCTCACTCCATTATATGACCGGTAGGTTTGGATAGTTGGATCACTTGGATGCAAGCAACTCTATTTCTTCCTTCTTAAAACATGAACAACAAAAGGGCCTCTCAGTCTCATGTATGGTTCTGTTTGGCATTTTTCTAACTTTTTTTTTCTAGCTTTTCATCTAGATAAAAAGCTCCCCTCTTCTCTCAACCTCCTACCCCAAGCTTCTTGATTTTGGAGAAATTCCACTCCATCTAGATGAATTCAACTCCCAAGAAACTAGTGCCAAACGGACCCATAGTAACTTTTTTCTTCTAGCCAAAATGCTAGATGAAGAGCTCCTCTTTTTTATACCCTCCTACCTCCAAGAGTGCTGATTTTGGAGAAATGAAGCTCCATCTAGCGAAATTAAGCTACTAAAAAACTAGTACCAAACCACCCTTAGGCTCCGTTCGGCTGGATGTAGATGGAGCTTTTTTTCCGCTTCATCTAGCGGAAATTGAAGAAGCTCGTGAGAAGGAGCTTCTTCAATCCGCCCAATATTCCGCTCCATCTAGCGGAAAACGCTAGCAAAGAAGCTAGTGCCGAACGGTGCCTTAGCATAATCCTATACAAACCTCAAATGGAAGGGGGCAATTTACTATTATTATTACTATTTACCCTTACATGACAAACACAACTTTAAACAAAACAAAGCTAGTCAGATGCGCAAACCACAATTCCCACAATCAAGTCTTGCTCATCTTCCTTCCACTAACACATCTGACCATGAAATTGACGCGGATGAATACATTCTTACTCGAATCTCATGCAAATTTGCATGTCCACTAACTAGACCCAATCCTTGTGGATACTTAGCGTTGCCCCCACAAACCTCCCTCTTTCACCCTCCCTAGCAAATGCACCTCCATGCTCTCACCACATTCCTCCCCACAACTCTCTTCCACATTCCTCTCCAAAATCTTCACCACTTGCCCCATCCTCGGCCTTGCCTTCGGGTCCGAGCACACACACAACAACCCTAGTCTAAGAACCCTCTCGGCCTCTACTAGATCGAACTCATTTGAATCCCTAAAACTTTCATCTAAGGAGTCCATTAGCTCTCCTTGAGCCACTAAACCCCCGAGCCATTCCACTAGGCCCGGTTTTCCATCCTCTATGGGCCTTCTCCCGCACATCACCTCCAACATCAGGACACCAAAGTTGTAAACATCGGCCTCTGTGGAGGCCCGCCCAGTGTGGACCACCTCAGGGGCCAGATATCCTGCGGTCCCCACCACTTGTGTGGTAGTGGGGAACTGGTCCCGCCCGTGTAGCCTAGCAAGCCCAAAGTCTCCCAATTTGCCACTCATGTCCTTGTCTAATAGCACATTGCTAGCCTTGATGTCCCTGTGAAGGACCTTCGATTCCCACCCTTCATGAAGATAAAGCAACCCTGACGCGACGTCCCTTAAGATCCTTACCCTATCATTAAAAGTAATCAACATGGAAGAGCTTTCCGTCCCGAAAATCC
This sequence comes from Fallopia convolvulus, assembly GCA_964016875.1. Taxonomy (NCBI): domain Eukaryota; kingdom Viridiplantae; phylum Streptophyta; class Magnoliopsida; order Caryophyllales; family Polygonaceae; genus Fallopia; species Fallopia convolvulus. Next base: position 35,366,525 of record OZ024736.1, read on the forward strand.
ACTTGTCTAGGCTTCCATTATCCATGTAATCATACACCAAAATGAAACCACCCTTTTCACCCTTGCACCAACCTCTCAAGCTGACCAAGTTCCGATGCTTCAATCTCCCGAGACTCGAGATCTCGGCTATAAACTCCCTTGTTCCATCCCCATTTTGTTGAGAGATTCTCTTTACTGCAATCTCTGATCCTTGTAAGACCCCTTTATATACTTTCCCATTGCCTCCGAATCCGATCACATTCCGCTCGTCGAATTTGTTGGTTGCCAATTCAATGTCTTGAAACCCTAACCTATGTGGCCAATACTCCATTTCCCACTCTTCCATTCCCTCTTCATGACCTCCTTTCCTTCTCCTCCTTTTCACCAAACACAAGGCGATCAACACACAACAAACAACAACAACAACAAACAACAGAACAAGTGTGATCCCTAGGATGAATCCTTTGGACTTGAGAAAACCATCACTCTGAAGAATAAAAGACGGCAAACCAGTTGTAACAAGTGCGTCGCCAATGGAAGCATTGGAATTACTAAAGCTCCAAGCCAATATCTTGTGGCTCTCAACAAGCCTTCCCGTGGATGAAGTAAAACCCACATACATTTCATCCTCGAAAACCAGAGCAAGATCGATACGTGCACTCAACAACGGCCTTAAAGGCCTCTTCATTCCGATTTTCACCATAGTAACATTGACAACAAGCTTAAAATAATCTATCCAAACCTGGTAATTCTCGCCATCATTCAACTTTAGCTTTACAAAAGAAGACTCCCCACTTTCATCACGCCAGTAGCCCGCCGTATGAGAAACATTAGAGGTAAGTGAATTGATGTCGATACCAACATGATTGTCGTCAAGATCATCAAACTCTTCGTTCATGAACACGTCGAATTCGACTCCAAAAACGCGGTTGGAAGGGTCTCCATCGTTAGTTCGGTTGAAGAGGCCGAGATTTTGGGCGGAGCTGGTGCCTTCGATGCCGGTTTTAGGGGTGAAGATGAAGACGAGTCCGTGGCCCGGGAGGATGTTCTTGTAAGGGGCCATGGAGAAGATGAAAGAGGTGTGAAATTGAAGGGAAGAAGATGAATTTGTGGGGATTTTTGCAGGGTAAAGAGCTCTTCCTATGGAGAATTGCTTGTTTTGGGTGAGGGAAAGGATCTTGTGGCTGGATTCTTCCTCAATTGTTGCGTTGTCGTACATCAGCAAGCTGGAGTGATCGAAGCCGTTAAAGACGAAATCGACGGCCCTGATTTGTGCGAGGACGGAAACGATGATCGTGAAGAGGAGCTGTTTGTGTATGCCCTCCATTGAAGCAGACCTTGGTTGACCCGGGAGGAGTGCTCTGTTTTTTGTTTTAGCATTTTTTAGTCAGAGGAATTTTATCATGTTGATCGTTTCAGTTGATTAGTTTTTGCTTCTTGAAGAAAATTCAGTTTGTTGAATTTTTGCAAAAAATAGTAACTCTCCAGCCAATTGTGATTGAGAAAGAGGGCCAAGATGATTGCCAAAACCAGCAAGCCATGATAACGATGGGTGGCTTGTTCTTTGCATAATTGCATGCTTCACAAATACTTTTGATCATTTCAACCAAAAAAAAAAAAATACTTTTGGTCATGGATTGGTATTCGAATTTTTTTTTTTGTAGAATGCTATATTCAATCAAAGTTTTTTTTTGGTCGAAATCAATCAAAGTTTTTAATGGGAACTAATAATGGCCGTTTATGGTCAAACAAGAAACAGTAAAAGTCAAAGGTCAAACTTTTATACTAATCTCGATCGGAAACATGGTAACGATATAATATAGGTTATGCAATAAACCGGACATAGGTGATAAAGAAAAAGACGTATTGATATGGTATGCCATTATGAAGAGAGAAAAATAGACGGTAGACCATCTTCAATAACTTCCCCATATTATTGGGAGTTGTGTATTTGGAGAATTTGACCTAAAAATTTGGTCCAACAACTTCTCTATTATGTTCTCCATTTATAGTGTGAAGGGAATTCTCCATATGAGTTTTTTAATATTTTTTTATTTTGTATTGTAGACAAATGCTTTCCTATCATTTGTTTTAGGTGGAGTTGGAGTTTTTTTATATTGGTGTAAATGAATATATAAAATACGTATGATTTATTATATTGAGATTCTAGAATTTTTTTTATTTTTTTTTACAAGTCAAATGACAAATAATTTATTAATTATTAGGTAAGGATTCTAGATATTTTATTTTTATATTAGTCAAAAATAATTTATTAGGTTAAGATTTTAAAATATTTTTATTTCCTTAGATATAAAATAAATAGTTTATCATGAATTAGGTTAGTATTCAAAAATATTATAACTTTCTTATAATTAAAATAAAAAATAACTTATCATTTAATAGGATAAGATTGTAAAATATTTTTATTTTCGTATTAGTCAAAAATAATAATTAATTAATTATTGAATAAATGTTATAGAAGATTTCATATTATATAACATAGAAATAATAAATACTGTATTCTTTAAAACAGGGAAGCTGTTGGAGTTGAAGCGGATTTTTTTTGGAGAATATGACATTTAGTGCTCCATTTTGGAGAAAATTTTTGAGAAGTTGTTGGAGATGACCTTAGAAATCGGTATTTTGTGATGATTATTTTTATTCATTTGAATTGATTAGGTGAAAGTTCACCTAATTTAGCAATATGTCAGTCAAATGTTTTTTTTTTTATATGTTTATTCATTTTCTCCACTTCGACATCACAAACAATTTGACTGTTTTTATTTGAAATTACGTATAAATGAAATAGTATGTATTGGAGAAGTATTATTGAAAAGCCAAATAAAAGTAAGCCATTTCAACAAAAAAAAAAATAAAAGTAAGCCACCCTTAAAAATAATTCATTTCCACAATACAATTAAATTTAATAATGAAAACATGTGCATATTTGTTATCATATTTTTTTACTTAAAACATCTACTATAAGTCTACAACAACATTGATTTGGATGATGCTTAATAGTGTTAGGATTAAACTTGGTTTGGTAATTAGATCTATACTACTAACTAATTTTATTTACTGATGTTATGCAACTATCATGGGTAGTTATATAACTGTATTTCTAAGTGTTTTTTGACAGTTGATAGTTTCTAGTATATATATGTGTCGTGGGTTTGAATAGGGATCGGAACAAAAGTATTGTTCTAGAGTTGTAACAGAGGGACAAAGTTAATGTCTCCCGTGAAACACACATAAAGCAAGTTGTGCCTTGATTGTAAAACAAAGTGTAGGGATCACACATGTATATAGGGCTGGCAAAACTAGACCCGACCCGAGAAACCCGCCTGACTCCGAACCCGACCCGACCCGAGAAAAATATAAAAAGATTTATACCCGAGACATGTTTAACCCGAACTGATTTGACCCGAATCTGAAAAATCCCGAAATCAAGATTAACCCAAAATCGATTATATCCGAATGGAATAGCTTGATGCAACCCAATATTCGATGATACCTAACCTGAAGTCATCCGAAAATCCGAAGTTACTCGACCCGAAACCATCCGAAAATCCGAAGTTACCCGACCCGAAACCATTCAAAAATTACATTATGTTTTAAAATATTAATAATAGTGAATATTTATTATAATTATGTTTTTAATTTAAATGTTACATTAAATATTTAGACCTAGAGTAGTTAAAATACAAAAAATAATGGTCTAAATCAAAATCCGGCTTACTCGAAATCAGAATAACCCGATATTCGGCCAAAGTCGAAATCCGATTCACCCAAAATCCGAAAAACCCGAAACTCGATTCACCCAAAATCCGAAATCTAGATAAACCCAAAACCGGACTTATACGAAATCAAGTTGGACCGAAAATCGAATGACCCAACCAAAATTGACCAAAAACCCGATCCAAAATGAGCCAACCCAATTTGACCCGATTTTCAAAATATCCGAATTTGACCCAAATCCGAACTTACCCTAAACTGAATTGACCCGACCCAAACCCAACCCGACCCGCCCGATTGACACCCCTACATGTATACATGTAATTTACATGTGCTTGATAAGATAATTCTCCATGTACGTAGTGTTCATATGATTTTGTGTTGATTGATTCCTGGTTTGAGTGAATTTAACAAATACTGTAATCATAATTTTTTAATAGTTCTATTCATCGTTTATGTCGCATGTTTAACTCCTTTTGGCTCATCAAATACTTTAAACTCTTATGATCTATAAAGATTTGGAATGTTTCTCCATACCGATAGTGTCGCCAAATCTTTAGGGCAAATACTACTACCAACTCTAAATCATGTACAGGATAAGCTCGAAACTTCATGTGATCATAACTGTCGCGATGCGTAGGCAATTACTTTTCCATTCAGCATTAAGACACAACTAAGATCTTGATATAAAGAAAACAAATTACAAATCCTCTTATACCACTAGGAATTCTCAATATTGGTGTTGTAGTTAAACGGTGCTTTAACTCATCAAAGTTATGTTGGTACACATTATTTCAACGAAATTGAATTTTTTTGTAACATTTTAATGAATGGTGCAACTACAATAGAAAATAAGACCGGTTGATAATTCCCGTCCTAGCTCACACAGTTAGAATGGAATTTGTATTCCTTAGTTATGCTCATTCTTCTAAAAGCTCTATTCAAATACTCCATCACCAGAACAAACAAGTAATGAGTCATTGAAACACCTTACCTACATCTCTTTCAACTTTGAAGTATCATGCAAATCTCTCCCAATTTTCACTAACATGTGAGTACTAGCTAGTAATGTATTCCCTTATCTAATTGACCATATATAGTGGGGTGAAGTCCATTTCCATATAGAAGCTTGAATTAAAAATCTCCATATCATATGCCTTTTTCAAATCAATCTACAAAATATAATTTGTATGTAGCTGCATCGATAGAAACATTCAGGTCGGGTGAATTGAATAATTGATGGGAGAGATTGACAGATACTACTATGGCATGATTCATGCAATTATACTCTTGCAATAACTGATCCATTTTGAAAGTTTTCGTTTTTAATATAACAATAAAATATAATATATTAAAATTATCTATATACTATTACTAAATTCGAATCTCACTATCCTATTTGTCAATGCCACGTAAGCTTCTTCATTTTGAAACTATGCCACGTAAGCTTCTTCATTTTTCAATTTACTCATCTACCCTTCATAATTTTTAGTATTTATAAGCATTAAAAATATATAATATAATAATATTGCTAATATTATTAATAATTGCACATAATATATTAGTAGGTAATGTTTAATTCCTTACACACTAAATTAGTACACGATATCTCTACTATTTATCTTTATGAACAAATTTGAGAAACTTTAATATTATATAATTATAATAGTACGTGAGATATATGTACCATAATTTTTTCTATGGTAAATATGAAACTATGAATAGGTGAGATCACTATAATTTTCTTTTTATGGACATGAATTTTAATAGGACTTTACTATTTGACGCCTTATGTGTAAGGTATCACTTTTATAATATTAAAATATATGTATAAAACTATAAATGTATAATATCGATTTATAATGAGATTAGTGGTGGTACACCTCATATTTTTTTAAAATATGAGGTCACTTATTTTAATTTTTTATAATTATTGAATTAATATATTGTTCCTACATAAAATAAATTCTCAAGTCAAAGGTGTGCATGGCACGACCGGGTCTTGCTAGTTTATACCTAAAAATGATATATATTGTATATGAAATAAATTAACAACATAATATTCTATATTTATAGTTTTTTTATTAAAATGCATAAATAATTTAATTTGGATGATAGAGACTTTGTTACAAATTTGGAAAAGTACCAACTCTTTTTTTTTTGTCTATTTTTATTTTGGAGAATGAGATTGGAAATTATTGAATCTTAAATAATTTAATAAACTCTAAAATTAAAAAATAAAAATTGTTGGAGATATTCTTACTATTTTATTAACGGACGTTAATTTATGCCAACAAGAGGAAATTAATTCTCCCATTTAATTTGATTCCCATTAAATCCAAACGAGAGCGGTAATTGTCCAAACTTTTTTTTTTTTTTTTGAGCAGAGTTGTCCAAACGAATAAGACATGAAATTTTACAATGGTATACAGCTAGATTAGTAATTAAACAAGATAATATGTATTATGTTTCATTTATATATACATATATATAGCTACACACAGTTGCAGAATGTATATTGTCTGCAACGTTACTCATAGTTAATTTAAGTACAACATCCACTCAATATCATGAGAAGGATTGAAAATATATTTTTCTTGAAGGGGAAAAAAAAGAAAAAGATTGATGGCATGGGTACGGTCTGTTGAGAATGAAACTTGATCGATCAGCTAGGTAAGTCAATTTTTGAGAAAATTTCTGCATATCTTCTCCCAATACATTCTATCAGGCTCAGCAGCCTCCAATGTGGATCTTGCCTTATCAGCAAACTCCAGGTCAATGGTGTTGGTGTGAAGGAGACGGTCGATGAGATTGCAGAGAATGTCTTTGGTGTATTCAGGGTGACCTTGAATCCCCATGATGTGCTTCTCAAGGGTGAACATTTCCACTCCCGTTTTCTCTGAGTACGCTATCACTTGTGCCTCACTTGGAACCTCCCATACCTGCCACCGTACCATTTTTATTTATTATTTGCATGGCTTAATAACAAAAAAAATTATTTACTTACATTTATGCATGGTCCACTTACTTTTCTTCTTCTTCTTCTTTTTTTTTTTTTTTTTTTTTTATCATGACTAGAATAGTATATTTGAAAGGAATAATGCAAAACTATTGTTATCCAACCACAATAATGTATTTTTGGTTGCAATCCAATCACAATAATTAAGTGTATTAGCTACTTTTAGACTATATATAAAAGTAGATCGATTAGAAGATCTTCACCGGATCTTATATATATAAGAGATGAGTGCAATTAGCAATTAAATGACTCACCCGGCCTCTTAATTAAACGGTTGTGTAAAACCTTGACTTTAAAACATGTAAAAAGAGATGGAATGTTTTATTGAAAGAAAGGTACCTCATCTTGGTGGATTTTGAAGATAGAAAGAGAGGAAGGGATGATTCCAATTCCATCCACAAATGGATTTGTATCTTTCCTTATCATGACTTGCCTTAGCCCAATATCCCACCCAGTATACGCCTTTCCCACTTTCCCTCCAAGCGCCCTGCAAAGAACCTGCACAAGCGCCATATTACTACATTATTTCAATCACGAGCTAGTACGTGCTAATCAATCAGCAGGATTAATTAATATATAATTACCTGGTGGCCGAAGCAGATCCCGAGGATCTTCTTGTGCATGGCGTCGAGGATGCGGACGATGAAGCAGAGCTTGCGAACCCAAAAGTCGTCCCCGTAGGCGTCGTACGGACTCCCGCTTATCACAAACCCGTCGTAGCGCAAGAGGTCTCGGAATCTCGGAAACTGGCCGTCGACCACCTTGTAAGCATCCCACGTCTCCCCTTCCTCCCCGAAGGCGGCCACGAACACGTTCAAGTAGCCGCCGTACTTGTGCTTCACGTACTCCGAGTCCCTCGCCGCTTGAAGCAGTGCGTAACGCTTTCCGCCGCCGCCCGCTTCTGATCTCTTCTTCTCTTCCATCGATCGATCGATCTCTGGTTAATTAATCAACAAGTATATATGTGTGTTAAACCTCGCCTCGCTGTATTAATTAATTGGGATGGAATATATACTTGTTTAGAGTGAGTGTTGAGTGCGTTTGGTTTTTATAGGAGTTAACTAAGTCTAAGAGGACGTGGATTGTGCATTTGTTTGTTTATTTGCATGTGGACCCGTTACATGCAGAATCTCCATCCTCTACGGTGAAATTCTTGCAAGAAATTTAAAGTATGAAAACAGGGGAGGGAATGGATTTAATATTTTTAGGTGTCCGGGCATTTACGTACGTATAATACAGCGACGTTTGTGTGAGTGGGGTGCGTTTTCCGGAATTTTGGATGTGTGCTAATATGGACTGTGAAAGGGTTAAAAACATGTGACTGTCATTATTGTATTGTAAAGTATAAATTTTAATTTAAAAAAATGTTTTACTTTCGTCGGATTTGCCGCGTTGGATTTGCAACGTTTTGGACATTGGACTAGACGGGCAAAACGTGTGCGTCCAAGATTTATTGTAATGGTCGGTGGGTCACCCCTGAATATATGCATGTCCTTGTCCCCAGATCTCTATATACTCAACTATGATAATATAGTTTCAGTATTTTTACTTATAAATATAGATAACAAGACGGTAGGAGGCTAGGAGCTAATGCAACCGGTATTCGAAAGATTTGAAGAACGACGACGAGATTTTAGAAGAAAAAAAAACAGAAGATGGATAGCAAATGCAAAAAAGAGTAAGGGGGTGCCATGGAAACAACGGTCCTGCTCATCCAATGAATGAGGAGCATTATTAGTTCAGTATATATAATACACGAAACATCATCATGTAAAATGACAAATCATTTAGAGATTTTATTGTTTCAATTCATTGATTTTATATTCTCTGGAAATCTAATTGATAGTCAATTGAAAGTATTTATTAAAATAAAAGTTGGACATGCATGGTGGAAGAAGTCCCGAGTCCCGAGTCCCGACCCCTTCTTCTTCGAAAAAAAGAAAGAAAAGTAATCCGATCTCATGCATGCCTTTAGGGGAAAGTTTTTTCTAGTTTAGCAGTGTTGAAATAGTTATTTTTATGGTGAAATAGTTAAACATTACTCCCTCCGTATAAGTCTACTTGTCTTTTTAGACTTAAAATCTTGTTCAAAAGAACTTGTCTTTTTATATATTTTGGACCCAATTTTCCCATTTTAACCCTTACATTTAATGATAAAGTGAACTAAATTTACTCCATTTTCATTTTCAATGCATAAAGTAAGCATTTAATTCGGGGTATTTTTGTCTAATGTAAACTTTTCTTAATATATGTGTCCAACTCTAAAAGGACAAGTAGAGTTATACGGAGGGAGTACTTATTATTTTCTTTAAGGAGAGACACTCTCTTCCTATGGAATTCTGTCTACTATACTAAAGGGCTTCTGAATTAATCTTAATGGAGCATTTTATTAATGAAAAAGAATAGGGCTAAGTAGTCAGCAAACAAGGAATAGATTGACCCCTAACATCATTAAATAACAGAACTAAAACACCCTACGACGGGTCACTCAATACATGCAAACCTAAACTAAAGCAAAATGCAAAAGAAGCAAGAAAATCGACAACGACGTTGTTCACCTCTCGATAAATATGACGGAATTGGAAATCTCAATCCCTATTGATAAAGCCTTGGCACTATTGCACCAAGTTGACGAGGGGATATGATGACTACGCTCTATAGGTCGCCCAATCAGAAGATGCATATGCTACGAATCCACCTCTAAAACGACCCTTTTGCAGCCCTTGTCCCCAAGCAAGACTCAAACCCTGCAAAACACCCCAAAAGTGCTTTGTACTAGCAGAATCATGCAAAAGATGAATCAACGACTCCTCCTCGGAAGTGCACCTCGAGCAAAGGGCATTCGTGGCGAGATGACGCCTAAGCCGCTCTTTATTTGTCAGAACAACTCCTTGAATAACAAGCCAAATAAAGACCCGAACACGCTCCATGACATCAAAACTTCCAAATGAGCTTGTAGATAAAGAGATCCACAGAAGCCTTAAAATTCGGCATAGCTAAAAAATTGTAGGCTGACGAAATTGAGTAGGACTCATTGGACGAAAAATGCCATCTTAAGGTGTCGTGGGCCCCCACATCAGATGTGATAGTTGTGGCATTAATCTTGAACTAAAGATCCTGCGGAACCGACGGAGCCACAACGGCCAAATTCAAACCACAATCAGTCAACCAAAAGTCACTAATGGACCTTTGCAAATCAATAGAAGAATATGCACATCAACACAATCCTTACGAGACTGCTTCATAACCTACGAATCTTACCAAAAACGAGTGGAGGTACCATTGCCAACTGACTAGCTAGACCCATGCACCACCACTTGATTAACACCCTTTTTCAGATAGGTCCAAATATAAGACGGATTTGGTCGATCACAAAGGGACGATCAACCATATTTGGACCAGATAACTTCTACCCATATCTCATTACTGTCTAGGAGGAATCTCCATCCAAACTTGTCTAACAAAGCCAAATTCAACTCGCGCATCAATCTCAAGCCCAAACTGCCAATGTCCATAGGCTTACAAATTGCATCCCAACTAGTAAGGTGCGTCTTATGTCCACCCCAAACAAAGTTACTAGGTAACGAATCAATTTTTGAACACACCTTATTAGGAAGAGAAACGGTGGCCACCTTATAAACTGGAATAGAAGAAAAGACCAATCTAGCTAGATTGACACGACCATCCATACTAAAATAGCGTCTATATCAGCTAGATTGACACGACCATCCATACTCAAATAGCGTCTATATCACCCCCTTAACTTAGAAGAGATCTTCTCCAAAATAGGGCTAAAGGTTTCAGCAGAAACCGGTTCATGGAAGAGTGGCACACCAAGATACTTTCTGAGATTAACGGTAATAGAAAAAACCACTATCAACCTGAAGGGCTTCACATAGATCAATGCTGACATTAGGAGACACAAAAAATCTTGGATTTACTAGCATTAACATTCTTGCCTGAAGCAAGACAAAAGCAATCAACACAATCCATGACAACCCGAATCTAATCAACTGAGGCTTCAGCAAACAACATAATATCATCAGCAAAGAGGATGTGGGAGAGATCAGAACCACCTCGAGACAACCTAATCGGTTTCCATGCTTTAGAGGCCACTGCAGCGGAGATCATTCGACTCAACCTCTCAATACAAATGACAAAAAGATAGGGCGAAATAGGATCTCCTTGCATGATCCCACGAGACGGGAAAAAACTCTCAATCATCTCTCCATTTCACAACAAACAAAAAGTAGTAGAGGTGAGACACGATGACAACCAACTCACCCATTTAGGAGAAAAACCCACATCACAAAGTGAATCAAGAACAAAGTCCCAACGGAGCCTATCATAAGCCTTCTCTAAATCAAGCTTGAGACACATCCAACCTTTTTGCCCTCGTTTCCGCCGCATGGAATGAACAACTTCTTGAGCCAAAACAATATTGTCAGAAATCAACCTACCCGGTAAGAAACTTCCATGAGTAGACCCGATTAATCGAGGAAGAACATCATGTAGCCTCTCTGCCCTCTCAACAAGAACTTTTGTAACAATCTTATACAGAACATTACACATGCTTATGGGTCGGAATTGGCTAATACACATTGGCCCATCAACTTTAGCTATCAACATAATAAGAGTTTCATTCACACCCTACGACATAATCGCAATATCAAAAAAATCCTTAACAAATCTAATCACCGAAGCTCCAATAGACGCCCAATACTTATGATAAAATACATGTTGGTAACCTTCACTCCCTGAAGCTTTTAATGCCTTCACTTTGCCTCAAAACAAAGTGAAGTCCTTTCCGAAAAAACCATGATCAATCAGACCCAAGCTATTCACCAGATTAGCAAACAAATCCGCATCATCCGACAAAAGACTCAAACCTCCTTGTCATTCCAAAGAGTGCATGATACATTTGAAATCACCACCCAAGATGCAAGGCTCATAGATCAGTTCTACCGCATCTAATAACTCTTCCCAAAATTGCTTATGCCTACCAAAGGAAGGAGGAACTTAGATAGGAAAAATATGAACTCGACTATTACCACAAACAACAACAACATGTATAAAATTACAAGGCAGGCACTGAACATGCAAGTTAACACGTTCCTTACACCACAAAATCCAAACACCACCGAAAAGATGAACAAGCTCCATGTGAACACAACCCGAAAAATGCAGATGTTGACAAACCTCAAGCGCTTGGACACTTGAAATACGAGCTTTAAAATAGCAAGAACATCAAGAGAGTGATGACTGACCGTATATCTTATTGCTCGTCGAAAACGGGGCTTTCCAGCCCAAAAACAGTTATAAAAAAGACAATTCATTAACAACCGGAGGGAGAAGTGGGCACTACAATCCTGGGTTGGCAACCACCATTAGAATCATTCAAACTTGAAGACTTTTCATCTGCCATAGCCACATCAGCAGTAGGAGACGGAGAGGAACTAGCAGCAATTTGATTCGCGTTGTCATTACTAGCAGATGTAGACTTATTCTAATCATGCATTTCAGTCGGCAATGTTTGGAACTCAAAATCAGGCGAGCTGTCAGCACGAGCACGTTTACCGACTAGATAGTCCTTGGGCCCAAAAGTGAGTTATCCCAACTTCACATCCTTATTCTTCCCTTGTTGGGGCAGATATGCAACGACCTTATTCTTTTTGGCATTCCTTCCCGATCTGTTTTTGGAAGACGAGGCCCCAACAGTACCTACCTTAGCCGAAATATCTCGAGAAAGATCTTTGGATTTGTTCTTAGACGCAAAAGGTTTACCAAAATCACCAGAGAAGATCACATTCTTTCCTTTGTCATTATGAGTTTCCTTCTTCGAATTTCTTGGAGAATCCTTAGAGGATACACCTTCCAATATGCAACTTACAAATATGATTATGTAACTCTATAAGCATGATAAAGAGATGAAACATTAAGAAAGCTTCAAAAATACAATATTATAAAAATATGAATATGTGACTTATAAAAATGAATATAGTGTAATAAGGAAAGAATGAATATGCAACTCAAAACTATGAATACAATCATATAGTACAATGAATATGCAACTTAAAATCATGAATATAAATTGGGTGCATTGTCTCACTATAAGAATGGTTTTACAAGAACTCACCTCTATTGTCCATATCATAGCGACTTCATATTTGAGGCGTTTTTGGGCGAGAACGAACAAAATTTGGCATGACCCTAATTATATTTGATAAAATATGGATTTTATACTTGAATAAGCAAGTTATTATAACTGAATGTCCATAATTTTATAATTTAATGTACACGATATTATGCATGAGTGTGCATGACCTTTTTAACTAAGTCTGCATGATCTTTTTAGATAAATGTTCTTGACATTATAACTAAATGTGTACGATATAATAACTGAATGTATATGGGCTTTTTTAATCGAATATGTATGACCTTTTTAGATGGGTGTGCGAATTAAGTGTGCATATCGCTCAACTTATATATTTGAGAGCTTTTTGTAATACAGAAATACAAAAAAAAAACTAGTTCTTGAAACACCAATGTCGGGAATTGAGTGACCTAAATTCATAATGTATTTTGTTATACACTTGATTTCCTTGAATAAAAATCGAAAAATTGCCTCCAAAAACCCTAAAAGAATAATTTGTTTGTTAAAAATAAAAAATCTTATTTGATTCAATTCTTGTGTATAAAGTTGTTAAAACTCTCCACATTATATAGGTTCATCGGACTTTGATATGATATAAAGTTGTTTGATCCGAGAGCTTGTACGAATGTGCGGAATCCCCCCACATAATTATATTGACCAACTGAACTCTGGCATAATATCAGAGCGATTCGGTAGGAATTCTCGGCCTATACAACCAAACGAATCTTAAGGTGTTAAATTAATATTACTTTTCATCATAAATAATAAAAAGTGGCGACATTTATATGGCATGGGATATTATAAATATTATAGTTCAATGTGGATTGATAGATTAACATGATTTGAGCTATATATCAATTTCTTATGATGTCGCATCTAGCAAATTGTCGGCAGATCGAAATCGATGATATGCCTCCAAGTGGAAGTTTTTCAAAAACTTATGGTGTACATAGTGAATTTATACAAGTTATGGCACCCTCGAGTGAAATTTATTCAACCACAAGTGAATTTAATTATTTTTCTATTTGTAAGTGTAATATCCCTTTTTGTAGATATGTTTATTTTCGTTAATGAGAGTTTTACCCTAGTTCTTGTAAGATTTTGTATCGTGTTCTTGATTAAGAAACTCATAAATAACTTTGTGTTCTGGTTGCATACAAAGGACCAAATATATATACGTCCCTTAAACTTATATTAAATAGTCACATAGTTTCATGTAGTTTGATCCTATTTGATTAAACTTCTAGACTTATACTTTGGAACCTATTGAATTCCTAATCGAATATTTTCACTTGCTTTCTTTTGTTGTAATTGTCACTCGCGCAAGAAACAATTAAAAAATAAAAAAAGATAAAATAAATATAATAAAGACGTGCAGACAATAGAAAAATAAAATCTCAATCTCCTATCAAACTTATTATTTTACTCTTATATTTTCTTCAAATTTCTACCCAAAACCACCCTTCATCTTCAATCTCCCTCACCTATGATCCACGGTTGCCCATCTCCATATCCTCTCCAAAGTGTTGACTCCCTCAATCCCCAAAGCACCAACCCACCATATCTCCCATGTAGTGACGGACGCAGAACAGATTTTAAGGGGGACACGACTTCTCTTACAAAGTCAATAATTTGGTAATTATCGACTAGTTTAGTTAGTCAATATTCTTAAATATAAAATATTTATGCTTATTTAATTATAAAATTTTATTTTAGGGAGGAAAGTATTAAATGTGAATGAAAAAAATAAAATAGAACTATAATTCGAGAATTATCGACGAGTTTAGTTAGTCAATATTCTTAAATATGAAAGCTTTATACTTATTTAATTATGAAATTTTATTTTATTTAGGAAAACATTAAATGTGAATGAAAAAACACTAAAATAAAACTATAAGGAATTGAACCTTGGTGGATTGCATATAAGGTTGAGTAATAAACCATTTTAACTAGACAATTTTCATGTTTTTAACGCAAATTATTTTAAACTTACCCATATTCAACCCTAAAATTTACATACATATTATTAACAAGCCCGACCTAAGGAGGGGCATGAGCCCCCTCATGCCCCCTCCTAGGATCGTCTATGCTCCCATAACTTATCCTTCTAGATTTCTCAAATCTACGTCCTCAATTCTCCAACCTCTCCCTCACCCAAGATCTATAACCTTTTCGGCGACCGAGGTTCCGCGCCGCCCAACAACGCTGACTTCGACATCATCGTCACCACCCTTCTTTGTGCTCTAATCTATCCAAATTTGTTCTCTAGGGTGAAATTCAAATTTAGAAATTCGGTTTTATTGAATCTAAAACTATATCTGAAAAATTGACTTGTTATATATCAAATTGAGCATTAAAATAGGGCGGCAGAGTGGTGGCATCGGGGGGTGTCCATTAGGCGTTGTTTAGTAGGTTGAAGAACACATACATATATGGAGTTGAAGAAGAAAGAAGAAAAATAAAGAAAAAAGAAAAAGAAAATGATAAAAAAAATTGACATAAGAGACTATGAGAGTGAAATGCACGTGCACTGCCACATCAGTGATTATGGGTTTAATAGATTCCAAAGTGCAAGTGTAGGGTTCAATCGACGAATAGGGTCAAACTATAGGGAATAATTGACTATTTGACACAAGTTCAAGGGATTGTGTATGCATTTGGCCCTTTATATGTGGCCAATTATACAAAGTTAATTAATGTTTCTAAGTTTCTCAATCACACAAACGATAAAAAATCTTTAAAGAACTAGGGTAAAACTCTCATAAACAAAAATAAACCTCTACAAATGGGATAATAGAATTAAAATAGAAAAACAATTAAATTCACTTGTGGGTATTCAATTTGAATAAATTTCACTCAAGGGTGCCATAACTTATTTAAATTCACTATGTATACCATAAGGTTTTGAAAAAGTTCCACTTGGATGCATATCATCGATTTCGATCTGTCGATGTAGAATTGCACTAATTGTCTTCTCCTTCTTTCTTCTGTTTGACCTAAAATATATCTTATATCTCATAATAAATATGATAGAATAATTAATAAAATTACTATATTAAATTATCGGAAAATTATCCA
Organism: Fallopia convolvulus; assembly: GCA_964016875.1. Taxonomy (NCBI): domain Eukaryota; kingdom Viridiplantae; phylum Streptophyta; class Magnoliopsida; order Caryophyllales; family Polygonaceae; genus Fallopia; species Fallopia convolvulus. The sequence continues at coordinate 35,382,490 of OZ024736.1, forward strand.
CACATCAAAATTAAAAAAAAAACTAATTAATCAAAGGGTCTTGATTTATACACACGAAAAAATTAGTAGGCGCACACAGAATAGCGCGCAATAGCGTTTTGCGCGAAACTTCGTTGCTCGGAAGGGCAAAAATGGAAAATAGAAAGGGGATTGGGAAATCAAGAAATCGGCTAGCTCGAAACGGGCCTGCGCGTGAAATGGGCTTGCACGGCCCGAAATAGACTCGAAATGAGCTTTCGCGAAATGGGCTTGCTCGAAATGGGCTTGTGTGGCCTGAAATAGGCCCAAATCTTTTTAAGCATATATGTTCCTTTTGTCGAGAGCTTCAATTTGATATATTATACGCTTTAATCTGACACCCGAGTGAAAAGTTATGAGCATTTGAAAGTTGACGGTACACAAACTATTTTTACAAAGTCATTTACTTAATTAAAATATTTTTTTCATTTGCTAGATTGCATAATTTCATAATGTAATTTAACCCAAGAGCGTCGAAAGAATGAGTTATGGTTGGAATGTCTTGAATCACACACTAAATTTATTAGCATATAACTCTTGATGCTTTGTTCAAATATTCTTTACCTTGTAAAGGCTTTGGTTTAAATTTCAACCAATTAGTTGTAAGAAGCCAAATCCTTTAAGAAGATACATAACCCTAAACCCTAAAACCCCCAAATTCCATAACCTTAGCCTTATACTAAAGCGGAGGTTAAAATAATAAACCATGGTTTTTTTATACTAAACCTTAGCCTTATACTAAAGAAGCCAAATCCTTTAAGAAGATACATAACCCTAAACCCCAAATCTCCCAAATTCTCTGTGTAATTTTATACTACAACCATGATTTTTTTTTGAATTAATGGTATTTATTCACAAATAATAAAGTTAAAATTTACACAAGACCTAGGCAAGCCCCTTACAATAATGATTTTTGAATTAATCGTTATAATCGTTCATTCTTAGTTATTAGAAATCGTTATAATCATTTAGAATCATTCATTTTAAACCATCACCCTCGGGCATTTCATTAAATACCTTATGGGCTTCTCTCAATATATCCAACAAAGCAAGGCTAAATTAGACCTATTAAATTCCCAACAATATAAACAAGAATATCAAAGGGAATATAATTAATATTAAACCATTATAATGAATTAGAAATCATTTATTAGGGTTTAGAGTATAAGAATAAACGAAATCGTTATAATGGTTTAAAATCGTTTATTCTTATACGAAATTGTGATATTCGCTCATTTTTATAAGAAATCATTATAATGAATTAGAAATCGTTCATTCTTATAAGAAAATGTTATAATAGTTTAGAATCGTTCATTCTTATACGAAATTGTTATAAAGGTTTAAGATCTCTAAATATAATTGTATATTGGTAATATTATAATAATATATAATTAAAAGGATACGCTTTCCAAATATTATAATAATAATATTTATTTTTAAGGATTGTAAATACTAAAAATAATGAAGGGTAAATAAGTAAATGAAAAAATAATATGCCTAAATGGCATAGTTGCCAAAATGGATTACACTCCAAACGCAACTTGCCAAAATTTATCGATAATATTAGTAACATTATTATATTTAATAAAATTATTTCATAATGGAATGGGGGTTTAGTTCTAAACCCTAAACCCTAAACTCTAAACCCTAAACCCTAAACCCTAAACCCTAAACCCTGAGTTGAATTCCTAAAACCTAAAACTATTATTTAATGGGGGTTTAGTTCATTTTTTAAATTTTTTGTTAACCATAGTTGATTTAACAATTTAAGTCCTAAACCTTGAACCTGTATAGTAAACCCTACACCTTCAACCCTAAACCTTAAGTCGAATTCATAAATACTAAACCCTACATCATAAACCCCAACTTGAATTCCTAAACCCTACAACTTAAATTCTAAACCCTAAGTTACATTCCTAAACACTAAACCCTAAACACTAAACCCTGAGTTGAATTCCTAAAACCTAAAACTATTATTTAATGGGAGTTTAGTTCATTTTTTAAATTTTTTGTTAATCATAGTTGATTTAACAATTTAAGTCTTAAACCTTGAACCTTGTACAGTAAACCCTACACCTTCAACCCTAAAGCTTAAGTCGAATTCATAAATACTAAACCCTAAACCCCAACTTGAATTCCTAAACCCTATAACTTAAACTCTAAACCCTAAGTTACATTCCTAAACACTAAACTATAAACCCTAAACCCCAAACCCTAAATATAAACAAACCATAAATATACATACACAAAAATAATTTATTATAGTTGTATTAGTATATAATACTTAACTAATATAGTATATTAAGTAACTCAAATATCTTAACCCACAAGTATACAACATATATAGTAATGTAATGTTACTTGATTCTTATATTCTAAAATTTATCTTATATGATTATAGTATAAGATAAATGTAATAGATTTTATAATAAAAATATTATAGTATAAGATAAAAAATACTCAAATTAATATATTATAAAAGTCGACCGTTTTTAAGTCACCGTGTAGATTTTAGTCTCACCTAATGTTTAAAAAAATTTAATTTACTTGTACCACCTAAATGTAAAAGTGTGGAATGAATAAATTGATAACTAATTGTTTTGACGCTCTTGGGTTCAATTACATTATGAAACTATGCGATTTAGCAAATGATAAAAATATTTTAATTAAGTAAATGACTTGTAAAAGGAACATATATACTTAAAAAAGATTTGGGCCTATTTCAGACCACACAAGCCCATTTCGAGCAAGCCCATTTCGCGAAAGCCCATTTCGAGTTTATTTTGGGCCGCGCAAAGCCCATTCCGCGCGCAGGCCCGTTTCGAGCTAGCCAATTTCCTCATTTCCCGAATCCCCTTTCCAATTTACGCTTTTGCCCTTCCGCGCAACGCTATTTCGCGCGAATTACCGTTGCGCGTAAATTCTGTGCGCTTTTAAAAAAAATCTGTGCGTATGTATCCCGCGTTAATCAAATGACCGTAACTTTAGGCTGTTGATTTGCGCACACGAGAAAATTGGTAAGCGCACACAGATATCCGCGCAACGCCATTTCGCGCGAAATGGCGTTGCGCGAAAAGGGCAATTCCGGAATATCAAAAAAGGGTTTCGGGAGCGTGGAGGAACGGGAAAGGACCGCGCAACGACGATGCGCGCGAAACGGTGTTGCGCGCGCGACACCGTTTCGTGCATGCGCGCATCGGTGTTGCGCGCAATCCAACGGTAAAAAAAAGTACCGTTGGACTGGCGCGAGGCTTCGTTGCGCGGATCTCAACGGTAAAAAAAAACGGTCGAATTGTCCCCTATAAATACCCATTTCGATTCCACATTATAGTTGGAGTATACCTTCATTCCACATCATTGCTTAAAAATGTCGTCAGGAGAAGAAGATACGTCATCGAGCGATTATCATCCCGAGGAGGAAGATTCATCGTCAATCGATAGTTTCATAGCTGAGGATGAGGAAGGTGTATCGGGAGAAGAATACGGAGGATTGACCATTGGAAGGCTTGCCGAAGGGACATCGTCGAATATTGGCTCGAGGCTCGAGGCTCAGCGCCGACTACTGGCTCGAGGCTCTTACCCCGAGGATTGAACATTGGAAGGCTTGCCGAAGGGACATCGGTCGGGATCCGGAGACATTTGCTTAGGACAGTGTTTCGATGTATTTCGATGCCTTGTTTAGAAGAACTTTCGTATTTCATGTATTTCAATGTATTGTGTGCCTTGTTTAGGAGATTTATGAACTTTCATATTTAATGTATTTCGATTCCTTGTTTAGGGATATGTACTTTATTAAGAATAACTTTCATATTTCATCTATTTCGATGTATTGTGTGCCCCGTTTAAAAGATTTATGAAAATATTTCATGTATTTTGATGGATTGTTATGAGATATGTACTTTCATTAAAAATGGGCCTTCGTGTCACGAAGGCCCATTTTTAATAGTATAATATCTGAGTTGGGTGAAAGGGATAACAGAAGGCGCGCAATGGGCCCTCGCATCTGCGCGAAATGGGCCTTCGTGCCTACTCGAAGGCCCATTTCGCGCATACACAAGGCCCCATTGCGCGCTTTCTGTTACCCCTTTCACCCCAACTGGGTGAAAAGACTTATGCATGCACATCTCTCCCTACTGTTTACAAGACTTTCATATTCCATTTTTACCAGTTCCGCGCATGCTTCTGAAAACAGTATACCAACAGCTTTTCTGGTGACAAGACGTATGCATGCACATCTCTCCCTTCGAGCAAATTCCAAGTATAAAATGAGACCTAAACCTTCTCCATTGTTGCTCCACGCTCTATCAGCCCTAAACCCTATACCGAAACCAGAGTTTCATTATCGGCACCCCAATGGCTAAAAGGAAAGCGTGTTCATCGCGAACCTACCCCTTTGCTCCACCCATCATAAACTTCTCCATCGTCCACGTCCGTGGGGTGAGGGAGACAAAGACAGAATGGTCTGTGATACAAGGCGCATCAATAAAAAACATCATCATGAACTGGAGCGAAGCTGGCTATGGAGCACCACCGGGATATTGTCGCTTCTTCTTGAACGACAACGATATAACACATCGTATCTACGCCAAAGAAACCACGGTGCAGCTTTGCCTAACTGAAGGTGACGAGATTCGGGCGATTGATGATATTTCGCCGGAGAATTAATGATGTGGTTTACTGTTATAAGTCACTTTTTATGGATCCAAGAGTTTTTTCAGTAAGTTGTTGTTTATGGTGTAGGGTGTATGTTGTTTATGGTTTTTTCAAGTGTCAGTTGTTTAGTGGTTTAAGTCATAATTGTTGTTTACGGTTTTTTTGGTAAGTTAGTTGTAAGGGCCGTTGAAATGTGGATCCAAATGTTATATGTAATTCCATCGCTCTTTTTCAACTCCATTTTGTGCATGTCCTCCGAATCATCCAAAAACAACAAATCAAGGTGAAGATAAGGTATCGAAAAAATCAATAATGGAGATAATCCAAAAACAAAAAAAAATACGTAAAGTACTAATGTATGTCATCCGAACCATCCAAAACATCCAAAATCAAGAATAGTAATGTACTAATGTGAAAGACCCTAAAACCACCAAAACCACCAAAAATAGATACATAATGTACTAATGTGAAAGCATCTAAGGATGCCGCTCATGCGAGGTGCCGTTGCCACTGCTGCACTCGTGCACTGAATCCGGAAAGTGTCGGGTGGGCATCGGTGGGGGAGGCGGTGCGTCGGAATCTAGGATGCTGAGCACGTGCCTGAGATGATGCGCAGTCGGATGCTCATGCGGCATCTGTAGTAGCTGGCTCCGGATATATCCCGCTGCGTGTTGTACCCTCTGCGCAAATAAAATCAAATCATATTAGTTTGTACACTCATATAATATCTTAATACAAAAAAAAATATGTTCTTACCATCCTGTCAGAAACTGCCGGTATCGGGTGAGGCACAGGAGGACGAGGGTCATCCTGGTGTGGCGAAGTCGGGTCGACGTACACGTGAGATCGGGCCCTAAACCACGCCAAGTAGCCCTCCTCCATCTGTCATGCGTACTCCGCACGCTGCACATCCAACTCAATCAAGTGATCCATACGTTGTGCCCAGTGAAGGTCCGCCGGATCATATGAAACAATGTATGGCCGGTTCTGGATCGCATCATGTCGGACCACAATCGTAGGCTGCAATGGTGGAGGAGGGATGGTCTGTATGCGACTAAACTAGCGCAACACCCTCTCTGGATGGTACGCCTCCTGTACCCTATTAAGTACCAGGACGCCCCTGTAGCGAGACACCCGGTACGCGACATCAAAATTCAGCTCGTTGCCCCACGACGTCCAATGAATCTGCAAAGCGGAATACAAATCATCAATCGTCGGACTTAAACTAAAGAATGTACGTCACGTTGATTTCGAAGCCTAACCTCCTCTGCACGGATCGTGTCTAGAAGCCGCCGCAGCGCATCCAGCCTAGCCGCGTCTCGGCTGGGGGCCCGCTCACCAGTCTGTCGTGCGGCTGCACGAGGGTCAACTAGCGTCTCCAAAGCCAACTCAATCCGACCCTGGGTGTGCTCGAAATAACTCATGATCCATGTCTAAAACAATACTTATAAGATATTGAATCCAACCAAAATCGAAGAATGAAATATTGAGGTCGAAGCACGTACCCTCATAATAAGAGCGCAACCCGAGCATCCCCTAGCATCGGCGCGCGACGTCATGCCGAGCTCACGATACACCCCCGCCACTAAAGTCGCCCCCCAAGCATATCGACTAGTCCTCTCGTGGTCGAATAGGAATCCCAATATTCACGTCTTGATCTTGTTCCCGGACTTGTCGGCGAATAACGTCATCCCGAGAAAGTACCATAAAAACACAGTGGCAATGGTCGCGGGGGATGCGGCTCGTCTGCCCTCAAACATGTCCAACAGAATAGCTGCGATGGTCGCACTCGGGGCACGTGTCTTCCACGCGTGTGCTGTCTGTGGATCGAGGTCGAGCAAATCTCCTAACGAGCCTCGAGCTCCAACAGATCCATCTGGGGTACCAGAGCGTCTCCATCTATAGGCACCCCGAAAATGCGGTGCATGTCATGGAGGGTGATCGTAATCTCGCCCCACGGGAAGTGGAAGGTGTTGGTCTCTGGATACCAACGCTCCCGAAATGCAGAGATGAGAATGTGGTCCGTGGCGCCAAACTCCAGACCGATCAGCCCGGTCAGACCGCTCCGATGTGCGAGGCCCCACCAAGAATCGGGGCCTCCAACCCTAAACCGTCGAAACGACCGTAAAGGAGCCAAGTTCCTAGACCACACTCTAGTGACATGCAGATACTAAAAAGAGGAAAACAAGCGTGAGTTAGAAAAACTAAACATTGCTTTCGAAAATATTTAAGTACTCGCACTTTGGAAAAGTTTACGTACGTCACGGTCGAGCCAAATCCTGCGAGCCACGTGTTTGGTATACGTCGTCAACAGGATGCCGTCACTAGGACCTCCCGGTTCGCCCTCCGCAACGGGAGGATCCTCAGGAGCGGCCCCTGCTGCTGGTGCAGGGGGGGTGGGGGTACCTCCGCAGCGGGGGGAGGTATGTGAGATGATGGAACGGGAGGAGGGATGGGTGTTGCTGGAACGGGAGGAGGGGATGTGGATGTGAGCGGAGGAGCTGAGGGTCCCGCCGCGGATGTAGTAGGATCGATCGAAGAAGTACATGGAGGACTGGAAAAGACCGGTGGTGGTGGCGGGACATGGGTCGTGGTGGGAGGTGAAATAGAAATAGTGGCCTCGGATATGTGGTAATCGTCAACCGACAAATCCTCCGCTGTACCTAAGGGAGCATCAAACTGTACGTCTTGCTCCGTGAAGGGCATGTCGTCCCCTGCAACGTCATCTGGCAAGTCGTCCTGCAGGAGCTCCTCCGTAAAATCAACCTCCACATCAACGGAGGGGTCTACATCTATCTCCGGTCCACGCGTCAACTCCGGATCAGTAGCTATCCGTTGTTGCTCGGTAGGCGGCACTCTGGCAAGTAACGCATGTGCAATCTCGGCGCACGTGAGCTTGGGCGCCTGCTTTTTCCTCCTCTTATCGAGGAGGGCGGCGCTCAAACTAGTGTGTACGTCCTTTAGGCGACAAGTTCAAATTAAATTAGTAAGTTTTCTATTATTTTTTTTCTTTTATTTAGAAATTCACCCTATGAATATGAATTCAACTAATGAATTCGTCGTTTTTGTCGGAATTCAAATTCCGAACCAAAAACTCATTTATCATTACTAAATTTTATTTCAATTTTCATTACGTTTGTAATGAAAAATGAATAAAACCATAATTCAAACTCTAATTATAACTGTAATTATTTTTTTTAAATCATGAATTCAACATACGACTATGAATTCATATTAAGTATAAGTTCATAACTAATAATTCAAAATCTACATATAAATCTAAATTAAGACAAATAAATTAAATAAAACAACTAATAACAACAACAAAAACTAAATATAAATAGGAATTTGAATCATAAACAAATTATGACATTAAATATCTTACTAAATAAGCGAAATTTATTTACTCAATTATTTACAATTTTCTAACCTTCACAACAATTTTCTCTATCTTAACTTAATTTAATTCTTTTAGGGTCATACTTATCTACTTAATTTAATTATTTATCAATTCTTTTAGGGTCATACTTATCTACTTATATTAATTACAAGTTCATAACTAATAATTCCAAATCTAAATATAACTCTAAATTGATAAAAATAAATTAAATTAAACAACTAATAACAATAACAAAAACTAATTATAACTAGGAATTTGAATAGTAAACAAATTATCAAATTGAATATCTTAATAAATAAGCCAAATTGATTTAAATTGATTACCAACATATTCAAATTGATTAACTAAATTATATAAACGAAATTTAATACCTAAAATTCAATACGAAATTTTACAAAATTTAAATAATATAAAATTTCGTAATCAATTTGAAACGTACCTCAGCCGTAAATGTCGCTCGGGTGCGGATCCGACTACGAACCGGATCGGGTCGGTCGACGGTGGTGGCGACGGGCGCGGTGGGCTCGATGGCGACGGACGTGGTGGCGACGGGCTCGCTGGCCGGAGCCGACGCGCCTCCTTCCGTCGGGCTCGTGGTGGCCGGAGCCGACGCGCCTCCTTCCGTCGGGCTCGTGGTGGCCGGAGCCGACGCGCCTCCTTCCGTCGGGCTCGTGGTGGCCGGAGCTGACGGGCTCGTGCTGGCGATGGGTTCGGTGGGGTCCGTCGGGCTCGTGGTGAGCGGAGCCGACGGGCTCGTGTTGGCGACGGGTTCGGTGGGGTCCGTCGCCACGGGCTCGGGGCTCGGGGATCGGGGCTCGCGGTGGCTCGGGGATGGTGGCCATGGTTGTTGACGGGATCGGGGATCGGATTTTTTTTTGGTTCGAGATCTGGTTGCGCGAAATGGCGTTTCGAAGCCAGAGGTTGACGACGATGACGGCGCGCTCGCGTCTTTAACCCTAAAGACCCTCGAAACGGGCTTGCGCGGGGCCTCTCAAGCCCATTTCGTGCGGCCCAAAGCTGCGGCGACTCCATTTGTTTTAAAACCCTAATTATCCGCGAAAGCCCGTTGCGCGCGGTCCAATATACGCGCATGTCCATTTCGCGTGGCCCAAATTCATTTCCCGAGTCCCATTTACCACTTTACGGTTTTGCCCTTCCGCGCAACGCCATTTCACGCGAAATGGCGTTGCGCAGATATTCTGTGCGCTTTTTAAAAATTTATGTGCGTATGTACCCCGCGTAACTTTATTGGCTAGAAAATTTATCTTACGGCTAAGTTGAAGCTCCAATAAACTCATAGGCTTCTATATTTTAAAATTAATTGAGAGTTAATCTAAGTATATATTCTATATACACTAGACAAGTTATTTTTCAATTGTTAGATATGAAAAGCTTTTTTCTTCCGCACTAAATTATCTTATCATATCTTACTATTTTTAGCATGTAACTTTCCTCTTTTGAGATATTGTCAAGTTACGTAATCGATCTATATCCTATGGGGCCGAATAGGCGGGTCTCGTATTTTTGCTAAAATTTGATGTATCTAACTTTTTGGCATTTTACTCTCATATTATATCAATAATTAAGCTACCGTAACTAGGCTACCTCTCCCTTTATTCATGCCAACATGGCAACATGCATGATGTGTGTGCATCATACTCAGCAAACACTTGAGTGATTCCTTCCTCTTTATTGATCTAAAGAATCTAAAAATTTCAATCACAAATTTGGATGTTGTCCCCCGTAATAGCATTTTGGATGTTGTAACTTGTAAGCTAGATATGTCTACATGCATTCAAAGTTACAATATGGTGATGAAAGTATGCGTCCATTCATTCAAATGTTTGCTCTACACCACTTCCACATTATGTTAAAAGTAATTTGAATGTTTTAGTACCATTTTTCCATGAATTGGGGTCTATTTAAAATCGTCTATATGTTACATATATAGTTATTAATTAATTTGTTTTGAGTCTTTGAAGGTGATCGAGCTCTTGGGAGTTAAGAAATCAAACAATTGGAGTTGGTATATCTCCAATCTAACATTAAACTCTTAACTTTCAAGTTTCGAATAATTGATTTGAAGCGTCGTGAATTGTAGGACGTGGTTCGGTAATTTGACAACATCGATCTGGGCTATTGATTAGCAATATATAAATCATATCATTAAACTCCATTAACAAAATCATCTCGCAGAATTGAAGAATATGATTCTCTCCCAAAACTTAGGTGCTTATATGGTATAAGATTCGATGTACACTTAGCAGCACGACAGGAATGATTCGGGATCGGTTATACTCCCAAAATCTTTTGTTAATTGGTATCTAATCCTCTTTAGGTATATTACTAGCTTAAGTTCCCGTGCCTTGCACGGATTTACAAAATTATTGTATTATTTATTTATAAATTTGGTTAAATTGATATTAAAAAAATTATACGTATCTTATTAAAATACTAACATTTCTAAAAATAATTATTGATATAAGTAAGGTTTTTTAAGAAACGATACGTATCTAATAGTATAATCTGCCCTATTGAAAAAAAAACTAATATATTATAAATAATTTAGTTGTATATAACTATATAAGTAATATTATTTTATTTAAAAATTTTATTTCATAATAAAAATTATGTTTCTATCACTTGCCAAATTTTAAGATCTCTAAATATAATTGTATATTAGTAATGTTAGTAACATTTTTATATTTAATAAAAACTTTTCACAATGAATTAGACTCTAAAATCAACTTGCTAAAATTTAAGATATCTAAATATAATTGTATATTAGTAATATAAGAATTATTATTATTATATAAGGATTGTAAATACTTAAAGTAACAAAGGACAAAGAGGTAAATGGAAAAATTAAAACGCCTACGTAGCATAGTTAAGACGATGACACCTAGGATAGAGGGATTCGACTTTAGTTATAGTATATTGATGAGCTAAATAAATTTTACCATATAAACAAATATATCCATCCACACTAGAGAAATGAATTTTACCATCGATGGATAAATATGCCCACACTAAAGAAAGAATCGATCTGTCTAGTACAAGGCAGCCTTACGTTGGTTCATTTTGTTGAGAATATATAAAACCTCTTCCCACGTTTAAATATTGGGATTAAACAAAATTTTCTTATTATCAATTATTTTTACGATAAATTTTTATTGCGTTTGTGTATTAAACTTACGTATACACATCCTCTTATTATGTATTATAAACTTTCATATGGTATAAGGTCCTAGGCCCGTTTTTTAGTTTGTTTGTTATTTGGGTTGAATTGGTTATAAAGATACTCAAAAGTCTCAAATGCCGCCACTCGTTACTGTCAATGGGCTAGCTATAAATAGATTGAGATGTTAGCCCCGTTTGTCTAAGTGTCAACTCGACTAGGCCATTTACACTTGAGGGGCATGTTGAAAATATATAAAACCTTTTCCCACATCTAAATATTGGGATTAAACAAGTCTACTATATAAATCTTTGGATTACTCAAGGTTACTCCTCATTTTGCCAATTAGTTTTAAAATGAAATCTCACTGGACTTATGTATTAAACTTACGTATGCACGATCCCATTATAACTCTCGAACTTTCATACACTTACGTGTTATTGTAGAAGCAAAGAACTATGTTTATTTTTTTTTTTCCAAAAGTCTTATAATATTTTAAATACTAGTATGTATTTCCGTACCTTATACGGGTTTCTCTTAAATAAAATATTAATAATAAAATATTTTTAAATATATTTATTATTCGAGAATAATTATATAAATGTTTAAATATAAATTTTTGTTATGATCTACGTAAAAAGATAAGACAATTATTGTATAACTAATCAAGATCTTTTCATATAAGGTAACAAATGATTGGGAATTTGTATGATAGTATAAAAAATATCCTAATGATCTTTGTGGTTATCATATCCAAAAATTAAAAAAAATAAAATTTTAAAAGGGATGGTGTGGTTCAATCTAAAAGTGACATGTGTCGTTTAATAATTTTTTTAACCTCCACTTTAGATTATAGCTATGATTTTTTTATCCCAAGTAAAAATGATAACTGTAAAAATTTGTTCTATCGTGATTTTATCACGATCTTTCCATCTACAAGTGCCCCTCAAACTCATTGCTTTATGATAAGCTAGAAATCCTAGCGTACCAAATAATTGTGAACCAAGAAACCGAGAAGTGAATGGGCACGCGACCCGAGGTTGAGGGAGATGAAGGGAGAGAGAAGAAGACAGAGGATTAGGGCAAAAGAGTTTATTTCTTGGATAATTCTCAACTTTAGCTTACAAGGGTGTATATAAGCTATGCCCTACGGGTTCAATAAAAGCGACTCAGAAAAGAACCCGAAAGAAAACCTGAGAAGGGAGTAGAACTCGTATTAAAAAATACAATAATTAAAAATAGATAATAAATTAAATAGATTAATCTCTAAATCTGATCGGGACACGCCGTTCCCGACCCGATCTCCGTATAGTCTGTGTCTGTGCCGCATCATTCTCTCCCCCGTTGAGATTCAGCTTGTCCTCAAGCTGCAAATCCGGAAACGACAATTTGAGCTGATCCCGAGGCTCCTAAGACGCATCTTCCTCTGTTCCGTCGTCCCATACAATAAGCCATTCGGTGCGAAGGGATCCATCAACCAAGATCTGTCGCTCGGATACCGCTCGAAAAGGCCGTGAGAGAGGTTAGTCATGTAAAAACTCAGCGGGAAACGCGGGCGGAACTGGTGCAGCTGAAGTGGGAACATAGGGGCGGAGCAATGAAACGTGAAAGACGTCATGGATCTTCGCACCAGCTGGTAAAGCCAAACGGTACGCGACCGGTCCGATTTTCGCCAAGATCGTGAACGGTCCATAGAAACGTCGGCCTAGCTTTGTTGACAGCGGTCGGGCAACTGAGTGTTGGCGATATGGATGGAGTTTCAGCAGAACCTAATCGCCGACGCTGAATTGAAGGTCCCGGCGGTGAGCATTAGCTTGTGCGGTCATACGCTGTTGAGCTTTAAGCAAACTTTCCCGAATAAGACCCAAAACCTGTTCCCGTTCAGTGACAGTGGCCAAGGCTGCTGAAGTAGTGCTAGAAGGCCGAGTGGGACGACACAAGGGTGGTGGTTCACGCCCATAAAGCGCCTTAAAAGGCGACATTTTGAGGCCCTCGTGGAATGAACAATTGAGGGCTAATTCCGCCCATGGCAGGAAATCCGTCCAGTTTTTCGGGCGTTCATGCGTAAATGCGTGCAAATATTGCTCGAGTGTGCGGTTCTTCACCTCTATTTGCCCATCCGTTTGCGGGTGATACGTCGTACTATGATGCAAAGTAGTGCCACTTAACCGATGCAACTCTTTCCAAAAAGCACTAGTAAAAATGACGTCACGATCGGATATGATAGACGATGGAATGCCGTGATGCTTGACCACAATATCAACGAATAACGCAGCGACGGTGGGAGCATCATACGAAGGGCCCAAAATACCAAAGTGAGCATATTTAGATAACCGATCGACGACAACCAAGATGGTTGTACGACCATGTGATGGGGGCAAGCTTGTAACGAAATCCATCGTAACCGCGTCCCACACTTGTTGTGGAATCGGCAATGGCTGTAATAATCCGGCTAGCTTCTGCGTACTATATTTTGTAGATTGACAGATTATGCAAGCGTCCACAAATGTACGAACGTCTTTGCGCATTCCGAGCCAATAGAAAACCTCAGCAACGCGACGGAACGTCCGATCAACCCCCGGATGACCCGCGCTCGGAGAAGAATGGAACTCCTGTAGCACTTCTGTTTTGAGGCGGGATTCCTTGCTCAATACTAGCCTATGCTCATAATAAAGCAGCCCTTGGTGAACTCGAAAAGGAGACGGTAATTCAGACTTAGCAGCGGATGCGTGCAAAGCAATCAAATCCGGAAATGACTCATTTTCCTAAAGCACTCTAGACAACAACTCCGACATAGGGAAGGAGAAGGTGAGGAATTGTGTAAGGGCAGCCTCGTCATCAAGCATACAATGAGACAGAGCGTCGGTGATGTGTACCTTGCCTAGCCCTAGGGTCCCGAGACCGTGGCGACCCCCTTGGGCTAATTCGCAGCTCCGTAGGACTCGTGCCAAGTCCCGTGGTCCGCCTCACCAACGGCACCACGACCCCGAACGCTCGAGTCGTGCCAGCGTCGGGCCAACCCGGCGTCCCGTGGTCCTTGTGCGTCAGGCCTCGGCTGTGTCGCGCCCCATTCGGTACCGAGCCATCAGCCCTCGGTACCGAGCCCCACGCCTCAATACCAACCACCATGTCCGCGCCGGGCCAACCCGGCGTCGCAACTTGAGGTTCTTGCCTCGTCCTGGCGCGCCGACGCCCTTGTCGCGTCGCGCCAGCCCTTGTCACGACCTTGTCGCGACACTCGCGACTAGGCCACCGTGACCACTATCCGTTTTTACTACTTTTAGTATTATTTCCTTTCCAAACCTTTCTATTTATGTCATTTCTATTATTGTTTTGATTTATGGGCTTGGGCCTAACGTTGGGCCACTTGCATGTGTAACCCTAGTTAGCCCCCACGCCTCCTTAGGGTTTTCTAGGAGCTCCTCTATAAATAGGAGCCTCCTCTATTGTATTTCGTACGCTTTGTTTTGATTAATGTTATGCTGTCGAGATTTCTCCAGAACTATTCATAAAGGCGTCAACCCCAATTTCTCTTCTCATCCCATATTCCTCAGTTCTCCCTCAAAAGAGAGCACCTTCTCATCCTTTCAATTCTCTTCTCATCAAAGTCTAGTCGTTTTCGACTCAAAACCTATCCAAAACCGCAAGAGAAGACCATTTACGAGTCCAACTTCGATCCTCACGTGAATCTCCCAACGGGTTTCACATCAACTGGCATCAGAGTCTCGGATTGCGTAAGTCTTTCTCTCACTTTTACTCATTTTTTGCACGAAAATTTTTTCTCCACCATTTTCATTAGCTTCCGCCATATCTACCATCATTCACCTAGTTTCCATTGTTATTTGCTTCAAAAAAAATCAGAAAAATCCACAAAAAAATTGCCAAAACCCGCCGATTTGCACATTAAATTGGTTCATTGAATCGAGTTGTCGAATTTGCTTGCATCTTAACTTGCTTTGTTCGAACTGATTTGTTTGTGTGTGTCGTGTGAATTGGTTGCTTGGTGCGGGATTTGGTCAGATTTGGCTTTATCTCAAATCTTCTATTTATTGAAAGTATCTTGAGAAATATATCCCATATATTGATAGTTGCCGAAATTAAAAAAAAATATATATTGGATAAGTAAAGCCAAAATAAGGCAACCTTATCCTATTAAATTAAAAAAAAAGATTTTGTGGGGACACACAAGCCAAAATAAGGCAAGTGTTCCCATATTTGAAAACATCTCATTCGACCCCCCTTATCCCCATATCTTTCCATATCTTCTCAATTATTCTTATAATATCTTGCATATCTTTCTTGTTAGGAAATCTTACTTGATTGATATTGTTTGATTGACACAATCTCGCCTCCTTCCCTAAAGGCCGAGATCTCATATCTTCTTCTTTCCTCTCTCGTGCCAAGGCTTTCCTAAAGCCGACGCCACATCATCTCTTCTTCTTACTTGCGTGTTTGTGCTTGCTTGTTCTTACTCTCTTTGTTCCATACTTTGTGCACGTCGAGATCCTAGCCTCCCATACCCTTCGAGTACTTTTCGTGCAAACTAAGAGTACTTGCGTGGTGAGTCTTACAAAGTCTCGACGTTTCTGTTTGCTTTGTTGCTTGTTGGACTTGTTACTCTTCTCTTTCCTCTCTTATGACAGGCATTCACCAGCGACGCTTTGCCGGGTCTGACGACCCCTGCGCGTTTTTGGCATGGGCAAAGCACATGGCCAAGTACTTCAACCAACAAGACTACAACAAATTTGAGCGTTTCGACATCGCCATTAGTTGCTTCACTAGCTACGCTCGGGATTGGTTTGATCGTTTGGAAGATGACCGGTGGTCTAGGAAGCGACGCCCAATTGAGACATAGGCCCATCTTGTGGTCCACATGGCTCGACATTTTGCCCCTAATGTCGACGAACAATCATTCTCCAAGCATATCGTAGATCTCACCAAGGGCCGTGTGACATTGACACCATTTCATGTATTAATGCCACGGCAGCCCATTCCTACCGCGTCCACTGGCATGTCGGTTGCGCCGCCCTTGGCCGTGGTCGAGGCCATTAGCGCGCCCACTAAGCATGTTACAATGGCTTCCGAGCCAGCCGTCCCTCTTGCTCCTCCTTTGGCCGAGACACAAGTGCTCCTTGTCGAGGTCACCAAGAAGGACGTGCCCATCCTTACTCCTACCGAGGCCGTCTTGGCACACACCGACTCTGTGGTTGACAGGTTAGTACCTCCAACTTTGTCCATTGATTTTCATACTAACTTGTTTCCCCTTGTGTGTTCTAGTGGAAGTGTGCAGGATGAAGCCGACACGCAACATGACAAGCCTCGGGAGACCGGCACGGCGACGCTAGCACCGGAACAAGAAGCTACGGGCGTTTCTGGACATGACACAACTTTCAGCGGCGTTTCTGATTCAAATGGATCAGATATGCCCCCTACATATGTACTCCATGAAGACCGCCTAGGGAAAATGAAGATACAAGGACGAACGCCGATGGACAGCCCCTCGGCGCACAACGTCGTCGAAGTTTCGGGGACTTCGTACCTTGGCTCGATCCAACCATATTTTGTCGGCGTTCCTAGTGCGAATTGGCTCCAAATGCAGGGAGCTACGGGCCTCAAGAGTTGGGACCCTGGATCTTCTCCGAGTCCGGACGATGACGAGCCACCCGGGCTTAATTTATCCCCGGCACACCCACTTCTAGGGAGTTTTCCTTACCTTCCCTTTTGTTCATTTTCAACGCTTCATATTTTTAAAGGGCCTCCTCTTATTGATTCTATCTCTTTGCTTTTGCAGGTTTTTAAAGCTGTCAAGTGCCTTCCACTCCGACGCTCGACGCGAGAACGCGTCGAATCTAAGTGGGGGAGGATGATGTGTACCTGCCCTATCCCTAGGGTCCCGAGACCGTGGCGACCCCCTTGGGCTAATCCGCGGCTCCGTAGGACTCGTGCCAAGTCCCGTGATCCGCCTCACCAACGGCACCACGGCCCCGAACGCTCGAGTCGTGCCAGCGCCGGGCCAACCCGGCGTCCCGTGGTCCTTGTGCGTCACGCCTCGGCTGTGCCGCGCCCCAGTCGGTACCGAGCCATCAGCCTTCGGTACCGAGCCCCACGCCTCAATACCAACCACCATGTCCGCGCCGGGCCAACCCGGCGTCGCAACTTGAGGTTCTTGCCTCGTCCTGGCGCGCCGACGCCCTTGTCGCGTCGCGCCAGCCCTTGTCACGACCTTGTCGCGACACTCGCGACTAGGCCACCGTGACCACTATCCGTTTTTACTACTTTTAGTATTATTTCCTTTCCAAACCTTTCTATTTATGTCATTTCTATTATTGTTTTGATTTATGGGCTTGGGCCTAACGTTGGGCCACTTGCATGTGTAACCCTAGTTAGCCCCCACGCCTCCTTAGGGTTTTCTAGGAGATCCTCTATAAATAGGAGCCTCCTCTATTGTATTTCGTACGCTTTGTTTTGATTAATGTTATGCTGTCGAGATTTCTCCAGAACTATTCATAAAGGCGTCAACCCCAATTTCTCTTCTCATCCCATATTCCTCAGTTCTCCCTCAAAAGAGAGCACCTTCTCATCCTTTCAATTCTCTTCTCATCAAAGTCTAGTCGTTTTCGACTCAAAACCTATCCAAAACCGCAAGAGAAGACCATTTACGAGTCCAACTTCGATCCTCACATGAATCTCCCAACGGGGTTCACATTAGTCGGCGACTCTATTGCTCGCGCCCGTCTTGTATTCAATCCGAAACTTGTAACCCATGAGTTTCCGGATGAAGAATTGCTGATCCGGGGTTTGAATAACCTGAGATAGTAGTTCCTTAAGGCTCTTCTGATCGGTTCGGATAAAAAATTCACGACCTAAAAGATATTGCCGCCATTTCTGCACTGCGGATACAATAGCAAAAAGTTCTCGATGATAAGCCGAGGATCCTCTGCGACGCACCCCTAGAACTTTACTGAAGAACGCAATCGGTTTCTCCTACTGAAGTAATACAGCTCCAATTCCGATATCGGATGCATCAGTTTCTAAGACAAATTGTAGAGTAAAATCCGGCAGTCGCAAGATCGGTGGACGCATCATGGTCTCCTTGAGCCGTTGAAAGGCGTGGTCTGCATCCGGGGTCCACAAAAATTTATCTTTCTGAAGTAATGCAGTCAGAGGTGCGGCCAAAATAGCATAGTTTCGAATGAATTTCCTGTAATATCCTGTCAACCCCAGGAATCCCCGTAACAGCTTGACGGAATTGGGAACTGGCCAATCAGACATGACCCGAGTTTGGCTGGATCAGCGCTGAGTTGACCTGCGGATACAATATGACCTAAGTACTCCACCTGAGGGGTACCGAAGGAGCATTTAGAGCTCTTAACAAAGAATTGATTGTCTTGGAGGACCTGTAATACAATATCAAGATGTCGAGCATGGTCTTCCAGAGAAGCACTGTAAACCAGAATATCGTCAAAGAAGACAATCACAAACTACCGCAGATACTGAGCAAAAATCTGATTCATAGCAGCCTGAAATGTAGACGGTGCATTCGTCAGGCCGAAAGGCATGACTAAGAACTCGAAATGGCCATCATGAGTACGGAACGCTGTCTTATAGATATCAGAAGTATGCATTCGGATCTGATGGTAACCAGAGCGCAAATCAAGCTTTGTAAAGAGCACTGCACTGCCTAACTCGTCGAAAAGCTCTTCAGCAGTCGGGATAGGAAATTTGTCGGCCACGGTAGCAATATTCAAGGCTCTGTAATCAATACAAAATCGGATGCTGCCGTCCTTCTTCTTAACAAGCAGAGCCGGTGATGAGAATGGACTAGTACTGTGCCGGATAATACCCTGCTGAATCATATCTTGAACCTGTCTTTCAATTTCCGATTTCTAAAAATATGGGTAACGATACGGACGGACATTGATCGGTTTAGAACCAGGCTGTAAGTGAATTCTGTGGTCCCAAGGCCGCTGAGGTGGTAGTCCATTCGGGAGGCGGAATACCACCTCGTGTTTCTGAAGGGTTTCACGAAGCACCGGCGGAAGAGTCGCCGGAAATGTAGCGGTGGCGGTGGCGGTCGATGAACCGTCGTTGTCTAAAATCTGCACCACTTCGAAAAATTCCGCCACACAGTCAGAGCCACAAAGAGATTGAAAAGCATTCAGAGATAACTGTTTCGGGGGCAGACGATCTCCCTGTAATAACACAGTGTTGTTATTCCACAAAAATTCCATCGTAAGCTTGGCGTAGTCATGAGAAACCTTCCCCAAATTTTGTAACCACTGCACACCGAGGACCACTTGAGGCCCATGGATCCGTAGAACATAAAGATCAATAGGAAAAATATGACCTTGTAGACAAACAGCAGTGTCGGCACACTTATAGGAGCATAACAGATAAGCGCCATTGCCAACATAAACTCGGAAAGGCGAAACTTCCGAGACAGGCAGATGCAACTTCTGAACAACATCTGGGTGAATAAAATTATGGGTACTCCCCCCATCAATGAGAACCTGCACCGTGGCGTCTCGGATTGAGCCAGAAAGTTTCAAGGACTTCGTGCTTGGCATTCCCTCCATCGAATTTATACTCGAAATATCACCCGTTACAGCGAGTTCAGTGTCCTCAGCAGGGTTCGTTTCGTCCTCATCTTCCGAGTCGTCACAGCCCAGCAGAGCCAAAAACCTGTGCTTGCAACGATGGCCCCGAGTGTACCGCTCGTCGCAATTATAACATAAACCCTTTTTAGATCGCTCTTCACGTTCAACAAGCGTAAGTTTTTTAATCGGAAGGGTAGAAAAATTACCGCTTAGATTAGGGTTGGTGTTGCGGATGTGGAGGCTGGTGTGGGCGGAAGTCGTGGCGGATTCGATGACCAACGCCGATTGCTAAATTGCGCGGACACGGTGTCGTCGTACGTGGCTGCTAACTCTCTAGCCATAGCGAAGGCTTGGGCCAAAGATGTGGGGCTCTGCAAATTTAGTTCACGACGAATAGGTTGTTTCAATCCACCCTTGAAGAAAGAGATCAAAGTCGGTTCCGTCTGCCCGATAACCTTGTTCAATAAGCTTTCAAATTCAGATTGATAGGCCAACACTGTAGTGCGCTGTTGTAACCGAGACAAGAGACTGACATAGTCCTCATAATATTGAGAATCAAAACGCTGACGAACGTCTTGAAGAAACTGAGGCCAAGTGGCTCCCGCATAATTTTGTCGATAATAACGGAACCAGTCCGATGTCGGATAATCAATAAGGAGACCTACGAGATTCAAGCGATCAATATCAGTAGTATGAAAATAGTCATAATAAGCTTGAACTTTAAAGAGCCATCCCTGTGGATCAGATCCATCGAATCGTGGCGCATCAATACGGATATGCGGAATTGTCTCATTGCCCGGCGGTGCGCGAATCACCACGCCATTGTGGTCCGGCTGAGGTGGCGGGGCAGCGGCGTGAAGCGCTCTCGGGGGAGCGTTCGCCGGATGTGCGAGAAACCCTAAAGCCCGCTCCGGTTGGATCGGAAGGAGTCCGTCACCGTGCGGTTGGGCCTGGGCGATCGGAACCAGGTTCGCTGGCGGGGCATTCGCCTGGTGTGGCAGCCTGTGCCCTAGCAGCTGTAGGTTTGCGCCTGTGGTCGGCGTCAAGCGTTCGTGTAATATCTCGGGATTTGGACGAGCCTGAGTCAATTGAATTTGTCGAAGGCTCGACTGCACGCCCTCCATAAGTTGTTCCATTGTAGTGTTGATGTGAGTCTGTGATTCCGTCAGGGTAGCCATGAGGCGGTCCTGCGAAGCATTCAGGCGGTCGATTGCCGCAATCAATGGGCCTGTTATGTCGTCTTCCGTCGATCCCATAGTGAAGAGTACGGGATGAAAGCACCAGTTGATAAGCTAGAAACCCTAGCGTACCAAATAATTGTGAACCAAGAAACCGAGAAGTGAATGGGCACGCGGCCCGAGGTTGAGGGAGACGAAGGGAGAGAGAAGAAGACAGAGGATTAGGGCAGAAGAGTTTATTTCTTGGATAATTCTCAACTTTAGCTTACAAGGGTTTATATAAGCTATGCCCTACGGGTTCAATAAAAGCGACTCAGGAAAGAACCCGAAAGAAAACCTGAGAAGGGAGTAGAACTCCTATTAAAAAAATACAATAATTAAAAATAGATAATAAATTAAATAGATTAATCTCTAAATCTGATCGGGACACGCCGTTCCCGACCCGATCTCCGTATAGTCTGTGTCTGTGCCGTATCACTTTATGTGAAGCCATGGTGTTTGATTAGACCAACCTGAGACGGGCCATAGTGATCCGGTCATTACGACCGTGTAATCTCTCACTCTTGGTCGGGTTTGCTTATCTATTCATAAAAGCACGCTTTCATGTACATTCTAGCCGCTCATTCATATACAAAAGTTGCAAACTTTTGTATATGAGACTCAAGTTGCAATTCAAGCAAAATGAAGTAAAGCTAGATCTAATAAAAATTCCCAAATTGACAAATCTGAAAACTAACAGAGAAAATTTACGAAAAACATGCTAAACTAGCTAGAACCCCTCAACTCCCTTTAGATGGGAAAACCACATGGGAAAAAATTACCATGCTAAAGGATGGAGGACGAGAAATTCCTTTCCTTATTGTCTTTTTTAGTTATATGTGGCGAGCCACGTCCCAGAAGGCAGTTGATGCCCTCGGATTCGTGCGGTCAATTAGAACATGCAACTCGAGTTTGTTTAGCCCTTCTTGCCTCCGATCGGTCCTCAAAACACACACTTGTTACAGGTTTGTGACATGAGTTGGTCTCCTTACACTTTTTAACTATATGCCCCTCGTAAGCAAATTGTATCATTTGGTGGAGGGTCGATGATGGTATTGCTTCCATGGTAGATTGAAGGATTGTTCACAACCATGAGCTCTACTTCAATGACGTTTCAAAGTACAGCCACTTGAAGGTGAATTTTTCCGAGCAGGAAACGTGGATTGTTCTCGAATCATACCAACTGCACGTCTGAAAGCATGATATCATTCAGGTCTTTCCTAGCTGCGTGAGCTTGTCGTAGTAAAGGATGTTCACGGTGCTTCTGGGATTGACTAATGTTTGTCGCACCACCTACTTTTCCATCACCATTATCAATATGGATCATTATGTGGCACTTGAACAGTAATAATCTCCCCTTCATTGAAAATCATCGAACAGACTTTGTGAGGAGGCAGCCTCTGAGATCCTGTGTTGCATTGGATGTAGGAAGAACTACCCAAACCCCCGGTTATACTCGTAATCTCGTCTCTGGAAGAGAATCGATCGTCAATATCTGCAAAAGAATTCATAATAGTAGTTTTTCTTTTAATTCTAAAAAATCTTATCCATTAATTTTCTTAAATCTAAAGGTTGAATAACCTCGACTCCTCACCTGATCTTAACCCGTTATAATAAAATTAAACTCTTATGTAATACTAGTTTACCCAATCGCATCAACCTTCGACATTAAAGTTGATATCCAATCGACTGGAGTGTTGCAAGTCAACACAATATTCGGTTCACATCATGTCTTTGCTCATTTCAATCTCTTGGTAGTTCCACAAACAGGTTAGTTCACTCTCAAACCAATTTTTTTTTATATTTTCTCATGCAAAATACGCTCTTCGAAGGAAATGAAAACAAACAAGGTCATGAAATGTAACGGATTCGGATACTAGTTTACACCCTTTTTGAACAGACCATCCTAAGAGGAATAATGAAACTCATTCCATCTCTCCAGAGTCCAAACCTGTAAAAATAGGCAACCAAACACTCTAATGAATAGTGTACATGAAAACAAAGCAAGCCAAGCACCCAACCGTGATAAAATAAAGCCTCAAAACTGAGAGGTAAAATGAAAAGGAAATAAGAGGCGCAAAGATGCGGTGGTTTCTGTACAATGAGAAGAAATCCTTGCTACACAATATACAGATGGAAAATCAACTTAGCCGTAACAAAATAGGCCTCATCTCATAGTCATAAATCGAATGCCCTTTTTTACTGCACAAGTGCATCCATGATGATGGCAAGAAGTGAAAATATCAATACAAGCTGCTTAATTCCAGGATGGACAGTCACTGCATAAAACATGAGTTTCATTACAGAACTTGATAGGATGAATTGAGTGCAGAAAGTAGTGTATAAGATTTAATAGCTGAAGTACTAAAACCATGAAAAAGCATCAACAAAACATGATCGGTGAACTTCAACCCTTGTGGGCTTAAATTCTTGACAGACAGATGCAATCTTTCATGTTTGACCCAAGAAATGATTCACGATTTTTAAAGTCGACGGATTTTCCTCTCAAGTATTGAATATAAATAATAATCAACCATACCAGCATGTCCTGAACCCTGCTTTGTTGGTCGTGCAGGTAATGACTTCTCTGTATACATAGCAAAAGTATAATCACTGTATCAGGCAATTTGCTTCTATCAAGAAACATTTATATCACTTATAAAATGTGAATGAAAAGAAATGACTAATACCTGCACAAAGAGAAAAGGAAGACATAGAAGATGACAAGGGCCAAGGTGCACCAGTATTGTCAGTGAAATCACATGTGATACTATAACCGGTGACATTGTCAAACACTACATCTGCAGGCATACTTTGAAGCAGACATCCTGCAGTGGGAATAAGTAAGGAACCAACCAAGAAAAACTAAGAGCCAACTAAAGCTATTTATTAATAAAGGGTCGAGAACATTAAAGCTATCTAAACTAGAGTTAGATGTCCAATGCTGACAAATAGAAGTACGAACCTCGTTCTCCATTTCCTGGTGTGCCATTCCCTATCAACAGTTCCATAGAAGAAAAAAATCACATGCTAAGACAAAGATATAATGAATGATTACGAAATGAGAGAAAAGTAAGTTTAAGGATATACCTTGGAGGCTAAAGTCTCTTAAATCCACATCACAAAGCTCATAAACATTTGTCATAACACCAGCATCTTGTAACATTGATGCCAAAGTTGTTGCACATATTATCGCTTGCCTGTTTGTAAGTAGCATCTGAGTTTGTAACCGCCCAATATAAGCATTTAAAGAGCTACAGCATGAAGGACTAGGGGCTGCCACATTATGACAAGCTTTCGCGACTTCTGATGGCTCTCCAAATTTTAGAGGACAAACTGCAGAAGAAAGTGCACACTCCATAATTAGCAGTTTCCATAATGAACGGGAATAAAAGACAAAGAGAAAACCCCAAACTCTTTTTTTCACAAGAACATATTTTAAAATAAAAATGGTTAGTGAAGGATTCCAGCCCAAATCTTCATAAACAAGAAATACTGCCAACAAAATGAACAATGCCTCCAGCATAAGACATTGCCAACAAATTCTAGTAAGCAAGTCTCTTTTCATTTAACAATTGCTTGAAAACAAAAGCTAGTCAAAATGATGAACAATATACAAAATCATAGCCAGCAAGGAGAATAGGAGACTAAACTTGGATGCAACTGCTGTACTAAAAAAGCTACATATTAGCAGTTACCCCTGTTAAATCCAATTTTGAGTTGATAGGGGGAAGAGCAAGAACTTCACATTTATCACATCGGGTCTCATTTTAAGGGTTGAAAGAACTAGGACCACCAGCACAACACACAAAGATGTTGTGTTCAAAAAGATTAAAACAGATAATTTGAGTATGAGAATAAACAAATGCAAGTAAAGGGATGTATGTACTAGACTATTGGAGAGCCATCCAAAGCAAACCATAAACACATGAGAGGATCATCTTGAGATAATCACGTAATAAGATTGAATGCAAAAACAATAAATACTGTCAAATTGTGTACCTTTGTTTACTTTACATGAAGATAACACACGGAACACACTGTTAGCAGCATCTAATGGAAGCTTTCTGGCAAGCCATGAATATACCACCCCTTTACAGTCACTAAGAGCATTCACACTAACAGCTCCTCCAACCACCGTTTTGCTCCCACCAACTGTGAATTCACCTCCTGAAAGCTGAAGGGCAGCTTCAGCAATTGCAGATTGGCACACAGGGCTGCAACACTCTTTAAGTTGATCAACTGCAGTGCAAGCTTCCAACAATTGGCTAGTATTCACTATTTTATCAAACAAGGATAGACTCTTCACAGGACAAGAGGTGATCGTGAGATTTGATGATTTAACTGAGCAGATTTTAGCAACAGTACTATTGGCCCCTCTGCTAGCCAGAATATTAATAATATCTGAAAAACAATCTTCGGCAAAAGACTCCTGCAGTATTAACTGATCAGCACTCCTGTAGTAGCCCTGGAAGATGTGAAGTAGGCTACTAAACTGTGGGCAGCACATAGCATTTCCTAAAACTAAAGCAAATGTCGGGGGGCAATCAGATGCTGTTTTGTCAAAGATATTTGATATAGCAGTGAAGTTCACAGGACACTTTCCAGTCAAGACCGGATCATATCTTGTAGGAAAAGTTGGAAAAGGTGGAAAAACTGGCTCCTCTGGGACTGGATAATGAGGAAGAACGGAAG
Organism: Fallopia convolvulus; assembly: GCA_964016875.1. Classification (NCBI taxonomy): domain Eukaryota; kingdom Viridiplantae; phylum Streptophyta; class Magnoliopsida; order Caryophyllales; family Polygonaceae; genus Fallopia; species Fallopia convolvulus. Next base: position 35,408,248 of record OZ024736.1, read on the forward strand.
GTGATATCTCTATGGGCCCGAAGAGCCCACTGGGTGACGAATGTACAGCTTCAGACTTTGATGAATGATATTGTTCAGGAAGAATTTCCAAACAAGCAACATCTTCCCAGGTGGATAACCAAAATATAAGCAATATGACCTCGT